>OX419338.1:23555906-23563406 GCA_948470475.1 Galaxea fascicularis
TGATAAGGTCAATCCTTAATAAGTGTAAAACACCCATTTTCTGATTTTTCAACAGTTGTTTAAATTGAAAATTATAGTTTTTTTGACAGCTACTTCGCCGCTGTCGCCATTGGCTTAAAAATTAAAATTTTAATCTCGGCTCTGCGCAAAAGTCCCACATCTTCTGTACAATATGTCTATTCAGTTCAACTAAAATAAAGTGGAAGAGCATGGGAATATTAAAAAATGTTGCGGTTTAAGCGAACTTTAAGCACAGCCGGTCGACAAATTATACACATTTTCCAAAATGATTGCCAACAATGCACAAAGTACGGCCGCAATGATTAACGAGCTTTTCATCGCTAACTCGACATTTGACGTTTGGATTGGGTTTACTAGCGTTGTTTATGACTTATAACATGATAAAACATCATTTAGGAAAGAAAAAATATTATTCTTGACCAAATAAACTCTTTCTCTGCTGAGCCAAAATGGTCCAAAATTACAGCATCGCGCATTGAACTGAACATCACACAATATATTTGAAGAAAAATAGTTTATTATATCACATTTAAATCTGTATACAATGGGCTTTTCAATGGTATAAAAGTCTTATGTATAAGGCCTGTAAATTTTTAGAAAACAATTCTGCAAGAGCATACATCCCAATAATTTATGCATCATTTTGGAAGATCATGGAACATTTTGCCAAGGCCTGATCATATTTTGTGTTGGTGTCTGAAAACATAATCTACCTTATTTTATCAGCTATTAGACCTGAAAATTTCATAAAAATTCATAAAATCTACAATTTTTAGGGAATTTTTTTCCACTCTCCATTTTTGACCCAAAATAGTCAAATCTTCTCTTTTTTTTCAATCTTGATTGGTGGCCTTCAGCAGCCACTGGAGAAAACACTTAAGTGTGAAAAGTGAGTTTGAGCCCTCCACAGACCTCCTGCAAGAACCACAGACAAATCTGCAAATTAAGATGGTTTCAAAAGTGGTGGTTGTGGGCCCACCTCACACCCCCCTGACACTTACTGTTACATGTAGGTCCCACAGAAAGATTGAAATGACAGGACATTAGTTGCTAAGAAACAAGTCTGTAATCTGGATACATTCTCCACAATTAAGTTCATGCCTTCCAAAAGAACAAACAAAAAGCGAAAACAACGACGCAATCTCGCAGCCTTGCATTTCCTGAGCTCCATGGAAACGCCACATGATCTCGAGTTACAACTAGTCGTGAGTTACACACTCAATCCGTCTGACTTTGACGGTCGAAAATTGTTTCAAACTGAGCCTTTCACCCTTGGATATCGAGAATATGGAAATATTTTAACATATTTACCAGTCTTTGAACATATTATGGCAAACAGAACAGCTCTTCGGCCGATTTCAAGAGGAAATTTGTAATAACGCACCCATATTTTGCTACACCTCATGGTCGGATAATGCAGTTTACTCACCTTGAAATATCGCTGGGTGGATCTAATTCAAGATCTATTTGATTCTTTTCATCAGAGGACATTCCCAAATGACCATCGTAAAGCATTTATCTCTTCTTGCGTTAACCATTGGCGTCGCAGACGCTTCTCCGCGGACGCCATCTCATATGTTTACTAATACACTCACACACTGTGAATGAAAAATTTGTCGTGTACGCTGTATTCAACTGTCTACCCTCAAAATCGCCCTGTGATTTGCTAATTTATCAAGCTTTGTTTGTACCAAATTTGGTGCGGATCGGATGTAACGCTAATCCGTGACAAAAAAATGAGTCATGGATCATCTAGGTGATCCATAGGAATAGCGAGCGCAGAAAAAGAGATAAACGCAGCCGTTTTAACTTCACTTTTAGCCCTATGCGACCGTTGGTTTGTTTATACTGAATGGATGGATACGAAAAGACCCGCAGAAGTATTATATAATTCGGACTGTTCAGACATAACAGATTTCTATTTTCTGTGCTCAACCAGAATTCTTTGAAACCCTTTGAAGTTAGCCTACGTGCAGACGTCTCCTAATTTCCTTTGTTGCGTAGTTGGATAAACGTAACACTTGGCGGGGTGAGTAAATTCAATTAACGTTCCTTTCTTTTGTGGTGACCGCACAACGTTTTAAAACTCAACTAAGGAATTTACGAAACACGGAAAATAATTATGTACTGTTTAGGTACAGTCCTGCCCTGTTCACTTATAAAGAAAGACTGAATGAAAGAGGAAAGGCAAAACCCGTATTCACGTGGCAAGTGAACTTTGCAATAGACCAAAGGAGTGTCACGCAATGCAATATTGTAAAATTGTTTTCAAAATTAGACTTTGTACATATTAAAGTTGTTTATATTTATTGAAGAGTTTATTGGATACTCTTGAAAAACACTCATACTTCTTATAACTTAATTATCAACGGTTTTAAAGAAGCAGCATTAACAAAACAACCATAACCAAGCCAGAAAGAAAAATAATTAAATTATTTGCAGCGTCAGCAGCACCCACTTGTCACTCTTAGTTTTTGTTGTGTCGCGTGTTGACTTGAATTTGCATCACGAATACACTATGGAGACTTCGTGCTTTTTGTCCTGTTTATCAAAGTATAAAGGGACATGTGGTAATTCAAAAGGCGTTACAGAATCCGTTCGCCTTGAAGATTGTGATGAATCAATTACAAACCATTTGAACTCATGTCACTTATCTCGAGAAACGCTAACAGAGAGCCAACTTATTCTAGCGAGAGCAGGTATTTTCGATTTCCCGGTTTCAAAACTCAGTGAAACGATGATATGCCCGAAGCATCGCCATACCCTTGGAAAGTACTGGAAGCAGCGGAGGCCATGTCAGTACCCCACCCACAAAGGCGGTAAAAAAGCAGTCAAGACTAGGGACGTAGTGAACGTAACAATGGCGAAGGAAATTCTAAAACTTCACCAAGTGATTGTTCCGATTGGATCAGGTTTGTTGAGTACATTTTCCCATTTTATATTATCATATTATCTCGGCGAATTAACTGAGTTAATATTTCCCGCATTTTCAGTCTTTCTGTTCGGAAAAAGTGCTGCTTATTTACAATTGTCTTATTTTAATTCTTCGAAGTGTTATAGTTTCTTATAAAACAAAACAAATTTCGTCAATCGAAATATACGTAAATCTGTTTGTAATGCAATGAAATGCAATAGTAAGTTTATTTGGTTTTTTTTTTGTTCTAGTAATTTGGAGTGCATGTCGGAAAAATCACAAAGTTGCTATCGAACAGTCGCCTTGGGCTCCAGTTCAAGTTGTAGAGACAGAAGCACTCAGAGACACCAGAAGCTCACCAGAAGTGCGCCAGAGGTAAATGAAAATGTGCAATAATGACACATCACAAAGTACTCTTGTACTCAGACACAGAGAGATGCAGAGGGAGACGAAAGAATGCTACCTTTAAAAAGGATAGGGACGAAAACTTAGGAAGGGGAGATGATTGTACAAAATAGGGAAACGACTGGAGTGGGAGGGAGGGAGGAGGGAGGAGGAGGGGGGGGGGTGAAAGTAGAGGGTTTGAGGAACGAAGACCTGAGCGACTAGCGACTGTTCCTAACCTATCATAATCATCTTCATTTTAAAGGGCTTCTAAAGAGGTTGCAACTGCCGCTCTTTCTGACTATCAATACGTTCCATTGACACCAGCAATTTTGGGGCGGGTTCAGTCAGACTACGAATGGACTCCCCGTTTATGTGCCGAGGAGCAATCACAGGAAAGCGAATCCGAAGATGAATCCAACGCGACATCAAAGGGTAATATGTTGGTGGATGTTTTTAATTTCTCAATGGCAAACCTTGCAGACGTATCTGGAAAAGAAAGAATTGATCTATTGCAGTATCAGGGTTGGCGCAGTGGTGAGAGTGCTCGCCTTCCACCAATGTGTCCCGGGTTCGATTCCCGGACTCGGCGTCATAAGTGGGCTGAGTTTGTTGGTTCTCTACTCTGCTCCGAGAGGTTTTTCTCCGGGTACTCCGGTTTTCCCCTCTCCTCAAAAACCAATATTTGATTTAATTTAGAGTTTATTTGATTTACAGTCTCCCCAATTAGTAGAGCACTCGTGTTCAGCTAGAACGATTTGAGACTTAAATAAAGTTGTTATTGTTATTATTATTATTATTATTATTATTATTATTATTATTATTATTATTATTATTATTATTATTATTATCAGTTAGAAAGCTGGGATCAGTGTAGCGATGTGGAGAAAGAAGCATTCGTGCATAAAGCTAAAGAGGCTTGCCAGTTGGTATGTGATGTCATAGCGCCGCACGATGGAGAAGTGCTGTTTCAAGCTGTCCAGCAAAAGAAAAATTTGGGTGCGATTACTGACGCGGGTCTAGAGGCTCTAGTTGCGGCATATAGGAAAGCACCATCTAAAATACTAAAAACCCAAATCCTTAGCATTTACGCAAACAGGTTTACAGTAAAGGAGTTGAAGGCTATTCATCGACCTTTTGAAAATCTCAGTAATCGGCAAATCAAAAAAGCAAGAGCGCATAGTTCTTCTGAGGGCCCCGGTGTCTCAATAACCAAGATACCACAACATCGAATCCGATTAGACAAATGCCAGTTGGATCACTTTCTGGAATTTACATCTCGTCCCTACTTCTATCAGGATGTGGCCTTTGGAAGCCGAAAACTTTAACTTGATAGTGGTGAAGAATTAGTAATGCCAAACATTGTACGTACTGTTGCGAGATGTACCATCATCAACCAGTATCTTGATTTCTGTAAAGAAGAAAATTTTAGTCCTATGAGTCGTGCCACTATGTGGACAGTTCTTGAAGTTCAAGAGGCTTCTCAAAGAAATCTCTCAAAGGTCTTGACAACACTGCTGCTGATGGCGTCGACGGTTTTGAAGCATTGCACAAGATTTTAGACGAATTGAAAGAAGTAGGGGCCGACAAGGAGTGGTGTGCACAAACAGGAAAAACGCTGAAAGAGGCTAAACTATACTTAAAGACGACTTATCGAGGTCACTGCCAAGAGGAAAGCAGGTGTCCCGACCATTGTAGAACATTTGCCTTGAGTGATCCTAATGACGCTGATTATCGTACAGACTGTAGCCATGACCATGATTTCTCATGTCGCGACTGTGAGGCACTAAAGGAAGTCATTCAAGAAATCCAGTCTGCCATAGCTAAGTACTCTTCCAAGATAAATGATAAAGAGAAAGAAGACGATCTTCGACATGACGCAGTCACTGCTGAAGTAAAAGTCAAGGAGTGGAAGGCACACATTATGCGGGCACATAATCAGGAACAGAGCAAGCAAAATATTTTGCTTTCTTTACAGGGGGACGAAGTTTTTATAATATCAGACTGGGCAATGAAGTTTTTGCAGATGAAGTTTCGCGAAAAGCAATCGGAGTGGTTTGCGAAAAGAGGTATAAATTGGCACATATACAGTGTCGTTGCCAGGAAAGGAAAGAAGCTAGAAGTCTCCTCTTATGCTTACCTGTTGTAACAGTTGTAGCCAGGATTGGTTCACCGTACTTTCTATCCTGGAAAATCTCATGTCTGTCATCAAAAGAAGTGATCCACTTATCACAAAGGCCTATCTGAGATCAGACGAGGCTGGGTGCTACCACAACAGCAGCCTCTTAGCATCTCTAAGAGACATTGGAAGTCGTCAAGGAATTGAGATTGTGAGGTATGATTATTCTGAGCCGCAGTATGGCAAAGACATGTGCGACAGGATTCTGTGTCCCATGAAAGCCGCAGTTAGACGCTATTGCAACGAAGGCCACGATATTGTCACGGCGCAAGATATGCAGATTGCCCTAAAAGAAAGACAAGTTCGGGGAACGACAGCAGCAGTTTTTTCCTTGACCGAGGAGAGTAGAACTCTTAAGATAAGAAGATCCCTAACTACGGTTCTCTACACAATTTTGCGTTTACTCCAGATGGGCTTCGAATGTGGAGGGCTTACAACATTGGAATTGGAAAGCTGATTTCATAGGATACTACTGTACTTTATCCACAACAAGCCACCTGCCTCACAGAGGAAAAACCATTCTTTACAATCTCAACCATGTTATGTTAGGTTTCATGCATACAGAAATCGGGACGGCGAGCACATGGTGAACAACTGAACTCTGTTTTTATTCAAGGACCCGGATGTGGGTCATGTGATATCACAACATCCTCTTTCCTAAAGAAATGATCTACCTCTTGCAAAACGAATACAGTAACAGGAAATGGCTGATGCTGAGGAGAACAATAACGAGTTTTAAGAAAGGAAACTAAATGTCACTTTGTCTCAAGTAAACTGGACTCATGAACTCTTGGTAACAGAATGTTCTCTTCCAAAACAGTCTTAGTTCACATTTTCCAACAAACGTGTCTTATTGCACAAAATCCTTGAATAGCGTGTTTGGTTTGACGACTCGTCCTGATCTGGTACGCGTGACTTGCTTGCTGGGCTCAGCAGAACCTGATGGCTGAACAGGTGCCTGACTGTTGCAACCTTTATCTTTGGTAGGACAGTGGCTAATAGAAGGATCTGTAGTTTGAGGAGATTCAGTTTGTTGAGTAGCTGGCTGCAAGTGACTTGCATGTGACATGGGTAGCTGGTCTAACTCTGATACGGGTGAATGGACTTGTTTTGACTGAAGTGCGTCTCGCAAGTGGATGCGGTTTCGGCGGTATTTGCGGCCGTTCACCTCTACTATGTAACTACGAGGAGCGACACTCTTTAGAATAACACCAGCTTTCCAATCACTGCGAGGTTGTTGGGGGTGCACTTTAACCCGTACTGGTTGTCCCGTGAGCAGAGAGGGTAAAGGTTTGGCATTAACATCATGATAAAGTTTGGCAAGTTTACGTTTCTTCACCACTTGAGCTGCAACTGTGGACTGGACTTCGGGTTTATACAGAGATTCCTTACAGGGCAAGAAGGATCTTGTTCTGTGTGACATGAGACGTTGGGCTGGGGAACTGCCTTGGGAAGGTGTGGGTGAATTTCTCCACTCTAGGATGGCTTTCCACATATCTTCTCCTTGTTTGTTGGCTTTCATGATAACTGACTTCATAATCTTTACTGCTGATTCAGCTTTCCCATTGGCTTTGGGAGGATGTGGACTGGACGTGAGATGCTGAAAGTCCCAGGTTTTGGCAAACAATCTGAATTCCTCGGATGCATAGTTAGGGCCGTTATCAGAGATCAAGGTGATTGGAATTCCATGAACAGCAAATATTTGCTTCAGCTGATCAATGAGCTTGGTGGTAGACAACGTCTTCAGTTCTTTGATCTCAATGTAGTCGGAGTATAGGTCGACCACAACTAGGTAATGTTGACCATTGCACTCGAAGCAATCACTAGCGACAATCTGCCATGGAAGACGTGGAATTGGATAAGTCATCAGCGGTTCCTTTGGGAGAGCAGGTTTGCTCTGCTGGCAGGTTTCACACCTTTGTACCGCTTCTGTTAAGTCAGCAGTCATCCTTGGCCAATACATGATGTCTCTCGCAGTGCTGATAGTGTACTGGATGCCTAG
>OX419338.1:23565906-23588406 GCA_948470475.1 Galaxea fascicularis
GGGTTAGTGTGGTATCTCGAAGAAGTCGTTCGCGATGACCGTGGTCTCGTAAACCAGTAACAATGCGGTCACGTAACATTTCGTCTTCAAACGCGCCGAATTGACAAGTAGCAGCAAGCTTGCGAAGTTCGGCCAAGAATTGATCAAAACTTTCACCAGGTTTCTGTGAACGATAAAAACATACCGTTCGTAGATTGTATTTCTTTTCGGCTCAAAGTATTCACCGAGCTTCGTGAGAATTACATCGGCATCTTGTCTTTCATCTTCATTCATGGGCAGATTTCTGCATACGTGAAGACATTCCTTTCCCATAACCGACAAAAGAGTGGCGGCGACAATTTTCTTGTCCTTTTGATCCAGCTTCGTAGCGATAGCATAACTCTTCCAGCTGTCTCGAAAGAATTCCCAGTTGGACGGTAGATCACCAGTCATCTCCATCTTAGACGGCGGCGGAATCATGAACTGCGACATGTTTACTTTGATTTCAACCGTTCGATCGCGGCGTAAACATGAATGTGCTTCAAACAAGGCGTTCGCAGCCTACTTGTGCGATACCTCTAGCGGTTGTCTTGATGTTCAGTGCTTTTATGCCGGTTTGAATACTTTGCGGCTGAAAATCCCGCTTCAAAACACCATGTTATGTTAGGTTTCATGCATACAGAAATCGGGACGGCGAGCACATGGTGAACAACTGAACTCTGTTTTTATTCAAGGACCCGGATGTGGGTCATGTGATATCACAAACCAGAGAAATGAATAGAGCAACCGCGCAACAAGGGAGAATTGACGAGGATAGTGACTCCTTTGAATGCCCCAATCCCCAATGCTCAGAGGAATTCCACAGTCGTTCAGAGCTGGAAACTCATCTCAACGTGATTGCACACCACAGTCCAGTAGGGACAGTGAATCGATTGGGTTCAGCGTTTTCAGAGCATTTCGCTGGACACGGAGAGACAGTCTCGTCCTGATAGTGAGACTGCAACCTCAATGGAAAGTAACATACTTCAAATGGGCTGGGCCCTTCACAAGTCTAGAAGTGGACAAACGCACTTTTCTGACAACGTCCGCGAGTATCTACAAAAAAAGTTTGACATTTGCAAAGAAACTGGGAGAAAGGAAGATCCGGCACAAGTAGCAAGCGACATGCGTAAGGCTCGCAAAACAGATGGCACACGAATGTTTAGCAGAGCCGAATGGCTTTCGAAGGTTCAAATTCAGGCATTCTTCTCTCGAATTTCTGCTAAGAGAAAGCAATCAAGTTCGACAGAATCCCCGAGAGATAACGATGACGACGAAATGGACGACAGTGATGCTGAAGAGTATGCATGCCAAATAGATGAACGACTGTTCGAGGCAAACAGTGAAGCTGTAGTGGCTGCAATAGCTGTCAAGCATCCACTGATGTATGATGTTTATAACCTTTGCGAGATGGCATATGAAAACAAAATTTCATCGTTCAAAGTAAAGATGCTCAGGGAAATTTGCAAACATTTTGAAATTTCATTTAACACGAGAGACACTAAATCTGCTTTAGTTCAGAAACTTTCGGAAATGGTTCGAGACTGCTCTTGTATGAGCGAGTGAGACTCCTGGCCAGTAAGTATATAGGACTTTTAATATACTCCAGCGTAAACTTTGGGCGACTTTTCTTTTAAATGCATTGATCAAGTGTAATTTTCTAGTAACTCAGCTGACAGCATAGATAAAGTTTTGATCACCAAGGAAGCCTACTGGGGCGCTCAGTTGTTTTCGTTGGCACCTTTAGGTTTTTAATAAAAGAAAGGAATTTCCCTGGAATTTCACTGCAAAAAACAGAATTAGTTACTAAAGTAGTGTATTTATTCTCAATAGGTGTTTCACCTTGTAATCGAGTATTTCCTCGGATTTGAATGTACGAAGGCCCCGACCTCGGATTCTGTTAGTTCTGCATCTGTTGTGTTCTCATCGGCCTTGTTCGAGGAATTTTTGCAGTTTTGTTTTTACAATTTTAGTGGAATACGACAAGCGCTTGCTCGCCGAAAACGCTTCAAAACGACCTGAGACGCGGGCAAACAAAAAGAATACGAAGCGGCAACAAGGCAAGTCAATTATACTCACAGGAGATAACATTTTATGCCGTTTAAAACAAAACCGTTGGCTTCCAAAACAAACATTCCTTAATGTTTTTTTTGTAATGAGAAAGCAAGAGTCAAGTCCGTGCACGAGTGAATGTCTTGAGCTTGGGTGGGCTTTGTAAAGAAACGGAAAGAGGAAGAAGGAGGATTTACACCAGTAAGAATGCTACCTGACTTGAATTTTCTGAACACAAAATGAACACTTCAGTGCTTTCAAAGTAAATGTACGCCTTTCTAATTTTCCAGAGATCGGTTAAAAAGAGTGCGCGAGGTTGCGTGACACAAAAAAATTCATGAATGCAAACAACAAGACCCTCGTAGTGTTTACACTTCACGGCGCGACGGCGACTTACAGTTAAGAACAGGTAAATTTCGTTCTTTTAGTCTCTATAACTATCCCACCTAGCAAATTTACTAAGCTTCAGTCAAGGCGATTTCTTGACTGAAACTTGTGGTTCATCAATAACAAGAGATAGGAATTTTGAATAAACCAGTCACGTCATCAAATAAATATTTCTTTACACGTTACTTTTATCCAACTTCAAAGGACTGTGTTTGAGTACTAAAATCGGTCTATGTATGAACATTTTAAATGATATTTAATAGGTCTGGATCTTTTCAGAGCAATCCTTTCTTCGCACGACGTTATATTTTTCGTTGTGATAGAGGTAAGTTATACATGAAAAGGCGGTCGAGTGCTGGCTAAAAGTTAAATTTGGACGGCTGCCTTTATTTGAGTCAAGGTTAATAATTTTCTTTCCTTAATCATGTTATCACGTGTCACAACTCTAATGAACACAATCCAAGCGTCAAAGGTCGAGTTAGCGATGAAAAGCTCGTTAATCATTGCGACCGTACTTTGTGCATTGTTGGCAATCATTTTGGAAAATATGCGTAATTTGTCGACCGGCTGTGCTTAAAGTTCGCTTAAACCGCAACATTTTTTAATATTCCCATGCTCTTCCACTTTATTTTAGTTGAACTGAATAGACATATTGTACAGAAGTTGTGGGACTTTTGCGCAGAGCCGAGATTAAAATTTTAATTTTTAAGCCAATGGCGACAGCGGCGAAGTAGCTGTCAAAAAAAACTATAATTTTCAATTTAAACAACTGTTGAAAAATCAGAAAATGGGTGTTTTACACTTATTAAGGATTGATCTTATCATGCAAGACGATCAAAGTTCCTGAAACTAGAATATTGTGAAACGACGAGCTCGACAATTTGTGCTATTTTTTGGTTATTGTTCCTGCTAAATCTGGGCCTTCGCTGGCTAACGCCATGTTAGTCCCGCAAAAATTTATTTTGCAATATTTGCAAAAACTAAGGTGGTCTCGATAACATTTAGACTAAGATAGATTCATGGGCAAAGTTTGAAGGAAATTGATTTTTCGACCCAAAATGCAGCGGACCGCTTCTACAGAGACTGCCTCTTAATAGAGGAAGTCTTCCTTATTAAAAAACAGAAATTTTCAATCCAGAATTCGACCTGCAAATAGCATTGCTAGTCTGGGCGGAACAGTCATACAAAACAATTACAATGAACAATAAATTTACAAGAGGAGACTTACATAATATTTAAACAGATTGTACCAAATCATTAAATCGTTAAATCGTTAACATAAATTACAAGTTCAATGACTCTTACATGGTATGTTTGAATCAAGAACTCAAGTTAAATTGTACCTTTTTAGGGCAGAGGTAATTTGGGAAATATCAATATAGTCATCATGCTTCTTACGAATATCGAGAAGGAAAGAGTGGAGTTTTGTTTGGAAGTCAGTGTTTGGATAGACCAAATAAACATAATTTTCAAACACAACGCAGACATGTTTTATTTTGCTTGACCTCGTGCCCCCACTCGCGCGCGCGCTCATGGGAAATTTAAACAAAACCTGGAGCGAGGCTGCGTCCGGAAGTGGCCGCTCCATCCTCCCCGCCGAGTGAGTTACAAAGAACGAACTCCTAGAAAACAGTTCCTAGGTTCAACATAACAACAACAATAAGCAATCTTTAAGCGAAGATGTCTTAAACGTTTACTGTCCTCAGCTCTACTGTTCATTTAATCAAGCAGACGCTTCCACCAAGCACAGCTTAACAGCTGGGCGCATCAAGATTCCATTTGGAGTCTTCACTTCTGCCATACGCACTCTGCCATCACTCCCTGAGAAAGTCTTGAGAATCCGTCCTAGAGGCCAATGCGAGTGAGGAGCATCATCATTCTTCAGGAGGATCAGATCCCCTTCTTGTAAATTTCGCTGTTCTTTATTCCATTTAGAACGGGTAGTCAGGCTAGGTAAATACTCCTTCTGCCACCGACGCCACAGCATATCAGCGAGCGCTTGCGCCATTCTCCACCGCTAGCGGCTGTTAACTTCTCGCTCCTCAAATTGACCTGGAGGGCTGTTAGGAGATGCTCTTCCAATCAGAAAGTGGTTTGGTGTTAATGCTTCATAGTCATTCAAGTCGTCACTGACTGAAGTTAGCGGGCGGCTATTTAGTACAGCCTCAGTCTCAACAAGAACTGTATGGAGTGTCTCCTCTGGCATAACCTGGTCATTAATGACAGTCTTCATGGCTCTCTTAACTTGCTTCACCAGTGACTCAAAGATTCCTCCCATATGAGGGGACGATGGTGGGTTAAAATACCATGCAATCCCTTGCTGGGCTAGTTCACTTGCGACGCTTTCTTGATTTACTGACTTCAGTGCTTCCTCTAGTTCTCTCTTAGCTCCCACAAAATTGGTTCCGTTATCTGAACGCAATGTCCTAGGATTGCCTCTACGGCTTCGAAATCTCCTCAAGGCCATGATAAACGAATCAGTACTTAAGTCTCCTGCTAGCTCTAAATGGACCGCGCGGGTGGTTAGACAGGTAAAGATGCATCCCCATCTTTTCTCGGTGCTTCTTTCTTTCTTAACATTCATAGGACCAAAATAGTCCACACCAGTGTTTGTAAACGGAAGCTCAAAAAGTGCAAGTCGCTCTCTGGGCAAGTCCGCCATTACAGGCACCTTAGGCTTGGTTCTTCTTCTTCTACAGTACAGGCAATCATTAACGATCTTCCTAGCAAGTGACTTTCTTTGTGGAATCCACAACTGCTGACGCACAAGGGCTAGAGTATGTTCTCTCCCAACGTGTAGATGCTTCTCATGAAGGTCTTGCACTACGAGTTTTGAAATTGGATGTGATGGGGGAAGAATCACTTGGTGCTTTGCCTCAAATGGTATAGGAGCTTTGTTGAGACGGCCTCCAACTCTGATAACTCCGCCAAAGAAAGTAGGCTGCAGTGGCAGTAGTGAACTGTTGTGGGGTAGCGCCCTGTTGGCTTGAAGATCTTCAAAGTCTTCTTTGTACGACTCAATCTGTGCTAACTGGCATAAGGCTAGAGAGGCCTCTTTAAGATCATTGGTGCACAACATTTTCCCTTGTCGCTCTGAGGGAGGACATTGCTTCCTCACTTTACACTTTAACTTGAACTTGTACCTCATCCACCATGCGTACACGCGCACTAGCTTCTTCCAAGAAGAGTGCCTCTCCCACGCTACCATACTCACACTGGATGTAGCGGACGTTGTCAGGACTGAAGCCTTGACTTCCAGCTGACTGTCGTCAAATTCTGCTTTCTTTTCACTTCTTGGCCACTGGTCTTTAGAGAGCATGAGGAAGGTGGGGCCACTGATCCACCGACACTCAGGGGTCAAATCACACATTTCGATCCCTCTTGTGCAGTCATCGGCAACATTAATTGAGCCTGGCACATGGTGCCACTCCTTACCATCGGAGGTAGAGGCAATTTCAGCAACTCTGTGCGACACATAAACGCTGAATCTTCTGTGGTTGTTCCTAATATAGTGGAGCACAATCTCTGAGTCACTCCAGAGGTACGTATCGTCAACTTCGAAGTCGATTTCTGTCAATATCTTCGACTTCAGCCTGACTGCTATCACTGCAGCTTGCAGTTCCAGGCGTGGTATAGTCAAGGTCTTGATCGAGACTAGCGTTGTCTTACTCATGATGAAACTCACATTTACACGTCCATGACTGATTGTTCGGAAATAGGCTACGGCTCCATAAGCCATCTCTGAGGCGTCACAAAACACATGTAGTTGCACATCTTGGCATTCGTCACGGTGGAATCCATACCACCTGGGAACCGCAATAACCTGAGATGACTTCAAACCATCTTTCCAGCTTTGCCAGCTCCGAAGAATTTCATCAGGTAGCTCTTCGTCCCAATCAGTTTGACGTCTCCACAGCTCCTGTATGATCAGCTTTGCCTTAATCACATATGGCGCAGCCAAACCGAGGGGGTCAAACACGCTACTTGTGGCACTCAATATTCCCCTCTTGGTGTCAGGGAAGCCACTCTTCACCGGTTGCAGACATAGGAAATCTTGTTCCGTGTACCACTTGACACCAAGGGCTCTTTCTTGTGGCAACTCATTACGATCAAGATCAACAGTATCACATGCTACTTCAGAGGAGGGGATCGCTGCCAGGACCTCTCGGCTGTTCGACATCCACTTTGCGAGTCTGAAGCCTCCTGTTGCTAGGAGGTTAATTAGCTGCTTGGCCAAATCGGCAGCTCCATCGGAATTTGGTTTCGAGGATAGAAGATCGTCCATGTAAAAGTTGCGCAAGACTGCACGGACTGCTTCCTCATTGAAGTTCTTTGACTGATCAAGGGCAGTTCTTTGTAATGCATAGTTGGCACAACAGGGTGAGTCGACCGCACCAAAAACATGCACTGTCATTTGGTACTCATCTGGCGGTCTAGCTTAATCTAAATCTCTCCACAGAAAACGCAGCGAGTCCCTGTCTTCTTCACAAACTCCGACCTGATGGAACATCTGTTCCACATCCGCCATAATACCAATCTTTCCACTTCTAAATCGCAACAGGATTCCTACCAAATTATTGAGCAAGTCGGTGAGCAGGTTGTCATTCAGGGAAACTTTGTCATACTTTGACGCTGCATCAAAAACCACACGAACCTTCCCTGGTTTGTTGGGGTTTAGTACTGCATGGTGTGGGAGGTACCATGTTCTTGAGGTCGTTTTCCTTGACTCCTCAGGTGTCAATTTCTTAGCATGTCCTTTACTGATATAACTGTTAATGACGTTCCGGTACTTTCTTGCCAGCTCTGGATTCTTCTTAAGCTTCCTTTCAGTAGAATGGAGACGCGAAACGGCCATAGCACGATTGTTGGACAAACTTGGCTCCGCCTTCCACAACAGTGCTGTTTTATAGTGGCCTTCCTCCTTCACTGTGCTGCTTTCTAATATCGACAACGCTCGTCTGTCTTCAGCTGACACGCCAGAGTCAGAGGGGGCTTGCTTGGTAGCATAGGAGTCTATCTCCCAAAACCGCTCAATTTGGTTCTGCAGTCGAGCTTGTTGATCAGTTACAAGGAAATTGGCATTGATTGTGTCACAGTGTTCATTGTCCACATTTCGAAACAGGGTCCACCCCAAGGGTGTTTTTACGGCTGCTGAAAGTTCGCACTTCAGGAGACCTTGCTAGATACGCCCAAGACGAACAAGGGCAGTTAAGTTAAGTACATTTAACTACGTAAAGTATATGTCTTACATAATGTGAACCTCTCTTGTATAACAATGCCAAATTCAGTTCAAACTAAACTCACGGCACTTTTCCGTGAATTGCCTTACAATGGTCAAAATATACGCCAATGCCATGGTTCGTTTAATAATTTAATGCCGATAGAAAATCTTCCAAGTAAAAAGTATCTCGATCGCTTGCCTAGTCTTAATGATATCGACCTTTTTAGTCTTATGCTGATAATGTAAATAATAGTGACTTAGAATATTCATCTATTCGTCCCGTTCGATGCAAATATTATTCTCCACTTAGTTTTAGCTTACTAACAAATAAATTAAACAAACAGGTATTTCGAAGTCAATTGACACTTTTTCACAACAATGTGTGTAGTCTAAAAAGTAATCTCGAACATTTACAAACCCATTTATTAAACGAACTCGACTTTCATTTTTTCACTATGGAGTTCGTGGAATCGTGAATGACTGGTTCTCCTCGTACCTGATAAATAGAGTTCAAACGACACAAATAGGTTCACACGTATCTGAAAAACAAAATACCTTGTGTGGTGTCCCGCAAGGGAATGTACTAGGGCCTTTGCGCTTTCTCATTTATGTGAATGATATATATAAAGCATCAAACAAATTGGAATTCTTATTTAACTGCAAATAAACTATCACTCAATGTCAAGAAAACTAACTATATAATTTTTCATCCTTACCAGAAGCGCTTAAATTACGACGTCAATATTAAAATTCTTGATAGCCGTGTAAATAAATATTTTAACCTTGAACGTAAAGAATATGTCAAATATCTAGGGGTCATGATTGACAACCATCTTTCGTGGAAACATCATATTAACTATGTTGCGCTAAAAATTAGTAGAAACATCGGGATATTATCTAAATTAAGACATTTTGTTCCTCCCAAAACACTTTTTGGAATTTACAATTCTTTAATCTTCCCTTATCTTTCTTATGGCCTCGTTGCCTGGGGCCAGGCTGCAAAAACTCATTTGGAGAAACTCCTTAGATTACAAAAGAGAGCTGTGCGCCTAATTAACTTCGCACCTTTCCGCTCCCATGCCGTCCCTTACTTTCTTCACTCTAAAATTATACCTTTTACAATGCTCTATTTTAAGCTTTCTTCGATGTTAATGTTTGATGTTTACAATAACACTGCCCCTCATAATATTTCACATCTCTTTATTCCTACTCAACAAATCTACTCTTACAGTACTCGCTCCTCCTCTTCTGGAAATTATTACATTAGCCACTCTAGACTAAATCGGAAAAAATATTCGTTTTCTATTATGGGAGCCAAAATTTGGAGTATTATAACTGAACATTTACGAAATTCTTCAAAATCTCTCTTTAAGGAAAAAGTTCATGCAATTCTGTTGAAAAAATTTGAAGTTCAGGATAGATATGCTGACCTAACACGATAATCTCCGATTTTAAAAAAATATTAGCCCCCGCTTATCTAAATAGCTGCCTCGATTTTCTTATCTCAATTTCTCTCGTGACTGACCCTTTTTATTATAAATATGGTACTTTTTTTCACTTCAACTATCGTAAGAAATCTTAAGCCGTCCACACACCACCTGCCTCGATTAGCCTTGCTATTTGCAGATGGTGTGATATTTGTATAATGTAAGAAATAAAGATGTTGTTGTAAGTTTTGTTTTTAAACCTTTTATACATATAATTATATATATATGTATGTGTATTTTTTTTCCGTAATAATTTATTAAGTAGTAAATTAATATAAGAGGGCCCCACTGAAAACCGCCTTGGCGAGTTGGGCTCCCTTTATAAATATTATTATTATTATAACTGCTCGCACCTGAATTTCATATTCCTGTCGGCAAGAATACGGGTCTTTGTAACAATCTGCGCTAATCTTCGCCTCTCGCCCTCGTTTATACAATTCTCGTTGTTTTGGGTTATTTACTGGTGCCGGGGATCATCGTCAGGGGCTGAGTAGAGTTAAACCTTGCCAATTTCTAAGAACTGTTTATTGGCATTGTGAATGTGACAATCTTTGTTCCAACGCTAGTTTCGAGCTACCGACAGTTTTGCTGTTTGGAGGCCTACTTTCTCGCTTAAGGTTACGTAAAAGTTTTAAAGTCTTTAAGTTGGAAGAAGGAGAGGTGTCTTGTAATGTTTACTGTCTTCACTCTCTGAATATAAGATTCAGTAAAGATTAACTTTGTCCAGACTGCTCGTTTGTCACGTGCCATTTCCAATTATTTCTTTCACAGTTTTGGAGCTTAATGTTGTTTTCATTCAATTTGCCGGAGAAATGTCTTACCATTTTACGTAATAAACGCTTTTGCACTAGAACTTCTGGAAAAGATGGCAAAACCTGGCTCCAGCATTTTTTTCTTGACCGTATACAGTTTTGATCTTTGAAACTTGTGTGGAATTTGTAAATTGCAAACATTCTTTTTTTCATGCTTTACTTCTGAGGCTCAGGTTCGCGGCTGGCAAATCTTTTACGCCATGAACCAAAATAAAGCTGATTTGTTGAATTGTGCTTGTATAGAATGCAAAACACCGATGGTTCAATCAGGTTCTTACAAAAACAAAAACAACTTTTTTGCAATGGGAAACTTTCATCATTTCTCCCTACAGATAATCAGTCCACCCTTCGCTCCGCGCTCGCCACGTCCTTGCCTCTGCTCGGTTGAAAAATGATGTCTTCACGCAATGCAAATAGTAAAAGCTAATGCAAGGTTCAATTTTACCCGTTAAGATAATACCCGGGGTGGGGGTGGGGTTGGGGAATGGCGGACCTCCAAGTAAGAAAAAAAAAAGCAAATGGTAACACATGGAATTGAACCATGCACAGACCTCATGTTCCCCTGATGGAACGAGAGCCTGTGAAATAATGACCACTGAAAGATTCAGCTAAATAATTACTTTGTTACTAACATTAAATAGTCACTGATTAGCTTATTTTGTAATTCTGTACAAGAAAAAACAAACAGCTTATTAGTTACAATTTTCCGTCACTATAAAAATCACTGTTGTATAAGCCGTAAGAGCGTTCGGTACATATGCTCAGATGCAATTTTTGAAAAGAATCTACAAGTACACAATAACTTTCGCTGGGGTAATCTTAGGCGTCCGAGTCTGGGGAAGATGGCCTCGGATTCAAAAAAGCAAAAACGAAAGTAATAGTACTACTCCCCAAGTCCTTAATTTCTACTCGAATTTGTAGCACACTAGAAAGAAAATCATTAGTTGAAAAAATCTGCGCTTTTATAAACTTCTCACGATATTTGCTATATACCTCTGTACCACAATATGGGCAGTCTTTGTTTACCGACGAAAAACATCGATTGACTAACAAAAAGAAATTAAACCTTCGAATCAGGTTCTTACAAAAATACCATTTTTGTCAAAAAGTAAAGACACGTTTACAAAACTGATTTCTTCATTGCAATGAAAGTCATGATTCTTTTACTAGGAGACGTTACGAAAGCTTCAAAAGACTCTTGTGTTACATATTGTAACAGTCTCTTCAAATCTTTCTTTCCCGTTTATCCCAGACAAAATCATCAAAAGCAGTCCCTCGTCTAGATCCTGTATACATAGTAGTATATTGATGAAATTCATTATTTAATTTGGTCGTTTTATGACCGTAAGTTTTGCTGTACAGTTTCACGATTAAGATTTTAGTTTATTGTATATGTGGGATATGTGCCACAAGTTACGCTATGCCCAGTGGATGCACGAAATGTTTAAACAGGAAGCGAAGGATCAAGCGAAATCAGCGCCACACTTAAAACTTGGAAATGGCTATATTCCAAGTGACTGAGAATGTATCGAGTGTATCAAGTGTATCGAGTTGTTGCATGAAAAAACCTGACATTTCGTTTCAGGGACAAACGAACATAGGCACAACAAAGCGCATTTTTGCACTTTCATGGCGGAAAGTCGACAATGTCGCCGGATTTGCCAAACATGGCATGACCATTTCACGGCAGATTTTACTGTTTGTACTTCATTTCACCATGTAAAAATATAAATTTATTTTATATTTGCTGATACAGAGGCAAACAAACTAAGCTCGGGTTGGAAAGTATGCTCCTCAACATAATAATTTGTTGAAAAAGGCAAATCGCCAAGTCTGGTAATTCAGAATAAAAACCTCACGACAAAACCGATTCACGTGTGTTTAGTGCAGTGCTTGCAAGACCAAGAAAACAGAAAAACCAAATTTTATTTGGTGCATACTCTCGCGAGACTCAAATTTTTCGAGTCTCGCGATGCTAAAAAAAGTACAACTATAAAAATTGTATAATTTTTGGCAAAATGTCCACACTCCGAACTCTCGTAAAATCGAGAGAAAAATCCTCGCGAAATTCAGGTCTATAAATTTCGCGAGATTGAGCGGCCGCAAGATCTGCTACCTGTTGAACGGAGAATAGAAGACGCTGTCTCAAAATCCTTATTTAAATCCGCTAACATGGATACCAATGTTCTGCGGAGTAACTACTGCTATTATACGTCACATCAAAGCCGTGTATGTCGATAAGGAGGCCTTAAAGGTGGTTCTGTTGGTTCGTGTCTTTCCCTTGCATAGATGCCTGACGGGGTATCTCTGCGAACAAGTTTTCCCTTGTGAGATGTGACGCTTCCTTCTCTCACCGTGACAGTTTCTATAGCGGAGGAGTTGCTCGGGTGAACATTTTCACTTGGGTGAACATTTTCACTTGGTAACAGAGACCTCAGTCGAGCTATTTCACATCGTGCCTCATACAGGTCAGCGGTCTGTTGCATCGCCTTGTCTCTTATGCTACGGTTTTCACGCTGCAGTAACTAAACAAACAGACAATTTCAGTCAATGGACAAGGCCAACTCATTCACGTGCTGATACACGTGCAAAAGCCGCAATCAAAGAATTAATGATTTGCAATCGACAAAGGACTTCTGTCCCCAAATTACCTCTTTGAACTGCATACGCTAAAACAACGAATTGTGGAACTTAAGTTTGAAATCCACTTACCACATTCTGCCTCGCAAGGTCCAGTTTTTCACATTTCAGCTTGGAAATCTCACTTTTGAACATTTCGATTTGTCTGAAAAACGATTCTGAAAGAGAAAGAAAGACAAAACGCGGATAAAAATCATTCAGTAGCCCACAACGACAAAACATCTTTTCCTTTTTGGATCAGTCATCCAAACTTGCCGCGATATCGCCACGGAAACCAATTTTGCATAGGTATTATTATACAATAGCGATGTTTCTCGTTACGTCACCTATCGTTATTAATGCGCCAACCAGAAGTTAATTGGTTATATTGAAACAATGCATGCTTTTGTTCGGTGGCTGGCAAATTTGAATATCAAAGGAAATTTGACGCCAATGTTTGTAAACAGAAAACATCGCTATATCCAGTAAAGCAAAACTCAGTTGTTGTAAAGTGGACCATTCTCTAACTTGGCAAGTCAAGTTAATTTCGTATATACTCTGACTTCCGATATCAACCTAAATGAAAGAGGTCCAGGAGTGGAGCAAAAAAAAGTTCCAAGTTTCAATAATACAGACAGCCATGACCACTCACCACTGGAAGACAAATCCTCGCTGGACAAGAGACTGTCGCCGTCTAGTTTAGGGAGAGACGGTGACCTTTCATGAAATACCTGGGAAAAACCAAACACAAAGAAGTGTTTCCGTTAGTACAGCAAGGTAAGGCGGTGCAGGTGAGAGCTTTAGCTGCATGTGAGGACGGGAAGGAGAAACGCACAGGTAAATGCTAATGCGAACGCGTAAGCGTGATCCAACTAGGGGGGTCCGGGGACATGCTCCCCCTGGAAAATTGGAAATTTAAGTCTTCTGAAATGACTAGAAATGGATCTAGAAATGGATCTAGAAATGGATCATTTTTCGTTTGTTCAGGAACAAACCTAACGACAAACTGCCTCATCCGGCCGTGTTTGTACGAGAAAACCCTAAAAAAACTAAATTGGATCGAAATGGACAAATCAGAAAAAGGCAGCGTTTCCTAAGAGGTCCATATATTACAAAATATTGTAATGTACTTTTTTTGTAAACGACAGACTTGGTTTACTTAATAAGAAATAGTGATTTAATCCGCCCCACCTCCTGCGCGGTCCCTGATTAATATGTATGCATCATTTTCATACTAACCCTGTTCCAAAAACGGATAGAGTTTGAGTCACAAAATGTATGTATGTATGTATGTATGCGAGCTGTGAGTAGTGTGTTAGGGACCATGGTTTCCCTTTTTTTTGGACAGGAATACATTAACATCATGAATAGACAACCCCACGCGTGTTCCATTACCTTAACCCGACGCGTGTACCTTCATACAATAATAATTGGCTTGCCCAGACTTGCTGTAACTTAGTTGAAAGCATTAAAATAGAGGAAATTTATTTGCTGTGAAAAACTCATGCTAGTAATCTTTTTTTCCGAGATAATCGTTTGATTTCCCGAATGTGTGTGTGCAAGAATAAGTTGACTTGTCTTGGTTTTCGCTCCGTTAGTCACGCACGCGTTATGCAAAACTGATCTCAACTCTACTTCCAACCCTACATTTGCATACAAACTCTAGAGAAGAAGCCCGTTGGACAGCTTTACCATAGAAATAACAATAGAAGTTCGAATCGCTTAATTTAAACACGCGACTAATGAATATTATTGAACAACACGTTTCTTTAAAGACTTTAGGGACGGACCATTAGAAAAGTTACGGGGGGGGGGGGGGGGGAGGTGAGATAGACGAAGTGGTTGCCATGGTAGATAAGGCTTGTGGGGCTGTCACCTGGGTTGATGCTTGAACTGGAGTCGTTGTTATGATTTGCGGTAGTTCTTGAACGGGATTTGGTACTGTTGGTACGTCGCCTGTCAGAACACTTGTAGAAATTTCATTTGGCTCCTCTTGGGGTTGGGTTGGCATTGGCTCTTCAAAACTTGTTTTGCAACTGCATATACTGCTTCGGTTTTTCTTCCTCTCCGATGTTTGTACCATACAAAAGATTATCCATATTATTCTGAATGCGCTGTATCTCCGGACTTGACGGGGGCACCATCAGAGTTTGTTGGTTGAGATACTGGAGCAGTTCCTGGGAAATTTTATTCTCTTCGAACCCTTTGCTGAATACATTTGTTCGTAATCTGCATGTCTCTAGAGTCGTTGAGGATATCTAAATGGTTTTCGTATCGCCTCTTCGTACTCTTTGATAAACCAAGCAGTTTTACTTGGATACATTTGTTTTGCTGGAGTCACAATTCGCAGTTTATCCCGAGGGTTCTTGAAAAGGACCAAATAATGACTGTTTAAACTGATACTTCGGTTGACTTTGCCTTGGTGGAACAGATTTTGCACAATGTAAATAACGCTCGGGTTTCGATAATGTGATCTCTTTGTAAACAGGTTCACGATCCGATTACCTTTTCCGGCTTCAACCAGTTGATCGTCAATGAAAATCAGGTTGCGTTTGTTGACATCTAATTAAAAAGGAATCATTTTCCAGATATTCCACTTGACAAATTCGATTGTTGGTATCATCGTCAATAATTGGGTGTAGGCGGGTTGCCACTGTGAACAACACCAGATTATTCTCCCAGGGGGCTGATCGATCACGGTTTGAGCTTGCTGTAACAATGATTGCATCCAGACAGTTTTACCCAAACCGGTCATTCCTGCAACCATGCAGGTAAATGGATGAACTAGTTGAAACCGTTGACATTTTTCTCGAGACATCGGTATGACTGGAACAAAATTGTAATTACTGTATTTACTGTTCACATGTCTTTGCATATTATCTTTTCTAGAAAAGTCTTTTTACTCTAGCCTCCTAAGCAGACATTCTTTTGGCTCGTCACGCAATCTTTCCTCCCCAACGAACGTCTGCAGAAACGAGCGGCCACTTCCGTTCACGGAGATGAACTTAGCACTTTTTGCATTGGAAACCGGGCCTTTGACCTCAAGTTCCGCGTTTCGCGCTTGAATGAGGAGGTCTTAAAAATTTTGTACTTAGGCGTGAAATGTTCAAACAGAAGCCATAGTTCAAGTCTGCTCAATTTTCAAGCCGAATCGCGGACCTGAAATGGATTTTTTTTGGAATAGGGTAGATGCCACAGGACAGTTAAGGGTGTTCTTGAATTTCGACTTTCTTTTTGAGAATTGTTTGACTATTTGAGCTGAACTAGTGTAACGTTTGTTTTTTGGCTTAGAAAGTCGCGCTCACTGATTTGCGATGAAGTGATCACTTTGAACAGAGTGTAGCAACAGCGTGTTTGTGTCCACGCTCGCAAGAAAATCGAAAGTTTTTCACCCCGAACAACAAAATTATTGTTGATTCCAATAAACGTTTTGGCTGGAAAAACTGTTTGTCGGTGATTTTGTCTTCTTTAATTCATGGTTGTCTTATAAGAAGCGATGTTGTGTTGACATCGGCTATAAATTTGCGTGTACATGTTAGTGTTGTTATATGATATCCGAATGGTTGCGCTGAACGCCCTTGAAATTTTAGCAAGTTTTGCTTTCAAACTGTTATTCTTTTTTTTTTTTGCCTTTCCTTGAGAAAATTTATTCCATTAGAAAATGTTTCCTTAGGCATTCCCGTTTAAGGACCATCGATCGGTTGGATCAGTTGGTAGTCAGTCGGACTGCCGTGCGAGAGGTCGTAGGTTCAAGCCACGGTCGGACCAACACTCAGGGTCTTTAAATAACTGAGGAGAAAGTGCTTCCTTTGCAAGGACATCTGCAACTGGTCTAGTCTTCTCGGATAAGGACGATAAACCAGAGGTCCCGTCTCACAACTCTTCACAATTGATCCAGTGGGACGTTAAAGAACTACTACGGACGTAAACGAACCGTGGCTGTGACCACCCCTGGTGCTGACCTGTTCTATTCAGCAAGTGGCCGGCTTGGCGTGATATCCCAAAAAGGCTTATGGTGTATGAGGCCACACGCGTAACAGCCATAAGTCAATGGGATTTTGCTGAGGGCTGAAATCATCTTTGTTGTGATCTTGACTAAACTTAAACGCAAAGGGCTAATATTTGAAAGTGGTTATCGAGGCTGACATCTTTTCTTAAACGAGTTACCATTGGACATTGATAACACAATAGACGAATACTGATTGGTTTCAATAATCTGTTCATGTTGTCCTTCAGCAGCATGATTAAAATATAGAATGTTCGATTGAGGCCTTACACTGCTGTTTAAAAGTAAAAACTAAAATCCAAGCTTTCGCCGATCAACGGCATCATCAGGGATGAGAAAATATTCCGCGTGTGCTATACATATGTAAAAAAAGGTGAAGGGTAAAATGTGTGCAAGATGTGACGTATATGTGCAAGCTATAGAAATAAACTGTGAGTAGAAATAAAAGCTCTAATGATGGAGTGTCTAAAAACAAAGGACCTCTAAAGGCGCTAGGAGTCGTCCCCAAGGAGAATATTCAAATAGAAGGTCTGCGAATTCAGTGCATTCCTCTCGGGAATTGAGTGTAGGCTTGTATTTTCTAATGTAAAATGCCTCATAAAGGCGTAGATTAGCAGGGTCGTTTTCGCTCTTAATTATCTTTACGTCGATGCCTTTGTAGTTCTGGCAGGAATGGATGTGTTTTTTAATAGAGGAGTTTTCGTTATTGATTGTTTTCTCACGCGATCATGGATGAAGCGTGTGGTGCTACAAAATGTATTGTTGACCGCAGCTGTTGCACGTGAGTTGGTATACTGCATTTCTTCCTTAACATAATCCCGTGTTAGAGACAGGGCATATGTCTCTTGTGCATTTGCGCTCCGTGGAGGTGTGGGATAGGGCTTGTCTAAGAGTGTGGGATTTGTTGGCAATACGTACTGGGATGTTTCCTTTTCTGAAAATGTCAGTGATCCTGTGGTTGAGTAGTTCAGAGATGTAAGGGATCTTAAGATATGACCATTCTGTGTTGTCAGGTTGGGGGTTTCGTTGAGGATTTTGTGGGCGTTTTGCCTGCTCTATACTGTTCTCTGGATAATCACTGAGGCGAAGGATATCATCGAATGTGCTTAGGTGTTGTTTTGCAGATGTATTGGAGGAGCATCTGTCCTTAATGCGTTTTCGCTCGTTGCGAATGAAGCTGAATTTGGATTTGGTTGGCATAGTTGATTGATGGTGGACAAATAGTGGTTTCTTGGCTGGTTTTTTGTGGAATTCAAAAGAGCTATTGCCATCTTTGGATATGGTGACTTTGAAATCGAGTAATGACAATGACAAGCCACTCGGCGTTCTTTTTGGTTTTTCAATTTCGAATTTTAAATTATGGTGCACATTGTTTATTACGTCGTGGAAATGGTCAGCTGTTTCTTCATTAGTTGTTTGAAGATAGATATCGGCAACATATCTCTTGTAAGGGCTTATCATTAGGTGCGAGGAGAGGGCGATGGTTTGAAGATGCAAAATATCTTTCATTTCATTTCTTACACTATTTTCACTTCATTAATTATTAGAATTTACTTGGTGTGGTGGTCATTGACGCCACTTCAGATCCAAGTCCTGCCGGGTTTGACAGTAAGTGGTAGCGTCATCCCCCGATGATCTTTCTTCTTTTGTTCTCTCGCTTTCCGCTTTTTTTTTTTTTTTCAACTAATATCATTGTTATCAATGGTTAAGCTGTAAAGTAATTTTGCAGTTTAAAGTTTAATGTCGATAGGGTTACCTACAAACAAGTAGCGCCGTGTGTCCGATGTAAGAAGGACAGACAACTCTCTTTTCTTTTGCTTAGCACTAAATTAGGGATACACACTATATTTCTGCAGGCCCCAGTTTAGGCTAATTGTCTCCTCTTGTTCACAGGAAAGGACCAACTTATGTCAACTCATTCAAAGCTTAACGTGAACTGACTATATGCATGATGTTCCAGATTTATATAGGCTTCAACCGCCACAATTCCATTGTTTCTCCTTCTCCTCAATTCTATTGTTTACGAACCACCGTCAATCATAACAGCGACTCCAGTTCAAGCACCAACCCAAGTGACCGCCCCACAAGCCTTACCTATCATGGCAACCCCTTCATTTATCTCACCTCCCTCCCTCCCGCCTTCAGTTTTGACACCCCCTCCCACGGTCGAATCCCTGTCACCAGTTAGCTTTAACGCCCCCAATCTGTCAAATTTGAAAATTACTTGGACTATGAACAGAAGAGAGCCTCTAGACGATCTCAACGTTTACACAGGATCTCACCTTACAAGTACTCTCAATACGATGAAGACGATTGATTCGGTGAAAAACATTTTATAGTTGTTGTAACTTTGATTGACAATAAATGTGTTCATTTCAAATCTCTGTGTATTTGAATCTTGTTTTCTTTTTTTTTTGCATTTGTCGGTAAAAGGCAATAAAGTTGTCTCTTAAGAAACGTGTTGTTCAATTGATCGCTGTGAACTTCTATAGTTGTTGTTGTAATAATAGAGCTGTCCCATGGGCGTCTTCTCTAGGGTTTGTATGCAAAAAGAGGGTTGAAACTAGGGTTGAGATCCGTTTTGTATTATTACTGACTAACGGAGCAGAAAACACGAAAAGTTAGCTTAGACTTAATTCTCTCTCGTCAGCAAAGCTGAGAGGCCAGATAGCATCGAGATTTAGACAGTTTATTGAGATAGAAGAGAACGCAGTTTTGTAACAACCAGTCGGGATTAAAATAGAGAGTCTTTAGTTCAAATTTCTCTGTGTGTATGTGTTTTGGTTATATGAATAGAACTACGGCTTAATAAAGCAACGGTCAGAACCAAGCGGTTGAGGTTTAATCCGATACAGCAAATTATTTCCTATGTTTTAATGCTTTCAACTACAATCTTGGACAGAACTAATAAAATGAGAAATAAAACCCCCCTCCCCCCATATCAACGTTCAGTTCGCGCGCAAACCAAACTGCGCCTTTTTTTCATCATTGAAATAGGGGGGAGGGGGGACTTAAATTTTTCATTTGTTTTGACCGAGATTGTATCCAGAGATTGTATCACCTGTCAACACAATTAACGAGATAAATCAACGGTCCCTGACGCAGTCACGCGCGTCACAAACTGACGGAAGAACCTGAGTTTAGGTATTACAGGCGGGTTATTTCCGGAAACAAAGACTAAATTTTAGTAGTTCTCCTTTGGAAAATTTTCCAAATCACTGCAGGAAGAAATAACGGATCATATCAGCACTGGAAGATATATGTACAACATGGCAACGAGGAGAGGAATACCAGAGGAAACGAAAGTTACTATGAAGGTCCCAAAGGCGACAACAAATCTCTCGTTAGACGCAATCGCGGAGCGATGTGGGGTTTCCACGGCAAGTGTACAACGTATAGTAACAACGAGAGACAAAGCGCCAGAAAACAAGAGACATATGAGTGGTAGAAGGAGAAAGCTTACTCCCGAACACGAGGCTTTGATTGTTGGAAGCATTTCACAATTGAGAGAACGAGAGGGTTCATTCTCTTCGCGGCGCCTTATGGAACAGACGAGAATTCGTCATGTCAGCGATCGAACTGTTCGGCGTCTGTTAAATAGAAATGGCTACTACTTCTTGCAGACTCGTAAAAAAGGACTTATGAGTCAAACTGACAAAGAAAAGAGAGTGGAATTCGCCACAAAGATGCAATCCAATTACCCGCCGAACGTATGGACAGATAGCATCGCCTTTTACCTGGACGGAGTCTCATTTGTTTACAAGACGAACCCCATGGATCAAGCACGTGCCCCCAAAGGGAGAGTCTGGAGAAAAAAATCCGAAGGTCTCACACGGGGGTGCTTAGCTAAGGGACGTAAAGTTGGAACGGGAGGAAAAATTGCCAGGGACGATGGTAGCAAGAAGTCATGGCAAAGGAGTAGTGATATGCGAGAGATATGAAAAAATGGATGCACAATATTTTGCATCTTTCATTGACCGGCATTTTGATACCATGTTCGAAGAATCTGGCAAGGGTGCGACTCGACTCTGGCTGCAAGATGGTGATCCGTCTCAAAATAGCAAAACAGCCTGCGACGCGATGGCCCGTTGTAATTCCGAACTGTTAAAAATACCGCCGCGCAGTCCTGACTTAAATCCTATAGAGAACATTTTTAACATTGTGTCGAAGAAATTAGAGAAAGATGCCCTTGAGGGAGGTATTACACGTGAGTCATATGAAGAGTTCTGCCACAGAGTGCAGAGAACAATCTATAATATTTCTCAGGAGCTGATTAATAAAACTATCGAGTCTATGAATGGTCGCATTGCCGAGATAATACGAAACAATGGTGAAAGACTAAAGTATTAAACTGTTCTCTGTCTCCCACTCGCACCATAAATATTAAAACTATGCTCGTACGTTTTATTTACGGTGTGGTTTAAGGTTGTATTGCAACGATTTCAAACGATTTTGTACGATTAAGGGAATCTTCGAAATAAAGACTTACCTATGCCTATGTTTTTACTGTCACTGCTACAAAACCGTGGTAAATCGTCCCATTTTTTATTTTTCAAACATTAAACCGTGTTTTGTTATTTTGTACAGAGAAAACGAATCCACAAGAATAAAATATCGTTGAACAAAGACCAGAGTAAAACAAATAGGTGGTTTAAATTTGTCAACCAAGGCGTACACTGACGCATTGGCGCAGCGCAGCGGAAACAGGGATTGTAGCCACCCTAGTAAACGCGGGTTCGGACCCGCTCCTATCGTTTTTTTTTTTTTCGTTTTTTTTTTAGGATTGAGAATTAGCTCGGCGAAGCATCGCGCACATGAAGGTACTCTGATCTGGTCGCAGTGTGGTATTTGTCTGCTAAACTGGAAAGAATACCCGCGCACAGCCATCATTTCTGTCTCCGTTTCGTCAATCACTCCTCCTTTCACATACACCAAATCGCGCTTAGTTGTGCAAAAAATCGGGCAGAAGACTGAGGAAAGTTTTGGTCTTCTTTCGTTGTGTACAACCAAGCACTGTGGTAGTTAACATGACAGTTTGAGAAATGAACATCAACATTCGACTTGCTTTTTTGGAAGTGGCAAATAGGTAACTACCGCTTAATCTTGTTGAGCTTTACAGCTATGTGATAGTGCTTTCCACCCTTTTTATGACTCTCTTGGCAGCAGGTCCTCTGGATGATTTTCACTTTCGGGCCCTCACATTTTGAAACGGCTTCGCACACGGCAGAACCGAACGATTCCCTGTCTGGGGATATGCTGAGATCGGCTTGGCTATGGGTTAACACATATACGCTTCTCACTTGTAGCGGCGTAAGGTGCATTTTCTCTTCACAGCACTCAGATTAGCTGTCTTTAGAATTATCCGAACTGCTACAGTACTGCGAGAGAAACTCCATTGCTATGTTCTACGGAACTAAGTTTGTGAGCTGAAGCACAGTGCAACGGCTATATAGCATGCAAAGTTCCCGCGCAATGCCAAATGTTGAAATGCATGCGACTGCGTTCAAGCTTTTCTTTCACCTTTGCAAAATTCTCACGAAGGTGCCATTCTGCCTATTGATTAGAAACCTTCGTCGTGAACAAAACAAACAATCAAACATATTTTCGTTTCTCTTTTTCAAAAAGTTTTTCATCCCTTACATAGTTTATCCCTTCCACCTGCGAACGTTCGTTCTGTATTTTTCTCGTTCCCCTCTCGCTTTCACCTTTGGAATTCAATCTATTTTGCTCCTGAATACCTCTTGGTAACGTCAGTATGGACCTCGGACAATCTTGGACAGAATAAAATGAGAAATAAAAACCCCCTCCCCCCATATCAATGTTGAGTTTGCGCGCAAACCAAACTGCGCCTTTTTTTCATCATTGAAATGGGGGGGAGGGGGGACTTAAATTTTTCAT
>OX419338.1:23593406-23600906 GCA_948470475.1 Galaxea fascicularis
AATTTGTAAAACTTATCACACGGCGTTTTGTCGGCAGAACCACGCGCTCCACTATCTACATTTTTCTCGTCTTCGTCAGTTTCTTCGTTACTTACGCCTTCGTCCTCATCATCATCATCGTCCTCGTCAAGGTCTTCATTTACACCATTTTCTTGCATATTGACCGCTTCATAGTTTTTGGTTATTCGTTTCAAGTCCTCTTCCTCATCTGAGAGACCTTGGCATGACGTCACCTTCCCTAAGACCTTTGGTATTGCGTCATTCGACCTTTGATCCTTCATGACGTCATCCCTTAGGTGGGATATGGGCTCGTGCTGTGCACGTGATAATTTGCATGTCTCTTTTGTTTTCTATTTCCTAAGGAATTCTTTGCCATTGTTCTCTTAATTAATTCTTTTGTTTGACCCCAAGTGGCCCCCCTTACTACTCTTGCCGCAGCTGTAATACTGTAAAGAACTGTAATATTTTGTCAGCCAAAACATGATAGCTAGACAGTGGACGAGCGAGGAAAAGCTTTGATTGTCTTCTAATCCGGATTTCTTGAACTCTCCATTTTTCGAAACTCCCGATTTTCCTCATCTGAACAGTTGTTTCTCTTGGATTTGCTTCGGTCGATCACTGCAATTTTACCACCTGTTTTTTTGGAAACTCGGAGATACTCTTTGGATGCTTCTAATCCTTGTCCTCCTCCAGAAATTTGCAATTGATTTCTCAAACCTTCCAAATTAGGAACAGGATTTTAGCGACGTGCCCCCCTGGATGTAATTAATTCCGAGAAGTGTGTATTCACGTATTTTATATGACAAAGTAAGTGACAAATGTGTCTTACATATTTAAATTTACGCTCATATTCTGTTAGACTAGTAATAGTTCTCACTAAAGCTGCCCCCGCTTTTTTATAGTTTCAAGTGTAGAATGTTTTCTGAAGTGAAACTCTGTTCAGGAAATTGATTACTTTTGCTTTTGAAATGGGTTTCAGACGTATGTTGACATATAACATTTTAACACAAAAAATTAACGTCTGCCAGGTTTGTGTAGTGATATCGTTTTAGTACTTGTAATCTTAAGGTTACGAAAGCCGTTGGTTCGAGTCACTCCGGGGGAATTTTTTACCCTTTTTATTTTTTTTCCTGCGTCCTTCCCTTTTTTTTTCTCAGTTTATCTTTTGCTATATATATGAATTGAATTTATGGTATAAAACAAAATATACCGATCCCTCGATCGTCCTTTACACGTAAAATTTATGTCAAAACGGATTTCATTTTCAAGAGTTTCTACGACACTTACGCTAAACACCAAAAAGAAATCACGTGGTCCCTTTTGAGATTCTGAACGTTCTTTATCGGCGGTTGAATACGGTTCGGAGTAACCGTAGGCGTATGCCATAACAAAATGGCCGTATGAGTGAAACAACATCGTGGGGAGACTCTGCTGCCAGAATCCTTCGCATGCTTATTCGACCCCCAAGAAACTTTCGGCAATCCTTTGCGTACTTTTGAGCAATCTTTTGCGAGCCGTTTCTCAAAAATCGAGATTTTTTCTGATACAGCGAAATTTTCCTCTCTATACGCGGGGACTTCTAGGGTGCCTCCTCGGGTTTTGGCCGTCTGGGCCAAAACCCTGCGGGGGCAAAAATACAGATGTAACATACACACAATTTGCGACACAATTTGCTGTTCGCCTTTTTGGTTCTTATAAAACAATACTTCGGTAAATCTGGTGAAATCCGATGTTTCGAACTCAAAAAGTTTTCGAACCAAATCCCGCTTCCCCGAGGAGGTCCGAAAAATCGGGATTCTATTGCACTCTTGAGGTTATCCCGAGGAATGCCCGAAGAAATGGATTGCTTTGCGGGAATAACAGGTCACAAGCCCATATATTCGCCTCTTTTTTAAATACCGGAAAGCTACAAAGGGACAACATCTATATAAAACAGTGACAATTCCGTGTGTAACTCTCTGCCTTAGTTAAGTCCATACAAAGCAGGTAACAGCGTTCTAAGCCAATGGGAAAAAGAGAAACAGACACAATCAACAACACAATAAGAACAGCTAGGCGTTAAGGCTCCCATTTCAAACTAGTGTTCTCTGAATAAAGAACACAGCCTTTGTCATCTTACTTTTTCGGCGGTTTTGACGATTTCTTTGCTGACAGTAAGCTCTGTACAGACTTCCTTCTTTCCTTTGCCTAGAACGTTTAAGAAAAGAAACCCAATCCGTAACTGCATTCAATAAGTAGTAAGGAAGAACGCAATTAGCACTTGAACAGGAACAGGACAAAGCGAGAAGCATTCATCTTTTGCCTCGGTTACAAGAGTTTTTAAAATCCTCTTAAGCTGATGGACAACAACGTCCTTGAGTGTTTTCTATTCCACTGGGATCATCTCAACTTTTTGGTTAATTCCAACTCACTGTCTATTTAAATTAAAATAACAAGTTGCATTATTCATGCATTCTGATTGGTTCTTACGTATGATCTATTAGAGGACAGACGCAAGAATGACGTCATCGCTTCAAACTTTTCTAAAATGGAAGGAAGTTTAAACTTTTTGAGAGAATTTCACCAGATTGGGTGAACGAAGACATACAAAAGTCTTTCCAAGGCTGTGGACAAGTTCCAAAAGCAAGAAGAAGAAGAAGAAGAAAAAGAAAAACGCATTTCTTTGTAGAAAATGACTTAAACTCGAGCAGTCTCAGTCGAGTGCCACTAAACGAAACACAAAATCTTTCTTTATTACGTAAAACAAATAGATTCCATGTTGCCGTGCGTCTGTTCAGTAATAGATCACAGATGACGTCAACATGTGGTAAGACTAACAGTGACACACTCGGCTATCGCCTCGTGTGCCACTTTTTTTTTGTTCTCACCACATTTCGACGTCATCTGTGATCTATTACTGAACAGACGGACGACAACATGGAATCTATTTGTTAAGTTTTGAATCTTATTCGTTATTTATAATGTATTTATTTGTATATGTTTATTTTTCTTTAATCTTACCTACCTTGACCGCTTGAGATGAGTTAAATACATTATCTATCTCAGTATTCACAGTTTGAGTTAATTTAGGACGTGAGCGACTAAAAATAACGGTCGTAGGAATATCTCTTTTCTCTTTCGCTCTTTCCCGGTCCAGGTTACCTAGACTACAGTTTTCCATTTTTGCGGGTGGAATACAGGTCAAAGTTGTTCCACAAGTACGGATCTACAATTGAATGCTCTGAGACCGTGTTACCTTTCTTGCCCATGCTTTTGGCAAACTATCGTCTGAGTCCACATCATCCGCAGCTGAGTGTGATTCTCTCATGGACTGGGTCCGACACACAGGGCTCCTGCCGCGCCATACTTTGCGGATTGACGGGAAAATCTTACGTTCCCTCGGAGGAGCCTAAAACCACACAGAAGCCACGACTCAGAACAGTGTACAAACAAGGTTTCAGTATGAAGACACGTATACCTGACCTTTCCAAGTCAAATATGGATCACTCCAAGCCCAGATTTAAACTTACCTCGTCTCCTCCCGTGTCAAGTATCAGAGCATTCTTCTCTATTAAATCCATAGCCAATCCACGCAACAAAGTGGAGCGCGTACGATCCTAACACAAACAACGGCAAACATTGGTCTGATTTCATGTGACAACAAAAAGCTAGTAGAAACCGAATCTGTCAGAATCACCATAATCGGTGTCGATTTCAAATGGTTTCACATGTACGATGTTGTCCCATCTCTTATGATCGTACTGCCAATCAGGGAATGGAATTAATCCAAACGCCATTAGAACTGAAAGAGTGGATGAAAACTAGGCTAACATTCTATTGAGATGTTAACGTATGTGACGCACAGGTGAAACAGTGACATGCACAAATGGTGGTCGGTTATTATAAAGGTCTTGAAGGTTGACATCTAAAAGGAATATGGAAAGCAAATAATAGAATCTAGACAGAAAAAAGAAAAACAGGAAAAGGCCATAATAAATTCAGGGATTTCACAAGGCACATTGGCTTAGTGTTGTCACTGCTCTTGCTGTTCTACAGCACACCGGATACTCACAGCTAATTTGGCAAATTCTGCACTGTTGTAAGCCGCTAACTCTGCATTGATTAGCTTCGTTAACAGAAATTTGCGAAATTCAGGACCCTGAAAGTAAATAAATTAAAGTAAGCCGAAAAACAATTGCCATCGACAGTAACAAGCACGATCATACAGAAATTAAGAAACCTTTGTTCATTCTCGCAGAAGTTTAACTATTTAGACTATAACATGGAGGCACAAACCTTCTTAAAGACGGCAGGATTTGGGAGCTTGGGTCCAAACTGTGGGACATCTTCTCGTGCAGTAATAGAGACCTACAGTGACATCAATACTGAATTTATCCATCATTGTCACCCTAACAGCTTTCAGCCAGCTAGCTTCTACGTCAGACAGGACGCCAGTAAGCTCCATAGGCAGCTCGTCAGTAGTATAGGAGTTGGAGGCACCAGAGAATTTCTACTCTAGTTAATGGTTCTTTTTTAATATCCGCTATTCAAATCACTAAAAATTGTTTTTAGAAGTCATCTTCCAACAGATCCTCTAAATAATATTTTTTATCATTATCCACTCTCTAATACACTAAAAATTGTTTCTAGAAGTATTACTAAATTTTTGTTCTTTTGCTCTCGTATCCCCAACCATATTTGACCAGCAGCCGGTTCTTACCAGTTTGAACCAGTCGAGGTAGCAGGGATTTTATGGTATCTTCGATATTTTACATTCTATATACAAATAATAAAACAAGTACCAAATCATTCTTTATATTTTGTTCTCGTAACTCAAAATACAGAAATCCCTTCAAAACTAACAAATAATTATTTGCAAATAACAGTTTTTATATTTAATTTCCATAAGGAATATAAATATATGGCTCAATAAATTTTATTCTCTATACAGCTCCGTGTAGTGGTTTTTCTTTCATTGTCAACACTCTTTAAAGGTTTTTACATACTACTCAAAGTATTTTGTTTTGCTTTTTATAATTGTTTCTGTTGTGTATTACGCTTTTTAATCTGTCTATCTAATTTGTTTTTAGAGCATTAGCTTTTTCATTATCTTTTTTCTTATAAAATGTTTTCTACTCAGATTGTAAATTAGAGGAATTGTTTTTAATAGTATTCAAATCTTGACCTTGGTAATGTAGATTCTCTGTAGCAAGTAGAAATTTCTTTGTATCTAATATTTTCTTTCCATATGACCTTAGTTGATTTCTTACAGCACACTCTTCTGGTCTACCAATTATCGTGTTTTTTGGTAGTTTTTTTGTTAATATCACAATAACGTTTTAAACTACTCAAGTAATAATATGGATACGATCATTGATCTATTAAAATTCTACTATTTAGAATTGCTTTTACAATTCAGAAGATATGAATTTTGGAGATGTATATATTGTAAAAAATTATGATTCCTGAAATATATATTATTATTTTATTAATAAAAAAGGTGAATTAGAAATTATGAAGCATATGTACATTTACATTTATCCTATGATTCAAGATATTATACTTTTTTATGTAATCAAGATTATCGGTTAAGAGGTATTACTATTCAATCTTTATCAAAAAAGTTAATTATATATATTTAATATCTTTATGACCATATGCTAGACAGTTTCTTCCACTATTAACAATGTATCTCTTATCAGCGTGGCCGAGTGGTTAGAGCGCTGGATTTGAAATCCGTAAGTCGCGGGTTCAAATCCTGTTCTGACTGCTAGCTGATGTTGTTCTCAGTAGCTTCGAGTTCAACTTCTCGTCTACGCTTGTAAATAGTATTGTAAATAGCCAACTGGTCTGCCTCCCGCCAGTTGGGATTCTTAACCTATTTATGGTTATTTATAGCTATTTGTTTACATTGGTCCTGAAAAGCCCCGATGGGGAGCGGCCAATTACGTATACATACATCATCAAAACAACTTGATACTTTATTTAAATTATAACTTCCAATCTCATGTCTATCACTTCTGATGGTTTTCATTTTGTGGTTAAAAAATACATCCTTATAATTTTCATGTTGAATGTCTTTTTTTAATTCCTTTCGTTGTTTTTTCATTTTTTAAATTATCTTTTAAATAAGAGAACATAAATTCAAAATTCAATGATTGGAATTGAACTAGCTTCGTCTTTCATTTTTCCAATCACTTTTTTATTTTTAGAAAAATGAAATGGATGATCTTTAGGATAATCACTATTGTCAAATTTGCCTTTGCCATTGAAAAAGTCTATAACAATCTTGAGCTGTGATCTCAGGACATAAGCTATCAGTGGCCGTTTTTATGCTAGAGACGTTAAAGTCGTCAAGACGCATTTGACGTCTGAGACGTTAAAGCCGTCTGGTATAAAAACGGGACGCATAAAAGTAGACAAACTAACGGACAAAAACAAGATTTTTCTAAAAAAAGACTAGGTTCTATTCTCGGAAGACACTGGGCACGAGCAAACTCGGCTCCAAATAAACGTTAACACACGAATATATGAACAAATAAACGTGGCGGAATTGCAGCTTCTCAAATTTATGTCTCGACGTCGTCTACAAGGACAGATTCAATTATTTTTATGACAAAAATCAGTCTAGGCATGGGCATTTTCCGGCGATGGACGAGGGACTAGATTTAGCTTCGGCACATGGCTTGTTTGTCTTGTCGCCCAAGATAGCAAGGAAGTAGCGAAGTGCAGATGAACAAAGGATTCAGGGCTAAATGCGTCCCAGTTGGGGCGTCCCGTTTTTATACTAGACGCATTTAACGTCTGAGACGTTAAAGTCGTCGGTTAAGTGCGTCTAAACGACGCACTTAACAGAAGACGTTAAAGTCGTCAGACGTTAAATGCGTCTGTCTTATTTACCGTTTTTATACTAGACGTTAAAGTCGTCTCGAGACGACTTTAATTAACGTCTCTAGCATAAAAACGGCCAGTATCATTAAACGGCAACTTCGCTCTGTTTCCGTATTTTTGTTTAATATAATTATAATGACAATCGTACATCAGAGTTTTAATCAATCAATCAATCAATCAATGCATTTAATGTGGTCAGTAAGTAATAAATAAAGTCAGAAAGTAATAATGTCGTCACCAAGTAAAATGTATAAAAATAGATGTGATCATTAAAAACAGTAAATATCAAATTAAGGATACATCCTCATCGCACTCAGAGTACCGTGAGATCTAATGTTTTTAGGTTGTTTTTAAAAGTAGTGTGTTTGCATCTTTCGAGACTCGTCCGGTATAGCGTTCTACAATTTTGATGCAGCGTATCTACATGATCTTAAGCCAAAGATTGTTGACTTTGCTTTTGGAAGATCCAGTATTGTGGTGCCCCTAAGGTTATAAGTGGAGCACCTTATTGTTATAAGATCACGCAAGCTTGTTGCTCCTGCTTCGCTGACTAATATCTGAAAACGGTGGACAATATTTTCGCTAATTGCTATTCATGAAGACTTGAGAGACTGATACGCTTACAAAGTT
>OX419338.1:23605906-23655906 GCA_948470475.1 Galaxea fascicularis
TTACGTACCTGCTTAAATCGATCATATGCTGCTCATAAATCGAATGCGTTGCTTGCCAGAATTCGGTTTTTTGGCTAGAAAGTCTTTCTCCTGTTTCCTTTTTTTGCCGATTTTCTTCATTCTTCCTTCTTCCATCATATTGTGGCAAAAAATTCTCGATTACTACTGCCCCAGGTACCGCAAAGTGATAAGCTTTATAGTTGCTTTTGCGATATCTCGAAGTTCATTTTCGCTGCTCTGAAGATTTTAAAGTTCAATTCTCGAAGCTCGTGTTCTTCATCTTATTAACTTTATCTGATCACTGATCCTTAAACAAAATAGACCTTTGTCGAGTTGGAAAATCGAAACGAAAACCCGACGCCATGAACATTAAACACGTAAACAATATCTGCAGAGCAAAATTCTCCGCCTTTGTACTACACCCTGGAATTTGTAATCGTTGGACCAAGAAGACTATGGAGACAAAAGCAATACTTACCAGGGGAGGGACCGGGGGAAAGTTTAATAAATAAATTAATCAGAATCGAGTGAGTGAGTGAGTGAGTGAGTGAACGAATGAGTGATCCCTGAGTGAGTGAGGGAATTCAGACCCACAACAAAACCTCATGGCATGACTTCGTCATCCATGAGCTAAAAAAGGGCGTGATCTCTCCTAGATTCTTACGTTCATTATGAATAACTGAATTACAACTCATTGCTATATATATAAGTACAGATTATATTTTTATGTTGCTTCCAAAACCAAAACCAACTTTGAAACCAATTTGGAAAAAATAATTCATTTAAGAAACAATTTTGACAAAAAAATGGAAGTTCTGATTGGCTAAGAAAAATCACACGACTTCCTCGGGAAAGTCCCTGTTTGCGAGAAAAATATAGAACCGCTATTTCCGGGAATTGTTGAGTAGGCTAGGAAACAGATAGTCAAAAGAGAATTAGTTTGGTGACAGCTTATGCTTGTTTAAAGGTTGTTTTAAAAGTTTTTTTTTTTCAGCCGGTCAAATATGGTCGGGGATGCCAGAGCAAAACAGTTTTGCAAAACACTTTGAATAGTATGTAAAAACCTTTAAAGAGTGTTGACAATGAAAGAAAAACCACTACACGGAGCTGTGTAGAGAATAAAATTTATTGAGCCATATATTTATATTCCTTTTGGAAATTAAATATAAAAACTGTTATTTGCAAATAATTATTTGTTAGTTTTGAAGGGATTCTGTATTTTGAGTTACGAGAACAAAATATAAAGAATGATTTGGTACTTGTTTTATTATTTGTATATAGAATGTAAAATATCGAAGATACCATAAAATCCCTGCTACCTCGACTGGTTCAAACTGGTAAGAACCGGCTGCCGGTTAAATATGGTTGGGAATACGAGAGCAAAAGTACAAGAATTTAGTAATACTTCTAGGAACAATTTTTAGTGATTTAGAGAGTGGATAATGGTAAAAAATATTATTTAGAGGCTCTGTTTGAAGATGACTTCTAAAAACAATTTTTAGTGATTTAAAGAGCGGGTATCAACAAAAACCATTAACTAGAGTACAAATGTTCTGGTACCACAAACTCCTATACTACTCTCATCAGTAATAATTTGTTGGTGTAGTCAGTCAGTCAGCACTCAGTTGACAGTCCCGTCAGTAGTTCGTCCGTTCAGTAGGTCCGTCGGAACAACACAGCCGATGCTTAGCTAAACCCCGTATGTGGAAACCAGTGCAACTACTCCTGACCAGCAGTATTGTACCTTGTATCGTGTGTTGTTTGTGTTTGGTCCTTCAACCTGAACCACGATGAAGACATGCAAGAAATGCGATCGGATAGAAACCGGTGAAAAAGGCGTGTTTTCGTCCTAAAGAGGTAGAAAACATTGTGATTTAAAGAGGTTACAAAGTTCAATAACACATAAGATGAAGCTCAAGTGTTTTTCCCAAAGCAAAAGCCAGGTTTCTTCTTTTCTATTCATGAAAACCTAGAACTGATACCCTATTGATTTTCAAAGTCAATAATACTCATCCTACACTGCTTTTCTTTTCTTCCCAAACCATCACCCAAATAATTATTTTTTTATATTATATAAGCCGTTTGAGGGGGTCTTGTCCTTATAAACTTTAAAATTTCTTTACTGAGGCTTCTTGACCACTTGTTTATTCTTCATGATAATATAATCTTCTGTGAATCTTTTGCGCAAAATACTGTTGTATAGCATGGGTGACAAACTTTAAGAAAAATTAACGACAAAATATTTTCAGCATTCATCCCTCGCACACTCCCTTGTTTGCCTCTTGTTTACAGTATGAACTCAATGCAGTGTGATGTAAGCAAGAGGAAACAAGGGATCTGTTCAAAACACAAGGCAACTTCAAGTCCTAGGCTACTCTCTACTTTAAAGGATATTTTCAAGTATTTCCCCATCTTCATGTGTTGACTTAAGGACGACACAATCCAATGGGATTGCACCCATTTCCAAATCTATCCCAGGAAGGAAGTTTTCAACTTACTTGAAAGACTATTGCAACAATATCATTCCCAATATGCCTCTTTCTTTGGACCTTTAAATTTTACAAAAGGAAGGTTGCTGAAGAAAACAGTAATTATAGAGCGTTTCCACATGACGTCACGGCGGGCATGTTGGTGTACCAAAACAGTTCCCCTGGGAATTTAAGTAATTTAATTACTTTAATTCCTCTGGGAATTTAACTTTCGTTTGTTTCATTAAACCAATATGGCCACTGATCACGGAGTGAAAACGCTCTACTGACACAGAACAACATTTAAGTTAAAAAACTACAGATTTTCTGGGCATAAAACGTAACTTCAGTCATACTATAGACTAAGCAGTTTTGGAAGAACGCCTCCACAGACAGTAATGTGCTGTGAACACTGAGTTGCACTGATTTGGAGTCCCACGACAGACTTGCAAATCATTGACGAAAACGTAAATATACATGACCTTTTTTAAACTTTATGTTCTATGCAAGACGTACTTGAGTTAGCTCTAGTAAAAGAATGCCAATTGAAAGTGTGTTAAAGGTGGCTCTTGTGATGTGAGGTCGGTATAACAAACTACATCACTTCATTTTCAAGAGTGGCAAAAAGGTTTTATGTTGCATCTCACATTACTACAACATAGGAAAAAAAACACATATTACTTCGAAGCACTATAAGTTTATCACGAACGAAACCAAAGGTTGAATTCGTACAAACGTATTTTCTATTCACATTTTTGCTATCATTCTACCTGTTGATTGTCACCACTGCTGAATGGCAAGAGTGTGGAAACATGAAACATGATTTCCCTGGAAGAAGAAAGGAATTCAGAGCATTAATAAACCCAAACTAGTGCAATATGACAGTTTCCAACTGCAAATAACTAGGTATTTACAAAGTCCGTATTTAACTGAGGAATTTTCCATGCCACTCCTCTTGCTAAAAATATTCATTACATAACAACATTGCAGGAATCATATTGAAAGACTGTTGCAACATTGGCTCAATTGCAAAAATTTAGAACTGACTTCTTGTTTACATGCACTGATTGCAGCAGCACTATATCAAGAGTTGCTGTTAACGAAAAGATTCCAGAAAATTGGCTAACGATGCTGCAATGCAATGGTCTGACGCCGTTGAAAAAGAACTTGCTAAAAATGTTGGCTGAGACTAACACTGTAGAGGGTTATGTTATAAATGTACTGAAAGTGGCTTGAATTTCATTCATACTTTGAATCTAAGACAGTATGAACAGAAATTTCTCCAGTTTGACCATGCTTTACATCTAAGCCTCCAGGAAAACTAAAAAAAATAACAAGCAGATACAGAATAATAAGAATCACCTGCAGAATAAATATTAGTCTACACAGTCATTGTGTTGTAATAACTTCACTGTGATAGTAAATCTAACTCAGAAGCTGATCAGGAGCAAAGTGAACAAAAGTGTGGGGCAAGTAAACAGAATCTGAAGACATTTAGAGGACATGGCATGCTTAACATAATGCCTAACATAACATAACATGCCTATGACATGCCTAACAACAAATCTTTCTTTGACTTAAACCCTATGGCAAGGAATTAGGGAATAATGACACTAACTATGAAAAGCAAATCAAAAAAACACCTGCATTTTATCATGAAGTACAAATACAAGAACAACTTATATTTTCCATGTTTGGAGGAGAACATGAGTATGTGACAATTACCCTTTTATTACCCTACTTAACTTGATGTAGATGCAACTTAGATAGCAACTTAGTTCCTGGGCAAAGAATGAATAAAAGAAGTAGTTTCTAAAGAAACTGTGGTGCTGCGTCGATGGGGGAGTTGAACACCGTATAGGGATTCTAAAAGCTGACGTTTCGAGCGTTAGCCCTTCGTCAGAGCGAATTAAGGAATACACTACACATTGGTGAGACAGGAAGATGGCTAGGTGAACGATTCTGCGAACACCTTTGCGATGTTGAGAAAGATGACAAGGACGCATCCAAGCCAGTCGCTCGTCATTTTAATCTCCCTAAACACTACAAACAACACATGGCAATCTTCTGGCTTTACCTACATCAAGGTACCAAGGAAAGTCACAAGAATCTAGAACAAAAATTCATATTCCACATCGGCACCCTTAATCTCTACGGCATTAACGAACGCGTTTCATTCAATTATTTTACTCCTGTTTTTCACGTTGCCATGTTTACACCAATAGCGTTTCTCCATCTCCTCTATATAAACTACACACAACCCATAATTCCTCGATTCGCTCTGACGAGGGGCTAATGCTCGAAATTTCAACTTTTAGCATCCCTGTACGAGGGCCAATTTACATTATCAACTCCGTTGATAAAACCAAACATTTGTGTAGTCCCTGGGCAGTTTGGCAACATTGTCAAAGACGCACGAGTTGGAATGACAGCAAGTAGTCACAATAACATTAACAAATGTTTGAGATATCATATGGAATCACGGGGTACAATCCCTTCAACCAAAATTTCCGGACCGAAGTTTCGAAATTTCTTAGAGGCAAATGGAACGCGACACCGCACTGGTCTCGTTCCATTCCTTTCTCAAAAAGTGTTTCCCGCCCTGATTTGTCGTCTTCCCATCGCTCAAGTGTTCTTTTCGTGATCAGGTTGACTTGTGAGGACCTCAATCTCATTGGGAATGGAAGAAGAATCTTCAACAACTAACATAAACATAAGACAATAAAAATGGCGGGAGTTTGATCGGAGTGTGGAAGCTTAAGACAATGAAAATGTGGAAATAGCCCATTTTAAAAATTTGCTTGTGAAGCAGCTACGTACCTTTTGTAGTTGCACATGAATGTCAACAACGATAAATCTGCTGCTAAAACACCAAAATTACTGCACAGAAAACTCTCCATGCTATCAATGTCAAAAATAAACCTGAAAGTACCGGACGCAGAGGTGCTGGACACGAGAATGGATCGGAAATGTCAGATGGAACAGCAATTTTCTGGTCCAACCGGTCCAACCCAACCAATGGGTCAACCTTTCGAGGGGACCCATTTTTCCGAAAACATTCCGGGTGGACCAAACTGATCCTATGAGTTTTGGACCGAAATTTCCGGAAATTTTGGTTCAATGGAACGAGCCCAAGGTTACACAAGATCCCAAAATTTAAATGGTTTAATGTAGTTTAATCAAAACGTCATTGACAACTATACAATTAATCACTGTAAAAGTATGCTGCGCTTTACCCTTTGAAGTTTTTTAGGTGAACCTTGTTACCCAGCAGCTCAAGAAACTCATTCATGGCAGCACTGTGTGTTCGATTACAGAAATACTCCTCCTCTGTTGTCTGTAATGTAATCACACAAACCACTTTTACAAAGAAAGGAAAAGGCTTCTTGTGACTTCACAATTGGTAAACGGTTAGGTACTGTTACTACAAACTGCACATAGCACACATTCCCCATGGGATAATTAATTATCCAATGGATAACATTACCACCCTTGAACAACTACGGCTAGGTTCAGGATAAATGGTGCAGCTTTAAAGGGAACCTCCACTCTGACAAAAAGGTTATGGTTACTTAATCAAGGAAAAAATGCTTTTCACACACATGTAATTACTGAAGAAGCATTATGAGCATTTATTTTAGTGAATGAATAGGAGAGGGAGCAAATAAAGGTAATGTTAACGTTGAGCAGAGCAGATAAAGGTATGTTCTCCCAGCATTTCAATAACTTTCAGCTGGTTACAACTTCGAGTTTTCCAACATCTATTTCAGTCTCTCACTTGACTTTTCTTATTTCAGAATACAACCTAATTAAATAACAATTTGCATGCACGAGGTACAGCTGAACCTTCAAACCCGCTGAATCTGGACACTCAAATTTACATACTGTAGACATATCGAATACATGCATTGTATCAATTCTAAAATGGAATCTAAACCATAAATCATTCACGTACATCAGCCCAGCAGGCATTGCACAGCTGGCTAGAAGTTTGAGCTAAAGCACAATTCCCTTTTGTGAAGTATTACTGTTAATAATAGTCTTACTATTCACTCTGGCAGAGGCTATTAGCAACAGTAAAACTAGTCATTACCTGTCCATATTTCTGGTAAATCACTCCAAATTTGAAAGCATGAGATAAATTGTGTTCATCATAATGGACTATCATGTCTGACGCCTACGATTTGATCATTAGGATGAAGAGGAAAGAATATATTCAATAACATATGGAATAATGTATTTATCTGGATTATCACAGGTGTTAATTTACATGTATTCCAGAATTAAAAAGTTAACAAAGTCTTAACAGACAAAACATACCAAGATATTATACTGTACGCTGTCTAGATAACAACAACATCCTTTATTTCCCCCCTTAGTTACATTACAGACATAAAATCATTTAATTGCAAAAGTGATCATACTAATTTAGGTCGGTACACAAACACACACACATGTACATGTAACACACAGTGAGCAAAAATAAGGTTATGGAAAGAACAAAATACTACAAAATAGATAGGAGAAAACTAGAGTTAAAAATCGTACATAAAGTAAGCAAAAAGTGTGACAAAAATATTAATATATGGTGAAAGTTAGAGATAGTGCAAAATAGTTTTACAAATCTAATCTAATATTGCAGGCACTTCCTAGTATCCTTCAAGATATTGTTCTTTTAACCTTTTCTTGAACATAGATAGGGATGACAACTTCATATTACTATCAACACAATTACATACCCTAGGGTGAGCTAAAACCTGAAACTGATCTACATTGTCTCCATCATCTCCTAAAAGGTACTAAAACAAAAATAAATTATGTTATCCTTATAATTTTAATTTTATTACTGGTGGTGTACATGTATTCACAACATAAGAAAAACCAGAAACTGGTTCAATCATCTGATGTATCACTCTAGCCACAGTATGTAGCACCTCTCTTTAACCGCACTTTTTTGTTTAAGATGTAAACCAGTGGAACGTTGGGGAAGAGAAAATACAGAGAAACGGTTGGGAGGGCTTTCAGAGTAACTGCAATAATATAACAGCAAGTACAATAATTGGAGATGGCCCTATAGGCAACAAGTTGCACTGTGTCAACAGTACTTCTTGAACCAGTTGTTGAAAACAATCACCATATTCGATAATGAACCATTTACACTCACCCTCACAATTTCTCTTGGTCCTGCATTCTCAGATAGATTTTCTATTGGTAGCGAGTCTGCAATTGTCTTTTCTGTTGTTCTGTTAAATGACAATAAAATCAAATAAGTCAAAATTTGTTTTGCAGCTTTTTCGAGAAGCAAATAGACCAGGACAATACAAAGGTTCTTGCCAAGCTTGAGCTGTGTTTGTTCAGTATGGTTTGGAGAAATCAGGGGTTTTATTAGAAGCCGGCAACCGGCGAAAATCGCTGCCTAGTTTGTCCGAATTTACCTCTAACCGTCGCCTACTTCACTAAAATGATTAAAAAATAATAATCAGGTCGCCGCTTACTTTAGCAAGCTCAGACGGCTATTTCAAATCTTATTGAAACCCCTGAGAAATCCGGATGAGAACTGCTTTCGAAATCCTCATAGCCTTGTAAACTCCTTGATAACTGTTACATTGTTCGACGTTTTTCATTGTGCCAAATTATAAACAAAACTGCATTTTCTTGACACAGAAGGCATTGGAATAACCTTTGATTACAACAGGAAATTATCAGTTATAAAAGCCATAAAATTTGAATCATTATGGTATAACATTCAATGATTCTTCCCTGAGACTTTGAAATTTCCAAAAAATCGGCCAAACAGCTTTTTGTTCGAAAGCACAAATTAATCGAAGTGGAAATGAGCAACTGAACTCGGAAAATAAAATTTATTCTAAATCACTGGGCCGAGTTGCTCAAAGCATTGTTAGCACTAACCCAAGTTGAATATCATGACAACCTATAGGTTTTAATACAACTTAACCGATGGTTAGCGCTAACCATGCTTGGAGCAACTCGGCCCTGGTGGGTAAACTATTATGGGCGGCTGCCACCGCCAAAAATACAAGGATGTCAAAAGGAATAGAGTAATGTGAAATGGTTCAGGGGCATACTGCAACATATAACAAACGAATTAGCAATACTGCAGCCTAAATACAAAATTCTGACTACACTACCACGAACTTCAAAGTGAACATTTGTATGTAATGTAATGTAATGTCGCGAGCGAGAGGACAAACATACATGTCCCCTTTACATTGCTTTGTTTTGCGGACGTCAGCATTCTAAGGGCGCCGCTGGCAGCCGCTATCGGTCCATTTTATGAGCCCACTGAACCCTCCCAACCCATGATAAGTGATGATGTAAATGACGAAGATAGACCACAACACCGGGAACTACGTCCCCTATTCTTTTCGAATAGTGTGTGGGATCTTTAACGTCCCACAGAGTTATATGTGAACAAGGTTTATGAGACGGGACCTCCGGTTTATCGTCCTTATCCGAGAAGACTAGAAAGTGTAATCATTTGCAGATGTCATTACAAAGACAGCACTTTCTTATTTTAAGACCCTGAGTGTTGGTCCGGCCGGAATTCGAACTCACGACCTCCCGCTCAACAGACCGGCGCTCTCCCAACTGAGCTAACCAGGTAACCAGCTAAACATTTAGGATGAGTCAGCCAGTCATACAATTGCAAGGCAATCCTGATAACAACTGATAGAAATACAAACATCAGCTGCAGTAAAAAGATACGAAAGACCACTAAAAAACACCCTTAAGATGTGGCCAAAAAATATTTGGAAATGTATTCCTCGGCTAATGCAGTACAGCTGTAGCACAAGTCCCCGAGGAAAAGGCCATTCAGGTCATTCAAGCGTCAAAATTTATTTGCTATGTTGCCTTTTACAAAATGGTTCACTCAAACAATGAACAAAACAGGAAAAAGATGAGAAATTGTCGAGTCATTTATGTTGAAACAGAATAGACTAAATGGAAACGCTCTATGGAAATGCAAATTGGCCTATCTTCCAAACGTGGAATGGAAGAGAATGTCAACAGACGGTCTAGTTTGATGTTGTTAAATGTCTTACCTTAACCGAACGTGGTTCAAGCCATAAACATATTGTTTAAAATACCGATAAATGGTTCAATGTAATCTGAAACGGTTTAACGAACAGATGATTGATTTAGCGTTTTGACAAATGGCTTAGCGAAACAACAAATGGCCCGTGAGGAACCCATATCTTACAGCCCAATAACAAATGAATCGACCTAACGTGGGATGCTTTATATGTAAAGGGAAAATGGTTTACCGAAATGAGACATTATCGAGGAAAACATGTGTTACGAAACAGCCACTGTCATCACGTTTTCCTTCCAGACAGTGCGGACATCGACGGAGTGATCAAGCCACTCACATTTCATTCCAAGTCCCAGTTTACAGTAGAAAAACCAATAAACGAAACAAGTCCTGTGGAAATCCTGCGATATGAGGAAACATCGCAGATCAAAAGGGTGCCTCGACATTTCATAATTACATATGTTGTGCCGCGTAGCACTATAAACACAAGTGGTGAAACAGAGAATTAACTCTGCAGTGTAAATTAAAGTGCTAGAGAAACCCATGAAAAACCCACTGGGCGTTAGCCCTAGTAAAGGGTATCAGGGAACCACACGAGGCAAAGAAAATATACATGTACCCTTACTTTCTCTTCGCCGCGATTAACCACCTTAATCGTCCCCGACTTTCTCTGTCCGACCTCGTAGCTTAGTCGGCAGAGCAACGGTAGATCTAATCCGGAGGTCATGGGTTCGATTCCCACCGAGGTCATAAGAATTTTTTCTTTGCCAACATACATATGTACCCTTACTTTCTCTTCGCCGCGATTCACCACCTTAATCGTCCCCGACTTTCTCTGTCCGACCTCGTAGCTTAGTCGGGAGAGCAACGGTAGATCTAATCCGGAGGTCATGGGTTCGATTCCCACCGAGGTCATAAGAATTTTTTCTTTGCCTCGTGTGGTTCCCTGATACCCTTTACTAGGGCTAACGCCCAGTGGGTTTTTCATGGGTTTCTCTAGCACTTTAATTTAAGCTGCAGAGTTAATTCTCTGTTTCACCACTTGTGTTTATAGTGCTACGCGGCACAACATATATATGTACCCTTACTTTCTCTTCGCCGCGATTCACCACCTTAATCCTCCCCGACTTTCTCTGTCCGACCTCGTAGCTTAGTCGGCAGAGCAACGGTAGATCTAATCCGGAGGTCGTGGGTTCGATTCCCACCGAGGTCATAAGAATTTTTTCTTTGCCTCGTGTGGTTCCCTGATACCCTTTACAAGGGCTAACGCCCAGTGGGTTTTTCATGGGTTTCTCTAGCACTTTAATTTACACTGCAGAGTTAATTATCTGTTTCACCACTTGTGTTTATAGTGCTACGCGGCACAACATATATATGTACCCTTACTTTCTCTTCGCCGCGATTCACCACCTTAATCCTGTCCGACCTCGTAGCTTAGTCGGCAGAGCAAAAGTAGATCTAATCCGGAGGTCGTGGGTTCGATTCCCACCGAGGTCATAAGAATTTTTTCTTTGCCTCGTGTGGTTCCCTGATACCCTTTACTAGGGCTAACGCCCAGTGGGTTTTTCATGGGTTTCTCTAGCACTTTAATTTACACTGCAGAGTTAATTCTCTGTTTCACCATTTCATAATTATAGTTGCACCAAGGTTCATGTACAAACAAAATGTTAAAAAACTGTTTTTGGACAATTTAAAATGACTTAAAATGTTCTCCCTGGGGCGCCAGTGCAGTTTGTAATAAATTATTATTAAAAATTAAATTATTATGAGTGTATACAATAACAAACGTTTCCTTTACAGCTATTTAATGTGCTTTAAATTGAAAGTGAAGGAAAGCAAAGGAGTTGAGGAGCAAAGGAATGACAGAGTGAAGGAGTGAAATCAGCTTCACACCTACAATTAGGAAATTGCCATCAATTTCCTGAGCTTAAAAGGGAGAATAAACATGACTCTTGTTGGTAACAGAGAGCAGCATCCGAAAGAACAAAGAAAGGATGACAAAGTTCGTTTGACAATCAAAGGATTGCAGAAAGAATCACTGAAGATGGCTTGCAAGCAATTAACAGCTAGATACAGCTTTAATTTACAATCACTAACATGTGAAGACTTCTATCAGTGTTCAGTCACCTTTCAGGGTCTGGAGGCCATGGAAGATCAACAGACACACGTGTTTTCAAATTTTGTTATTCAGTTATTCAGTGTATTGGGTCAGGGTCAGCCAGCTTTCTTGGGTTTTGACCCAAAAACCCGCTCTTATCTGGAACACTGCCTCTTCACATCGCGAATCCTTCAGTATCATCAGGATGGTTACTGAATGGAATTAACCTTAGAATCCAAGTGAAAAGCTTGTTCGGCAAAAGAAACTGCAAAAATTGAAGTAAGTGATCAGAGATAAACTCAGTACAATGCTGATGAAGTGATTCAAACGTTTACCGTACAGGACCCTGAGAAAAATCTGGCCCTGCCCTCTCGAAGACAAAAGATTGCTTGACTGTTCAGATTGGCCATACCAATGCCACAGGAACACATAAGCTGAAACCTGTTCTGACTGGGAAACTCTGAGAAGCTAAACTTCACCAATTATGTTTAGAGAATTTAGAATGCCCTTTCTATCATTTATAAGACACAAAAAGTAGAGGAATTCTAAACGATCCTGTCCCAGCCATTACATGCCATAAGGATGCCTAATGTTGCTGATCACCCCCTATCTGCTCATTCAAAGTTTCTTCTCCCTCAAAACACAATGTCACAATCATGTATCAGTGAAGTCCAAGAACGTCCAAGAACGCTTTTCATTTAAACTAATGTGTTCCTATTTTTCACGTTGCCAGGTAACCACCAACAGCGTACCCCCTACTCCACTATAAAAACTACACACAACCCATAATTCCTTCATTTGCTCTGACGAAGGGCTAGCGCTTGGAATATCAACATTTAGAACCCCTGTACGGTGGTCAATTTACATTATCAACTCAGTTGATAAAACCAAATTTTTGTGTAAACCGATAACCTACAACAAAATGAAGAAAATGCTGATGTGAAGTCCTTTTTGTCCACGTAGCTTAAAAACGCACTTTCGAACTGTACCAATATCCAGTAATCATGAATGGTAAGACCCTATTCATAACACATTCAAGCAAATAACCATTATGACAGCAAATATACGCTGAATGTGTTTTTCTTTAAAGAGGCACTGCAGAGAGACATCCTGTGACATTTTTATTATTTGTTTTGTTGTTTCCTTTTTCTCAGTTGTGTTGCTTTTAGCATTTTCCACGTAATCCTTTAGGTTGTTGCCGATGGTCAACATTTTTCTCGATAGTCAAATGCCCGACCGGGCGGGCTGCATCTCACATCAAATTCCTCACCACACCGAGCTAACTGTCAAATGCCTGGGGTATGCCCGGGGGGCAGATGGACGTTCTTGGATTTGACTGATACATTAATTTAGAAGATGGAACAAAGTGTCAGATTACAAGCAATGTATAACTGCAGTTATAAAACTTCTTCAGAAAGTGATTTGCAGCCAAGAACTTCATCCAATACGAAACACCAGGAAAGTAGTTAAGCAACATTCAGTGATATAAAACTGCAATCTACATGCTTACTGATGCATGAATGGAAGAAACAAGCACTCAGTCTGACTACATGTATGAATCATTTTAAGGCATCCAATAAGCTGCACATTCTACCTGGCTGCGAATCAGCAAAATTCTTCCTCAGTCAGAACCGGAGAAGGTTGGTTGAATGCTGAAACCGGTCATCTCCCCAAATTGTATGCTGCAGATACAGGGCTGTCATTAGTAGCCAGCAGCCGGCTTTTATAGCTGGTTACTACAATCAGCCGGCTACTCTCAGGCAGAAAATCAGCAAAACATAACAGCTATAGGAAGATTTGTTTAATTTTTGACAGGCTACTTTCCCTAAGAGACCAACTTCTAAAAATCTTAATGACAGCCCTGCAGATATCAGAAGAGGAAATTTTAGCCAGTGTTACTGGACATTCCTGTGATGAAAATATTGAAAGAAGCGATGAAGGCCAACCTGAAAACTGTCAGAAACTCGGATGCTGTAGAATGTTTTCCTAGTGCTTGTGTGATGATTTCATTTTGTTATTCAATTCTTCGTGTTAGTGTTAATTATTGATTGTAGTGTTTAGCTTGTAATTAGAGGTGTTTTGTAATTATATGAATAGCCAGTAAGTTTATTGTACTTAAGTGTTGATTTAGTAAAGCGTTGTTACCGTAGGAGTGTGAGGTATCATGTTTAAACTATATGTATGTAAGATAAGTATTGATTGTAAATGAATTAGCATAAATATATAAATGTCAGGAGTAAACGCCATGTGCAGCAGATTTTGAAGCAAGAAAGCAAGGAAAAGAGTGTTTGCTTTACTAAGCCGGAGGGCAAGAAGAAGAGTAGAGGGAAACCAATTCACTGCCAAGAAGTCATTGGCAGGCGCCAGCCATTACAAGTCGACAAAACCCATTTGTCAGTGGAGGCGTGAAGAGGTGAAAGATTAGGAGCCTCGTGTTTGAAAGATGTGCTGAAAGCCTTCGAAGACAAAACGAAGTAAGTGCGTTAGAGTGGTTTGAACCAAAGAGAAGTACGATTGCGGAGTTGGTTCTTTTTGGTTTTTTGTGGAGTTGGTTTGGGTTTGGTACAGGCGGACTTCAAGGATTTCGAAAAGGAACTGGACAGTGAACCGCTGTAAATAAGTTGTAAATAATTAGTGTTCTTGTTATCGTTTAGCTTTTAAAATTACTCTAGGTAAAGTTATTTAAGAATTAGTTTTACTTTGTATTATCATTAGTAATCCTATTTAAAGCATGTTATTTTTAGTGTAATTGTTGTAATAAATTCTCGTAAACTTATGTATTGTTGTTGCGTGTTTTCTCGGGTTTATGCTTAGTGTTCTTATTGGTAAAGAGAGTGCCCACCTTTGTGGTGCGGTTTCGTCACAGCTTGTCATGGATGAAAACCGAGAACAATGCTAAAAAATTTCTAAAAAATGATGGACCTCAAAATGTATATAAAATGTAGTTCTCTTAAACAGACCACTTCAGTTGTTTCCGTATTTTTGGATGAAATTGTGTAGTTTATGCATAAAGTAAATTTGCATGGATGTCTAATTTTCTAATTCAGTTTTAATTATCCCATCAACAGCCATAATATTTTGGAATATCCAGGTCTACCACTTTCTCCAGTCCTGGCAACCCAGACAATCAAGGTTTGGTTGTATTGTCAATACTGACAGTATTTACCTGAGAATAACTCTAATAAATCCTTGTGTGTCACAGCTATCCAATTTCTCGATCTCCTGTTTTACTGACAAGATAACTGGGCCAAGTTTTTCATCATCACAAACAAAGTTCAGATGCTCCTACAAAAGGGACACAAAGACGGGAAGATAGATCTAAGTTGCAAAACGTACGTCTGGTGATGCAACGTACAACATCACAAATGTGCTATACTTAAGATTTTAAAAACTGAGATGTTTAACAAAATATATAAAAAAAATTACTGGTACCTTTCCCATGAAATCTCTTCTATAACTCTGAATGATGTTGTTTGTTTCTATCCTGCAGTCAACTGACTTGAAGTCTGAGTTACCAACTACATGATGATTGCTTCCTTCAAGCCAATATTCGCCACCAACTGGCAGTACAACTAATGGATATGGCCCCCCTGCTGCTAACACCTACAAGAAATGAAATAAGCTTACACTAAACATGGATGTGTATAAAATATGTGCTAAGCAATGGGTAGTTGTCAGTAGCGTTTAATGTGAAGTCCTTGAATACTAACTACTAATGTGAAGAAGGATAAACACTTATTCCTATTAATAACAGACAGTAGATCAGAAACACAAATGCACAAAAGGTTACAATAAATGTCTAAATGTGTACAGGGCATCCAAATGCTAGAGTTATACCAAACCTTTTGACGTACACTGTCTGTACTAGTACTGATTTTATTCACCATGAAAGATCTCTATGAAGCAACACAAAGTATAACTGATCCTTAACAAAAGATGTCCTTAACACACCAAAAATTACACCACTTTTTACATTGTCTTCATCAAACGTGTACCTCTATCACAGGGTCAAGGTCTTTCATTCCTTCGTCGTCTAGTTCAACTTCGTCCTCTTCTTCTTGTGAATTATCACTCTGAAACACAATACACACTACAAGTCAACAATATTGCAATATCAGTAATAAATCATGCTTCTTAGATATTTCTAAAGCACTGGCCATATTTTTTTTAATGAAAGTAGACAGTGGGTCAGATAGACAGTTGAACAATGTTTCTCTTACATTCAGTTTGAGTACAAACTCTGACTTGACTGAATGATTCTTGAGATATTGTGCCATCACTTCAAAGCAGGAACCTTGACATTGTCTTGTTAATTAGGAAATGTGCTGAGGGCTTGGTGCTACCCTAGTTTGGAAATTCTTGATTCTAGGATGATATTATAGTTAGGTTCTGTAACAATTTTGTACCCATGTAGGTAAACCTGGAAAATGCAAGAAATTTATTTCATTAATCTGGAGCCGCAAAATTCAGCAGTTGGTAACTTATGGTACTATTGGTCTAAATAAGTACAGAAGGCACTGGTTTGTAGTGCAGTTTGGGTCTAAAATTGCATCACACATTTTATACAAACTCCACAAACAAGTAAAAAAGTAAGATTTAACCTACTGTAGCAGACACACATTGGTCCCATTAACATGATGCATCTTTTCATTAATGATCACGTTGATAATCTACTACTACTACTAATTCCACCACCACCTCTGTTGCCACCAGTCCACCACTACCGACTACTGCTACTTTCAGTGCAAACAGAGTAACACCAGTACAAAATTCTAGTAAATCTTATTGAAAACGATCAGTTATTCTTTCATAATAGTTGAAACAAACCATTTTGACTGTGTAGTATTATGAAGTGTCAAATAGGCATCAAATTCTGTTCCTATCTGCAATAACATTTTCACTTCTTCTATGTGAATGTTTCTCTTTATAAGCCAAAGTGAAATGTGATACCCCAGTTGTGCTGGGACCCATGTATTTGTGGCAGGAAAATAAAATAACCGCCCGCTGAAGACAACAACAGAAGAAACTTATGATCTTTCATCTGTAGCGGTGTTGGTTTCAGCCTTTAGCATTTTGTTTGCAGTTAATACCTGAGTTGATTCATGGTTTATACTTGATCAGTCAGTCACAGTCACTTTTCACGACGAAAATCAAAGTAGATTAATTTTGCTCAATGGTTTTCGATGTTATTGTAAAAAGGACATGGATGGCAGTCTTTCATCATCTTAACTTTTATAGATCACAAAAATGACACCAAACATGTTCCGTATATGTTCAAACGAAGCAAACTAAGTATTTGTCTTCCTGTATGGCCAGGAGTCGAAGAGAACCCACTTTGGAGTTTTACCATTTTGTTTTACTGCAGAAAATTTTGGTTTGATAGATTGAAATGTCACTGAATTTGTGACTCTGCTGAAGCACATAACCGGTCGTGAGGCTGGATTTAACATGGGACAAGGACTGTTTTGGACTGCAATTTTTACCATTTGTACTGAAATGTAATCAGATGTAATTAAACTGTGATGAAGCAATAGTTTGTTAATCGTTTATGCTCATAATCATGTAGCCCCTGAGCCACAAAGGCCGATGATATTTCGGGAAAATCTATGTTTGAACTTGATTGAATGGTGGCTGTGGCTCTACAGCAAAACAGTAAAAAAATGTAATATCTCTAAATGCTAATAATTAAGGCTTGGCTAAATAAATATATTTAGGAACTATTCCTATAGGCTTGGAAGTTGTTAGCAGAGACTGCTGTAGCATGTTGAAAAGGGCCATTACAAAAGAGTGTGCACTGCATGGTAACAGCCAGAATCCCTTGCAAAGTCTTAGACACCTTATGTCATGGACGGTGACTTCAGATGTCAGAGGTAGACACCAGCAAATCAATCACAAGCTGAGCTTCATGGGATAACAACAGACACTAACAATAATAATATATTTTTTTAACAACAATGGACTTTATTAATGATTTGAAAAAGAATGGAACTTGAGATATACAAAAGTGCAAGGTTCGAGGTGAAAATTAAACACAAGGTAAAAAATAGTGGGATAGGTGATAAATAGGTGATAAAAACAAACACTTTTCTACTTCACAAATGCTTCTCCCTGTTAAAAAGGGACAAAATTATAGATAAAATTGTTCTCAAATTAATACATGTACTAAATTTATGTGGATTACCCTGTACCACACACAAGTTTTCCTTCAAAAAATACATGTACATGCCCTATTCTTTTCATAACCTCAAAAAATGTTTTAAACTGTACAAATTAAAAATATTTGGACCTAAACATGTATCAAAGATATAATAAAAAATAAAGAAAGAATAAATATGCATAAAACTGCATCCTGGAGAGACCAGTCTTTCACATTTATCCTAATCCATAACCTTATCAGTAGTAGTAATAATAATAATAATAATAATAATAATAATAATAATAATAATAATAATAATTTAATAATAATAATAATAATAATAATAATAATGAAAACCTCAGTTTACAAAAAAATCAACTCTCAAAATCATATGCATACCTAAGTTATGTACACTTTTCTAATAATTATTATTACTATAATTATTATAATTATGGCTCAGAGCGAGTATAGTGGCAGACATGGTGTTGCAAAAGTGATCCATTGAAGTCTGAGCAGAAAATGTGGCTGAAATTAGCCTCCTACGCAGACATTCTTTTGGCTCGTCACGCAATATTTCCTCCCCAACTAACGTCTGCTGAAACGAGCGGCCACTTCCGTTCGCCTTTGTTTCAAAACAAACCAATCAGTGTTCATCTATTGTGTTTTCAATGTCCAATGGTAACTCGTGTAAAAAAGATGTTGTCGTCCTCAATAACCGCTTTCAAATATTAACCCATTGCGTATAGGTTAAGTCAAGATCACAATCAAGCAAGGCTTTTCAAATTAAACTCTTTTTAAACCAGAATACTTAAGGAAACATTTTCTAATAGCTATCTATCAAGGGATGGCAAAAAACATCTTGAAAGCAATAATTGCTAAAATTTCATGCACGTTCACCACAACCATTCGGATATCACATAACAACACTAACATGTACATGCAAATCTATAGTCCATGTCAACCAACTTCGCTTCTTATAAGACAACCACAAATTAACAAAGACAAAATCACCGACAAACAGTTTTCTAGCCAAAATGTTTATTGGAATCAACAATAATTTTGTTCGGAGCGAAAAACTTTCGATTTACTTGCGAGCATGGACACAAACATGCTGACCCTACACATGCTTCACCTCTGTTCAAAGTGATCTCTTCATCGCAAATCAATGAGGGCGACTTTCCACGCCAAAAAACAAATGTTACACTGGTTCAGCTCAAATAGTCAGTCAAACAAATCTCAAAAAGAAAATCGAAATTTAAGAACACCATTTACTGTCCTGTGGCATCTTCCCTGGTCTAAAAGAAAAATCGATTTCAGGTCTGCGGTTTGGCTTGAAAATTTGAGCAGACTTGAGATTGGGTTTTGGAAATTCGTCGCTTTAAACCCTCCATGTTCCCCTTTTTTACCGCTGATTTATCTTTAGGATTATATCGTTCCATTTTGAGCTCCACAAAACTCCAGGAAGAAAAATATGTCTTCCACAATTTAGGACCAATGCGTGTGTAACCCTAGTTTTTTTCCACAATCTCATGAGGCGGGCCTAAAAAGTCCCTTTCTCCTAGGCAGGTTAATCAAAACATCTGTCTTCATTTCCACAAATTGGACTATGGCTTCTGTTTGAACATATTTTCACACCTAAACAAAATTTTTAAGACCTCCTCATTAACGCACGAAACAAACTTGGGGTCAAAGTCTCGGTTTCCAAAAAGCAGTAAACGGCCTGTGATTGGTCCATCTCCGTGAACGGAAGTGGCCGCTCGTTTCAGCAGACGTTCACTGGGGAGGAAATATTGCATGACGAGCCAAAAGAATGTCTGCGTAGGAAGCTAGGCTGAAATGTGCTGCCAAAATAATGATAATTATCAGATACTCCTGGAAAAGTTCAAGAGTCTGAGGAAGTCAGGATACTTTGGGATTTTAGCAAACAGACAGACCCCCAGTTTGAACTCAACAGCCCTGACCTGGTTGTGGTAGACAAACAACAGGCAGCTTGCCAAATAATTGACAGCAGTACCACGGGACGCCACCAGAGTGGAGGTGAGGAGAAAGAGAAGATTGATAAATACACTGTACCAAGATCTGGCCAGCAAAGTGAGAAAGCTTGGAAAGTTTTACCAATTGTTTGAGCGGTGCTTGGGACAATTTCAAAAGGATTAGTGGGCCATCTTGAATATACTGTACTGTTGTGAACCTTAGGGTAGATCAGATTCAAAACTGCCTTATTTGGAACAGCCAGAATCCTTGGACGGGTTCTCGAGAACTGAGGTTGCAGGATGAGACTTGTATCGGGAACTGTTTTCCAGTTGAACACTGTGAAGCTACACCGGGGCACTAATGAGTCCATACCCAATAAGCACTTACCAGATATTATTTGGATAGATACTTATTTTATTAATTTTATGCAATTTTATTCCTATCGAACATAAATTTTGACATAATACTGGCTATGTTCACACGCCCAGTATTTGTGATCAGGACCTGGCATTCAGGAGTGTATAATAATATCAATAATAATTTTGGAATTGACAAGTGCGCAAAACTTTTGTTACGGAGAGGAAACACAACAGCATCTGAGGGAATTAAACTACCTGGTGGAGGAGAAATAAAATCATTAGATGAAGGAAGCAGCTACACTTCCAGTTTTTTGTAACTTTCCTTTGGCAAAGGAAGATAATGTGTTCCCTGCTTCACTAGTGTTCACTAGCTCAGTCCTTTGTTGTTTTTTTTCTGTGGTATCTCATGCATTTTTTACCACTGGGGCATCCTAGCATGAGCCCATGGTTTTTTGGGCATGGTAATGCACTGGATTGCCTCGACTTCATGCAAGGTTTGCCTTTGTTCGTGGTGTGGTTTTTGAAGTTGTTCTCTCAAAATGCAGGAAAAAGCATCTTCAAGTGACTGGAGGGTTGACATTACACAAGAGGAAAAGATCAATAAATAACTCCATCTGGGGCGTAAGATTAAAGAGCTTTGGGAGATGAAGAAAGTAAAAGTTATTCCAATATTGTTATCAGGGTGTTGGGTGCTGTTCAGAGGAGACTAGAGAACTACCTGAGGAACATAAATGCTGGGATAGATTTGGCAGCACTTCAAAAAATAGGTAGTCAAGTCAAATAAAGAGCAAAATTTCGATCGATTATTCGAAGTCATTTCTTATGAACAGAGCAAATTTTCCCAGGAAAATTCAAAGTCAATTTACATTCTGAGCAAATTGTTATTCAAAAGTTCCCGTAGTTAGAAACAATAGGCGTTGCGAATTATTGGGACTTTTCGTTGAAAGTTGGCTTCCATCGAAAATTCGATATTTTTTTGTCGAAAAGCCAAGAAAAGTGGCGAATTTTGGCAAAATACATTTGCATTACGTTTACACAATACTGTATATGGAATATGATCTTTTGGCTTGTTCCACTGCATTGGTAAATCCGCAGGACGAACAGAAATTCCGAACAAAAATTTGTGTTCCACTTACATATACACATTACACATCTTTCTTTTCTGCCTTTTTGGCTCCAAGGCCGTGTCCAAATGAAAAATAGCACATTCTTTGCCTCAACTAACATAAGTTGCATGTTGTCATTAAACATAGCCAGTGCTGGAAATCTTTGATCACTGATTGCAGAGCAGACGGGAATTATTTTGACATCGCTTTGGGTGAATTTTGAGGTGACTTACGCCTTCCAAAAGACAGTTTGAGGAATTTTACCTCATTCCGAGTTGATCCCAGTAACTCCAAGTTAATCCAACTTGGACTAGTCTGAGTCCGAGTGATCTGGTCCGACTTTTGTACCTGCCTATTCTTTAAGCATGAATATAAAATTAATGTTAGGACTGAACTAACCTTTCTTATTAGAAATTCATACAAGCTTAAGTTTGTTGTATTTGATCAGCCAGTGAAAAAATCCATTTTCTTTAATTATCAAAACATTTTTTTTAACACAATGTAAGCTATTCATGTTTTGTTTAAGGGAATTCGTAGGAGGTTTAAACTTTGTGGCTTTAGGCTGAAAGTGACAAGAAAACAAAAAAAACAAGTTGTTATTACAGAAAACAACTTTTTTACATTACATCCACTACCAATGATCAGTTTTCAGTTACTGTGATTGTTGGTGTACATGTATGTCTAAAGTACTCTTCAAGGATTTTTCTATTTCTTTTTTCCATATGTGCTACTGACTCTTAATAGTTGTGACAGTTTTTCAACTTTCTTGCGATTGTTCTTTACTACATGTAATATTGCTTGATGACAGCCATATTCTGTGCACTAACACCGATAATTTTTCAATTATTTTGTTTGCTTTGTTCATTTTCACTCTGCTAAATAGCATTCCCTGTATTAATATTCTATGGTGTTTAAATTCTTCAATTTAAGACTGCAGGACTCTACAAACTTTTTTTATAGGAGAAAATATATGTGCTCGTGCACATAGCAGGACAAATATTATGACATGTTGATAAGTTATTTCCAGATGTGCCACTGAATCTGAACAGTGGAGGCTGGTATGAAAACAAATTTTATGTGACATTAACCATTATGTGCCAGTATTAACAAACACAACAAAGGAAAAATATATCTCACAATAAATTAACATTAACATTAGAACTCATATGCCTGCAGTTTTATCAGCAAGGTATGGACCAATAACTACAATGTGCATTTGTAATTAAAAGAAAGCTTGAAATATCTGGACACAGCCTGGCATTCAAAAAACAATGCTCATGTGGAGGCCTGGTCTAGCAACTGAGATGATAATAGGCGACCAGGACTTCTTTTTTGGGGGCAGAAGCGAGGAAGGGAGAAGGGCAAGAGGAAAAATAATCGAATTCTTTTTTCTCCTTTCTCCATCATCCCCATAAAATGAATGCCTGATCACAGGTTACTGAGATAACAACTTTTGCCAATTTATTAGCAAGCCTGCACCTTTTGAAAGCAAAATGTGTGAACTACACATCTGACATTTAATTGATTTACGACAAAGTTACCCCATTAGTACCTTTGTTAATGCTTGCGTTACATTGTTGTTCAATTTAGATTTCCGGTGGGCGTTCACTGTCTATTGATTTATATGATCATAGTGTTACTAGTGTTGCATTTTTTCTTGTGTGGTCTCGTCACGTGTACAAGTTATTCAAGTCGTCTTGTTTTAAGTTTAAAGTTTTCTTTGGTCAAGCCACCGGCGTACCGGGACCGATATGTAAGTCAGTATTTATTATTCTTTTGTATTGTGGCCCAATCGCCCCTTTTAGGTTCTGTTGGCGTTTGCTTGTTTATCTTTGGGTCGGGTTATGTTATGTCATTTCGGTTATTTTGTTTAGGCCCTTGTAGTATGTATTTATGTCGCTTCTTTAGGGAAAGTGTCGGCGTAAGTAGTTTTCCAAATGTTTATGATTGCTGATTATTGTAAGTATTTACCCTTAGTTTCGCTATTCAATCTTTGTTCTATTGCCAAGTGCTATTGCATGATAGTTTTATTGTTCCTTTAGTGATTCGATTTATGTTTGCATTCTTTGTAGTTTACGACTTGTTTTGGGTTTTCTTGGTACAATATTAAAGTTGATTTGGACCCGTTCAGTCCGTAAAGTATCCCCGTATTTGGTTTACGTTTCTTTGGGCACAATTATCCTTGAGACTTCATTCGGTCTTGCAAAATCGCTTACCCACAGCTACAACCTTACTTTATCATCACTTTCACCTGAATCCTGAACTAAATCTGGAATCATGTTTCATCAGAAACTGCAACTTCACACTAACATTTGATCAGTTTCAAACTATTTTTGTTCTGTAATTTTTTCCAATTCAGCTAAATGTCATTTGTTTGAATTATTCTATGGTGTTTGATTTAAGTCTGCAGGGGTTCATTTCTCGAAAGTCCTGGTAACTTAACAGGCCCACAAACCATGTTCTGAACTCAAAATCTCAATAAAAGTAGGGTGGATTCTGATGTTTAATGAAGTATATTTTGTTTCTTTAGCTGATAACTTTACTACAATATTTTCAAAAGTTTTGAAACTCCCATCTGGAATGGAAAACAAAACTGCTTAATGAGTCTGGTAATTACTGCAAGCTTCAAAAAATGGCCCCCATGACTCTACAACCATGGTTTTGGAGCAAATTTATCTTTGAAAATAATTGTGTGCTTCAGTGCACAAAGCAGGAAAAAATGATGTTGATAATTAAATTATTTCCATATGTGCCTGCACTGACTCTGAACAGTGGAGGCCTCCATAAAAACAATTTTTATACATGTATGCAACATTAGTCTATTTTGCATTGGCATTAACAAACAGAACTAAGGAAAAATTTATCTGACACTTTTTCTTTGGCATACCGGTACATGTAAAAACTCAAATGGTTACTGATTAAGCAACAGTTCCAATGGCTGCTCCTAAAGGCAGCACACAAAGCAATACATAGCCCCACATGGCCAAGGTATCTCAAAGTAGACATTGTTAAACATACAAGAACATTAAGATCTAATTCAGGGATATCCCTAGTTACACCCATGGAATCCAGTAAATTCCAAGATGAAGCTGCAAAGCTCTTCAATAAACTACCTTTGTCAGTTAGAAACTGCCCAGATTTTAGTATCTTCTCCAAATTGTTTTGTGACTACTGTATTTAATGGAGAGAATTAAGAACACATGACAGAAGTGAATATTAATTTTTATCTTTAACATAATATAGCATAATTTTTGTTTAATTTCCATTTTATTGTTGTCATAATTTATTTGTTAGTTCTTATTAGTTAGTCAGCTTAATTGTTACTTAGTTTTTCCAGATGCAGTGCTCGACTTAGTGGTAGGCCATTAGCCCAGGACTAGTAGAAATTTAGTTTGGGCTATAGTAAAATTTGAGAACCACTAGCTACTGGGCTACCTGTAATAGAAGAGTTTTGGAGATAGTATGATGATTGGCTACCAAACACCACCATTTAGCTAGTATATTTTAGACTCCACTAGCCCTTGGACTACTTTGTTAAAAAGTTGAGGACGAGCACTGAGATGAAGAGCCAATTAAGCACTGGATATACTGGAATAAAGTCATATGATTATAATAATAATAATTATTATTATTATTATCAAACTCACATACCTGCAGTTTCTTCAGCATTGTACAGGCCTGTGCAGCCTGTGACTACAGTGTGCATTTACTTATAGTGTGTAAAATAATTATTATAATTTACTTTAACCGGTTCCACTTGTAACAATAATAATAATAATAACAATAACGAGACAAGCACAACTAGTTTGCGACTCACACAACAGTTTAACAGATGAACGTGAGTACCTAAACAACATTTTCACTAAAAACAACAACAACCGCGATTTTGTCAGACGCAACACCGACCATGCAGAATTTAACGTTACGAACACCAACGCGACACCTGTCACTACAGCTACGATACCTTACATCAAAGGCACATCTGAAACCATTGCACCCATCCTACAGCCCTACAACATCCATGTTGCTCACAAACCCATCACCACTTTACAGCAACTACTGACTAACGTTAAGGACAAAGACGAACCAAAGGACAGACAAGGAGCAGTTTACAAGGTCAAATGCTGCGACTGCCAGGCCACCTATATCAGTGAGACCGGCAGAAACTTGAACGTAAGACTGACTGAACACAAACGAGCCACGAGAAATGGTGACCTCAACAAAAGCATTTACAGACAAACCAAAGAATCGACTGGGACTCTGCTGAATGCGTTACATACAGTACTAATTACTACCAACGGATCATACTGGAAAGCTGGTTTACTAACTTAAAACAGACACCACTAAACCGTTGCTTACAACTTCCCGCACCTTACAAACGACTTGTCGATGACATAAACAACAGACAAACAACAGACTGAACAATAACAACACACGTACAGACACGGATCGAAATGCACCAATCACTGTTTACAACAGACAAACAACAGACCAACATTTTACTAACAATACACGTACACACATTAGACTAACAAAAGACAGATTGAAGCGCACCAACCACTGTGTACAGTCTTCACAGCCAATGACAACTAGGCTTAACTGACAGTCAACCAATAACATCAGGACTTCGTTGACCAATCACATCAATGACCAGAGTATTTATACCATCTACTGACGTTACACAAATCACTTGACTCTGATGATGACTTCCGCTCAGGTTGTTGAAACGTCAGTCAATGTCACCACAAACAGTCCTTCTCAGGACTACACTCACCCAGACGATCGTACTCCACTTAATTATAATAACAATTACTCAAAAGATAAAAACGTTCACTGGCTAAAAAAGTTTTAAAAAGTAAGAGGAGCTTTCGGCTTGTCAGTCAACAGCCTTCAACGGATAAAAAACGGAATGTGAAATGATAAAATATATGCAAAAAAAGATGAAATAAAAACAATGGGAAGAACAAAAGCAAAGTATAAACGTGTAAACTAGTTGACTATTGTTTGAAAAGAATAGGATACTGGTTTGGAATTGGCTTAGAATTATTGTACGCATGCTTGGTAGCAGAGGTGTGCCAAGCCTCCAAAGTTTTTCTAATGCAAAAGGAGCCTTTGTCAATGATGCTAGTATTATCAAAATCTATGCAATGGCCACGCATGTTTTGCAATGTTCAATCCAGTAGCACAAGTTTTTTAATCATAATAATAATTACAGAGACAATCATCAGTCATACACTGTACTAGATCAGAAATGTAGATGTATTCCTGGCAGTTCATTGCCAGCCATTTAAGATTTACTGCAAACCTTTGTGGGCTTCCTCCAGAAAATACTTCATACACACACACGCACACTGTTTTCAAGGAAACACCCACTATATGATATTATTAGAAAGGTTACGAAACATAGAATTGCAATCTATTTGGTTGCACCTTTCACAAGGCAACAAAAGCCAGTAAACTCCAAAGTGACTGACTGACATTCTGATTAATTAATAGGGTATGAAATAGACGCAGTGCAATGTTTATGACAAAGCACTAGAAATGTGTCTGAATCAGAGGCTGCCGTGAGAAAAAATAGTTTTCAGTGAATGTTCTGGCCAAATTTAAAAAAAATCTGTCAATTCTACATACCCTATACAAATTTCTTTTAAAGAGGACTCAGGGACTCTCTTGAAAAAAATGAGTGTGAACTCATTGCTCCCTAAAGATTTGTAAATGTTCTGTGCCTTCTCAGAGAGAGATGTGTCAGGTTGAATAGCTGGCAACCAATGAAGAAACAGAACCCTTTAGTTGGCTAATGCATTGAGATACGATCCCCTGGACAAAGCCATTTGCTGGGAAAAGCTTGCTGAGGAGTCCTCGCCTATTTTTTAAGAAATAATTAACTTTTTCCCTTTTTAGCCGTGGATACGCGAAGCGTAGAAACAACTATTGCTGTGGGGCAGAATATGCAAATGTGTCACTCACTCAGATGTAAACAAATTGATATGTTGACGGCAACCCAATTGATATTGATTCAATGCCGTCGCGGAAACTTTTCTTCGAGAGAGTTTCGACTAATTCTCGTCGACTATGAGAATTGAATGCAAAGAGTTTACTTCTCAAGACATTTACTCGTCGATCCTCTAAACTCACAGGGGGTTTATAAGCTTTTTACGAGTGATTCTTACGAGCGAACCTATGAGCACTCATATCAGCCAAACTATGAATCAAACGTCAGCTCTGACAAAACTATTGGAACCATCAGTAGCACAACTGATCAGTTCATACAATGTAATATCCAGTGAAAACAGTCTTGAGCCCAAGCACAATGAAACGCAGTTTGAAGACGTATCGGATGGTACGCAACAGAAGTCATGAAAAATTAATACAGAAAGGAAGAAGTAGGTCAAAGTCTACTTGGGTTAGCAAAGGCGCCTGCCGTGATAGAGAACCATCGAGATCACCGTGGAAGAAAATTCTGAACTTATATATTTAACAAGAATAAAGCAATTAAGAAGTACATGTACAGTATATAAGATCTCATATCGTGCATAGTGTACCACATTCGTCATTCACATTAGTGTAAGAATGTTTATTTTTGTTAAAGGAATTCAATTATCTTCAAAACCCATTGAAGTGAAATGTACTGTATCCACAACTTATTCACAGTTTACTTTGATTTCTTCTCAGCACATTTTAATATTTTGATTCATTTCTTAGAATAAGTTAGTAATACACTGAAATTTGGTTGAAAAAATGTTTAGCCCTGGGAAGGTTGGAAGTAACCTACATGTAACATGTAAACTATACTTAATAGTCCCAGTACAGCTGTGCTATGACATCACAAGGCAATTAAGTGTCACAAAGGTGATCAGGCAAGCTGTTTGAACTTGACTGACTTTGCATACTTTATTGATAGCTGGCCAGCCAGTAGGGCAGTCTGATAGTGCCAACCTGAGTTAAAAGTAAATAAAGGTCCCTTCGCCTTCTGCACAGATTGTTCAACAAAACAGTGCACAAAGAGAAATATAATATTAGTTGTCAGACTCACCTCTTCTGTTTCCTGATTATCGTCAGATGCTCTTATAACCAATGATGGTACACACCAAGAAGGCCGCAAGGAAATGGGCAGCTCTACTCTTTGTTCGTTGAGACGATTTGACTGAAAAGTGACAACAAAATTTGTCATCAGATGAAGATAGACTGAACTTCACAAAGAATATGCAATCATCACCCAAACATCTGTAGGCAGACACCCTAGAGACAGAGCATTTCTCCAACTGCTAGATGCATCTTTAAACAAGCCATTTACAGCGTAAAGATGCAGTCAGAAAGAGATGGATGTAATGATGGAAATCCAGTGTTTATGGCAACTGGATGGCAAAAGAAGGCTTCAGGAGTTGATATTACGTGATTTTTAAAACAAGCGTGGAATGAGATCCGAACTACAGTGTAGCAGAAAATGAGGCTTCCCTTTTAAAGTGTGGTATTACAAACACTTTCAGAATAATTATGATTTAACTTGTACAATTTAATGGAAGACACTGACAAACGTGACGATTCTTTCATCTAGGAACTTTTTCAGTCAGACTCTGAATCAGAATTAGATGTCATTGTTTAAAGGTACACGTTGAATATTTTAATTTGTCAAAGCTGTGAGTACTGCATGTAATACATTTAAGAGATATTTCAACAATTATAATTTATTGGTTACACTGTAAATACTTTATTGTATACTTAATCATCATTACATTATCTCTGTGAGAGAGCTTGTTCGATAATATCAATAACATTGGTTTGATATCGTAAATATTATAATGATTTACTAAACTTTAGTAAGCTACTGTACTTAAACAAATAATTTGACAAAGATTTCACCTTTGGTTCTGGCTGAAATGGTTAAAAATTAGGGTGTGCCATGTTTGCACTTGTGTAGCGTAATGTTGGAGTGAATACAGCACTGATGAGTTGTTTTTAACTTCCACAGGAATCATGTGATGCTAAAACATTGGTAAGCCGTCGTCTAAGTGGTGGATGATAGAACACAGCCCTGGTGTACACTAAACTAAACTAGTTTGTAGAACCTTCACTGCATCTTGCAGTGCATGTGTTATTCTCATAGAGTGCCTGTATGTTGGCTAGAAAATAATATCCATTCCCTCACTTTTCTTCAAGGATTGCCTAAAGTTTTTGTTGGTCAATGCTATCACCTGTCTTTTCCTGATTGATGAAGGCAAGAGTTAAAGCATCATCATATTTGATAGCGTTCTCACCAAGCCGAATAGCAGCCATTTTACCCCAAGCCAAGATGTCTTCCATTGTTAGTTCATCATAACCTCCTACCTTGTGCTTAGGGCTGGTCTTGACTGCCCATCTAACCTCACTCTCTTGGTGATAAAAAATCACCATTTCAACATTTGTGAGAAATACATCACTCTAAATTTAAACTGATTTCACCACTCACTAAAATTACACCGATGATGAACACACAGATCCACCAGAGCATTAAGCAAAAAAAGAAACTTTAGTTGGTGTTATCATTGTTTGCAGCCAGTTTCCTTCTTCTGTAGCAAATATGAAATGTCTTTCAGCTGCTTCAAGGAAGTTTTCTCTGGTACAGCAACAAATCTGAGCACCTTCTCCACAAGTGAAACTGGCTAAACACACTCTGATTATCCACCAAAGAATGGCTTCCCAAGCTTAAACTCTGATATGCATTGCTTTTCTAACTGAGTTTATTATAAGATTGTGGTAGAAATCCACTTTGCTGCCAAGCGGCAAAATGGCTGCTGTGAAAATCACGGCATTCATCACAGAATCTCTAGAACATAGTGGATGGTGGCAATTTAGTAATGGTGGACTAGAAAACCCTACTTTTCTAAGTTCAATACTGTATTTCCACTTTACTAGTTTGAAAATTCATTTTGAGAATAAAATGTGGCTGGTGCTTGTAGCCAATACAACACATGTGTTTCTTATGCCCACAGGCTAATCACGAATTATGTAAAAATAGAACAAAATGTAATTCAAAGGCCAAATTGCGTTTCTTTTTTTGGAAAATTGTTGGGGCTGAAGATTATGAGTGCAACAAACACTCTGAGAGTGAATTCTAGTACCTTAATCAGTTTGAATATTCCAGGAAAACAGCGACGGCACAGGGTTAAATTGCCAACAAGATGGGGCTGCGATTTTGAGTTGGATACTTACCTGAGCGTAAACATCCAACTCAAATCCACCAAATCACCTAAATTCGCTGTTTTCCGCTACAAGAATGACAACACACAGCATTTCACTAGCGCGTTTCCGTTAAACGGCCTCGAAAAACGGTTGTAAACTAATACTAAACGGTTAACTTAAGCATTTAAACGGTTTCCAAAACTGTTTAAACGGATAGCAAAATATTTAAACGGTTGACCAAAGTCCAAAAACGGATAGCTTAAAGCGTTAAACGGTCAAGCAAAAACCTAAATGATTAGCTTGAAATGTTAAACGGTTGCCCAAGGTCCAAAAACGGATAACTCAAACCGTTAAACGGTTGACTAAAGTCCAAAAACGGACAGCTTAAACCGTTAAACGATTGAGTCGGCAAGATCGCTTGAGGAAAAACTATCAGTCTTACAATGTTTAACGGATAATTTTATCTTTGCGCATAACTGAACATGGAGCATAATAACTGGGATACATTCTGTGAACGAAAAAAGTACTGTTGTATCTGATGAACTTTTGTTGGGTTACTTCAAAATTTATTTGTGCGCTTGCTTTCTCGCTTGTGTATTCCATTTCTGGGTCTATACAAACTGTTGCCATTTTCGCGCGACATTACGTTGATTCTATTCCCCGACGGTTGTTGAAATAAGCACAATTTGTAAAGGACAGTTTCGCTGCCAATATCTCAACCTAACCGGCTACTGCAACAAACGCTTCATAACAAGCAGGGGCACCCAACGAGCATATTAAGCAAAAAAAACCTTTGAGGGATATTTCTACGCTCCTTATAATGTTTAAAGACTGTTTAAAGACTTGTTTTAACCAGCTAGAGAAATTTGATCTGTTCAGATTTCTTAGCTGAAAATTGAAGTGCCCGAAAATTATAGGGAATGAAATCTTCATTTCAGAAATTGCTAGCTGAACGTTTCCTTCGCAAAACTTCTCTGTGAACTGTTTGCTTACCCGAAAATGCTAGGCGACCTTTTTAAGAGCCAAAAATTGCAAAACTATCCCTTCCGAAAATCCAAGGGACTATTTCCCCCTGGATTTCCCTGGTTGCAAATCTTTTTGGTGATGTTTTAGTTGAGAAATCAATAGTTTTCGGCAATGCATTATCCGAAAGTCTTAGAACGGGTGGACTCTCCCGAACAGATATTTCATCGACGTTTCTCGTTGGATGCCCCTGAACAAGAACCGTAAACTCTGGAATCAAACAACTAGTGGATAATTATACGTTGACAAGAAGTTTTTCAGTACACGCGTACAACAGGCGCAACTAACTCTTTATATTGTCACGAATAGCCATCGAACATGATTCATCATCTTCTCCTTTGTTTATAATTTGTTTGTTTTTTTGAAGTTGCACGAAACAAATTTGCATACGCTATGAATTGCAAATGACATGATCTTGTTAGAAACCAAGACGCGTCAGGGTCAAATAACGCCAGTTTTTCGTATCTGCCGATTGCCGCGATTGGCATATAACACATTTTGGACCCTTTGGTTTCAAAACAAAGCTTTGTGTCCCAATACTTGACGGCAGCGTTCGGTCAGAGAACTCAGGACCAACCGCTGAAAAATGGAACGACACATTCCGATCAACGAAACCTATTGCCCATTCCCATGCGCGGTACTTTGCAAAACAAAGATGGAGGACTTGAGTGTTGTGCTCTTTGGTGAAGATTCCGAAGAATCTGAAATCTTTAATGAGCTTGTTGAAGAGTCCGATGAGTTGTTACTCTTAACTCTGCTGCATTTAGCTTTATGCGAGGCGATCTGAATCGTGTACTCGGCTATTTTCAGGCTACAGTCCCGCTGTATAGTTAATGCGAATTTCAAGGCCATTGTTGACTAACTTGAGCCACATTTGAAGAGCTGTCGGGAAGTAGTTAACGCAGGACGAATTCTGCTTAGTAATAGAGGTAGAAAGCGTATACCTGCTGACCTTCCCAAAGGATCAACCCCGACTTTTGAACCATTGAAAACAAAAACGCGGGAAAATGCACGAATAACACGAAACAACAAACTTTTCAACATGTTTTTGTATCAACGCTATGCAGACACATACCATTCATCGCAGAACGAGAATGCATTAATAACTCTGATAAATCTGTCGTTGTTTATCCACAAAGAAGAAGATTGCATCCTCGCCATGTCGGCCATGATGGTCGAGCAACTGACAGAAGAGCGGTATTGGGAACAAGAAACTCGGTAAATGGAACAGTAAATTTCAGTCAGAATATTCCGACCGGAATATCAGGACCACCTCCAGAGGTGATCCCGAATATTCCGGTCAGAGGAAACCGAAACAGACCTTTCCATTTGATTTCCGACCCAAATTTCCGGAATCTTTGGCATAATGGAAAGCACCCTAGGTCGTCGCTGTTCTCAGTCCCTTCCAAATAATTTTTAGTGAGAATAGATTGAGGTCATCGTAAAAGACTGATATCAGTGTCGTGAGAATTTTCGAGTGAGGTTTTCATCAGTGAGAGGTAATCGTTTACTGTAATATGATGCCAGACAGGCAAGGAAGTGACATCACAATCAAATGAGCACGCGGATGGTTTTTTTATCTTCTGCCGTGCGACTCTGTGATGGAGTTGGCTACCGAGAATAAGTTAGAATAAACATTTTCAGGAAGATTGTAGCCCCTTACAATCCCACCAAGCGATTACCTCAATTTCTGAGCTAAATAACTTGGCTATGAGGAACAAAGGACACAGGAACTAAGATAGCGTTATCTCAAGGTGATAAAGTGCACTGTTCTGAACGAACAAGATCGATGGCAGAATCACGGTAGCCGAATGAATGGCTTCTTCAGCTCTCGATGCTATACGTTTGTCCAAGCCGATATTTTAATTTTTTTGCCGTTTGTCCAAGTATACCACGATTACTCGCTTTCTATAATCATGGATAAGTTGGAACCAAAATTACCGTTGCTGTGCAGTTCACGTTCCAGTGAGTTACATCGAGCGATTGTGTTATCTTCAAGATAGTTCTGTTCGCAGGGTTAAGTTTAAACAGCTGCTGGGTTTCTTTTTAAACGGATAAGCAAACCGTTTAAACGTTTTCCCTAGTGCGTTAAATGGATGCAAATTTTTTTAAACAGATAAGCAAACCGTTTAAACGTTTTCGCCAAAGTGTTAAACGGATGCAAAAATTTTTAAACGGATAACCAAACCGTTTAAACGTTCTCGCCAAAGCGTTAAACGGATAAGCAAACCGTTTAAATGCTTGAATGACCCGTTTAAACGGATGTAAAAGGATGGTAAACAGTTTCGCCATTTAAACGGAAAAGCATTAGTGTCCGTTTTCCCAAAGTGGGTCACAGTTTATATTTTGATCTTATATAAAAGCATTCACTGCAGCACATTATGATTACATGTATATGACCATTTTTGATATTCCCATAAAAAATTCAAAAGGTCACACAGTTTGTGAGGGCTTCCTGTGTACAGTGTAGTCTTCTACTTTTCGTGCGTCGTGGAGGGTTACCTCTTTGCTTTTTGGGTGTTGTGAGGTGATCAATTTGCTTGGTGAACCAACCTTCCTAGGGCACCCTTCTATTATTTGTATCAAGAATTGATATATTCTGTTATGTTCTGTTGTATGTTCTGTTTTTTTTCTTTTTAATAATTTTATATCAATATAATTGTAATTTAATCAAGGCTTTTTAATATTTGTATAATTATATGTAGAGAGTCATTACTTTTCAACCGATTGTAATGCGCCGGCAATCATATTTCAATGTACAGTATTGTGCAAAAGTAATGCAAGTGAAATGCGCGAATTTCGTTCTTTGTTCCCGCGACTTTTCAACAAAAGTTCGCACGAAAGTTTGAGTGAAATTTCACTGTGTATCGTGCAATAATTCGCGTAAACAAAGGATAATTTTTGTTCAAAGTTTTGTTAAGCTAAAGAAAATTCGTGAGCAAAAACGATAATTCGCAAGCAGTTCACGAAATTTTGCAACGCATTGAACGGCAGTTTGGGAGCGTTAAAGCAATTTTCTTTCAGCAGCTGATACGAACTTAAACTGTCGTGCAACTTACAAGAGATAAGTTTGTAAATACGAGCCGGTTTGCAGTCATCGATCACCGATTAAGGGGCTAACATTTTATCTATGACAAATACGTATGTTACTAAAATCTTACTCACCTAAAAATGGCAAAAGGCCTTCAACCATCTTTGCTTGTTCGAGTTCAGCTTGGGCCCAGTTTCGTAGGCAGAGAATTAGAACACACTGAACTGCATTACGAAGACAATGAGCTCAGTTCGTTCCACAAACAAAACAAAAACATCTCCAGTTCTGTGCACTTAGGCCGCTTAACAGTCACAAACAATTCGTGTGATGCTATTTTGGCAGATTAATGGCTTCTTTTGTGCACAATAATTGGAAAGTGTCTTTATATATTTCACTCGGCGAACTTTGTTTCGAAAACGCTCTTGGCCTATTGATTAACAATAGATTGAATTTTCGGGAGGAGCGAATTATCGTTCAAAAAATCGCAGCGACCTTTCAGCAGGAGTGAATTATCGCTAAAGAATTTACAGTTATTTATCGCGCGTTTGAAAAATCGCGTGGATCAAAACAATAGATGTCACGAAAATGTGGGGAAATTTCGTCAAAATATCGTATCGAGCGAAATTTCTTTGAAAAGCCCCAAAAAGCCAGGAATTTCGTCGAAATTCGTTTGCATTACTTTGGCACAATACTGTAGCCAGCGCTATAAAAATGATTAAATTATTATTACTATTATTAAATTATTAGGCGGTGTCCTGGCTCTCAGAGGTGAGAAGACCACAAAAGTACGATTCTATTCTATGGCCGCCTTTAACCTTAACTTCTCTGGTGACTACGCTCGATTAGTGGAGTGCAAAATAATAGTCCCAAACACTGAAAAGCAGCTGCTAGTGGAGCGAGTGATAAAAATGTTGTGACAAAATGTTGCTTTTATCTGCCATCTTGTTTGTTGTGCTTGGTGGCCCCTCAAAAGATATCCCACTTAGGTGAGTTGCATGTAAAAGCAGGCTATGTTCCCCTAACTCCCCTAGCAGGATAGCCTGCTTAGCCGAGGCAACCTCCCTCCATGTAAACAGGCCCTAAATTACTTTTGTCTTAGCCGGCATTTGGCCAGTCACTGGTTCTTTGCTATGCATTCAAAGTTTTGCCTTCATGGCCATCTAAATTCACACTCAAATGAAGACTGATCCATGCAGCTTACCAATTGCATAAAGAAGCTTCTTTACGCAACTGCATATAATTGCGTTCACAACTGCGAGGATCATCCTTCATTTGATTTCATTTCCACAGTTGATATATGATTCATTTCACTGATATGCACCTCTCACATTCACCACTTACATAGGAACACATGAACCCACAATTGACCTGCTCCCAATGTCAGTGGCTTGATAGCTCAGTTGGTTAGAGAGTTGCACCAGTATCACGAGGTCACAGGTTCAAACCCTGTTGAAGTCCTGAATTTTTTTCAGGCTTCTGTACACAATTGCATATAACTGCATTCACAACTGTGAGGATCAGTCTCCATTTGATTTCACTTCTGCAGTTCATACATGTATATGACTCATATCATATACTGTGAACTATTCACTTGTTCACAACCATCCATTTTAAATTTCCAATGGGCCGTACAGCTTCTCAGGGCCACCCATTTGAAATTCTTAATCAACAGTTCAGCGTTCACACTGCAACCATCTGTTTGGAATTTTTAATAAGCTGTTCTACTGCTCATGACCACTCATTTGGAACTTTTTATCAGTCGTTCACCATTCAAAGTCACCTGTTTGAAATTTCCAAGGAGGCCTTCGGCATTAAGTTTCATCTGTTTCAAACAGGTCGGTCACCGGTTCAAAAGCCCTGCATTTCACTCATTCAACAGAACCCATTTGTTGATGTTTTTGCATGAGAGCTAGGTCACACATTAAGGAGAGAGTAAAATTTAGCATTTTAAAATTGGTCAGGATTAATTACAAAACAGCTAAAAGTTACTGTATGTCAATCTAACAGTTTAAAAGCAGATCTCCCTAACAGCCACAGACTTAATTTTATTATTGTAAACACATTATCAGAGATAGATTGATCTTGGTGTTTGAAAGACATGGGTTGGTGGAGGGATGAATTTTTGATCATTTATCTCACCTGAGCTATTTCTATGAAATCAAATAGTTCATTCTGGTCTTTCTGTGAGAAGAAAAAGAGACAAATGAGTTACAACAGATGGAATTATTCAAGGAGACTGAAAAGACAAATATGACACTGCAACTTAAAATTAAGTGGTTTTCTTTTGCTCCTAACCTTTTCCTCCCTAAGAGTGACTTTACAGATTTTGCTGTCTAACACCAGACGATTTTACTCATCAAAGGGAGACCCCTTAGGGGTTAAAGGGTTAAGCTCATACAAATTTCATAGTAATTACCATGTATCACATTTCTGTCCCGACCATTTGCAAACAAGTTTAGGGTCATGCTACAACGGGTTTCAAAAATACTTGAGACACTGTACATCATGTACAGTGTCTCCAGTATTTTTGAAACCTGTTGTTCAATTAAGGTATTAAGGCGAACTTTGTTATCTCTGGTATGAAGGATGCAAGAATGGAGCTTTGGAATTAATTTTGAAGAGCTATATTAGAGTTGTAGACATTTTGACATTGTAGTTCATCAGAGAGTACGCAAAAAACTAATTCAAATTCTTTGAATTTTCCGAACTTGCAGTTAGTGACATAACAGATCAGAGTTATTGTCTGCTTTTGTTCATGCAATGAAATCGTTTATAGCTGAAACAGACGACCAACCTAAAGCATTTGTAAGATATAACAGGTGTGAGACATTTCAAGAGTTAAAGTGCTACTATGACAAAATTTGCATCTTTCCTATCTGAGCCATTCTAAAATACAAACAAGTAGTTTGCACAAGAAGAATGCTGTTTACTATTTTGAAATATCTCTTTTTGTTCAAGATATATTCAAGTTTTTAACCCTAAACATGCCACGGGTCGATTCGTGTGGCCTCAGAACTAAAAGTCAATTTCATTGGCTACTGACAACAAAAGAAGAGGTACCCGACCAATCGAATTTGCTCTTATGTCAGTGCGAAGATCATTGTGAGAGCGACAATTTTCCGAACGTGAGGGTCCTTTTGTGGAAGTAAGGAATGCAACATGGTGGCCATTTTGTTTTCCTCGGCTGTTTGGTCCCAATTCATTCTTATTTCCGACAGAACTGTTGAAGAAAACCGAAGAAATTTAATCGCCAAGATGTAAAAATTGTTTGGTAGTAAGTAGATTGTTATGGGTTTTCCTCTAGAAGATTAAATCTTCGATTTATTTCACCTTGTGCTGTTTGGACTTCGCCACCTCAAACGGAGCACGCATGTACTCACTAATTTGGATTTGCACCGTAGCTTGCCTTATCTTTATATATTTTGGATTATATCAAGAGGTTAGTGTTTCTGCTACACATTGAGTGGTTCTTGGATGGCTGAGACTAAAACATGAAGGTACAGTGAGGGATTCATTTTACATAGTTTCTCGTGATTGATGCATATTTGAGAACCCTTGATGTACGCTCGGCATCGTTGTCACGATTAGGGGGACATTATGCAAATTAGGCAAGTGATGATGTAATAAACTCAACCAAATTTTGATCAAATATGATGAAAAAAGATATCTCCACCAATTTGCCAACCAACTTTGGCATTCTATTTTAATATTTGCCAATGGTGCTTCATCTGCATGATCCAGCAAGCATATAAATATGTTAGGTTGAGTTCGTGGCCTTGTTAGATTTTTTTCAAGCTGAAAATCACTAAAATATTGAAATCAGGTTGGGCGGGACTGGAGAAGAGTAAGTTGCCATGGGAACCAATTTTTTAATAGCTGTTGGTGTGTATCCTGTAGAACTATTAGCCCACCAAGTTTCAATGGTCTCTACTTCAAATTTACCGAGATAGCTCTATTTATATACTTGTTAATAGTTGGGTTGAGTGTGTGATGTCATCAGTCCTCTCATTTGCATATTTTATACATTTTTCAAACTCAAATATCTCCAGAACCAATGCAGATATTTGAAAACGGTAAACGGCGTTTTACAGTCCTTCCCGTAAAACCATAAACACCTGAAATATCTATGGAATGTTATTGTGTTTCAAGTAAAAAGCCAATCACGTGTGAGAAAACTAAACTGCAAATAGTAACGGTAATTAGGTTGTGGTTTCATGTTGCGCGAAACAATAAACATTCCACAAATTTTTTCTGGTGTTCACGGTTTTACGGGAAAGACTGTAAATCTTTCCTGGAATTCTATGTGATAAATCTAAAAATTTGATCATAGTAGCACATTAACACTACAAGTACACTGTAGAAAGCACACTACACCATACTCAGTGCAAAGTGCAATTATTGACAATACTATCACACCAATGCTTCACTGCTTGCATTCAATCATGGCTGACAATACAGGCCACCCTGCAAGATTACTAGACAAAGAATTTCAGCGGACAATAGTGTGGTAAAGTAACACATATATTTCATCCAATTTGTAACACAAGAACAGTTGGCATGCTGTTTGGTTATGTAACATGCTGTGACTGCGTACTTTTTTGGCAAATGGCTTTAGGAGAAAAATATTTGGACTTCTGTCATTTCTTTCCAGTCCTAAATAGTGATAAATGCAAAACGAGAACAGTGGTAAAAGAATAAGTGTAAAATGCATTCCCTTTGATTTTCTGACGGTCTGCCATTTTTAGCACGGTCTACATGTACCATCACAAGAGTAAGATATATGACATCTTATGTATTTTTAATGATTTGCAATGGTAGACTGTTGAATTTCATAACAGTTCTTTCTGGAAATTAGTAAAAGTCTTATCAATCAGTGTAACATAAATGATGTAGAGCATTGACAGCACTTTGGGAAGTCATTTTACAGTACCGCCTGAAACTACGGGACCATTTGCCGCGATTTTGCCTCGGTCGAATCGCGGTTTTGATCTGCAGTTTCACCTCGGCAAAACCTAGTCTAACCGCATTAAAAACCCCAGTTTCACCTAGGTTTTTTACAAACATTGGATAGCACTATCCACCGGATAAATGACTATCCAGCTGATAAGTATTGGGAAAGCTAATTGCACTATCCACTGGATAGATATTTATCCAGTGGATAGCGCTATCCAGCCTTTGAACAACCAGGGCCTGTCACTTTGGTCATAGCGCAATGATAAGAACATCAGAATATGTTCGGCTTAGGCTCTTCTCTTTCTTTCGAGCAAACTTTCAAATTTCCACGGCGATTCGAGAGCTGTCTCGCATTGATGGCATGAAAATCAGCCGCAAAGCTGTCAGAAAGTATGACAAGGGTTTCAGACAGAACTCTCCTATTGGCGATCTGCCTCGCAGCGGCCTTCTACCGACAATTAAACATGAGCATTTTGACTTTATCGACCAGAAGCTGGAAGAAAACGACCTTGCTTTTGTCACACCAACTAGTTGGTCTGTAAAATGACATTGGGGTTAGAGGGATTTTGAGTTTGTTTTGGTTGCGCGGTGTGCAGTGATCCAATTGCATAATATTTTGAACTCCGTTGCTACCTTGATCAATGTTATCCTTATCTTCGTTACACAATTTACCACACATTAGATCTTAACTTAACCATGTGGTGTACAAAGCAAGAACAAGAGTGAAACAATTTCTGTTGCTCCGCGATTATTGCCTGTAGCGTGACAAAAAAAATTGAACATGTTCCAAATGCGGAAAAAGAAACTTTCGTTAGTCTGCAAAACAAATTGTCATCAGTCGTTCGGTTTTCGCTTTTCTTACAGAGCTTGTAAAGGATGAAAGGTGAGATAATGTTTAACAATACTCTGACAATAGTAATTAGTCACTATTGTATTTTTACCGAGGCATTGCCGCGTCTAATTCACCGCGGCTTTCGGTTGCAGTTTTCATCCCACCACAGTGAATTTGCAGCAATCACGTTCGGCAAAGACGAGGTTTTACCGCGTGCTAATGGTCCCATAGTTTCGAGCAGTACTGTATGTAGTCTGCCTCTGATTTCTTAGCAGCTGGATTTAATGGAACGCAATCACATTAGAATGTCTGTTTATGTGGCTACATGTAATTCATGAACATCAACAACACTTTATCTCCTCAATCTAGTGCCAGTTTTTGCATCATTTGAAAAGGTAAATCTACTTGTCTGGCAAAGATTCACAGTAAATAGCTTAGAAGCACGTCTTTACAGATGGTAAAGGCAAATATGGAGTTGTATCACTAATTTATTTTGAAAGTTGAGTGTTTTAGGGCTTGCTCTGGAAAAGGAATGAAATGCACTCCATTTATGTCATACGAAAAATGACTTAAAGTGAGTTTTATCCGCTGGCCATTTTTAATCCACATGATGTAAAACAATGAAACCCTATTTGTTTTACACACGTCATTAAAAGCAAAAAGTACAATACCTCTGACACAGATTCCCAAACATATGAAGTGGCCATACAGTGCAATAGCACTGAGACAACCAGACATTCGCAATCGAAGACATCTTTTCTTTCCCTAAAACGCTGCTTCTAAGAAATCTGTGTGATACAACATACGGCCCCTCCCTCTTCCCCTTTCAAAGTTGTTCCTCAAAGGCACGAGCATTGTGTTGCACTGTTAGCAACTTTGATATGAGGGAGAGGGGGAGCTGAAGAAAAGATGTTTTTGATTGCGAATGTCCCAACAATTTTGCAACTGGTTGTAGAAACTAACATGCCACTAAGTGGTACAGCATTTCTCTGTGCCCGGCCAAGGATATGGTTATTGTTCCAGTTAAATATCGTTAAAGAGGCAAAAGCAGACTTTCTCCAGGTAAGTCACACATCTGCCTCTGCTACACTGTACATGTACAGTGTACATGCAACCATACTGTATTCAGTACGCCCTTAACAGTGGACAGTCTTCTTGAATATTAAGTAAAATGTTGTCCAAGGCGTGTCACTTGTGCAAGGGTAGCTGGATTATACTTGAATTAAAAAAAACTATAAACATTTCTATTGTACCATTGCCATTCCAGTCTCAATTGAAGGCATAGTCCCCGATGAGGACTAAAGACAGAGCAGAGAGCACACAGGGGTGGACTGTGTGGTGTCCTTGAACTTTCTATCATAGCCTCGCCCTACAATCAAACAAACAAACAAACACAACTTTATCTCAAACCAAACCATAATAAGGTTTAAAAAGGGCACAGTGTATACCTTTCACATGTAGGCCAGAATTATGCAAACCAAAACATACAGTGTACGCGTCAAAACTGTCTGCTGTGGACACGTATATATGCGTCTCAAAATCTGCAGATGCGCATCTAGTCAGACACATTAGTATGTATGAGCTAGCTTATTGTTTTCGTATTGTTGCTATTTCATTGTTCTTTTGAATAGCCAGAGAAAAGCTTTTCAGGAGGGTTTGACAAAGCATGATTGCATTTGCCGACTTCATCGTAGAACCGGCTCAGGGCAAGAACAACTCCATGTTGCATTGTTCAGCGCATAAAAGAAGAAACTTTTGAAATATCTAAAATTACAGCAAATGCTTGCTGTGAGCCTTACTGTATTTTGCAAAATGAAATGAAACGAAACGAAGAAATGAATAAATCTGTAGAATTTAAGATATCAAGCACTACAACACAGGGCTCAAAGTTAACGACCAACTGGTCGCATATGCGACTATATTTTTTGCTGTGCGCCTAAAAAATCATCTGTGGTCGCACCACCGCGCCTTAAAACCCAAAGTACAGTGCGACTTCTCAAGTGCTCACTCACCTGACCATACTGAACATACTCTGAATGATAAATATAAATGTAAACATAGATATAACACAACCAAGCACCAAATTATTATTACGCACCATTTTCCCTTCATCGGTGTTTACTGGGGCTTCCGTAAAGCTAGCCCGAGTCAGAAAATGTGGACCGTTCTTATTCCTTGGTTGCCGAATGGGGGTCATAGTGCCAGGCGGTCCTAGCGGAAAGCGTGGAAACTGGGGATGAAAAATTAAATCGTGTGCTGCGTTTTGAAAGGAAAGCTTTGTTTTCGCTTGTGTGACATACAAAAATGCCCAGCGTTTTCGGAACGGGCCGGTCCATGAATTCTATGGCTAGAAAGCTAGCCAAATGAGCAAAGTTCGTGCTAGTTCTCACGAATACCCAGATGTTGAAAAAATCAAAAATCTCCGTGAACAGAATTTCAAAGGTGAGGCAAACAACAAGGAAATGGATAGTGAGGATACTCAACGAAACGACTTCAGTAGTTAATATCTAAGCTTAACTCTTGTGTGAAATATCCTGATTCTTTTATTTGTTTTCGTTGTGTTCAATACTGCTAGAATAGGCCCATATTGCAATACGAAGCCTGAGTCGCTCTTTTTGGAGCGTTAAGTATTCTTGGTGTAGGTAGTATTTGAAGCTGTGCGCCTAAAATTTTTTACTGTGCGCCTAAAATTTCGGCAGTGCGCCTAAAAATTTACACCTGGTCGCACAAGTGCTCCCAAAGCCAAAAATAAACTTTGAGCCCTGCAACAGTCAGATTTCTGTGTGTGACAAGCTAAAAGAGGAATAAAACACCAGAAGTATAGAGTTTCTACATTTAAAGATCTGTATTTTGTGAAACAAGCACTGCGTAGACCTTGAAGAGATTTAAGGAGGCTCGAAAGGGTTTTTAGCCGAGAGCGCGCGCGCGTAAACAACTCACGCCATACCTATAAAAAGTAAGAGCACGCATGTGTCGCGCATGCTCAAATGCTAATCTAGTCGACTCTAAATTTTTGAAGTTTCGTGACTTTACTCGCTTATATTTCCACTTTCGCTCGGTAGATTTTTTCGATTTTTTCGGTAACAACTAAGATCAATTAACTGCGTTTATAGTCCGACTTTTAAAAAATTCTGTAGGTAGAGAAAACATTAAGAAAGCAATAATCAAAAAGTAGTTTTATTCTTAATCTTCCCTACAGAATTTTTTTAAATTGAAATATTTTGAAGATCATTCCTGGTAACATATAATATAGAAGTTTGAGAAGATTTCACCGACCTGTTTTTTAAATAAGATAAAAGATTTCGATTTTAGGGGCTCAACTGAATGCGTCATATGGTTGCCATGGTAACAGGTTTTCTAAAATTAAGTCATGTAATTAATCTATGATATTTCTTTTATTTCTGTGCCAAATTTCATAGTGATACGATGAACTAAACATAACTTAGAAAGGAATTTGTAGAACTTGTCTAAAGAAAACGAAAACTATTTCGAACCACCTTAACTTGTTTGTTTATATTTCTAAACACTTTTCTTATTTATTCCTTGCTGCAATGATGATTTCTGAGGACAAAATAGTGAGCTACAGTGTAGGAGGTCCGAGTTCCTCAAAAACTCTGCATTATTTAACTTGTTTGTCTACATACGTGAAAGCGTTTCTTCTTTCAACTGCACACAGTTTTCAGTCGCAAAAAATATTCTTGCCATACTCGGTGCATTGTGAAAATTCAGATAATAAATTTTGCCTTCAAAGGTAGAGTGTAGCCCAAATAGAACCAGAGATATTGTCTCAACGGCCAGCCGGGATGCTAAACTAAACAAAAGAATGTGTCCTCATAACGCTTGCTGGCTCTCGTTTCAACTCACGCAGTTTTCACTCGCAAATAAACTATCATTGTCACACTTGGCGCATCATAATAATTTGGATGATAATGTAAATTGATCTCAATACAGGGAATCTCAAAGCTAATGGAGAATGGAGAAGCTAATTAGAATCCCTGTACTGTGGTCAATTGAGAAAACCAAATTTTTGCATAATAAGGTTTAATCCTATACCGTATTTACAGATTTGGGTTAATTTGGTTAGTGTACATGAATGTGCTTTTTCCCTTTTGTTAACACAGAATTACAAAATAACCATGGTTGATACACTTGTAAACAAAATTGTGAAAGCTGTGTAAAAAATTTCAATATTATTAGAAATTTGTTTTGGTACCTACAAAGTTAACCTTGTATGTATTTGCTGAACTGCTATGAAAATCATGAACAAAGAATTCAGAGTAGTCACCAGACAAAATAAAGAAATTAATATTCCATTTCATTTGGCATTGGATTATATAAGCATCAGAAGAAAAAGAAAACTGCAATGTACATGTATTAACAATCAGAAAACAAATTCCTGGCCCTGTATTGATGATGGATTTATAGTAAAATGACAGAATAACTGATATGAAATTTGCTTTAATCTTCAACGAATATATATAAGAAATAATTTGAATAAAAGTCATGTTAACATCCAGAATCTAAGATCACACAGATGTAATAAGGATGATTAGATGTGGACTTTACACTTTTAGTGACTGCAGACTCTAGAGCATACCTCAGCTGTTGATAGTGCATTTATTTAGCAGGAAGACAGAATGATACACTGTCAATATTAAAGATTAAGTGACAGTATTTTTGAAAAGTACACCAAACTAAAGAAGAGGCTCTAAAGCACATAAGTCTTGTTTCTATCCATGAATTATACACAAATAATAAACTTATCAAGTACATGTAATAAAAAGCACATCATTCCCTGGTCCGGTCTGTTGTATTTTTAAGTATTCTTCATGCCACAGTTTCACTGCTGCATGCACGTGGCTTGTAAACCTAAATTTCACCAAACATAACCTCGTATCAAGAAATAGTATTCACCAAAGAGTCAAGCATCACAAACTCAAAAACCCTGATCAGTCTTGTTTTGATATTGAAAGTGCAGCAGGTGCAAAATATTGACCAAAGGTTCCACATCTTGGCATACTTTGATCTTTGCAATATTATATACATTTCTCGAAATACTTCTGTATTCTGAGTATTAACCTGAAAATTTGTAATCATCAACAAACATTAAACTATATATAAATTTACAGGTAACATGAAACACTACCTGATGAATGATGTAAACTGGAACAGCATAAAGAAGACTGAAAAATAGATCTATCACTTCTCTTGTCAATTGAACAATTCTTCTGGACTAGATTCAGCAGCTTGGATACTTGCTTAGTACTCACTAATGCACACACATTACAGAGACAACACAGTGGTGCTGAATGCTATTTTTAATGTGATTCACAAAAACTGCCTCACTGCAATTAACAAAATCTGGCTTATGTGTTCAGAGCTTAATCTTCAAGAAAATCATTGACCTTGAACATAAAAATTTCTGTCAATTATAAATAAGCACTGCATTAATTGAGTGGGAGAGTGGGATGTCACCCTGTGTAGGCTGTCTGTTTAAAGGTAATTTCTCTGAATTGCATTGCACATTATCACTGCACATAATTTCTTGCATCAACAGTGCACACACAAGCGCATGCATGTTCAAAACAACACAGAGTTATCCTATAGAAATATTTAAATGGTGATTTTCTCCTAAACGAGAATAGGGACCTATGCTTTTTATTTCTCATATTAAAAGAAAATGCAATTCTCCATGAAATATCCAGATTTGTAGAGTTTTCTATTGTCCAGTTTTTTATTATTCAAAGAAAATCTCCTTTACAATGACGCTATTGAAACTTCAGTGGTAAAGCACAGATGCAAAAAAACATGACTAGTCTTTCATAAGTTCAGTTTTCCTTCACCTTAGAGAGGTTAAATTTCGACCAGGATGTGCTTTTGACAATATAAAACCTATATCCCATTGCTTCTGTCCTGTTTTTGTAAATTCTAGAGTCTCCCACTTTCGGCTATCAACTTAAACTGTGCTAACAATTTACCAAAGTATACATGTAGGTGTAAACTAAAGCTTCAAAGCATGAAAACGGACATGGGGACCCTCTATTTATTGCATTTCTCTGATATTTTCGACGTTGGCAACCCCCTGGCAAAGTTTCAAATAAAATCTATTGTGACTTCTATTTCTGGGGAATGACCTTAAAACGAATCCATAAAGTCATAACTTTGATAACATGATCGCTCCAACTGTGAAAGGAAAAGACAAAGAGCGCATGTATCTTTTCATAGTCACAAACACATCAACAAGTTGAATTTGTCTTGTTCATGGATAAAATAAAAGCTGCTGCAAACAAATTATAGCAGCCACCAAAAGTACCAAAGGTGATTGACACATACAACAAAGCCAATAGGAAAATACGTGTCAGTCTGTACTAAAGAATGCCAAATGTTCAGAATGGTTTGGTCTCGCCTGAATTACTTTGATGGAACCAAAGGACAAATAACCATAATCAGCAATACTTGGCAAAACTGTGATATTCATCAATATATAGAAATCAGCTTCATTCCCAAAAAGTAGCTTAAACTTGAAACAGACGATTAGAGAACAACAATAAAGAAGATTACGCCACGTTACAAAGCTGTGTGATATTGACGACGTGATGATAGCACTAGACAACAAATCTACCGAAGCATTAATGAAGAAACAAAATCTACAAATCAATGTATAAAGACTCTATTGTGCTACGAAACAGAAACATTTAAGCTCTTTCCCACTGCTTTAAACGAAGAGAATTAAATTACATGTAAAACATGACAACACTAGCTGATAAAAGAGATTTCTCCATAGTCCATTTTGAAAGGTGATCACTCACAATACCATTCCTCAGGCATTCTTTCATTTTAAAAGTGGTTCACTTGATTTTTACAGAATACCTTTCGCGTTAAGAATACTCGATTGCACTAATAAAGTGAAACTTTCTGAATATAAAGCTTTAAATACGGCAATTAGAAAATCACCGACTTCCTTTGGTAATGACAACATGACAACGTCGATTTGTACCTCATGTATAACTTATAAACGTTAGGGCTACAAGAGCAAGAAACTTAACAAACATTACAAGCACTCTTTCACTTACCGTCAGCTCGGGCAAGGAGGTTTTATGCAATTTAAATAAGCTTTAAAAAGTACTCGTAAAAATGCGAAGCTTTAGAAGTCACCGCGTAACGCCTTGGACACAAACGTCACGAAATTGCCCGTTCGCCTAATAAAACATTTGTAATGTAGTTGCCCCACTACTCATGTATTTCTGCTCACCGCAAATTTGTCACCCAAATATTTATCTGCCAATCAAGACTGGAGACAATAGAATGACACAAGAAGCGAACGGCGGTGAAGAGCCCACACGTTAATTCCAAGTCGTGACCACTGCACAGTCAAATATAGTAAATTACATGTACACAACTTTTTTTCCCACACGTGAAAGAAACTAGATGATACATTCTCAAGTCGTTAACGATTTCGTCAGCCTCAATATACACAAAATAAAATTAAATCATGCTCCCAGAAACACGAAATTACAAAAGTTGACAATATTGACGTCGACAGACAACTGGACGTCTTCGAAAGCAACGAGGTGCACATGACTTAGGCATTCCGGTTAACTACCCTAACACGAAAAATAACAATAGTAATCGAAAAATACATACCTTAGTTGTAAATCTGAAAGAAACAATAATAGAAAGAAACCAACTTCCCGGCACAAACACGACGAAAAGCTGAAAGATCACTGGAATCACGGAACAACTTTCTTGGCGAGGATTTGTCTCTTCTATTAATACCCACTGACCTGTATTGGCAGGGCACTGCGGGAGCAAGCAAGGAGTCAACAATTTGCTCAGGCCAACCCCTGGATCCAACACATTGCAGATAACACTGGGCAAGTGACTTCGCTTTCTTTTTGTGTCATGGGCGAACGCAGTACTGCAATGTCTGGTTTCCTTTTGGAAAGAATTAGTGTTTGGCAAGGCAAGGAAGTACTTTAAATGACGAAATTTGGTGCAGGAAAAAAAAACGAGTGTGAGCGAGAAAGAAGGCCGATATTATATTAAAGTGCGTTTCCACTGGCAACGGTCAAAACAATACATTTTTATTTACCGCCGCAACAATTAATGTTTCCCATTCGGTTTGCTTTTTGATCTTCGTTTAAAGGTGTAGAGCATGATTTACCGTAAAAATTGGGGTTTAACATCCGCTAATGGTATTCACTTTATTTAACCGCAAAGCCGACTTTCATGGATCGTGACAAATTTTATGTTAACCCTTTTCAGACTCAATATTTTCAATATCCGTGAGAAAGCACGTAAGATGAACCTATGATATACCTCTGCGGAAATTTGAATCAAGCAAGCCTGTACGATTACAGCGAATATCAACATTGTTGCCTAAGTGAAAAATTCCTCTAATCAACTCTGCAGTATTAAATTTGGTTTATTGCAATCAGCTGTGTTATGAGGTTTGTTGTCACTGAACGAGTTAAGTGAGCTGACTAGTTCCTAGTTACACAGAAAAAAATATATTTTTAGCATTGTTTGCTTAAAATAGAAGTGTATTTTTAACAAAATTTTGCACTTTTTTGTATAGCAATTGAGCCACGTCGTCTAGCTGTAAAAGAATCCAAAAACCGAAACTGTTCTAACATAAGTCAGAACGGATAAACCTTCATAGGGCCATTTTCCCTGCACGCGACGTCCCTGTAAAAATATTTGGCCTTTACACACAACTAAGCTAAGAACTGTTGATTTTAAAGCGAATACACAGGCTTCCATATTTACTGTATATCTTATATTAAGAGGGGTACCTACACTAAGAAAACTTTCTTGAGTATATTATTCTCGAAAAGGTTATTGGAAGAGTAATTTTGACTTAAGGTAGGAAAAGGAGAAACACACACAACAAAAAATTTGCTACTGTCATTGCTTCACTTGACGGACGTCCTCCTGACCGTTTCTGTAGAAGCCAAAATCGTGCGTGGGCAAACTACTCTCTTAGATCCCACCCATCGTAATGAGGTCGCCATTCAGCAATACTTTATATACGATAGGCTTGATCAATTTTGATGTAATTAAAGTATATAGTTTACCCACTTGTTTTGTTGCTCATTTGGACAAGTAGATACACGCAACACAGGCAACAATCGAATGAGTTATCCAGCGTCCAATTCAGCTCCTCGTCACTGTTTAGAAAGTCACGTCACTGACACTGAGAAACGGACGCGCACAGCCAACTCAGATAGACATAAATCAAGCCTACAGCAGTTTGACTTCCAGCGGTGTGAGTTGTTACCGAACTGGAGTGGAGTATAGTTTGCACATACATGTAATTTGCATTTAATAATCGCGTTACTGAACAGTTTACTTTTGCTTTAATTAATCAGCGCGCTGATAAAGGTGCCGCGGGAATCTTGAACTTTTTAAGACGCGATTCACATTTTGGGAGTGCAACTAGCTGTCCAAAGTACCGTCCGATAAACGTCCGCTTATGACTTGTGTTAGAAAGATGCTGGAACCTTAAAAGAGTTGTTTGCCCCAGGTAGCTGTTATATTTCGCCGACAGGCTTCACCTTTGCGGCGGTGCCCGCCGGGTTAAAAAGTCTTACGTCGCTTTAGGAACCATTCTTGATGATCAGTTTTAGAAGGATCGCGATCCCTCTAAAATATGTTTCTCGACATCGGCACTTCTTCGCTCAAGACAGCCTCAGGAGTCAGATGAGCACCAGAGAGGCAGGGAAGAAGAACTTTCCTTTATTTATTTCTTTGATCGTGAGCGGGCGGTATCCTGAGAATCCTGCAATCTCATTGGTTCCGGGAGCG
>OX419338.1:23658406-23711182 GCA_948470475.1 Galaxea fascicularis
AATCTGAGTTTTGACTGCTAATTTGTATGTGTAATCAAATGGTGACGAGTGAAATTAGGGAATAATTTCACGCGCGTTTTGTCCAAATTCTAATAATTTCCCCAGCCTACAAAAACTACGAGAAGTGTAATGAGCCGAGAAATTATCCACCAGTATCTGTAGTCCCAGTCATAGCCAAAGTTTTTGAGCTAATAATTTATGACCAGGTATACCACTATCTAATCAACAATAGTATTCTGACGCGTCATCAATCCGGTTTCCGTTCTCTACACTCTACAGCACTACTTGAGGCAACTGATAGTTGGGCTATGAATATTGATCGTGGTCTTTTTAGACCTTAAAAAGGCCTTTGATACAGTTGACAACGACATTTTTTTACGTAAATTGCAATATCATGGGATACGTCAGTCCAGTTATAAATGGTTTCCCTCTTACTAAGATAACCGCACTCAAATTTGTCAAATAAATTGTTGTAAGTCAACCCCGAAATCTTTGAAATGTGGCGTTCCCAAAAGAACAAGCCTAGGACCCCTACTTTTTCTGTTATATATCAATGACTTACCAGATTGCTTACAATTTTCACAACCAAAGATGTACGCTGATGATACCAGCTTAACGTTTGCTAGTGCCGACGTTCAGGATGTAAATGATCGTCTTAATTATGATCTAAACAAAGTGTACACTTAAGGTATGTTCAGGTTCACACTGCAACCAGGTGGACAATCAGACATGGTTTGATCCTACTCTGGTTTGAAAATTGAATGTAACTTAAAACGTTACAATTCACGACCCAACGTTTCGACACTCCTGTCTAGTGTCTTCATCAGGGGTGATCTAGTGTTGCAAAAAGGATCCTTATATACACTCACTAATTAACGACCTTTTGTTTTAATGAGGTGTAAGTAGGTATCAGGTAAAAGGCCGCCATCGTCACGGTTTAAAGGAGCGTGGGCAGAGTTGATGTGCCAAGCTTCCAAACAAAGCCTTTGATGGTACCGCCGGTTAGTGGTGATAATTTTTTAATCATTCCACGCTATTGTATGGTTGGTTAGGCAAGCATGTTCCGACAGAGCGGAGTTTTCCTTTTTGCAAAGAAAAACTGCTTTTTCATGCTCTTTTAAACGTGTACCAAGATGACGCTTGGTCTGTCGGATGTACTCATGATCACAGTTGCATGGAATAGAATAGACAGCGTCAGTTCGTTGTTCTTTCAACACACGATCCTTAGGTTTGGCAAAAAAATTACCCAACCTCTGAAAAGGGTTTTGTGCAACTTTAACGTTAAACCCTTGAACGGGTGGCGAATGTCGTCCCGACATTCTCGCGGAGCCATGGAATGGTTGCTGTGGCGGGAGCATGGTTTGCGCCAATCACATTGGATGGCGTTGACGGAGGACGGACGGGAGGTGGAGGACATGATGGCGTTAGCCTACCCCGACGCGGCTCATTTTCACCACCCGCTCTGGCGCACGTACATCCAGCACGCACGAAACCAGGGAGAACATTGCGTGCCTCGTACGCGTTTTCGACTGGATGGTTACGACCCGGAGACGCACACGGCCTACGAATATCACGGTTGCTTTTGGCACGGGTGCCGCAGCTGTTACCCCCAGCGGTCGGAGGAACATCGCCGTCTGATAGATCGATCGATGGAGGACGTGCGGGTGCTGACGGAACGTTGGAAGCAGTGTCTGTTGGAGAAGGGGTATCGTGTGATCGAGATGTGGGAGTGCAAGTGGAACCGCCTCAAGCAAGAGGACGAGGACGTGCGCGCCTTCGTGGAGGGTTTAGGCTTGCAAGACCCCTTGGATCCCCGCGAGGCGTTTTTCGGCAGTCGCACCAACGCCATTCAATTGTACGCCCTGGCGGACGAGTCCGAGGGAGAGGAGATTCGGTACTACCATTATACCAGCCTATACCCATACGTCAACGAGACGGGCAAGTACCCCGTGGGCCACCCCGAGTTCATTTACGATCCCGACACCACGAGCCTGGACAGTTATTTTGGATTGGTCAAGTGTACGGTGCTTCCGCCGGAAGGCTTGTTTCATCCCGTACTACCTTACAGAACCCACGAGAAATTGACGTTCCCGCTATGCCGCCGATGCGTGGAAGACAATGTGGATCGTCAGTTGTTGGACAAGGCGAGTTACTGTTCGCACTCGGACGAAGACCGGGTGCTCGTCGGGACGTGGTGCACGCCCGAGTTGGCCAAGGCGGTGGACAAGGGGTACGTGATTAAAGAGATCCACGAAGTGTGGCATTTCCCTCGGTCGCGCGTGGGGTTGTTCGAAGACTACGTGAACACGTGGCTCAAAATCAAAGAGGAAGCCAGTGGATGGCCCCGCGCCGACATGACCGAGGCGGAGAAACAGCAGTGCCTTCGCGACTACGAGCGACGCGAGGGGATCGAACTCGAGTACCCCAAGATGGAGAATAACCCGGGACTGAGGGCGCTGGCCAAAATGATGCTGAACAGTATGTGGGGGAAGTTCGGGCAGAGGGAGAACAAAACCCAAGTCAAGGAGTTCGTGGACCCCCAATCCATGCATACCTTCTTAGATAGTGACGAGAACGACATCAGATATGTCAGCCCCTTGACGGAGGAGCCGTCTCTCCCAACCTCAACATCTTTGTGGAGGCCTTCACGACTTGTTGGGCGCGCTTGAGGCTCTACGAGGCGCTGGAGCTGTTGGATGAACGGGTGCTCTATTTTGACACCGATTCGGTGATCTTCCTCCGCCGCCCGGGAGAACCCGACCCACTCCTTGGCGAATATCTGGGGGATTTCAAGAACGAACTGGAGGGAGACGACGCCATCGTGGAATTCTGCTCGGGAGGACCGAAAAACTACGGTTATCGGACGCGTCAAGGGGAGAGCGTGTGCAAGGTGCGAGGATTTTCCCTGAACAGCGAGGGGAATGCCCAGCTGAATTATGAGGTGCTGCGTCGAAACACACTGGACGAAGTGCAGTCCCCCCTGCGCAAACCGCGGTGGCGGCGCATCACGAAATCTCACCATATCGTGCGGGACGCCAAAGAGTATCAGCTGTACACGCAACCCCAATACAAGGACTATCGTCTGGTATACAGCAAGAGGGTCTTGGACCCCGTCACCGCTCGTACGTATCCGTACGGCTACGAACGATGCCCCGAGGATTGAGAAAAACAGAGACGAAAATTTTTTTTCGTTTAACGTTGTTTATTGTCAAAGATGAATTAAAAGATTACAGTTTCAAACACAACTTGGCTTGCATGATTTGTTTCACAATGGCTTCGGTCCAACTTTTTTCTCCGGGAGGGCGTCGATGGCGCGAATCATTTTGCGATCGGCTTCCCATTTGTCCCCAATGTTCGCAGCGCAATCGTAATCTTGATCATGCTGTTTGGCGAGGGCATCCAAACGATTAATGGGAGCATCTCCTTTAGCTAAGTGTTCTCGTAGATGCGTTCCGGGTTCCAAATAATGATAACCGGGCCAATGAAATTCAATGTCCGTCTTGAATAACCACTTTTGCAGATCCAGAGATCCCCCACGCATGCGCCGTTTCCGACGATGAAGTCGAAGGCTGCGCCGCGTGACTTGTTTTTTCTTAGTAGTAATAATAATACACTTTATTTAAAGAGGGTGGCACGGAATAGTTGAAGCAACTAATAAACTTGTGGCCCTCTACAAGGTCAGCACTAGGGGTGGTCACAGCCAGGGTTCATTACGTCCCTAGTGGTTCTTTAACGTCCCACAGAGTGTTAATTGTGAAGGGTTGTGAGACGGGACCTCCGGCTTTTCGTCCTTATCCGAGAAGACTAGAAAGTCTAATCATTTTTAGATGTCATTGCAAAGGAAGCACTTTCTCCTCAGTTATTTAAAGACCCTGAGTGTTGGTCCGGCCGGGGCTTTGAACCCACGACCTCCCGCACGGTAGTCCGGCACTCTACCAACTGAGCCAACCAGTCTTGCCCATGCAATTGTCTTCTTGTTCGAACCCCTTGATTAAAGTCTTCCCAACCTGGCAGAGGTTTCAAACGCGAGGCCTCGGAGCGTTGCAGCCTCTTCTCTCTCAACTGTCGCGTGCGTCTCTGGGAAGATCGAATGATCTCGTCGATCTCGAATGATCGAATGATCTTCTTGGACGAGCGGTCTCCTTGCTCGCGGCGTTGGGACGGGTCGTGTTCCTTGAGGGGTGGCAGCAGTCGTAGTAGTGGTGCGAGTACGTTGAGGTGTCTTGGGGCGTTGTTTTAGTAGTGATTTGAGCATAGTGTCCAATGGTCCGGTGACTAAACCTTTATGCTCTTCGTCATCGAGCGGTACATGTCGCTGCGGTCAGTGCGGCACCTGCACGAACTCGTTTAGTGATGTTGCTCAATTCCCTACTGATGGGTTTGATGCGGGCCTTCTTGATGGAGGGGGGTAAATTAGAGTCCAATAGAATGTGCTGTTCGGCGGCCAAGCGCGCGGCTCTGTTGAGTTGTGCATTTTCTGTGAGCCGCCCCTTGTAATGTTCGATCAAATGTTGCAATTGTCCGGGATCCACTAGGTAACGCGTGTCGAAAGAGGAACTCATGACGATCACAAGAACGGGAAACAACTGCAAGTGCGGCAGACCGTGTCCAAAGTACCGCCTCCCAAAAGTCGTTCCATGTGAGCGCGACAGTTCTGACAGTCGGATTTATAGGCTACGCATTTCTCAAGGAGCCTGCATCGTTCCTCCAATTCTTGACATCGTTGCTTCAATTGCTCTACTTCGTCCCTCCATTCCTCGTAGGAAGTCAGTGTGTTGCTGTCACAGGACTCTTCTTCCAACTTCTTCTGCCGCGGCGAAGACTTCATACCGTCGACCAGGTTTCCGTTGACGAAAAACCCCATTTTATTCATGATCTGACGCGACAGCAACACGATTCCAACACACCGTTCAATCCTCGCCAAAATCCTCGACCTTTCTGACGCATGGTTTGGCGTCGCTTTTTTAGGGAGTGGCGTCGACTACCCATAGTCCTTAGGGCGCGTTGATGAGGTCGTAGTTGTTCCACCAATGGGGGTTGCAAAGCCACATTCCCCTTCAAGGTGTTGAGAACCATTTCACTGATGGCGTTGATCTGATCGGCATTCGCGTGTTGCAATTGTTCTCTCCGTTTGTTTTGATTGGTTACCTTTAACACGTGTTTCAAAAAAGGCAATTGACGTCGCATGCGCGGTGGCGCCATTTCTCTCTCACGATGAACTGACGGAGGAGTTTCGACTGACTTCCGGGGGTCTGCTGTCTTTATAGACGGTGGTGATGGTGTTGGTGTGCGTGACCCCTGCAATGTGACGACCGGCCGTTCGTTGACGGTTCTCCTTTTGCAGCATTTCCCACTGGCGTCGTAATTCGGCTTGATCTCGGCCACTCCCACGCCCACGCCCACCGCCTTGACCGCGGCCTGGACGGTCGTCACCGTCTCCATCGCCTGCACCACCCGCGGCTGCAGTGGCTCCCGTGGCTGTGGTCGTGGTGGTACGACCCCTGGCAGGACGGGTGCGACGACGCGTGGCAGTGGTAGTCGTGGTGGTCGTTCGTCGGGTACCACCTCGACGGGCAGTTGTCCTCACTGGCACCGGTCGTCTAGGTTGTTTGGCTGCAACGGTGGGACGCGCTGGTATGGGGTCACCTATGGCCGGTCGTGGACTCACTGCCGGAATGGGTGTGCTAGTCAATGGTGCGGGACTGGTCACGGATGCGATGCCCGGAAACAAATCGTCCAAAATTTGATTGCCTTGAAAGTCCAGATCGAAGCTGGAAACGGGTGACGGAATCGTCAGAGGGATACCCGTGCCCACGCCTGCAGCTGCCACCGAGGTCTGTCGTGGAGGCACGGCGGACGTTCCGACACCCGGTCGTGGAGGTTGTTGCAAAGGGTCAGTTTCCAACCGTTGGCTTAACATGAGTGCTTGACCACCTCGTGCTTGACGTTCTTGGCGGGCTCGTTCTCTGGTCAACAAAGCTTCAAATCTGGGTGTGCGAGAACTGATATAGCTTCTTTTTTAGGGACGAAGGCTTGCGTGGGTCCCTCGTGAGGCAACACGTCCGTCCACAAGCGCAATTGATCGTCTGATGCCGGGTGGAAGTCGAACATTAAATACCCATAGGGCTTGGAGGTCTGTTCGCGAAACAACTCCATGACGTTTCGAAAATTTTTTCCGTAGGCTTGTAACAGAAGGGCTTGCAACGCCGAACAATCTCGGGGATTCTTGAAAATGATGAAATAATGAGCATTCCGCGAAATCGTTTTGGAATGCAGTCCACCGGGAAACAAATCTTGCAAAAGACTGACAACGCTGATGCCTTTCTGGTGCGAGTGTTTGGTGAATAAATCCAGGACATTCTTGTCTCGACCGGCCTCGTCCATGAGGTCACCCAAGACCAACAATCCTCCCCGATCCATGTACCATGCATCCAAATCCTCTTTGGTGGGTAGACCTTCGTGAAAAGTCACTTTCCGCATCTTTTCGAAGGCGGGTTGCCAAGCACCGTAACAGTAATGCACCGTCTTGGGTGGAGGGTCGAACAACTCGTCCTTGTGTTCGATGAGACTCCGAGTGAAGAAAGTCCTGCCGCAACTAGTGGGACCCACCACCAAGATGTTGGACGGAGTCTTGAACATGATGCACCTCTGACGATCGATACTAGAGGCACCGTCCTTTTTAACCTCGCTTTTTCCTCTTGATGCGACGCCTCATGAATTGCTCGTGAATTATTCCCGGCGTCAGAAAGGTGGCTCCTCCGCGTTGCGTTAAGCGCGTCTTGCGTCGAGGAGCACGTTTGCGAGCACGCGAACCGGGCACAAGGAAACCACCACGTTGATCACCCCGTTTGCCCCGTCGTTGCGGCGGGGCCCAACGACCCGTGGACCACATCCTACCCATATCGTGTGGGAAAAAAGTGACAGTTCCATGTTCACCTCTGTCCCGATGGTCACCTTTTATGGGTTTTTCACATCCAAGGGTCCTGCCCCTGCCTGACGCGTCGATTGAATTGTCTTCGCAAACGGTGGAGTTCTCCCGGAGCGTATTTTCTCGAATAGTACGTCTCGTGCACTTGTCGCCGAAAAGGACCCTTGGTGCCCACGTAATGCTTCCACTGATACCCCAGTTTCGAAGCGGTGCGTCGTCGATTCCTTTTCCCGACATGGTTGAAAAAATGTTTTTTCTTTTTCATGTTATACTCTCACGCGACGTCGTCTGCGCCGCCGTCTGCCTGGCGCTCGGATCACCGTCATTCTGTTGGTCATGGGTAACATCAAACCATCCCATTGTCCGAAGAAGGGTGGCGATGCCACGGGGAGGGCTCTCGACATTCTCCTCGTTGCCGTTCTTGTCATTTCGCGGAAAATAAAAATGGGGTGTGGACTTCTGCTAGTTTTATATTCACCGGTACAGCCACGGGGTCGGATTACGTTCGTAATGACCGGTGGCTCCTACGGCTCCCATCCGTCGATATTGTCCGCTCTTACCCAACTCGTAACCGATACTGGCCGCTTGGCCCAAAATGTCTTTGATACCACCCATTCCCCATTGCCAGGGAGCGGTCCTTCGGCGAGTTCGTCTCCTGCGGCGCACGGTTCGTCTCCGACGCGTGACCATTTTTCAACTTTTCGATCATCATCATCGCGAACACCGTATATTTATAGAAAAAAAAAGTTGTGACGGGCAAAGGGATCGCCCAGCGAAGTGTGTTAAAGCCCACACCCGGGATGTGATAACGCTAGGCATTCGGCCCGTCACAACCTTTTTATGGAGTGGTGGCTCGTTGATATATCCCTTGGAAAACGTCACCCTCATCCATGTGGTATACAGAATAAAGACAGTTTTTTTCAAACGTCACTCTTTATTAACTCTAAAGCGCGCTTGCGCGTTTCACAACATTGAACGGGTAATCCATCCACAGAATCTCCTTCCGGATAGTCTTCTTCTGCATGGATTAAATCGCGTATGCGCTCACCCACCATGTGGTCATTGGCCACGTAATCGTGGGGTGAAAATTCTTTCAGAAAGTCCTCCATGGAATGACCTCGGACTTTGGTTTTCAGGTACAAGAGGCAATAATGACCGCAGGCTCGACTGTTCATGGCTTGCAATGTGGGGTCGTTGCGACGAGCGTAAGGCCAATGTTCGGCGATCCATGCCGACACGTGAAGTAATCCGTACACCTTGAGAGGTAATCCATAACTGTCCATCACCTCACATCCCGTTCTGTTCGTCCAGATGGCGATCCAGCGTTTGCCGTGTTCACCTTCTGGGTCAGTGTTCACAATGTAAGCGGCGCAGCAGGTCTTGGTGGGTTTTTTGGGTAGACGGTTCTCCGGAAACACCCCCACGAACACGCGCTTGAGCTTCGGATCACCCCTGACCAACTGCCGCAAATCGGCGTCCGTCAATGCCACCCATCCCATGCTTTCTTTTCTCGAATGACGGTCAGACTCACACGTCGTGAATATTATACTGTACGGCCCCGTTGCCGTCAATGGACATGATGTTCTCGAATTCGCCCCACACCAACATGGTGATGTTTTTCCCAGGGTTGGCTCCAAAGTTGATTTCTACCTTCAAGTTGCCAGCTTGTTTCGGGTTCATGTTCTTCGAATCAGCATCCCCACTAGGCACGTTGTTCCATGCGAACAACGTGCAGTTGGAGTCGTGACCCCAATCGTCAGGTTTCACCATGCAATCTGTACTTTTCAGCAAAGGTCCCGTGGCTTGCAAGAAGCGGAAGTAACCGTAGTGATCTTTAAGCTCGTCATTCTGGTTGAGTTCCAAAGTCTCGTAAGGGTATTCTTCCCCACGAATGATTTGTTTGATGCTGGTGACACCGACCTTTTCGAAAGCGAATGGGTAGTAGTTCATGGTGCTGTTGAATGCTCGGGTGTCCAACAATCCCACGATCAGTTGATCCGGTATGCGTCCCATGAAGATGTTGTCTTCCATGAATTTGGTGCTGTTGCCCTCGAACGAGAAGGAACGCAACTCGCTACGCACCGTGGGATACGCCGCAATGGCATTTCCTTTGGACAGTGACTCGGTCAAGCTGTTGTAAATGGCATCGTTCAACGTCACGCGGCACAAGTAGAAGGTGGCCTTGATGTTGTTGGCGCTCAATACCACAGGTTTCTTGGCGGCGCTGGTGGCTCCGTACATGAAGAAGTCCGGGCTATTGAAGAACAATTGCAATTTGATCTCGACTTTGGGCACCAGCAGACGTCCAGTGTAGAATTGTTCCAAATGAGGTCGCAGCATCAAAGTCACGGTGGATTTCTCCTTGAACAAACCTCCCAGTTGTTTCAAACCATTGTCGGTGCCAGTGGTGAAGTCTGCGGTAGTGGGACGGTCGTCGGCGGCCCCTGTAGATGCCAACGGGGATGGCACATTGACGTAGTTTTTCCACCCCTGGGGCACCAACAGCGTCTCTCCCTCACTACGTGTGTAATTCAACAAAGTCTCGATGTAAGCTTTGTAGGCGTACATGTCCGTCTGAGGGCTGATCAGCGTGCCGTTGAGACGCAGGTTCATCTGACGAATGATGCAGAATTGTTGATGGGATAGATGTACTTGGTGTAGGCCGCATCGGACGCATTGGACGCATGACCAGTGGCTAGACCGTCTGCATAGATTCCTTTGTTGGTGGCAGCGGGTGTGTCCAGCGCCAACTCCAGTTTGATGTAACTGCGCGACAAATCGACAAATTCGTCCACGCCACTGATGACGAATTCCATCGGTGTGATCCCTGACCCCCATTCATCGTAGGGACTCATTCGATACGCCGAGATATTGATGTCAGTGGTAGGCACAGTGAACAAGTTCATGCTGCTAGCTTGGGTAGACGGCGGAGTGGGAACGCTCATCTTGTTGACCATGTTGAACGTTTGTGTGTTTAACGTCTTCTGCGTCTGCGTGTTCGTCTGAACGTGCGCGGTCGTTTTATACCCATGCCAAAGTAGTATCCTAGGGGCTCCGTCACGTAGGGACCTAGGTTACCACTGCGTTGACCGCCCAATCCTTTCAGCGCGCGAGTGTAACGCGGTATCGATCGCACTACCAACGTCATTCTTCTCCTCTTTCAAAAAGTGAAAATGTCACCTCTTTTTTGCCTTTTATGTCTCAACGCACCTCCAGCCATGGACGCACGACGTCGTCCCTTGGGTGCCGTCGGCACAGGTATAGCTACGGGGACAGGTGTAGGCACTGCCACGGGGGGTGCTGCGACGGTCACTGTCGCTGGTCTGCTCCGTTTGCGCGATGCGCTTTGTTTCTTTGCTTGCTTTTTTACGCGTTCGAGAAAGTTCTTCAATCCGGCTTCCAAGGCCGGTTGAACCACTGATTTCAAGGCGTTTTTGAGACTCCCACCTCCCATGTCGAGAGGGCAATACCGCGTCAAACTCCCCCCCAGCATTTTCTCTCGTTTGTGACGTTGTTCGCAAACGTACGAGACGTTACCACGACGGAAATGCAATGTCAAAAATGTTTGACTGTGCTTGTCGCTGAACTTCACCAGTGGACCGTGGGCTTCCGCCACATTCACTTCAATGATTTCCAAAGAACGATTGCGCACGTTTCGAAAGCTTTCTCGCTCGGGTTCGTACATCGTGGTCTCTTTCCTTGGATCGTAAGGTACCCCCCGCAACAGATCGGTATCGGCAGTTCCGACAGTCGTGCTTTCTCCCACATTCGTGTAGATGTATACCGGTCGCGCTCTCTGATTGAAGACTTCTTCAAAGGCTTCGTTGAGGTTCACGAAACGCCACTTCACTTTGTTGGAGAAGATTATCGTGCGCGTCGTCACGTGTGGGTAATTCGGATGCTCGCACTCCACAAATAAGTCCCCTTGGGGTACTTGGATATTGACGTCCTCACTTCGTCCATACACAGTGGCATCCTTGCCATCCACCGCCATAGTGAATTCTCGCAATTGAGGAATCAGTTTGGGACCGAAGCTTAGCTTCGTCGTATTTCCATACTTCACGAATATAACCCACTTCATCTTCAGGGCCAATTCATTACTGAACATCATCTCCCCGTATCCATCCCGGTTTTTGGGTTCACCGTGGCTGATGGCTGTGTCCATGTGTAAAACGGTTTGCCCCCAAGCTCCTTCCACTCGTACTTCGGCAAGGCAAGGAATCGATCACCCTTGTCCATATTAATTCCATGAAACGCTTGTTCACTGATATTGATGATATGTTGCATGAAGTCAAGACCTGTCATTCCCTCCATGGATTCATGCATGCTCATCACATCCATCATTGTCACTCTGCCTCTCGGCCAACGGATATTGCCGGTTGCTTCCGGTGGAGGATTGGCAATTCTTATTTTGCCTTGAAGCACCATCGCATCATCTTTCTCGTTCAAACCCATCAAGCTCCAAGGCACATCAGCAAGTCCAAGCGTGACATCACTCAAAGCCACTTGCCACTTCTCTTCGGGAGAAAAATCCAAAATCCAATCTGCGCGGCAATCGAACGCGGAAGGACGATCGCTTGTTGTTGGGAAACTCGGGTGTCGGATGACTGGGCAGTATTACGTGAAATGACTCGGTCATTTTGTCGTTTTTCAGACCCCACTGTCTCTTCCTTATATCGTTTTTCCACGACGGAAATGTAATGTCACCGTGGTCTGACCGTGCGTTTCGCTGAAATCCACCAGAGGACCGTGGGTCTCGGCCAGGTTGATTTCACACACTTCCAACGAGCGGTTTCGCACTTCTCTCAATAAGTCCGTCTTGGAATTGCCGACGATGACGCTTTCGCCGATGTTCGAGTAGACGTATAACGTACGCGGAGATTGTTTGAACGTTTTCGCGAAAGCTTCGTTAAAATTCACGAAACGCCACTTCACTTTGTCAGAGAAAAGCACCATGTCATCCGAGAAATCGTAAGTCATCAAGAAATCTCTGCTCGGCACGAATGCATCTTCGCTGCGCCCATACGTTATCGTCTTCGCTCCATTCACTACGGTTTCATATTCGCGCAACTGAGGAATGGCATTGGTTCCCGGGTACGCATAAGTCACACCATGGACCGTGTCCAATTTGACCCAATCCATTTTGAGGGCAAGCTCCTTGTTCACTTCGAATCTTCCGACACCCGTACCTCTTTCCACAATTCCGTGACCCACACCCGAATTCACATGCAACTCTTCTTGACCTCCTTCCTGCTTCCACTCGAACCTAGGCAGCGTAATCATTCGATTGTTGCTGTACATAGCCGTTGAATGAATGTCAGAATCCACTTTGTCCATCAAATGTTTGATGAAATGCACACCTTGCAGACCTTCCACATCCTTGTCAATGTACTGAATATCCTTCAACTTCACTTTAGCATATCTCCAGCCATAGCTATCGCCGCTGAAATGAATCCTTGCCTCGCACGTAATGAGATCTTTTTTCGGATCCAAACCCAACTTATTCCAATTCAGCTGTGCTCGAGACAGGGTGATACCACTCAGTGCCACTTCCCATTTGTCCTCAGGAGGAAAATCAAGCACGTGCGGCAAACGCACTTTGAAAGACGATCGCGTGTTTCTCGGAAACTCTTTCGACGGATGACTGGGAAGCGTCACGTAGAAATCACTCATTGTTGTTGTTGTCGTTCTGACGATCTTCTTCGACGTGCAGCCTTATTATACTCACTTCCTGATCTTACGGAAATGCAACGTCACGAACGTTTGAGCGCGACCGTCGTCGGGAAAGTTGACCAATTCACCGCTCGTTTCAGCCACATTGATCTCCATCACTTCAATGGTTCGACTTCGCATTCGGTGATAATGTTTGTGCAGGTTCGTAGTACACGGTGCCGCGTCCCACACGCTTGTAGGTCACTTCGCGCAGAAGGTCCGTCTTTTGATTTCCTACGATGGTGCTACCCCCTACGTTGGAGTACACGTGGAGCGTCCGCGTAGGTTCCCCCATGACATTCCGAAAAGCTTCCTCCAGATTCACCAAACGCCAGTTGTAGAACGAACTGAATTTGAATATCTTGTTAAGGGCTCTGCCATCAACCCGCACAATCTCTTCCGAGAACAATTTGTCACCACTGAAACTGTCCTGCAAGCGTTCCTAATACTCGTCCCCCGAGCCGTCCTTCTTGACAGGTAATTCCGGTACGACATTAGGCCCCAACACCGTATCCCCTTGGTCGTCCTTAGCGAACCACTTCATTTTCATGGCAAGCTTTTCGTCCACTCCGAAAAACACGTCCGGGTGAGTCAATATGAGCAATTCGGGGCGAGCGCGACTCGAGTCCCATTAAATTTAGTTCGTTTCTTGATTTGCATTCCGACTTTCAGACTATCCACGTTTTCCGAGCAAGTCAGCAAGTCCAACAAGGCTCTCATGAACTCCATTCCATTCTCCATACGTCGAACCACATTCATATCATTCATCTCCTTCATGCCCACGTACGCCAGCACAGAAGAACTGGCACCCGTTCTCTTCATGATCGTTTTCAGTTTGGACACCACCAATCGCGTGTCGGGATCCTGCACCAAGGGCGACAAATCCGCACTCGTGTCGGCCAACGACAAGGCACTCAAAGCCACTTCCCATTCGTCGTCCGGAAACTCCAAACGATGGGCCAATCGCACTTTGAAGGAAGCTCTCGTGTTGGTACTGAACTCGGGACTCACATAACTCGGCACGGCCACGTAAAAGTCAGCCATGACGTCTATTCATCGAATGATTGATTCCTATCTGGACACTGAGTTTATATGTAGGTAGCCACTTTTCGCTTTGCTCCGGGGGCACGCGAGACCAAACTTGCCAGCCACGACACCTTGGGGTAGAATTGTTGCGAATGCGATAGATTGGGGAAGGCTTGCATCAGTTACATCAAGGTTTTTTTGCAGCGTAGTGCTTTTGCTCTTTTTCACCATTGCCTGCAATCGCTTGCTTTGCGCTAGCACCTTCTTGGCACGACGTTTCTTCACGCGCGCCGTCTTCTTCCCACGACTGGGTGTTGCCGGACGTCGGGGTGTCGCATCCAATAGCGATGCTGTTAATTGTCTCGCGGAACGTGCCCTGGCCGTTTGCGCCGATCTGGGCGACAATCGACGAGGTTTCCGACTCTTCCTCTTTTTGGATCCGTGCCGCGCTTCCAATCCGGTTATCATCCTCTGCCATCGCACTTGACTCGTCAACTCTCCGGGCGCTGGGAAGGAAAAACTCACTCTCCGTGCGGGTGGTGCTCCCGCCTGCAAGGCCACGCGTCTGGACATCTCACACTCGTTCCAATTGACTCCTCTCTATCCAACTGTCGTATTTGCTGGGCCAACCCATCCAACGGACTTTTATACGTGTCCCCCGACGCGCTAGGATCTTCTCCACTCGAAACAAAGCGTCGTCTGGCACTGTCACCTTTTGCAAGTCCTCTTCGTAAAATGAACCCTCCACAACCGTTCCGTCCCATTCTTGCACGCGATACGTGGGTACCACACCCGGCACCACCCGTCGCACCACAAACACCTCTTCCGTCCACCCTGGCACGTACCCTTTCCTGAACAGTGCGTGTTTCTTATTCAAACGAACGCGGTCCCCTTTTGCCAACCGAGGTTTCCTCTTGAGGGGTTTCTATCGCAACCCGTACAGGCGCTGCCACACGAATTCCTCGTTCTCCGGCGTCACATCTTTCGGAGCCAAACCAATGGTACGGTGCTTCGAGGCATTATACCCTCGCATCAACTCTTGCAACACGTCCAGGTAGCGGTACGATCCCCACGCCGTAAAATAGCGATGCAGACGACCCTTGAACGTTCGGTTGAAGCGCTCCACCACCGAAGCCTTAGCATCTCCCGACGTCGAAAAGTGATGAATGTTCCGACGCTTCAACAACGCCTCAAAAGCCCGATTGTAAAATTCTTTACTGGCGTCCGTCTACAATTTGACGGGTCGACGCCCCCGGCTCGCGCCAAGATACGCTCGAACGCTCGCGTCACAGCCACTCCCGTCTTGTCTTTCACAGGCTCCACCCAAGCGTACTTGGACAATACGTCAATCACAGCCAACAGATAGCGCGTCCCTCGATTCCACTTAGCGATCTTCTGCACCCCCATCAAATCGGCCACCCACTGTTCATCCACGCCAAAGACCAATACGGGTAGCGTGCCAAATCGTTTGCGCGCCGGTCGGTGCAACGTGTAACTGAGCACCCCTTCGAGCTCACGGCGGGCTCGGGCGAGGGAAATTTTGTGCGCCCGAGCGAACCGCTCCACGCCTCTCAAACCCCCTTCGGCCGAAGGATCCTGGTAAACCGCGCTCAATGATTTCGCGTCGGCCATGGCGCAGAAAATTGACAACTAAGACTCATACAACTTGAACAGTTTCTTTTAATTTCATCTTTTTTCCTCCGAATCGTCCTCGGACGAAGAAAAGTCGTTCCAACAATCGTCCTCGTCCTTCTCGTCGTCATCGCTCACTTCCTTCGGAATCACCATGAAAGGTTCGTAACGTTTGCAAGATCCGCAACCCTGAGGAATCCAACCCACTTTCTGATCGTACGTTCCGAAATTCCAAGCATCTCGTCGATCGTCCACACAATCCGCACAAAGTACCTGCTCCATCAAACAGTCCGTGCGCCGCTCCCACATCTTACGATGCACACGCTCTCTTCGCAAATCGCACTTCAATTCCTCGCACTCTGCCTTCAGATGACCTAACCGATCGAACAACACCTTCAACACATCCGAATGGAACTCCCCTACCGTCATCTCTACACACTCGTGCCCTGTCGATCCGGGCAATGCCGGTTCCTCGGTTCCTTCACTTTCTGAAAGTTGGGTGGAAACGTCGGGTAACGGTATTTGGTGGGTTGCTCCCTCACTGGCCCCGCATCCGAGCATTCTAAGGCGTCGGCTAAATCCTGCAACCAATGACCGAAACACTGTTTAAACGTATACCCCTCCTTCAATCCCCTTCTCACGCGCTCTTCCAAGAATTGATCGTCCGTCGAAAAATCCGATCGTTTCAAGTCCCGGTAGTACCGTTTGTAATCCGGATCCAAAATAGGCAAAAACGGAACTTCGGAATTCATACTGACGCAATTCTCCTCGTGCGTCGTGCCTTTTATACCCCCGCACCTTGACGTCATATCACACCATGCGCACGCCACGCTCACGCTATCGAATACATCCACCAATCACAGTGCAAGGCACACGCCACCACCTTCAAAAAAGGTCGCGCACTCTGCTCACGACCTCATTTCAGTCAAGATGTCTCCGTGCCTCCCAACACGGACACCGTCTCCTTCGAAAATGCCATGGAACGTGAAAAAGCTCGTCAGCAACGCCAAACCCAAGGAAGACAACGCCTGGAATTGAGCGACAGCCTGTCCGTCAAACACACAACCAATCGCGATCAATTGGTTCAGACTGATGACTCCTACCTGGTCCCTCAAGGGACTCGAAAACGGACTCGCCCCGTTAAAACCCCCGTCAGTCACTCCAAACGCAAAAAGCCCACACCACCACCGCCGCCGCCGCCGCCTCCCCCCAAGACGCCCGACTCGAGTGAAAATCAATTCACCCTGGACGATGTGTGGAGCAACGAAAGCCAAAAAGCCTCGAGGAACTGTTGACGCAACTCCCTACATACGAAGAAGTAGAAGAAGACCTTCCATCCACACTCATCTGCCCTTTTCACCACGTCAGTCTGGAATATCAAGTCTCCAAAAAAGGTTGGCCTTACGTTAAGTGCAGTACTCAACCATGCATCTTCTCCACCTCCCAACAAGAACTCGTGCCTTACCTGGACGCCATTCGCAAAAAAATTGCATCCAGGTCTCATCTTCAAAGGAGGTGACATTGGACAGTTCCCTAACCACTCATGTTAGTGCAACGAAACCATGGCCCTATGCACTAGTCAATCGGAAAAAAAACCCGGACGTTTGTTCCTGACTTTCCAACCGAAAACAAAAGAGGGCATGCAAACCCATCAAGACGGACTTTTAACCGGTTGAACCACAATTTGTAACCATGATGTATTTTTCCGTCTCATTGTCAATAAAAGTCATTCTCTTTCAAAAACCTCATTCATTTCTTGTCACCATGCTCATCGTCACGGGTGGTGCTCGAGGCACTGACGAGCTAGCAGCCCTGTTAGCCTCTCAATACCATATCCCCACTCGAATCGTTGTAGGTCCAACCGTTCGCCAAGGTGTCGTACCCATCACAGACAAGGACATGGAAGAAGCCCTACCTCACGTTACAGAAGCCGCCCAAACGCTCAACAAAATCATCAAAAACCCCAGCACCCTCGAATTGCTAATGCGCAATTACCACATTGTCCGAGATGCCGACCGCGTCTACGTTTTCGGGAAACGTTGCGGGAATTAGGTCGACGGAGGCACTGGTTGGAGCGTGGTACTGGCTCAACAATTGAACAAACATGTTTTTCTCTATGACGTCATCTCTTGTCAATGGTATAAATGGAATCGCGACGACGAACCTCAACCACTTTCACCCAACACTCAACTCACTCTTTCATCCCTGAACCACTGCCATCGTCGGCACGCGTGCCTTGCATCTCCACCCGCACGCCGAAGCCGAACTGCGTCGACTCTTCGCCTAATGGATTTCGTTTGTCTTTGCATTGATCTGGAAGGGTTCCACATCCCACCGAAATTTCACGTCCGAGAGTTTTGATGGTGCGATCACACCGGACAATATCACGGTTCTCTACGTTATGATCCCGGTCTCCTATGAACACAACTCACAGTCGAACAACACCGACACATCTGGCATGTCATTCGACACATACATGGGCTCCCACTGCGTTCCCCACACAACTCGATAACCGGTGACCCTTACTACCCCAGTGGATGTTTGGAAGAGCACGTTTAGACTCTATACCTACAACACTCCACACCGCAACGCAAAGTCGTGGCTTACAAGGGTGGGCACATCGAACGGGACCTGCTCAAAAACTTACAAATTCCATGTCTGGATCTGGAGGAATACGGGTGCCCCAAATTCAACGACATGCTACGACTACGAACCGTCACCTCATGCGGTCAACACCACCACAACCCCCAAGCCCATTGTGCCGAAGTAGAATGCTATCATTTCATTCAGTGGATGCGCAGACAATGCGGGTCACCCCGGGACATGAAATTCATCAATGAACAACGTTATAATCGTTTCATTCAGTTTTCAAAATAAAAAAATGAAAAACACATATGCTCAGTCATTGACTTTCTCAGATTTTTAATTAGGGGATTCAAAAATCCCCGAGGTCTTCTTCTTCTTTTTCACCACTTCACCACTTTCCTCGCTCCGCACCACGAACACATAGGACTCGATGGTTTCGACAACCAAAACAACACCACGCAATGATCGTGCATGTACACACCACCACAAAGTTGACGCGTGGGTGTCACCATTCTCTTCACATTCAGTCCCATCGGCTCCCAATTCCACGTCCGAAGACACACGACACAATGAGGCAACTCCCTCACACGCATTCCTCGACTACGAAACATCTCGCTCGCCAAAAATGTCCAAGCGCACTCCGTCTCTCCCTCTTAAACACCACTCGATTCGCGACGTCACTCGCAGCATCCATAGCGATAGATGGGGGATGGGGGGTCCCCCTCCCTTACAGACTACGCCACGTGACGGCCGTCCAATCATCTGATTGGACGGTCGTCCACACTCAAAAACCTCCGAACGCCCTCGACGCTCTCATTACCAACATGTCCGCCGCCAGAACTCGAGAAATCAGTTTGCCAATCAACGAAGAAGAAGACTACAGCGACATGCCACTGCTCGTAGAAGAAACGATAGTGTTACACGAAGAACAGTCACAGCAACTCCCCTCATCACTGACCGGGATCATACCGAGCCGCAGTCACCGAAGCGAGAAACCCTCCGTGGTCGCCTTCGAGTGCCTCAACGCCGTCGACACCAACGTGCCCTGCATCATTTGCATGGACATTCTCCACGACAAAACGGGCGAAAAAATCCGCTTGTCCAAGTGTTGCCATTGCGCGATCCATTTGACGTGCACCTACAAGTGGTTGGCCAACCAATACACACGCGGCGTCCCGAGAGAAACGTGGTCGTGCCCCCACTGCCGAACCCCCGTCAAGGATCTGGCCAACAACCCGTTCCCTTGCATGCTGTGCGGCAAAAAAGAACTCCACGGTAGCCAGTACTACGAACCCATCGCTCAATCCACCCCGTGCTGCGAGGTGGCCATTCATCAACAGTGCCTCTACAGGTACATCAATTTTCAGTTCACCGAAAAACGATTTCCGTGTCCCGGTTGCATGACCATCCTGTCGGCCAATCGCACCCTGGCCCTTCACATGGACACGGGGGAATTGAACGTGGCCGAAATGAATCTCGCGGGTCTTTAAACCAGCACGGAAGAGGCCGACGCCGTTGCCGTTCTCTCTATGCAAGAATGTACTTCCACCCGGGGAATGAACATTGATTTCGTTTGTGTCATTCTGATTTGTTTTTCGTCTTCATTAAAAAACTTGTTGTTGAACTCGTTAACCTGTGTGCTGTCTTTGTTGCTTCTGTCAGATGTCAGTGGTCTTCGTGGGTTGTATTTATTAAGCTCCTATATTACTACTGGCCCTTAAAGATCACAGGAAATTTTTGTCGTTTAAGTGACCTTCTTCGATAGAGTCATGAAATTTTACGAATTTAAGGTTTTGCCTTTTGGTTTGACTTCAGCTCCTTATGTCTTCACCAAAGTGGTCCGTCAATTGGTTAAATACTGGAGAGGTCGTAGTGATCTTATTTTAATGTATCTGGACGACGGTATTGGAAGCGATATGTCTATAAAGCAATTACATGTTTTTGTACATTTTTACCCAACTTGACCTTTCATCAACCTTTCAAGGAAATAACTACTGCCCTTAATTTTAACTATTATTAATCTATTTTTCCTTGAGTACTTTCATTGAATTCGTGTTCTTTGACCGAATTCGTGACAGTTGATATTTAGCTTTTAAAATGAAAATATGCACTTTTCAAGTGTTTGTAAAAATAAATACTTATTGATGTAACTTTTCCAATCAGCAGCGTACTGAATACATATTTTGAAGACTGAATTCCAATGGCCACGTAATCAGTTAATTTATGGAGAATTTTAGCCAATCACCTTTGATGAAGAAGGTTCACATCTTCACTGAATCAAGTACTTATACAATTTTCAAACAACAATTCTCATGTCTACCAAGAAAGTTTCTTTAATTAAGGACTTTTAGCGGGAAAACCGTCCAGTTTAACACGCAGCAACGTCCGAAGACAGCGACTGCATAATTAAAACCTTGCCAAACCACACTTTTTCTCTCGAACCCCATAAACTAAAATGCAAACCTGTTTTCGATTAAAACCGTCGAAAAATGCCGGAAAAAATTTTTTCCGAACCGTTTTTTTTTCCAATAATGTATGATCGATTTTACTGCTTAGACATGCACGTAATTAAATGTTTTTTCGGCTTAGTTATGTTCAAGGTGATTGCTCGTTTCAGTTCCAACAAATAGCCTTCCAAGCCAAAATTTAAACATCGATGTTCTTCCGAAAGTCTATATCCTTTGCCTTAAACGATCAGCATGAAAATCTGCAGTTGCTCCTATTTGTGACAGGATATTCAACGTTTGACATAAACACGAGTCGCTAATGTTTTTTTCTGTGTGAGGATGTGATTGTTTACGCGAGGGTCAAGTTGTTGAAGGAACCTAGGGGAATTAGCCAGTTCACAACAACAACAAGGCCACTGCTTCCCAGTGACTCTTCTTAAATAATCTTGAAACAGTCGTACGAAGTTAGCTAGTACAAGGTCTACAACAGCTTTCTTTAATTAAGGTTGCATCTATTTTTATACTGGCCAGACAACCACCAGCTCAAGGCAAATGTAAGGTCACGTAAGCCTTACTGTGATTGGCTATAAGGAGTCAATTTCCATAAAAACCTTCGATCAGTTGACCAAGTCTACAACAGCTTTTCTGTGAATTTTTAGCATGAGGCTTGGGTTGTCCAGTCAATACAAAACAGGATGTACAATGTAAAAATTACAAGGTTCAGACTTATAAAATTAAGTTTGACAAAAACGATCTCAAAAGTATTAAAAGGTAATACTTTTGTGTGAAATGACGGCTTCTGCTTAAGCTCTGCATTCCGTCAGAGAGATTGTTGACTGTCCACAGGTTAGTCCCGTTTTGTCTTTAACCCATTGACAACCAGCCGTTTTTACGTTTTCGGAGTGATTTTCCAGCAAAAATGATCCATAGCATTTCATGACTTTATATTTGAAACTACCACGGAAAGTAGTGCTGCCCTAAAGTACTGAAGGCTCAAGGTTTCTGAAAACGTCATTGTGACGCAGCTAGTTTCAATCGTGGAACTCAAGAACGGCCCAAGTTCGGTTTGTTTGCGAATTTTGCTAAGTTTACAGCTATTTTTCATCTTTAGTGACAGCTTGATGTGCATCATCAAGCGTGACGGTTGCTAAGAGTCCACTTTCTCAAAGAAGCGAGCAAGGTGATGTACTTTGTTGTCAAATTTGGCTTGTTACTCCACAAACTGGGAATTCGGATCGTCAGACACTTAGTACCTTCAGGGGCTCGACTTTGGATGAATTTCTCGACCTACCGCCGCATATTTTGGAATTTGCAAGCACTGAAAATCCCCACAAGCACCAATTTTTGGCGGTAGGTCGGAGTGGCTGAGAGTGGCTGAGTTTATATGTGAAAAAATTGGGGGAAGGGACGGGTGCTGTCAAAAATTCTTGTTATTTCCCAGCATGCAATGCGGTCGAGATGTTGAAAATAGCGGGAAGGCTGGATTGCACTGGAACAAAAGGCTGTCTCTACGCTCAGGGAAAGAATATGAACAAAAAAAGTCATTTCTAAGCTAGAACAAGGATTGAATTTTACTATGATGGTCGAAGTTTTGTTTTTCGACGATAATTTCTTTAAGAAACATAACAGTAAAAAGGGACATTTTCGTCGTTTCTGTTTAACGTTAAAAATGGTCATTTTTGTCCTTGTCCAAACTCAAAAGGTCATATTTGGTCAAAAGTGCTACGTCTCGTGCGTTTATTGGATATCCAAATTTAAAGGACATGCCATTTCATGCTAACAACTGACAGTTGAGCCAATATTCGCGCGATTGAGAAAGTTGCAACGTTTTGAAGCATGGGAGTCTTTTGTGGCCGGTTTTGGCCGGCACGGTAGTCAATGGGTTAATCATATCTATAACAAAATTATCGATTCTGATTGGTTCTGCGAGCGCCTATTTGTCGCGGGCGCGATCACGTGGGTGTTCAATTTGTAATTGGACACCTACGCCATTCGCGCGTCAATTACGTACGCTTTAATGGCTTTCTCTATGTTTTTCTACTGTTTGTAAGACTGTTGGAACGTACCACTGACTTTTGCACTCAAAGGAGGCTCTCAAAATCTTCTTAACCTTGCTAAATCTAAACCTTGCTAAATACGAAGAAGACAGTAATAAGGGTTTGATACTTGAAGTTAATTTGGAATACCCTAAAGGGTTGCATGACCTCCATAACGACTACCTACTGGGATCGGAAAAAGTTAAAGTAACTGATGATATGCTATCAGGCTATTCTAAAAAAATAGCAGAAAAATATAAAATATCAACTGGTCTGGTACATAAACTCATTCCAACATTGAGTAACAAAGAAAAATACGTGCTGCATTACAGGAACCTTCAACTGTATACAGATTTCGGTTTAAACATAACTAAAGTCCATCGAGTACTTGAATTTAATCAGTCCGCGTGGTTAAAGCAATACATTGACTTCAATACTCAGAAAAGAACTAATGCCAAAAATGCTTTCGAGAAAGACTTCTTCAAACTAATGAACAACAGTGTGTTCGGAAAAACGATGGAAAATATCAGAAAGCGAGTAGATGTCAGATTAGTAACTGATGAAAAGAAACTATTAAAAATGGCGGCTAAACCAACATATGTTAGCAGTAAGATATTCAACGAAAATCTTGTTGCTGTGCATAAGATTAAAGAAACACTTACCCTAAACAGGCCGGCTTATGTGGGTATGTGTATTCTAGATCTTAGTAAGACACTAATGTATGACTTCCACTATAATTACATTAAACAAAAATACGGCAGTAAAGCGAAATCATTATTCACTGATACAGACAGTTTAACTTATGAGATTGAAGCCAAAGATGTCTACTCAGACTTCTGGAACGATAAAGATAAATTCGATAACAGCGACTACCCTGAAAGCTCACCGTATTTTGATAAGACAAATAAAAAAGTAATTGGTAAATTCAAAGATGAAGCCACAGGAGTTCCTATTTGTGAATTTGTTGGATTGCGCTCCAAAATGTATAGCTATATCAAAGACAACCAAAAAGGAGAAAGAACTGCCAAAGGAATTCAAAAGAATATTATAAAAAATGATATAAAACATATTGATTATAAGAATACTTTATTGAAAAATAAACAGATGTATCATAAAATGAAAACAATCAGAAGTCAAAACCATCAACTCGGAAGTTATGAAATCAATAAAGTATCACTAAGCTGTTTTGATGACAAAAGATATATATCAGATGATGGTATAACAAGTTATGCATATGGACATTTTTCAATCAATAATTAAATATGAAAAAGATATAGATTGCCAAAAATATGAGCGCAAAAATACGAACGCAAAAGTTGGAAACCATTATATGGAAAGTAGTAAGGAGTTGGGTTTTGGTAAGAGAGCGAAAATGATTTTTCTGAGAAAGTCACGCTTGGTGATTTTTCCGAGAAAGTCACGCATTTTAAAAAATATATAGATTACCAATTCGGTTAGTTATAAAATGAAAAATTAGAGGTTGGGTTGGTAGTAGATCATAAAAATGCTCTGGTACCCCCAATTATATAACTACTGATTAAGTTGCTGGCGACTGGGGGAATTGCTGATTTTTTATTTGATGCAATAATTAGCGCTGCTAAAAGTAGTTTAAGCTTCAACTATCTGCTCTGGTGGTGTTCTGAGATAGATCACAACAGAAACAAAGATGAAAAGTTTACTCTAAAGATAACCTTAAACTCTGTTCGTTAAAAAAATTGACAAGAATCTAGAAGATGTAATTTTATTTTATTCTGAGCGTCACTTTTATTCGATTCTTATATTGTGTTTGTCTTTTACAGTTTACACCTTTTGTAGTCCTTACTTTTTCTGTAATGAATAACAAAGTCAAGCGTTTGTTTAATTTCATCTGGTCTGATTATGCGGCTTACTGTCAGTATTATGTGTTGATCTCATCTGAAGGTGGGCCATGCGTTCTGCTGATATGGCTTACTTTGTAATGATGTATAATATATTTCAGGAAACCAAAGATATGGAATGAAGAGAAGGATGAAGAATATCCAGGAGAAGGGGAATGTCACTTTTATGGAAACGAAACTCTGCCAAGCACTCGCTGTCACCATATCATCAAAGTCGAATTTCCCATAGCATTCATAAGGAAAATCTGGATTTTTTTATGTATTTAAATCGTTAAGAAGAAGGAATTCGTCCTCTGATAATTCATCGTCCTCAATTTATTACCTAATTTTTTAGGGTCAGCGTGTCAGTCGATACGTATTTGAAGAGAAAAAGGTTAAAAATCCAACAAACAATTGGCGATGGTCACTGTTTGGTTCGTTCAGTGCCAGTCTGCCGGGTAGCCAAGCAAATGTCTTCATCCCTTCAGATGATCTTTTGTCCAAATGCCGACGTGAACTTAAGGACAATATATTAATACTCTTTGTTTTACGCTGGTGGTTCGACTTATTTTTGTTTTGGGTGGTTTTAGACAGGGTTCTAAGAAGACAATTGGACTACCTATTGATCCTTTGCAAAATGGCTTTTAAAACCAGTGACCATTTTAGTATGACACGACAAAAAGAAAACAATCTATATTTAGTACATGTAGTTTAGAGGTGGTTCCGTGGGTCTCGTGAATAGGCCATTTCCGAGTTCATGTCTACCTCCACTTCACTTCCACTTTGGTTTGTACCTTGAGTAGCTACCAACAAATTATCATAATTAGAAGACAGTGACGACTGTTTTTGCTCAATATTTTGAAGACGTTCATTTACAGTCGCCATCTGCGATTGAAGTTGCACTTTAACCGCTTCAATTTCAGACTTAATAGCGGGCAAAAACTCTTTTTCCCAAAGCTCCCTCAGATGTTTTACGGTCAGCTACTTGTTATCCTTTACCATAATTCATTAGCTATACGTTCACCTTGCTTCCTTTCTTTCGTAAACATTTGCAAGGGTATGAGCTCTTAAAAACGTGGCCCTCCGCAATTATGCAAAAACGTGCGAACTGAAATGTAACTGAAAGGAAAACAGTATATCCAGCTACATGTAGCTGTTACTGCCCATGAAAATTTTTCGAGGAAGATCTCAAATTCCTAGTTGGTACATAGCGCTACAGTAGTTCAGCAAGAAATTATGCGCAGTAAGGTTGCGCAATGCAATTCAGAGCAATTACCTTACGAACACCTTAAGAACGTTTTCCGGCTCAAATCGCGAAAAAAAAAAAAGAATGTTGAGTCTCAGCTCCAAAATTAGACGTTCTTATATAAAAAAAAAAAAGAGTATGGTAGATTGTCATATCTCACGCCAAATTTTTAAATAAGCCTTAGAATTGAAAATTGACGACTTTAAATGCCAATAACTTTGACTTTTAAGTTCACTTTATAAAAAAATTGGAGTCAAATATGACACAAACGAGGTTGTGACTGACTTTGTGGTAAAATCAACCTTGTTTGTCTTCCACTCGAGAAAACTTGGACAATACCACGCTTTACAAAACATTAATTTTAGTGGTATACAGCATGGCCGCAACCAGGGATCTATTCAGTAAGAGGTAATCCTTGCGCACATATATTATTCCCCAATATCTCTGTAAAGTACTAGCGGAATCGGCTCATATAAGGTTGTCAGAAATAGCACCCTACCTATATACATATTTGCCCTATGAATACATCCACGGCCATTCCGGAGTTGCGCAGGAAGCTGGGGCGCATCTCAATTTTTAAATAATCGATAAATTGACACCACCACATGAAAGATTCGAAAAGATACCGTCGAGTTTGGTCGTTTGACCAAGTTTGATTCTTTTAGATTGAACAGAGACCAAGATATGCACTTTAAAATATTATTGTTTTCTGACAAGTCATCCACATACTATTTGGAAAACTGAGGTGAAAATCAACGTGTTCACCCATTTTTAAGAATATCACAGAAATCGTAAAAAAAATATTAGTTTGTATGGTTTTGGAGGACGTCGTCACAAATTTAGAGACGTTTGTATGGATTTTGAACAATGTTTGAAAGTCCAAGTCTTGGTCTCTGTTCAACCTAAAAGAAGCAAACTTGGTCAATCGACCAAACTGGACGGTATCTTACATATGATGGTATCAATTTATCGATTACTTCAAATTTTAAACTCGCCCCAGTTCCCTGTGCAACTCCGGAATGGCCAATACCCGCGACCTTAATAGAAACAAGTATCAGCGACAGGCCTGGTCCCCGGCCTGGTCTAACGCCCCGCTATTCCCCGGGTATGCTAGTGTGGGGCTTTCCACTGACTAGTGCATCAATGCAGAAAGACAAGCACTGACGGAGACTAGAAAACTTCACCAAATTGAAAATAAACAGGTTATTTGAACTGAGGCGATAGTCTCCTTGTGCCTCCGAATACGCTCTGAACATAATAATCTCAAAATTGTAGAAGGATATTAATCTCGTACCCAGATCTCGCTGCAGGTATGAATTAGGACGAAGTAAGTTGCCAAGTGGCTAATAAAAGGAGTTAAGAAGCCATCTTTCAGTGTAGCAATGTCAGGCTTGACTGAGGTTTGGTTACATAGTCCCTACATAGCGCAGAAGGTAGCGCGTTAGTCTCATAATCAACAACCTCGGATCGATGAAAATTGCCTCAAGAACACTGGTGGGCTAGAACTTGCGAACCACCGTACCTGTTGTGCTAAAACTGACAAAATGTTTTAAAGGCGTGCACAACAAGTAAATGCGTTGAATGACGACAAGTACATAGACAATCGAAATCCTACAATCATATCCGATTCCAATGGAGTTCCAAATGCGCCAAAAAAGTATCGCTATTACTTAGCTCTTACTAACCGAGCGGGAGGTCTGTATGGGAGAATCTTGACCAAGGTCGCCAGTACAGACCGAACGCAGTGAGGTCTGTACCAGCGACCGAGGTCAAGATTCTCCCATACAGACCGACCTAGCTCGGTTAATAAGATGTTTATTATATGGCCAAACAAGAGGCCGTATTGGCCTTCACTCGGGCTTTTCGAGTGGCAAATGAATGTTGTGGATGGTATATAAAAAATTATACATGTATTTTGTGACTCAAACTCGATTCGTTAAAGCATTGGGCTGCCTGTGTGAGTGTGTGCCAGCGGAAATAAACACGGCAGGACCGTGGGAACACAAACAATCTTAGTTTTCTGCTTTTCTGTGACAGACTTTTTAGCGTTTTCACTGGTATCCTACTGGGCTCGCGATCACGTCTTGATGGCACATGGCATTCACGGTTGTCGTTAAAATACACAAACTTCGCATAACGAGATCTGAATTCCTTTCTATATTTTATTTTCACTAACGCATCACGTTGATCATGTACAGATAACTGCATTGCCATCTCAAATAACTCGCATTTTTCAAGTACATCCGACATTTGTGTTGATAAAACTGATAACACATTCATGTAGAACACGCGAAGGTACAAGATTACACATAAAACTAACACACTACACAGACTTGATACAGCTGATAATCCACAATCTAAAGTATGCAAAAGAAATGAAATACTGGTGACAATAGCCATAAAAGTAAAAACGTTACTTGCATCTTCGCTTCGATGCGTGGGTTCTTTATCACTTAACATAGCCGCTTTCCTGTTGCTGTTGTTACTACTGCTACTGCCGTTCGTCTTTCTACCTCTAATCTCATCATCAACGGGTATCTTGTATTCGCCAGCACCTAAACTGTTCGTGTCAAAGTTCCACTCAAGTTCGTCAAGGAACATTTGTCATTGGTAGTCAAAGTTTGTGCACTCTTTGTACTCATTGATAACTCATTCAGCTCATTTGATCTCATAATATTTCTCACATTTGCTTCGAGTTCGCGGAACGAGCCGTTTCGAAATGTACGCTCACCATCATCATTTAGTGTGGGTCTACCACGAACGGAGTGTGCGTTTGTATCTGGTTCGAGCGTATTGGATACGACACCGTTTGTCATAGCTGTAGACATGTCAACTTTTTCCTTTGAAAATCCGTCGAGGAATCCACAGTTGCTTTGTCCCTTGCTTTTCAGCAGACAAGGCAAGCGTAAACAAAACGTAAACAGGTTTTTACCGGGTTTTACAGGTTCATCGTTAGCGCCTGCGCAAATACGCCGGAAATGAGGTTTGTGGAAAACAACGACGAAAAAAAAGAAAAACGGACGACAGATTTAGACTCGGGCCTTCCACAGGAAGCCCGAGTAACAAGAAAACAAAGTAACGAAAACTTAAATAATTTTATTTGCGTCCCCGCGCGGGCTCAAGCGTTTAGCTGGCTTTCTTCTGTCACTGGTTTCCAGTCCAAACGGGACAAAAATAACTTTGTACAAACTTCGTCAATGAATGAAGACAAAATTTTTCATGAAGGCTCAATGAAAAAGCTTGTGGTTGAAAGAACAATTTATGAAAAGTGACCAAAAGTGCAACTGCAATGTATGTAATGCCTGTTTGTGCCTCGATCGTTCAGCGATCAGTTGTCATTCAGCCTTGCGATCTTCGACCGATCACCACAGAAAACGTTTGTGGCATTTGAACAGTTTCCTTTTCCTTGCTGAACCAGGTTCTTTCGTTTGGCAACAAGTACCCCTCTGGACTTGGAGAACTCGTTATCCTTAAGAATGTTAATCAGACTTCCTTTTTCATGCAAGTAGCGTTGAAAACTTCGCCTGGAAGTACCCGGCTCGTACTTAGTGCCATTTTGTTTACGAGCGGAGATGAAAAATTTGGACAAAAGAAGGTCGAGCTCATTGGCAGGTATGTTTTCAATTGCTCTAGACTCTTTCAGTGACTCACAAAATTATTTCTATGCGTTTAAATCGCTCTTAGTTTTGTATTGAGTGTTTTTTTATTTCTGCTCCTGCAAAAATTTCTCAATTTCGACTTCATCTTTGCTCGTAGCTTCCTCGGCAGGACTCAAATTTGCCACTGTTTGCTCGTTTTCTTTACCTGTTTCCTCGTGAAGGTCCACTGATTCTACCATGTAGCATTATTAACAAGAAAAAGCCAATTTTTTAATGTTCTTTGTTTGTAACTTTTTGAGGACAACAGTCACGACAAGATCGGTCTAGATGCCGGTCTAGATGGGAAAATCTAGACCGCGGTCAAGATCGATTTTAGCCAATCAAATTCTTGAATTTGTTTGTTTCCAGTCCTTTTGAGACATGGCCATATAATAAATAGTAATACATCGCCAGCAGACACGATCGCTCAGGAAGCAACCAACCCTGAACGACCTAAAACAAAGCGACTATATATCGTGACAGAAAAGATTGGTGGTGCTGCCGTAGTGCTGCCGCCATCTTTGTTTAAGCACAGTATCACATTCAGTTTCCATTGAGCCGTGAAAATAAATTCACCTATGAATAAAAGGAACTACATATGTCATATAGAAAAGATGAAAAAATAGATCTGTCATACGACTTACTAAAAACGTCTTTATTAAAAAGATACGATTTAAAATAATTTAGGCTTCCAGCTCTCTTGCCTCTGCACGAATCAGTGTTATTCCAGAGGACGCATCCTCTTTAGGTTCACTATCTGTAGCTTAGGTCTGAGAATATATAGGTCGGTTATGGATTTGGTCAAATTATGAGTGGATATTACAAACATTATCAAAGATATTTCTTATTTACGAGCCAGGGAGAAATATCATGAGTAATTTTATACATCAAACCTCATCAAGGAGCCTGCTGTATACGATATCTTTTTAACTGAATCTCCTTTTATGGTAGCCAATTTACCTCATCTACGTACTAGATGGCGATTTGTAACACTTGAAATAATTTGGATTACTTTGAGAAAACCGATGGCACATAATAAGGGCTACCTCTGAAATGCTAGGCTTGTATCTTTTTCACCTGTATCTGAAATAAACTCACTAGCCTTCTTTGGCGATTACATTACCCGCAAACGGAAAAATAAAACAGTTTCCAATTAACAATTACGCCAGTCTATCGCAGTGTCAGAAAATTCAGTAGAAAAGAAATGAATACAATTTCATGTTTTCGGAAAAAGCGAGCAACTAAAGTCACTACCAAAGTGGCAACTGCTAAAATCTTTCTGTTTGAGGGCAATGTATCCTAGAAGGCTCGTGAGTTCGAAATATGCACCGTTCAGAAGTCCAAATTTCTGGTAAGACCTCTCCTTTCGTTGACAGTAGGCCTAATGAAGTCGCGAGAACGTATGGACAATGATCCTTCCTAAAGGCGTCAAGTAAAATAGTACAATTATAAAATAAAGAAAGAAAACGCATATGTACAGAAAAAAAGCTCACAAGTGTGGTCTTAGAAATACGGTCAATCCGTCCGTATCAAGGTTGCGCAGTAAATTTTCCTGACTCGGGGCAATAACGACATTAACGGATATGTCACACATCATGCCTATTACGACACAATCAATAGTTACAAGTTTTGCACGGCACAAAATCGCCGCGATATAAAATGACAGACAAAGTGATGGAGTGGGCGAGGGTGGGCGTCTTTCAAAAAAGAGTACACAAAATTGCCGATCTTGAAAAACTAAAATCTGATTTAGAAGCTGTATCCGCAAGGGAACGTTTTGTATCCACCAACGAAGGTGTATGGGATGTAGGAGGTATCCAATTGGCATGACATTTTTTTTTTGGCCGAACAGGCAAAGCCAAAGACTAACTTGTAAATACTGTACTTAAGTTATCCTGGTGACAGCACTGTACACTATACACCCTGACTACAAACACAAGATTTTGCCCTTTCCGCGCAAGGAACGCCCAGGAGAATAACTGTTGTTCCAACGACGATGTCAGGTTGATTGAATTACCCATAACGGTTAATGCTACTTTTTCTTTCGCTCTTGAGCACATTTTGGACAATACCTGCAAGAAATGTGATAGTTCATATAATAAGAACCTGAAGACCAAAGGTTGTCACCCACCAGCATATAGAAGCTGCTGTAATTTCAATTCAAGCACTATGAGAGGGATAATCATGCAGGTCATAAGGCACTGGAACAAAATTAGTTTATTCACGCTTCCACCGTCTTCTCACTAGAACCCGGTTGGACACCAGGCATCCTGTTTGTGCTTGGGCATCACACTGTTTGCGGGAGGTTTAAAAAACGATGACCTTTTCAAAGGTATTTTGACAATTACGTATTGACATCTTACAATATGTGAACGACACCACCGTGTTCGGGCAAAACAAAGAATCTGTTATCCAATTACTGTATCATCTAAAATGACTCAGTACTCAATCTGGACATCCGAAACTAAAGAAGTGTGGCTAGGGAAATGGAAAGAAAACCAAGAAACCCCGTTAGGTTTTACACACTTGTAAACTGAGGGTTCTGGTGCAGTGGGGAGGGAAGGGGGGGGGGAGGGGTGGTGCAGGGTAAACCTGTCAAACCGGTTTGACCAGTCCAAGCTGGTCCAAACCAGACTGGACCGCCCACCCCACCACCCACTGGACGCGCCTTTTAGAGGAAGGTGCCCCTCACACGCAGCAATGGCGACCACCTCAACCAACCGCCCCAACCAACCGTGCCAGGGCAACACCCTGTTTTAGAGGAAGGTGCCCCTCGAGAAGCAATGGCAGGAACTCCAACCAACCGCACCAGGGGCAACACCCTCTTTAGAGCAAGGTTCCACTAGGGCAGCAATTGCAGCCTGCCAACCAACCAACCGCGCCAGGGCAACACCCCTTTCAGAGGAAGGCGCCCCTCGGGCAGCAATGACAGCCTGTCAACCAACCAGCCATGCCAGGGCAACACCCCTTTTAGAGGAAGGCACCCCTCGAGCAGCAATGGCAGCAACTCCAAACAACCGCGCGCGCCAAGAAAATTTCTCTAAATTAGATATAGGTGTGCCAGAAAAAATGAGTCTAGGGTCGCCCCCAATGACGAAGAACTCTGGGAGATGGCTTTCCGCCTGATGAACACACCGGCGGACGAAGACGCTGTGGCGCAACAACGGCCGCCTCGGCGACGTGCACTTCCACCGCCGCCACAAGGAGTTTAACCCGCCGCGGCCCACTCCGTGCCCCACCGCTTCCACCACCGCGTGAAGTCAGGTATGACGAATTCCGCATATCGCAAACCAACTTCAATGAATGGCTTCATGTTTGGAGAATGGGCGTCAGCCCGCGAAGCGCGAACGTTAGAAACGTCCTTGGTTTCGCACAAAACGCAATGAAAGGGAACGCCCAGAATGTCCTACAAAGTGAAGTCCGAAAGCTGGGGAGTGTCAAAGCGAGCTTCGGGTTGGAAGTTCATTTCAAACGCGAAAGGCAAAACGAAAACGGAGAAATGGTGGAAGAAAGGCAAACGCACTATTTCCAAGAAGACCAACCACACGTTTTCAGAAAAGCAAACTTCCAACAAACCTTCAACGAAATTCAATTAATTTGTTGACACGGTTTTGGGGGAAATCGATAACTGGTCGGAGCGAGGGTCTGGCTGGGAAGTCGAGAATAGCACCACTGCCTATGTCAACATCGCTTGATACCAGCCCCTGAGAGGAGAAACATATATCAAGCTTCCAAAGAAACTTGCGAGCAAAAAAACAATCATCAACGTGAAAAACACAGATGAGTTTTTGAAATGGGCATTGAGATCAGCACTGTTTGCGGTGCAAAAAGACACACAAAGGCCAAGCAAATACCCAAGAAACGACGGAATCAACTGGAAGGGTATTTCATTCCCCACGCCGTTGAAACAGATCAACAAGCTTGAGAAAGCAAAATCCACGACTTCCAATAAATGTCTCTGGATGGGAATCGTGGGGATCGTGCACCGAATCAGCAAGAACAAGAAAAGAATCAAAAGAATCAATATAAGTAGTGTATAAAATGGGGGTATGAGCACTTGATGTCGGCTACATATGGACTTTTTTTAACTGATTATAGTTATTTTAAACTGATTTTATCTGTGCTCGTACCCCCAATCAGATACATATGCACTTTTTTGTCTTTCTTATAACAATTTAATAATTCTAATTCTTCTTTTATTATTTCATTTTGTTCTATTTTATAATGACCATAAGCATCAGATGTTATTCCATTATCATAAATAAATCTTTTATCATCAAAACAACTAAGAGATACTTTATTTAATTAATAACTTCCCAATTTAAGTTTCTCAGATCTTATAGTTTGCATTTTGTGTAATATTTGTTTATCATTAAATAATATATCTTTATAGTTTTCATGTTTGATATTTTTCTTGATTGCTTTTGCTTTTTTTTCATTTTTCAAATCATCTTTCATATATGAATACATTTTAGATCTCAATCCTACAAATTCGGTAATTGGAATTCCAGCAGCTTCATCTTTCATTTTACTAATCACATTTTTATTCTCAAAGAAATGATATTTATTTTCTGTTGAATAATCACTGTTACCAAATTTTTCTTTATCTTTGAAGAAGTTCTTATAACAATCTTTTGCTGTGATTTCATAAACATAAACTATCAGTGTCTGTGAATAATAACTGAGCTCTGATTTTATACTTCTTTTTAATATAATTATAATGAAATCATACATCAATGTTTTACTTAAATCAAGAATACACATACCCACATAAGCAGGTCTATTAAGAAATGTTTCTTTTATTTTATGTACAGCTACTAAATCTTCATTAAATATTTTACTTGATATGAAAGTTGGTTTACTTGTTAATTTAGTTAATTTATTTAAGTTACTAATCTTACATCAACTCTATTTCTTAGATTTTCCATTGTTTTACCAAATACACTGTTATTCATCGATTTAAAGAATTCTTTTTCAAAACTATTTTTAGCATTTATTCTTTTCTGTGCGTTATAACTGATATATTGTTTTAACCAAGGACTTTGATTGAATTCCTTCCTTCAGCCCAATTCTTAGATACAATTGTAAGTTTCCAAAATGCAAAACATATTTCGTTTTATCAGATAATGCTGGTATTAATTTGTGTACCAATCCTATGCTTATATTCTCTGTATTCTCTTCTCCTGTATTCGTTTAGAATAATCAGATAACATATCTTGTTACTTTTATCTTTTCTGCATCACATGGATAATCATTAAGTAGATTATGTAATTCTTTTGGATATTCAAGATCTACTTCTAATATCATTCCTTTTTTACTTGTTTCTGTATAAGACCATAAATTAGTTTTGTCTATTTTTTATTTTACTCATCCATTTTAATCCTCCTGTTGGTAAATGTTGGCTCATTGCCCAACCATATAAATTATTAGCATCTAAATACATTATATTCTTGGATGGAGCCTTTTTATCATAGTTTTTCATGTATTTGTTATTTGCTGATCCATATCTATTTGCAATATATGATATTCCACCTCTTAATCCTTTTTCCAGTACGATCCGTTGGTAGTAATTAGTACTGTGTGTAACGCATTCAGCAGAGTCCCAGTAGATTGTGTGGTTTGTCTGTAAATGGTGTTCAGCAGTGTTATTGTTGAGGTCACCATTTCTCGTCACTGGTTTGTGTCCAGTCAAGCTTACATTCAAGTTTCTGCCGGTCTCACCGATATAGGTGGCCTGGTAGTCGCAGTATTTGATCTTGTAAACTGCTCCTTGTCTATCCTTAGGTTCGTCTTTGTCTTTAACGTTCGTCAGTAGTTGCCGTAAAATGGTGATAAGTTTATGAGCAACACGGATGTTGTAGGGCTGTAGGATGCGTCCAATGGTTTCAGATGTGCCTTTGATGTAAGGTATCGTAGCTGGAGAGCTGGTTTAGTAACTTAGGACAGACACCACTAAGGTGTTGCTTACAACTTCCTGCACCTTACAAACGACTTGTCGATGACATAAACAACGGACAAACAACAGACTGATCGACAATGACACACGTACAGACATAAGTCTTACAAAAGACGGATCGAAATGCATCAATCACCGTTTACAACAGACAAACAACAGACTGACTAACTTTTACTAACAATACACGTCTACACATTAGACTCACAAAAGACAGATCAAAATGCACCAATCACTGTGTACAGTCTTCACTGCCAATGACAACTAGGCTTAACTGACAGTCGACCAATCACATCAACGACCAGAGTATTTATACCATCTACTGATGTTACAAAAATCACTTGACTCTGATGATGACTTCCGCTCAGGTTGTCAAAACGTCAGTCAATGTCACCACAAACAGTCCTTCTCAGGACTACACTCACCCAGACAATCGTACTTCACGTAATTATGACATGACTCCTGGGTTCAAACCATTTACGATTATATAACATTTATTGTATTTTTTCTATTATAAAAACATTCACCAAATGTTGATGTGAAAAAAACATTTATCTTTATCATTCAATCTCAAATAATCACAAACTGCTTTGTGTAAATCAATCTCTTTCTTCATATATATATATAGTTTAGTTTATTTAAATTTATACCATTTTCTTTTTACATAAGCAAAACAAGTTATACACATTTTTATATCTTCATCGTACACATTTTTGTTACAAATAGGGCAAGCAGTACTTTTGGGAAGTAAAGGATGAATTTTTTTATGGCAAATTTTCAATAATTCTTTATTTGTTATTTTAATTTCTGACATAATATAAATTATAAACTTACATAAATATTTATTTTTATTAATATAATTTAAGATGCAAGATTGCCAGGCATGACATGATGAATTTGCTAATACCTATATTTTTGTCCTTTTTGTGATAAACAAATTTTAGAAATCAAAAATAAAAAACAAAATTTGTTAGCAAACAATGGATACCTTACTTGTTCTAATTGTGGCCAGGTTATAAATACATTAATTTTTATGAGCAATTCCACAAGATTAATAAAAAAGTATTTATCATAGAAAATATCATGTTGAAAATATTTAAAACCAAATGAAAGTTTAAACGAATTCTAATCATAGAAAAGCTTTTTGTAAAATTTTCAATTTAACTGATAAAGTCAAATATAAAGTTAATTATAACAGAAAAAGGTTAATAAATATTAAATTCATTCTTAAAGAAATCTTTATTCTTCTTGAATTAACTGTTAATGAAATACAAATAATAAATTCCAAGAAAACATTGGATTTTTATAAAGAATGGTGGGATTTGGTTAATGAATTAATTAAACATGATTTAGTAAAGATTGTTGCTAATCTTATTTGATTCTTTTGTGAACACAGATGTTTTATTATATTTGTTTTCCAACTTATCAGAAATATTAGCTGTAGTTTCAATCAAAAAATTATCAATTGTTTTCAACTTATTTATAAAATTATTATGATGATATTCATTACCTCTTAAATATGTTCTAATCTCATTCAATATTTTTTGGTAAGTTGTTTATGCTTCATTATATGATTCTATTTTTAATCTATATTTAACATGTCTAGATAAAAACATAATACCAAACCAGGAGCTGAAATAGCCGCCAATAAAACAGAATTTAATGTAATTCCTGTTGATACTCCTCCTACTAATACAAGGATATATGAGGCAATTTTTAAGATTTTCTTTTTTCTAATAAGATATTTTAAAGCTTGTCTGTATATCCATTCTTTTTTATGATAATATTCATACAAATCCATTAATTCTTCTTTTCTTTCTTCTTTCAATTTTTGTCAATATGATTGAAGTTAAAAACTGATACTAGATTTCAATAAATAATTAACCTGGATAAAGTAACATAAGCTGAAATTGAATACTCCCATATATATATATATATATATATATATATATCCTCTCCCCAACCTTAACTTTCATAAATTTCCACAGGGGGATTGGGCCGTGCATCGCCGATCGACCGGGGGGTAGTGAGGTGATCCTGATCTGCACGAAAATGTGACGCATGTCTCCCCGGACCTATCCACATGAAGGTCAATTATCAGCCGCGTTGCCAGCGTGGTTGGTTCAGTGGCCGAGTGGTTAAGGCATCCGACCGGTAATCTGGAGACCCAGGTTCGATTCCTGGCTGGACCACATTTTCACTCATTTCTTTAGTTGTGTAATTTCTGTTCCTTCTTAACTTGATTTGAATTTACTTGACAGATAACACTGTGAATCGCCATCTAACCAGGAATAGGGTGGTGATCCTAGAGAAATGAGGCAATCAGTTGCTCATAATCCTCTCCCCAACCTTAACTTTCATAAATTTCCACAGGGGGATTGGGCCGTGCATCGCCGATCGACCGGGGGGTAGTGAGGTGATCCTGATCTGCACGAAAATGTGACGCATGTCTCCCCGGACCTATCCACATGAAGGTCAATTATCAGCCGCGTTGCCAGCGTGGTTGGTTCAGTGGCCGAGTGGTTAAGGCATCCGACCGGTAATCTGGAGACCCAGGTTCGATTCCTGGCTGGACCACATTTTCACTCATTTCTTTAGTTGTGTAATTTCTGTTCCTTCTTAACTTGATTTGAATTTACTTGACAGATAACACTGTGAATCGCCATCTAACCAGGAATAGGGTGGTGATCCTAGAGAAATGAGGCAATCAGTTGCTCATAATCCTCTCCCCAACCTTAACTTTCATAAATTTCCACAGGGGGATTGGGCCGTGCATCGCCGATCGACCGGGGGGTAGTGAGGTGATCCTGATCTGCACGAAAATGTGACGCATGTCTCCCCGGACCTATCCACATGAAGGTCAATTATCAGCCGCGTTGCCAGCGTGGTTGGTTCAGTGGCCGAGTGGTTAAGGCATCCGACCGGTAATCTGGAGACCCAGGTTCGATTCCTGGCTGGACCACATTTTCACTCATTTCTTTAGTTGTGTAATTTCTGTTCCTTCTTAACTTGATTTATATATATATATATTGTTGGATTAACTTTCATATTCAATAAGCAACACAACATCATCATTCTGATTTTGAATAAAAGTTCCTTCAACCTCTAAAAAATAATCAGTAGTGAAATTAGAAGGAGTATAATGTTGAGTTCTTCCTTGAGTTTCACGTGGGTTGATGTAGATTCTTCCTATAGGATCTGGTCCGCTTGTTAACCTCAATCTAATTCTCGGATATGAAAGACGTAAATTTCTATAAAAAAGTATTATCTCATTTATTTTTCCAGGCTTGGTCATAGCTTGTTTCCAACCTCTTTCAAATAAAATTTTTTACTAGGCTTTCCTTTCTATAACCACGTATATGATGTGTTATTTCTGTATTTATTAATGTATGACCACCTAAATCTAAATCACGTTTACAATAAATTCAGTCTGACACTTCGAATTTATTAGATACTTTAATTTTAGAAGGAAATATAACATAACCATCTTGATCTTCATACAATAAATTATTGGCTCCTTGTTAGCTCATGGATGACATAGTCATGCCATGAGGTTTTGTTGTGGGTCTGAATTTCCCTTACTCACTCAGGGGATCACTCACTCACTCACTCAATTCTGATTAATTTATTCATTAACCTTTCCACCGGTCCCAACCCTGGTAAGTATTGCTTTTGTCTCCATAGTCTTCTTGGTCCAACGTTTGCAAATTTCAGGGTGTAGCACAAAGGCGGAGAATTTTGCTCTGCAGATATTGTTTACAGTATGTGTTTAATGTCCATGGCATCGGTTTTTCGTTTCGATTTTCCAACTCAACAAAGGTCTATTTTGTTTAAGGTATCAGCCAACCCAAAATTGACCGTTTTTCATAATTTTGGATTTCTATGTTTCCATAGATCTTGGGAGTAGCTTTCATTTAAAAAAAATTCCACAAAAAAATGTTTTTCGTACAGGAAGTTATTGAGCGAAAACAATTTTGCTTGACGCTAATCCCATTATGGTCGATATTCTATTTTTCCTTGTTTCTCGAAATCAAAATTTAGGCGAGATATGATACATTTTGAACTCCAAGTCGGCAGCCCCTGGATCAATTTGGCTGAAATTTGGTCAACTTGTTCTCAGATAGCTCACCTACAAAACAGGGTCTCCGAATTTTAATTTGTCTTTTCATTTTAAAGTTATAGACTATTTTCCACTGGCGGTGGCAATAATTTCTAATCCCCGAATATATTTGCTTGTAAAAATAAAATGAGCGCGCTTTCGAGAAATCTGAGACACGGTTTTTTAGTCAAACGTGTGAAGAAATGAAAGCCGTGTTAATCGTTTTCTTCCATTTGTTTTTGGTGAGCGTGGAACTTAATGAATGAAAACACTTAGTTTTACAAAAACCTCCTCCTTTTTTAAGCGCATTAAAGTTTTTTTACCTTTTAAAGGGAATTAGCTGTAGGCATGACTACACAGCTTTCAGAAATTTATGGTTTATGGGGGTTTGTGTTCAAACAAAGAGTGCTAGAACGATCCGCGCGCAGACGACCCCGTTGGGTTGGCTGATACAGTACAGCCCAAAAATAATGCACGCGCAAGAAGTGCTGCAAGAACTTCTTACACCGTAAGAACACGCAATCCGCCGCAAGAAGTAAAAATGCTGTGTTTTTGCGGTTTACCCGCAAGAACTTTCGAAATGCAAGAAGTTGAAAGTCTAACCGCAAGAAGCCGCAAGAAGCCGCAAGAACCTATGAATCTTACCGCAAGCCGCAAGAAGGGGCAAGACGTTACTGCAGTTCAAACCGTCAAGATCTGTTTGTAATGCCGGGTTGGTGGTCGAATTACTCAGCACTTGCTTGCAAATTTATCCATTAGATAAGAAACTGCAGGGGCAAGAGATGTAACATCATCTTTAGTTTTGAACAGCCAAGACCATAACTAGACTTATGCTTGCTGATAATGTAAAAATATTATCGAACACGCTCGCTTATTTATACACGTACTTGCGCATACAAACCTCAGCTACGTGTAACCACGAGCGCGCGTACATGTCATCAAATCTCACACTGAACCACCACCAAGACTGCGTGTGTAAAAAAATGAGATGCTACGATGTTCTAAATGTCTTTTAGAACTTACAGCAGAGTCAAGTCACCTACGGAAGCGAACGGCTTTCATAAACTGAAGCAGCTGTTTGAAATGCAAAACATACTGGTACGTTGTGATAAGCACATGATTTAATGAACACCGAAATCTCATGCGATTTCCTTGTGAATCCCTCTTATTTTGAAGAAAATCGTGTTGTGAAGAAATCTTTTAAGAAGACAGCATAGACCGTGAATAAGCAAGATAACAATCATGTTGTTGGGACGCCTTGAATTTGCATACTGTAAAGATTCAAACATTACTGACGGGTGGACCCGGTGCTCCTTTCCAGTAATTATATTTTTTAACCTTTGACACACGGAATGTATATCGAATTTGCTGGCTTCTTAGGCTGAAATTATCCAGAAGCAAACTTCATTTCGTTTTCTTGACAAACGCCACACGCGGTGAATAATTATCGGGTTTTTATGCTGTCTGCTCTGCCTTTTATTTCGTTCTCTTTTGTAGCTCGCCGAGGTTATTTTTCGTCTAAATTGCCTTAGATAAGTTTGAAAAAGATGTTCCCATTCACCTTTGAGCTCTCAGGCAACAAGTCTGGATTTTGTTGGGCCAAAACATCGCATCGTGTTTTGTTCATGTGTTTCGGTTGCTACTGTATCGGCGACCGCAATTCCCGTGTCTACTCAAGCAATTTAACGAGATAACAAAACAGTTTCAAATTTCTTCTGGTTTTGTTCGATTTTGCTGAAATTTTAACATGATGAAGCTTGTTACTCTTACTTCTCCAACCCCGTGCTACGATGTTAAATAATACAAAGAAGTTCTTGCGGTTTGAAAATCCCACCGCAAGAAGTTCTTGCGTTTCGAAAATTCTACCGCAAAGAAGTTATTGCGGTTTTAACTTCTAACCGCAAAGAAGTTCTTGCGGCTTGCAGGATCCAAGCGCAAGCGACCCGCAAGAAGCCGCAAGAAGTAGCCGGCTTGCGGACGCAAAAAGAAGTTCTTGCGCGTGCATTATTTTTGGGCTGTACTGTACCTTAGGATCAGTGATCAGATAAAGTTAATCAAATGAAGAACACGAGCTGCGAGAATTGAACTTTGAAATCTTCAGAGCAGCGAAAATGAACTTTGAGATATCGCAAAAGCAACTATAAAGCTTATCACTGTGAGGTACCTGGAGCAGTAGTAATCGAGAATTTTTTGCCACAATATGATGGAAGAAGGAAACAGGAGAAAGACTTTCTAGCCAAAAAACCGATTTCTGGCAAGCAACCCATTTGATTTATGAGCAACATATGATCGATTTAAGCAGGTACGTAATGAAGTATTTTTGAAGACGCTCTTTTCATGGTGAATGCTCGATTGCAAATATGACCTTGTCTAGAAAGGCTATATCCCTTGGCTTAAACGATCAGTATAACACTTTGTCAACATTTGACAAAAACACAAGGACCACAAGCATGCAAATATTTTTCTCTGTGAGGATATAATTTGGTCTGACAAGCAGCTATAACAGGTAATCTGTTCAAACAACAAAATATTTGGAAAGTCAAGTTAATTGTAGCACAAAGCATAAATAGATGGATTGAATATCTCACTTTACAAAGCAAAAGTTTTGTGCCGGACCCCGAATCGTTAAAAAATATTGTGACAGTAAAGCGTGACTGACTTCCCTCTGGACTTTCACGAAATAATGTGATATTATCTCACATTCAGAATAGTCGAAAATTTTATTACGACCAAAAACGTTTATTAAGCTAACTTGAAATGAGTCGTCGACCAGTAAGAAACTTTAACTTCCCTGTTACACGATCACATTTGAATACTAGTAGTAACCACAGGTTAGAAAGTGCGGGCGTGAATGCACTTGAAGAGCTTTTGTTTAGATGTTGGCAATAGAGAAGATGGTAATGCGTGTCTTGTTTTGAAAGCGTGACAGAAAACTTGCATTACTTTCGATTCTCACAAGTTAGCTGATTAAATATTCCATCAAGGAAGAAGGAAGGCGCCGGTCGCGGAGGAATGTTTATTTGCTCAAAATTGAGGCAAAATCTTTCAGAGATGCAAGACAGGACATTGTAAGGATACAGAAAGTAATTTGGGACCATTTGCTAGCTTTTAAGGGTGAAATTATCCAGAATCAAGCTTTATTTTCGCTTCCGTTTCGAACACCGAACAATTCACGCGTTGTTTTAATATACGCTGTCTGTTCTGTTTTTCCTTTCGTTCTCTTTTCTACCTCGCCGAGGTCATTTTTTCGTCTAAATCACGTGAGGAAAACTTGGAATTAATGTTCTCATTCAAGGTTTAGCTCTGAGGTAATAATTCTGTCATTTTTTTACACAAACGTCGGCTTGTGTTGTTGTGGGCGACCGTGGCTACTTTGTTGAGTCAAGCAATGACGTGATTGAGGTGAAAAAAAATTGTAACAAGCTTTCATCGGTCGCTGCTCTTCTTTTGACACCATAGCGAGAACTGAGTGTTCCTTAAAACTGTTTCTTTCCATTTTCAATCTTTTAAATGAGCATTAACACTTCAATGATGCAAAACTTTGGCTTGGAAAATCTCTCACACGTGCAGTCGTGGCGCAATCTTTTAAAATATCTTGTTCGAGTTGAAATGGCTTCTGACTGGTTTACGAGGATTTATCGATCGATTTTGGCATAACAAATTTCCTCCAAAATCGAGATATGGCGTGCAAATTAGGTTGCAGGCTCTTCTTGAGCCCGCAAAAAGTTGCAGTTCAGCCTCTGCTGTCCTCTCCGTTTGTCCTTGCTTGTCCAAGTAAACATGTGCTTTGGAAGACGACATTTGCTAATTCAGACCTTGAACTCAACACCAGGGCCTTTGCTCTGCCATTCGCTCACATACCGTTCATTCCAGTTGGAAGAACAAAGGAATGCCAAGAATGTGCCCGCATTTTGCTTCAAGTCAGCTCTAACGCTGTACGCTTTAAGAAAGTGCCGCTGACCACCAACGTCAAGATTAGTCTGCGGGCTCGCTTTTGCTTGCCCGCAATTATTTTTATAGTCCGTGTACAAATTTGCATATTTGTGCACCATCGCCGGTTCAAATTACTTACGTCTGTCAATTTCGTCTAATGTAATGCTTCTGGTGCCTGTCAATCAACTGCGTAATTTTACGGAAAATATTAGCGTGTAAACGGTTCTTTTACCAAGAGGTGTGTCTGAAAAGGATGTGCTCCCACAAAACACAAACAAATGTACAGGTTTCTTGCACATATCTTTTTAGAAAATAAAGTTCTTGTAAATTGAAAGTATTGTTGTTCCCCATCCATGAGCTGGCTCATAGGAGCCTTTGATTTTATATTATGACCAGATAAATCAAGATCAATACCTAAACCAAGTTCAGTTTTTTGGTCAGTCATTTCGAGTACAAGTTTGTTTCCACTGTAAATTCCATGTGTATCAATATCTAAATCAATTTCCATAACTATTTTCCCATTTCCAATTTCAAAAGCTTGATCATAGACACTGGGATCGACTCTTGATACGTAATCCTTCACACCATATACCATCATATGTCCTATTACTAAACCACCTCCCTGATCAGGTGCTGATCTTTGAACATTGATGTAAATACAGTATACTGCAGTGGTGCACTGTTCTGTCGACGTAATTGAATGATTGTTTTTGTGTAAGCTTCAAATGATTTGGAAATCTGACTATTTATTGATATTGTTGTAGCCTGAGCTGTTATGCTAATATCAACCATTTCCGGCGGAAAGTATTCGACAGCTAATGTATAATAACCAATTTGAAGAGAAAAGAGGTTAAAACCAATTCGTGATTGGTAGATTGTTACTTTAACTTTATTCATTGTGAATCTAGAAGCCTTTTTATTTATTTGATGAGGGGATTGAATATAATCAACAATTCCTGTAACAATAATATTACTTTTAGAGCTGCTTTCATTTACATCTTCCATTATATATTGAAAAACGTTCTTTTGTTGTTCTGACGGGGTTATATGAGTATGATTAATTATTCTTTGAAGTTGTCACTTACTGTGCTCACATATTTTTTGTTAACAGCAACACTGTTGTCTGTGATGTTTTTTGGAAGATTAATGTTTTCACATACCGAGGTCAGCGAACATCCTATTCGTACCTGTAACACTGAGAAATTCCTCATCGACATATTGTTTATTAACTGCATCTTCAATATTTGTTGGCAAACTAAGATTAATTATTTTGTTATTATTAGCATTCAAATTTGTTTCTAAAATAGCATTTGCACGAGTTAAATAACTAATTTTTTCTTCATTCATATTTAGAGAACCAATCATCATTGAACTTCCATCAAGTTTTAAAAAAGAAGTATCAACATATTGTTTATTAGCAGCATTATTATTTGATGTAGGATTTGGTAGATTAATTATCTGATTATTATTCATATTCAAATTTCCAGTCATACGATTAACACCATCAATTTGTAAAAAATTTATTCCTGTTCCCCCTCCCCCAGAAGCAATTTCTGCAATTTCAGAATCAACATAAGATTTGTCAATTGATTATTAGTTGTGGGACTTACTGAACATACAGGAGTTGAAGAAAATATTTTTATTCCTCCTATTGTTCGATTACTAGTTGTAATAACCATGTCAGTATTTAAGTTTCCAGTATTAGGAATAAATAATGTTTTTGGTGAAGTTTGATTTCTAGTAACTATTCTGATAAAGTGATTATTGTTAGGAAAAATAAATAATTCTCTTAATCTTATTGAGGAATTATTTCCATAAATAACACATTTATTTGAAGTCATGCTATTACTGTTTCCACTAACTAATTTATTGAAATCATTAGCTGTGGCATTAACAGTAATGTTATTGATTTTAAGAGTATTTTGTGATACATCAAGAACAGTTATTCAAAAATTGTAAGGTTCCAGTGATATTATTGATTACACTGTTGACTACAATATCTGCACTTTTTCTTCCACCATTTCCATCATAATTTCTAAGATTGGGAATATACAAAAGTACATTTGAATGATCTTGATTCCTTGGTCTAATATCAACAGTATCATTGCACTCATCCCCAATATTTATTTGATTGCAAAAAATTGCATTATCTGTACCATAAGTTGGTATTTTACCAGATCCAATATTTTGAGCAGGTGAACTAAGAGTCTTATCTACTTTTTCATCTAATTGTGATTTGATGACAGCATCTTCTGGATCTGTTCCTTCTGCTACATTAGCTAATTCTTTGTCCTGAATACCATAATTATTATTAGAGTCTAATTTCAATCTACCACTTACTATAATTTGTTGGGTAATATTTCTTATATGATCAGAAAGGTTTGTTTGTACGTATTTCTCAAGATTATTGAAAATTCCCATTATATATATTGATTATATTACTTCAGATCAGTAGCACAATCACCATACCCATTCTGGTAACATACCCGAAAATTTTTTTTTTAATTTGTGGTAAAATCACTTCTTTAGCTTTATTTCATGCTCAAACTCTTTTTCTCTGAACTTCTTTACTCTTTCCCTTATTTACTGCCTCGTTTTTTCCATCTTCAAGGCAATGTTCTTTTCTACTTTTTTTGTGAGCCCACTTAAGCTGTTTGCTGTTTCCATGTTTGCTGAACACGTGCTTTCCTAAGTCGGCGTTTTTCTCTAGCAGCTGCAGCCCTCTTCTCTCTATTTTTCTCGTTGTAATTTTGGTTCTTTTGTTTATTCTTTTCGTTCTGTTTTCTTCTCCATTCTTCGATTCGAGAGAGCTTTTCTGGCTTGTTTTAATTTCGAACTCAGACGCGGTATTTACGGATTACTCAATTCCCGATAAATCAAATCCCCTGAAAAATGTCTCAGACCTCCCCTATAACATTTCATGAAAGGTTACTAAGTTTTTTTCTTCGACACGAAAGCATGGCGTCTTTACAAAGCAAATTGCAGATGGCTTCTTCGCCCCACTTTCAATATGGCATCAGCTTTGCAGAAAACGTAACGACGGAGTCGGAAAGTAATATTATAGCCGTCTTTAGAGCTTTGAAGACGAAATTATGGCAATAACAAGAAAAACTTATGAGAAAATTCAGATTTGCTCGGTTCTAGAACCTGGTTGTACCTTGTTTGGATCATAACGGTCAAGAAGGTGAGTTTTCAAAAAATGCTATTGCGTAATCGTGTTTCAATAAAGCGTTACGACTTTTTTGAGTTATTATTTCTCCGTTTTTAGTTGATGATTGACTGATTTTTTCCAATGTTAAAATACAGCATATGAGCATTCAGTTGATATCTTTTTATTCCCACAGATATAAACTTCAGCCCTACCGTGAACAACAACTTGGTGAATGGCTAACTTCTACAACGCAGCGTTACAGGAAGCATACTCAAGAATGATGATTCCTTTTAATGTGTTTTAATAAATTTGAAATGTTGTAGTTTTGCTCAAATGTAGTGTATATTGTGTGTTTGCACTGGCTATAATTCGTTTGTCCATGGAAGCTTCCTTTTTTGTTAAAAATGTTTTTGAAAATTATTACCATGAAGATTGTTACGCGTTACATGCAAAATTTGCTTATTTTCCCACCTTTTCCCGTTATTTTCTCAAATCTAATAATGTGGTTTACTTTTTTTACACCTTTCTAGTAACAAACAAAGTGTACTTTAGCTTTAAGCAAAAATCTGGCTTTACTGAAGCCATTAAACAGAAAAAATCAGTGAAAGTTTACCTACGACCCCCAAATGGGTATGGTGATTGTGCTACTGATCTTCATCAAAATTTTTATTAACAATCTTTTTTTCTTTGTCTACAAATAAAAATTTATATGGTCCCAATTTATTAAACACAGGATCAAATACGTTTTCTTTTGCTATCAGGTTCAAATGATTTTTAGTTGGTGGAGGATACAATAAAAAATGACTAGAATTTAATATTATTTTGGGTGGTATATCATAATAACTTTGGCTTAAATAAATTGGAGAAATTTTATGTCTGCCATCTGTATAATTATTAGCTATTTTATTTTGAATCTTTTGATTCATTTATTAAATCATCAACGAAAAAAAGAACTACCAATTATAACAGATGAGGTAAAAGGAGATCAGATTCTTAAAGAATTACAGAAACAACAAAATGCTGTTAAAGAAGAAAATCAAAGGCTCCCATGAGCCAGCTCGTGGATGGGCAACATAACAATACTTTCAATTTACAACAACTTTATTTTCTAAAAAGATATATGCAAGAATCCTGTACATTCGTTTGTGTTTTGTGGGAGCACATCCTTTTCAGACACACCTCTTGGTAAAAGAACCGTTTACGCGCTAATATTTTCCGTAAAATTACGCAGTTGACTGACAGGCACCAGAAGCATTACATTAGACGAAATTGACAGACGTTAGTAATCTGAACCGGCGATGGTGCACAAATATGCAAATTTGTACACGGACTATAAAAATAATATTCAAATGTGATCCCTTTGTTAAGAAGTGTAACAGGCAAGTTAAAGTTTCTTACTGGTCGACGACTCATTTCAAGTTAGTTTAATAAACGTTTTTGGTCGTAATAAAATTTTCGACTATTCTGAATGTGAGATAATATCACATTATTTCGTGAAAGTCCAGAGGGAAGTCAGTCACGCTTTACTGTCACAATATTTTTTAACGATTCGGGGTCCGGCACAAAACTTTTGCTTTGTAAAGTGAGATATTCAATCCATCTATTTATGCTTTGTGCTACAATTAACTTGACTTTCCAAATATTTTGTTGTTTGAACAGATTACCTGTTATAGCTGCTTGTCAGACCAAATTATATCCTCACAGAGAAAAATATTTGCATGCTTGTGGTCCTTGTGTTTTTGTCAAATGTTGACAAAGTGTTATACTGATCGTTTAAGCCAAGGGATATAGCCTTTCTAGACAAGTTCATATTTGCAATCGAGCATTCACCATGAAAAGAGCGTCTTCAAAAATACTTCATTACGTACCTGCTTAAATCGATCATATGTTGCTCATAAATCAAATGGGTTGCTTGCCAGAAATCGGTTTTTTGGCTAGAAAGTCTTTCTCCTGTTTCCTTTTTTTGCCGATTTTCTTCATTCTTCCTTCTTCCATCATATTGTGGCAAAAAATTCTCGATTACTACTGCTCCAGGTACCTCACAGTGATAAGCTTTATAGTTGCTTTTGCAATATCTCGAAGTTCAATTCTCGCAGCTCGTGTTCTTCATTTGATTAACTTTATCTGATCACTGATCCTTAAACAAGATAGGCCTTTGTTGAGTTGGAAAATCGAAACAAAAAACCGACGCCATGAACATAAAAAACGTAAACAGTATCTGCACAGCAAAATTCTCCGCCTTTGTACTACACCCTGAAATTTGCAAACGTTGGACCAAGAAGACTATGGAAACAAAAGCAATACTTACCAGGGGAGGGACTGGGGGAAAGTTTAATGAATAAATTAATGAGAATCGAGTGAGTGATCCCGAGTGAGTGAGGGAAATTCAGACCCACAACAAAACCTCATGGCATGACTACATCATCCATGAGCTAAAAATGATTACCAATATATTAGAAATATTTATAATAATCTGCTTTTATAATCATTTTTATATAAATATAATATATAATGAACGAAAATTGTAGAAGTCCTCAATTACTTAAACATTATGAATACACATATTATGATTTACAAACACCATTAAATGATAATATTGGTAATGATAACAAACAAAGAAAAGATGGTTACCTTTTTATTGTTGATAACACTTCAGAAGCCAATCCTATTGATTGGTATAATTCTTATATTGAAATGAATTTTAAAATAATAAAAACAGCTGATAATGATAATTTCATTGTAGCCGTTGATGCTGCAAACTCCTGTACAACAACAAATGCTCATACTTTTATAAAAGAAATCCAAGTTCAATGTAATGGTATTACAGTTTATAATAATACAAAAGCAAATCAAACCTCAAATATATTATCACTTTTGAATTATACAAGAGAATATGTTGATTCAGTTGGACAAGATCAATTCGTTTATCTAGACACAAACACTGGAGAACCTCAACCTGATCCAGGTACAGCAGCTACATGTAATAAAGGATTCGCTGTGAGAAAAATATTAACAAATGTTGGAAATATAAATAAAATCAGCATTCTTTTAAATATTTATTCATATTTTGCTGCTTTCAAAAATAATATTCATCCTAATCTGAAACTTAGTCTTATTATAGAATTAATAGTCAGAAATCCTAATGCACCTGATTCAGAAGTAATAATAACTAAATTTCGTATTTGTTGCCCAAAATTAATTTTTAATGGTCGAGGAATGAAAATCTATTTTGATGATTATTTGAGACCAAAAACATGGATTTATCTAAAGGAGCACCTTGAATTTCATGAAAGAACAGCTGTAAATTCTTTTTTCAGAATTGTAACAACCATTAGAAGGCCTCGTCATGTATTTATTTGGGTTGTTCCTACAGCGTATTATAATAACCAACATAATATTTTTAAATTTAAGACATTTGCAATCGGAGCAAATAATAGATATTTCAGTAAAGCACAATTAGGAGTAAATAATTCAATTTATTATCTTCAACTTGAAATGACAACTGAAGAAGAAAGCGTTTGTATAGAGCATTATTAAAGTACAATCATGGTTACAATGACTTTTTATCTGGATCATTACTTAATCCAACATTATTAGAACTAGCGAAAGAAAATAAAAAAAATGTACAAGAGAAATCAGAAAATATTTGAAAAAAATCAACAAATACTTAATGAAATTGAAAAAATCAGGTAAAGGAATAGATATTCATAAAGCTATAGGAAAATTACCTAAACCAAAAAGAGGATTTACATTATTTGGTCATAATTATACAGGCCCATATATCCTTTAGATGAACAATTAAAATATGATCCAAATACTGGAGAAATTCTTGAAATCTATCAACAACCCACAGGAGAAACAGATACTGTGGCTATGCAACATGATGTTCATTATTAAGTTTGTGGAGATAATAAAAAATGCAAACATAAAGCTGATAAAAGGTTGGTTAAATCTTTAGATTCTATACCTTATAACGAAAGACAATGGGGTCATTGGTTGGCAAGAAATGCTATAAATACAAAACATAAACTAGGTCTTGGGGCTCCAAAAAACTGAAAAAGCCGTCAAGTAAAAAAGAAGGCTGGCAAGAAAAATTAGCAGATGAACTACATAAACTCATAAAAAGGAAATTTACTTGACGTGTAATTGTAAATCATATTGATGAAATATGGGCTGCAGATCTTGTTAAAATGCAACAATTCAGTAAATGGAATAAAGGTTACAAGTATCTTAATACGGTAATTGATGTTTTCAGTAAATATGGTTGGATTGTACCATTAAAAGACAAAAAAGGTGAAACAGTTACTGAAGCATTCAAAACTATCTTCAAAGAAGGAAGAAAACCAGAATATTTGTGGACTGACAAAGGCTCAGAGTTCTACAACAAACATCTGAAAGACTTACTGAATAAACATAACATAACAGTGTATTCAACAACAAAAGAGGAAAAATCAGTGGTAGAAAGATGGAATAGAACAATCAAAAACAAAATGTGGAAATAGTTCATTGTTCAAGGCAATACACAGTATTTCGATATGTTGCCAAAAATACTGGAAAAATAACACAAAGCCTAGTTCAATTAAAATGACACCCACAGAGGCATCAAAGAAAAAGAAGCAAGGAGTTGTCTACTTTAATTTGTATGGTGGTATGGAGCCAGTGTCTGATCTAGAGTGCACCATTGCGGGATTGGTGCAGTTCGATAGAAGATGGCCCCCAAATATTTGTCTTGTGGGCCATTTTGGCCGAGAAAACAAAAGAGAACACAGACCGCAAACGGAAACCTGCAGATCCGAAAACGTTGACGAAGATAAATTGAGTGATACTGATGAATGTGAACCTTTTGTCGAACCGAAAGCCAAAGCAGCAAGGAGAAACTTTCAGTCTATCAGTTCTCTCTAGTTTATTACCTTTACGTTATTTAGTGTTACCCTCTATAAATAAAGTGTTAACTTACTTACTACTTACTTACAACATGTATTTTATTCAACAAATGTTATGCATAAAGTTGTGTTTAATCCCCTGTTTATTTTATTTTTGTCTTCATAACATACATGTACTATTCATAACTCATTTCTGCTGACTTGACCTTTTTATTTCTCACATGTCTAAGCAAAAAATAAGGTGTCCCCCACAAAACTGAAATGTCCCCTAGAAAATTGTTGACTGGGACAGAATGTCCCCCAAACGTGAAATCCTAGATCAGACACTGCAGCCATTGTCATATAAACCCAAATTTAAGGTTGGTGATAAGGTTCGAATATCAAAGTACAAAAGAAAGACTTTTGATGAAGGTTACACAACAAATTGGACAGAAGAGATATTCACAATAGATGAAGTCTTGTATACTAACCCAATCACTTACAAAATAAAAGATCTCAATAATGAGGAAATACAAGGAAGTTTCTATGAACCTGAATTATTGAAAGCCAAACAAGAGGTATTCAGAATTGATAAAATAATTCGAAGAGATTATAAGAAACAAGCTATGGTGAAATGGAAAGGATATAGTGATGACTTCAATAGTTGGATACAAATAACAGATTTACAAATTATCTAAGTAATATATAAGAAAAAGAAGTGACTTAGAAAAACATTTCACGATAAAAACTTGCGACAAAACGTTGCTTGATAACATTGTAAAAAAGTTAAAAAACGATAAAAAGCTATAAAAAGCTAAAATCGACGACGTTTTGACGTTAACATAACGTCATTATCAAGTCAAGAATGTGTAAAAATAAGTTCTATAAATACTAAAACGAACAATAAGAGAAAATAGTTTACGGGTTAAACAAAAAGTTTCGCACGTATGGAGTCCGTTTGCATGTTCAACTTAGGTTTGAATTTCTTGATATAAAGCATTTCAAACACTAAGCAATCAAATTTTCCTTGGCACTTTCTCAGAATCTTAAAATTACTCTCATTCAAACGATCTCTCCTACCATGCGCTTCATGAAGATGCTTGCCAATTGCCGAATTTTTGTGCTCAGCGACACGTTGAAAAAGGTGTCGGGCTGTATAGCCGACATAATCTGCATCGCACAGATCACATACAAAATGATAAACAACGCATTGCTGATTAACAATTGACGGCTTGGCTTCTTTAGGTTTAAGGTCTTGTTCTAATTTCTTGCTTACGAAAACTGGCTGCAAAGCGAGGCCAATCTTATTACTGAGATCACACAACTGCCTCCGAACAGAATTAGCTGAAACCTGATCTTTGAATGGTAACTTAATTCTGACTATGTTGCTCTTGTCGGCATTACTCTCCGCTGTGCCAACTGAAGCTTTACGAGAATCAAAATTGGAAATGACAGAATCTATAAGACTCAAAGGGTAATCAAGACGGCTAAAAATGGAGCGCAATTTAGCGCATTCTTCATTAAAAGCCTCTGTTGTGGAAGATAGCGCATAAGCGCGATGTAGCATTGTCTTCAATAAAGAGTCTTTATAGTGTTTATCAGTGTGACTGTGGAAATGTAGGAGCAAGCCAGTATTGGTTGGCTTTCTATAGACTTGAGTTTCAAGTTTTG
>OX419338.1:23711382-23733882 GCA_948470475.1 Galaxea fascicularis
CTCGCCAAGTGGCTTGAAGAAAAGCTGAAACCACTTTCCATAAACGAGTACACAATTACCGATGCTTTTGATTTTGCTGATGAAGTTCGAAACCTCTCTGTTAATGAAGATGATATTTTGGTCTCGTATGATGTTACAGCTCTCTTCACCAATGTGCCGTTGGATGAGACCATTAACATCTTGGTCAACAAAGCCTTCACGGATGACTGGCTTAACAAAACTTATGGGCTTAACCTTCAAAGAGATCAGCTTGTTAAGTTGCTTGAAATCGCCACGACCAATCAACTTTTTCAGTTTGATGGTCAGTTGTATGAGCAAACGGATGGAGTGGCTATGGGCTCCCCCCTTGGCCCCCTAATGGCGAACGTCTTCATGTGCCACCTCGAAGAGAAACTCACACGAGATGGCTTGATGCCTCATTTGTACAGAAGATACGTCGATGATACTCTTGCAAGAATGCCAAATACTGATGCTGCCACGATGTTTCTTACTACCCTCAATGGCCTACATCCCAGTCTATCGTTCACGATGGAGCTTCCTGTTGATGATAGGATTCCTTTCATCGGCATCGAGATCATTAAGAATGGAACAAAACTTGAAACTCAAGTCTATAGAAAGCCAACCAATACTGGCTTGCTCCTACATTTCCACAGTCACACTGATAAACGCTATAAAGACTCTTTATTGAAGACAATGCTACATCGCGCTTATGCGCTATCTTCCACAACAGAGGCTTTTAATGAAGAATGCGCTAAATTGTGCTCCATTTTTAGCCGTCTTGATTACCCTTTGAGTCTTATAGATTCTGTCATTTCCAATTTTGATTCTCGTAAAGCTTCAGTTGGCACAGCGGAGAGTAATGCCGACAAGAGCAACATAGTCAGAATTAAGTTACCATTCAAAGATCAGGTTTCAGCTAATTCTGTTCGGAGGCAGTTGTGTGATCTCAGTAATAAGATTGGCCTCGCTTTGCAGCCAGTTTTCGTAAGCAAGAAATTAGAACAAGACCTTAAACCTAAAGAAGCCAAGCCGTCAATTGTTAATCAGCAATGCGTTGTTTATCATTTTGTATGTGATCTGTGCGATGCAGATTATGTCGGCTATACAGCCCGACACCTTTTTCAACGTGTCGCTGAGCACAAAAATTCGGCAATTGGCAAGCATCTTCATGAAGCGCATGGTAGGAGAGATCGTTTGAATGAGAGTAATTTTAAGATTCTGAGAAAGTGCCAAGGAAAATTTGATTGCTTAGTGTTTGAAATGCTTTATATCAAGAAATTCAAACCTAAGTTGAACATGCAAACGGACTCCATACGTGCGAAACTTTTTGTTTAACCCGTAAACTATTTTCTCTTATTGTTCGTTTTAGTATTTATAGAACTTATTTTTACACATTCTTGACTTGATAATGACGTTATGTTAACGTCAAAACGTCGTCGATTTTAGCTTTTTATAGCTTTTTATCGTTTTTTAACTTTTTTACAATGTTATCAAGCAACGTTTTGTCGCAAGTTTTTATCGTGAAATATATAAGAAAAACAAAAAAGTGCATATGTAGCTGATTGGGGATACGAACACAGATAAAATCAGTTTTAAAAAAGTGTATATGTAGCTGAAATGACTATAATCAGTTTAAAAAAAAGTCCATATGTAGCCGACATAAAGTGCTCATACCCCCATTTTATACACTACTATGATGCTAATCCAGAAAGAGGAAAACACACATTTCTGCTTTGTGAAGAAGTTGTCAGTGCTGCTCTTCAATCAGACCAGGCAGAACAACAAAAAACACTTCTGCACAATGTGCTTGATGGGCTTCTGGAATACAGAAACCCTCGCCAAGCATGAGAAACACTGCAATGGCGTGAATGGAACCCCAACAAGGATCGAAATGCCAAAGAAAGGTGAAAACAAGCTGAAATTTGGAAACTTTCACAAGCAAATGAAAGCACCTTTCGTGACCTATGCTGATTTCAAGGCCTTGATCAAACAAATCCCTAAAGGACAGCACAAGAGAACAAGCTGCACAGAAAAAACAGACAAACATGAAGCATGCGGGTTAGTTTACACGGTTGTGAGATGCAACAGCAAAAGCGAGCAAGTCCAAAAATATTTGTAGGGCACCAAAGGGCAAAAGAAGCCCGTGGAAAAGTTTCTGGAAACGATCTTGGAGTGCAAGTAAGAGCTCCGAGAAAGATTGAAACTCCATCCCCGCTGGTGATGATCGATGACAATTGGGCGTGTTTCAGGAATGCCCAGAATTGCCATATCTGCACCAAAAACTTCATAGTTCCAGAATTTCTGGACTTGATACGCATCTGGAACAAGGCCACGGGCAAGGACTGCGGGCAAAGCCATAAAAAATGCTACTGGAACTCCTGCATAACCATTGAGGGCAAATCCAAATTCCCTTTTATTGGACCAAAAAACGAAGACAAGCAAAAGACCCAACCAGCTAATGGATCAAGAAGACCCAAAAACTCGCTGCTTCGGGAAAACTTCAGGGATGTGGTGAAAGAACATTGCCACGTTTCCGGAAGCTTCCGAGGAGCTGCGCACGGTGCATGCAACAAAAATTTGCAGATCAATCCCAACAATATTCCTATCCCGGTTGTATTCCACAATTTGAAAGGTTATGACGCGCACCACTTGATGCAGGTGATGTCTCAGACAAAAAATGCCGGAGAGCTGAATTGCATCGCCGACAACACAGAGCAATGCCTTTCTGCTTGGACTCACTTGTCCGAGCCTCTCAAAATAACAGAAACCCTTGTCGGAGAGAAAGCAAACGGATTCAAGCTTTTGACCAAAAAAGGGATCTATCCCTATGAGTACATGGATGGATGGGGAAAGTTCGACAAAACGAACCTCCCTGCCAAAGAAAAATTCTTCAGCAATTTATCTAGACAGCACATCTCGGACATGGATTACAAGCACGCACACAAAGTTTGGAACACTTTTGAATGCAAAAATCTGGGCAATTACCACGACCTCTATCTCCGGACAGAAGGCGAAGGGAATGAAAAAGAACATGGCCAAGAAGCAGATCCTGCACGAGAACTACAAAAAAACGCTATTCCGCAACACAAAGATGATGCATGGAATGACCCTTCTCTGGAGCGATGTCGGACGACGGCATCAACACAAACACCTTTGGGTACAACCCCCCACTCACACTCACAGAAGCTGAAGAAGAGCCTTTATGGGAGCTCCTCTTTGAGCTTTCTGGGAGCCAATGAGTCTTTCTGGCAGCAACACTGTGTTGGGCAGAACAACCAACAACTCTTCGCGCACAAAACTTCGTTTGGGGCTGTCATGTAAATAGAACATAACAGGTTGGTCAGGCTTTTGGACCGTTTTTTCAATATGGAACACTTTCAAACACCACATAGGATCTGTGGCTCTTTTTTTGCCACCCTCCAACTAACCATGTTGGTAAAGATAGCAGACATGGACGAAAGAGGGGAGTAATTTTTCAGGTGTTCCCACAGGTCTGTGGTATGTCGTTGCAAGCTTGGCGAAAACAGGTTTTTCTTTTATCGTCTCTGTGGGGTTTTTTGCCAGTGAGGCTTCTTTTTTCATTGTTCAAAACGGTAATGACTTCGGGAAGCCGTTTCACCCACACAACAGAGCACTGCCCCTCTGGCAAAAGCACTTCCACGGCATACTGGTGGCCGAACAGGCGCTCAGCCAGGGTGCAGTTGAAATGCTCGACAATTGCCTCATCGCAGTGAATCTCCATGCGTCCACGCTGAATTAAGGTTTTGTGTTTCTCCATCTGTTTGGAAACAGTGCCCATGAACTTGTCCCTGGGGTCCACCTGCAGCATTTCAGGCCATTTCAGAGGGCTGCGCTTGTAAATTTTCTGAAAAGCCTGGGCGACTTCTTTGGAATTCTTCAAAGTCAAGGGTTCAGTCTCTTTGTAGCGGCTGGCCACATTGGTGATGGTCAACACGTACCTGAAAACTTTGCAGCCATGGGGGAGCTTGTCCTGAGGCAGAAAAAGGTCAGCTTGGTGCACCTTGTTGGGCGTGGGCGAATCTCGGCCGAGGAATGTGCTGCGGTGCAGGAAATTAGACCTGCCAAAGCACCTGCCTCACAAGCCACTTTCTTGCGGTGTGCTCCGAGACCTTGGCAGCCTAGCCACTTTTTTATGGTGGTAGGCCTTTCCAGTAGCCGCTGGGACCATAGTATGTCTTGGCTAGCTTGGTGTCCATAGCAATATGCCAGCCTATGTTCAAAGGAAACAAAACATGGCATAGCCCAGAGCTGCAGTTCCCGCACCCAAAAAACACAGCTCACCTTTTTTCTGCAGGTCGCTCAGCTGGTAGAAGTCACAGAATTTTGGCTCTTTGAGGGGAGCAGTCGGCCTTTGAGAATGTAATTGGTTGTAGAGCTTCAAAGCGTAGTCGGTGTTGGTTAGGTTCTGATTCGCCTTTTGTTCCTCTCGATCCAGTTGAGGAGCTGGGTGCACTCACGCGAGAATTTGTTGTAAGCCACTTGGTATGCCTCGAGAGCCTTGTCGTGGTGCTTTTTTTGATCCAGAGCGGCTTGGTCACTGCCACAGCTGAGCGTTCTCGCAAGATAATTGCCGCCGATGAAAGTTGCGGCATTCAACACAGCCATACCTACCATGATTGTGATGCTCACCATGCTGTATAGAGACTGCATTTTTTTCAATTCACCTTTGTGGCAGGGATGTGAGGGCTTTGCCCTCATTTCACAAGTTGTCGGGAAGGATTTTTTGGTCCTGGAGGTATTGTTTGAGCACAATGCTGCCCGCCATGACAGCGGTGAACTGCACGTAGTTTGTTGTGCTGTTGCTGGGGACCCCGGGAAGCTTTCTTTCGCCACCTTTTTCACAACCCAACCGATGCCGGCTATGAGTCCTGTCAAGGTAGCCGCATCGAGAACTGTTTTCACAAGCTTGCTGTCAGACATGGCCTATGCACCGGCTTCAAAGTTTAAATGAATGAAAAATTTCGGCTATCGCCAGGAGACTCACCAAAATTTCAGCTACCCCTAAAGACTCCCCTAATCCATTGGCCAGGCGCCTCTTCTTGGCTGAGGGCAGCGCCCATGGTGCTCGGAAGGCTGCGCTGGAGGTTCCTGCATCTGTGGCACTTGCTTTTCCTCCTGGCGAGGCTGGATTGCAGCTTTGAGCTCTTCCCACTTGTATTAAAGGCCAATAAGCACGACGATGATGCTGCCCAAGGCAAGCCATTAGGTTTTGCTCAAGTTCAACCCCAAGTTTCACATTGATTGAAGAGCCGCATTTGGGTCCTCAACTGGCTGCTGTTCAGTGGCTTTTTTCACCAATGATTCACGATGATTACATTCGCTTCAGCCAAAGCCTTTTTCTCTGCCTCGTGGGCTAGCCGCATTTTTTCAGCAACAGCTTTCCCGTAGCCCTCTTCGGGTTTTTGGCTGGCTTCATTTTTGGAATGGGGTTCATCACCTGCTGTGTGATGTCAGGGGCTGGCAGAGCTGAACTCTCTGATTGTTCTGCCGACATGCCAACGATCCCTGCCTATCCTTACCTTTATAAGAACTCATGTGTGCACCAGCGGCTGCTACTTTCAACTTTATCAACTTTATTTCAGTAAAAAAGAGAAATGATATTACAATAGAGTTGCCCACTGCTCAGCAATTGCTGGGTGTTGCTCAGCAGCTGGAGCAATGGGCAGTGCTTTGGAATTGGCAAAATCCATGTGCTTCGTCATGATCAGCTCCGCATTTGCAATAGCGAGGCAGCTGCCACACTTCAACACAATATATCTGGCAAGGCCAGATAGCTCTTTGCTGATCAGGTAGTCACTTTTCAGCTCTTTTTGGTATGCATCAACATCCTTAATCTTCACAGCCATTCAAACTTTTGCTGTATTTTTCGACATCTTTGTCGGTGAAACATTTCAACTGCTGCTGCGTCAGCTCCACCCCGATAGCCTCCTTGGACTTGCCGGTCAACACCAGCACAGCCAGCTGCTTGCGAAGAGCTGGGATGTCGGGGCCGCGGGTTAGGCTTTCGACCAGATTGCTTTCACCAGCATTCAGCTCAGCTTCCAGCAGGGTCATCACTTCGTTGAGCACTTCTTCATCCATTGCCGGTGTATACACTGCAGAATATTTTTTTAATTCGGTTCTCCCGATGGGGGGTGTGGCGGCATAGCCCCAGGCTCGTGGAGCATGATGGAGAAAACACGAGATACGAGTGCTTCCTCTCTTTCAGCTACGTGATCAAGTTTTTGTACTCCTCTGTAGACAACTCACCAGCAAAATCTTCAAAGATGGATTCCATGGTCTTGGCTGCCAGGGTGTAAAAATGGCCGAACACCGCCACGTTCTCCCGCAAAGAAGGCGAGCTGCTTGTGTACTTCTGCATCAACACCCAAATGCTGATGCCGTTGGGATAAAAGCGCTATATAAATCCTCATCATTATATGACGAGCAGAAAAAGCCAGATTGACCAACACGCCTATGCGCCCTTTCACCTCTCCAGAGGTTGTGCAGTTGTTGAGGACAATGAGAGTGTTGGTGCCTTCAAAAGCAAACTTGGCAATTTTCAACCATCTTTCAACCTCATGCTGCTCACAGACCACAGAACATTCTCTGATCTTTTTCGCCGATCCACTGGTAGGTCTTGTTGTGCACGAATGTCCAGCAGATCAAAACGATGTAGTTGAACTTGCCGCAGAAAAAGCTGTAGAGCTGGTCCACCACGAACCTGGATTTGCCCAAATTCGTAGGGCCAATGAATAAAACATTGAAAGGGATATTGTCCAGGTTCATTGCCTTACATCCTTCTTCCCTAGATTCATCTTCAGTTTCAACCGTTTCAGGGCCACCCTCCCGTTGGGAGACCATCATAAACGACCTCGTAATTCCCGATGGGGTCGTCTTAGGCTGATTCCTTGATCAAATTTGAAGCGAGAACCATGCAGGTGCGTGCAGCTTTGTTTGTCAAGTGCAGCCAAATCACCCCGATTCCCATGATGCCACAAACGGCAGCCATGCATTCGAAAAAGTCGGGAAGTTTCATGCTGGAAGACAAGTGATCCATCAAGGGTCGAGATGTTAATACTGGACAGAATCTAATAGCTGGTCCTGAATGTTCATATGAGAGTCGCTGATCATGAAGACGTGGCAGTTCATGTTCCCAGAGCCGCTGCAGTCCTACTCGATCTTGAGCTGGACCCCGTCTTTGCTGTTCACGAGGCGCATGCTGCTGCTGTGCATTCTGTAGTTGGGCATGGACCGCAGATCAATCAAAAGCCCAAACCTGTTCCTTGTGTAAAACTTAGTGAGGTTCATTTTGTTTTTCGCCTTGACAAAGAAGAAGCTGGCCTCCTCCCAAACATCTTTGGAGCCGATTCCGTTGTTGCACACCCTGTTGGCCGAGCGGTTGACTGTAATGCTGACTTTTGTCAAGTCGAGTTTCACGTACTTTTCTGAGTCCCCAGCTCCGGCGACATACGGCTCCACAAAGAGGAGCAGGATCCCTTTCAATGACCTTCTCTGGGGGTTTACCTTGGTGTTCAGTCACGTGTCATTGTTTTTGTGGAATGTGACAACCTCTTCTCACTACACATGGTCGTACAAAAACTCCTTGCCTGCATAATAAACGTTCTGCGCCTTGTCCACCAAATATTTGCAAGGGTCGGCTCAAACAAAAGGTTGTTGAAGAGGGCTTGGGGGTAAAAGACGCTGTGGTTGGTCAGAATCTAGTGGTCAAGTTGGAACCGGTACTTTTTCTTGTAAATCGTTTCCAGCTTGCTTTCCTTGCAACTCCCAAAGTTGCCTTGGCCCCTGCGCCTGCTCGGATCTTGCCTAATCGGTTTGAATGCCCTCAAGCAGCATGTTGTCCTGCTCCTCCTGTGAAAGAAAAAGGTCCTCCCACATTTTGAAAATGTCATAACCAACTGTTTCCTTCAAAACCCTGCTCGCGTACTGCACAACCACCCTCTCAACCAGAGCACGTTTTGCACGAGGAAGTTGTTGGCGTGGCCCCCGGTAGAGTCGATGTCAAACAGCAGCATGAGCGATCCGGGCACAAGGACCTCATTGCATTCAGCTTGGGCACCGCAACATACAGCGTCTCGCTGGGTTTAGCTTCGCTGCGATTAAACGTGATGTACTTGACCGCGTGTTTGGCTTTCAAAGTGCCAAGGGTTTTCTTGTTGTGCGTCAGCAGAAGATTTGCTTGCACAGCCATGGATGAAAACTATATGTGCCCCAAAATTTGATGTTAAATTGAAAATAAATAGGAGTATACTTGTGGGAAGACAGGTACTGAGATCATAGTCAAAGACAGGTATGGTTTCAAATTATCTGCCCGCTTTTTGGCAAAGAACGAAAAACTTCTCGTGCTAAAAGCTGAAAATTTGATTGCGGCAAGAAAACAACAACAAAGAGATTTAAAACACTGTTTGGCTGTTGAGAGGCAAAAATTAAGACGTGCAAAAAGTGGATGCAGAACTTGAGAAACGAAACCGAGCTCTGCAAAAACTTGAAAACGATCTTGCCCAAACAAAACCTCAACGTGAGCAGTTGGAAGATGGGGAAGGTTCTGCAATCAAAAACCGTGCAGAAATCGAAAGGAAAAAAATCCTGGAAAATAATCTGAAAAAAAAACATTGCTGAACAGAAGAAAAAGATCGCAGACCTCCGAAAACAAAACAAAACCAAGGCAAGGGTGGAAAAATCTATAGAAGATAAGTTGCGAAAATGAAGGAATGAACGGCTGGCTGGGAAAACGCCCTTGACAGCACACAACCTCTCGATGACCTGAACCAACAAGAAACTGAGCTGGAAGAAAAAATGAAACAAGATCAGGCAATGGCAGATAATCCAGAGGCCCCTCCTTCTGAAAAAGAAGCTGCAAGAGAAAGGGTGGCTGACAACCAACAAGAGGTTGCGCACTTGCAAACACAGATAATGGAAAGAGAAGCCTCTCTTCCTCTTCGTGAAAAGATCAAAGAGATCTCAAAAAAATACAGCGTGACCGTAATTGCGATCGTTCGCGCAGCCGGTGTCATGATTGGGGCCATCATTGGCATGATTACCAACTCTTTGAAAGCCCTCGGCAAAGGGTTGGGAAACGGGCTGAAAGAGCTTGGGAAAAAAATGGCTTCACTTCTGCCAGGTTTGATCAGCTCGATTGTTTCTTTCCTTTTCAAAACTGCTGGCCAGGCTATCGATTTTCTGGCTGAGCACACCTGGCTTCTTATTCTGAATGAGGCTGCCTTTCTGGTGGATCAGTATGTGAAGAAAAACCGCTGAGCCCAGCACAGCAAAAGGAACTACACCCCCACAATCACAACAGCCCCAACCACAACCAGAATTTTGTTCACTTTGTGCACCTCATTTCCAGATCCACCAGGCTGTGTTTGCTCTTTCAGCGTGGTTGGTTCTTTCAGCGTTTCACTTGGTGTGGGAGTGCTTAAGGCTGCCGGTTTTTGTGCATTCACGCGATGAATTGGATTTGAAGGGTGACTATTTGGGGGGTTAACCTTTGATGGCCCGCCCGCCATCAAGTGCAGGGACGATTTTTTTTGTGCCCTGATTCATGTTGTTGTTCACTCCAAGACTCATCCCTGGCCGCGCTTGCTTGAGCTGGTTGTTGTAGCCCACCACGCTGCCTGTGTTCAGGACCATGTCCAAGTGCACCTTGGCCTCATCCACTGCTAGCTGATAGCGCTGAATGCTTTTGGAAATGTCCAGCATTCGGCTCGCGTCCTCCAGGGGGGCGAGGAATTCTCTCTGCCCTTCCCTTGCTTGACCGCCGTTTCCGAGAATGCTGCTGTGAACGTTCACCTGCATGCCCAGGATGCAGTAGACGAAAGCGTTGATTGACTGGTTCAGCTGCTCAAGTTCGGCAGGGGTCAAACCGCTGTCGGGCATGAAACACCCGAACTGCCTGTCTGCACCCTGGTCGTTTCTGATGTAATTGAGCTTGTTGCCAGCAGAGTCTGTGCCGCCTCATCTGCGAACCTTTGGCTTGACGGGTTGGACAGGAGCAGTGGGTACTGCCATTGCTTTTGAGCAAAGTCACTGTCGCTGTCGCTGTAGTTCTCAAGGATGTAGCTGAGGCCGTGGTTTTGGCCATGGTTGAAACGAAAGTCTGCAGTTGGATCAACACCGAATTCAGTGCAAATCCTTCTGTACAAAGGCTTTGTTGTATTTGTTGTTTGTTTGGGAAAAGTTCAGGTTGTCGGGCAGGGAGCTTATTCTCTGGAACCTGCCCATCCCGAAGAGGATTTGCCTTGTTGTAAAATAAATGTGAAGGAGATAAAAGGCACAAACTTTCTGGCTGATGGAGATTTCCAAAATGGAGGAGTACTACAGGCTTGTTCTCAAACAAATACGAAAAGGCCCAAAAAGCCTTGAACTGGGGCGTTGCAGGGCTCGGGATCACAACAACAGCCATGTCTTCACGAGTTGTCACCTCGTTGATCACTGGCGTTGGAATCATTGTAAGAGTGCCTCTCGGTATCGTGGGTGCTGTGTGTGGCCTGGTTTCAGCCGTTTTGTCAGCTGCCAACAAAAAGGTTGAAAAGAAAGTGAACAAGCACAGCCGCCTCTCCACTCTGGCCGCTGCAAAGCATGACACAATCCGCTCCTTTGTTTCCCAAGCCCTGGATGACAACAGGGTTTTGGACACAGAGTTCAAACACATTGCACAAGAAATGAAGAGCTACGATCAAATGAAAGAGAAAAAATATGCAAAAAAAAAAAAAACAAGCTGCTGTGCTGGATCTTGAAAAAAATAAAAGAAGGGATTTGGGAAGAATTTTGGAAAAAAAATTGAGGCAACCAGCACCGCTTTGATCTGAGATTTGAGGGAAACAGCATCAGATTCTATCTGAGTTGCTTGAAGAAACCCCATTTATAGGCGGCCGACACAGCCGTAGCCATGCTTGCATTGTTCCATGCTGTTTGATGTGCTTTCACAGAACTTTTCACGCCAGCTTGGCAAAAAAATGTGAGACCAATCACTTTTGAGGTTGTTGAAGCAGTCACAAAGCATGGTAAAACGGTGGCAAGTGGTGCAGTGGAGCGGAACATGTTCCATCACGTATTCCAGCGCCAATGCTTCGTTGACTTCTTCTTGGCGTTCCATTTCTAATTGGAGAGCTTCAAGCTCGTCTTCTTCCAAAGCCTCTTCTGCAAGAGCCTGAAGGAACTTAAAGAAACCAAGAAGATTCCTATGGACTGCATCCCAACCAAGAAGATCCCTATGCAATACAGGTCGACTGAGGACCCTCTTCTCTCTTTTTTTCACGGCAATCAGTTCCTTGAGGATCCCCTCTTGCACTAGGACAGGCATGGACTGAATCAATTTCTCAAGCGGGTATTTCTCTTCCATGGAAAGCACAGGAGGTGCCATTGCTGCTTGAGGGGTACCTTCCTCTAAAAGGGGTGTTGCCCTGGTGCAGCCAGTGGGGGGTGGGGTGGGCAGCCCGGTCTGGTTTGGACTGGTCAAACCGGTTTGACCGGTTTACTTCTGTGATTACTGTCCTATCCATCAGATTAAACTTCGCACTCGATGATGCAGTAGCTTTGACTTGTTCAGCGTCAAGTGCTTGGCTTTGCAGGTGATCTTGAGATCCCAGCCATGGAAATTTTCGTGCACAAACGATTCCCTTTTGCATAGTGCGTTTAGTTCGGAGGCTCGACTTTATCATTTGAATCGTTCAAGCGTTTCAAATGTTTCCAACATTTTATTCGAGCCCAACAGCTGTCACAAGGTGCAATAACAAAATTAAACACGATTTTTAAGCGTGTGTTCCCCATCAAAGCAAAGTTCGTTTTTCGTAAAAAAATAATTCGCTAACTTTTGAGGGTAAGCTGTTTTTAATATTAGAGCGATTAGGCATGGCTCTATGGCCAATGGCAAGCTCCTGCTCATCATAAAAGCGTGAAAATTCTCTCATTTTACAGTGCAATGCGCCTTACTGTGGCCACCTAACAAACATTTTTACAACTTAGCCAATCAGGGTAAGCGAATTTGATTGACAGACATGCCTCCATTTGGTTGCTGCATGTTGAAACTTTCTATGGAGGTGTGTCTGTCAAACAAATTCACGTACCTTGAACAGTGGCTAACTTGTAAAAATGTTTGTTGGGTGGCCACAGTAAGGCGCGTCACACTGTAACTTGTCTCGTTCCTTTGAGAAGTTGCTTGATATCTGGAGCTAACAGGACAGAAATGAGCAAATATCAAGCAGGGTTCTTACATTTTTGGCAAAACCCTCATTTCACTCCGAAGTTTACCGTTTGGCGTAAACGTCATGGTTAACCTCTATTATTTGATTGATGTTTACTGCTGCGGTGAACACAGTCAAACCTGTATTAAGTGGTCACCCTTAGGAACGGTGAAGTGACCGCTTAATACAGGTTGCTCAGAATACACGAAAACAAGGAGGACCCCATTTTATATATCACATCCATCACTCACTACTAATTCAGACCTGACAAAGTACAACCCAGGGTTTTCGGTAACATTTCAAACAAGCGGACGTCAGACTTAAAAAAAATTATTATTTCGTGTGAACCATCGGATGTTACTACCGGACTTTTCATGTCAAACAACCAGATGTTACATCTGGCGTCCGGCCTCAAACGGAACCCCAACAACTGTCCGTTTCCGCTGATTTAAATGATTTGTGAAAATAATCACAAAATTCTATTACCTGGTTGAAACGTCAGCTTTTAGAATCCCTATACGGTGGTCAATTTACATTGTCAACTCTGTTGATAAAACCAAATTTTTGTGTACAACTCCCTCACAGACGCAGTACCACAGTTTCCTTAGAAACTACCCCATTTAAACTTTGATGCTGATTCTTAAATAAAACAATCTGTAAATCAAACAACCACTCTCTGTAGAGAGTCCATTTCGCCATAAGTGGTGGGAATACGGTTCCTCTGATTACATACACTCAAATGAAATGTCAGGACATTGCCTTATCCACGTTTTTACAGGTGGTCTAAAATCTTATTTAACACAATGGAACCACGGTTTTTCGTCTGGTAGGGCTACTAATTCCTGCAATATTCCATAGCACATTCCTGAAATTACAAGTACACTTTAGAAGCATAAGCAATGTGTAGTTTCTAACGAAAAGATAAAGCTATAAAATATCCTTTAAGATCTGCACAAGAAACAAAAACATCGAAAAATACTTTTTGAAAAAAAAAAAAAAGGCGAGAAATATGGACTAACCACTTTCCCTTTGGTTTTGAGGTGAGTCCCACACATGGAAAATGAAACCACTCAATTGGACACTAGAAGAAAAATAATAGGACAATTTTAGACATTTTTTTTTACATAAATCAGGCATACCAGTACTGACTACCCCCTTGAAGTTGGTGAAGCTGTGTACTGCAGCTGTAAATCCTCTTTATTGAGGCTTGATAAAAGAGCACCATATGTGGATTCACATACACATAGCCAGCAGGCCTTTTGAGACAAACAAGAACCAATCAATCTGGGTCCTTGATGAAGACACCAACACTACTCTCCAGTTGTGTGATGTAAGTCATATATTTTAAGAATTACATTGGGTCATAGATGAAACAATAATCCAATTTATTTAAGAACTTGTTTAATTCAATCTCAAGTTGAGAATTCAATGCATCACAATAAAGTAATTTTCATAACGTTTCTACCTCTGTGTTGTCACATCCAATCATTTCGCCATATGATACCTAGGAATAAGACAGTTAATGAGGTCAACTCATACAAGGGCAAGTTGATTTTGACCTCTTACTGCTCAGGCAAACAAGCTCAATATTATTTTATACTTTATTTTGTTTATTTATTACAATCTATGGTTAAAAAGCCAAGGGATAATGTGTGAAGCAGTCCTAGAACCCATATAACAACAGATCACCTATAATCTAATATAGATACACAAAAAATAATATATTCAAAGAACACATTAAGATAAAACAAATTTCTTAATTCTAGCTTTAAAAATATTTACATTATCAGAGCAACGAATATCTAGAGGTAGTTGATTCCACTTGTCAGTTAATCAATGGAAAAAACCACACTTCAAGACATTAGTTATGGCAAATTTCTTCTTTAAGGTTATTAATGCCCTTAGACCTGAGTGAAAAGCGGTCGGCTTCTGAGTGGAAATCTATAATTTTGCTGATATCAATGTTAATGTTGCCATTAAGTACTTTAATTATATAAGAAAGTCACATCAGTCAGAAATCTCCTCTTGTCCAATGACATGAGGTTGCACTTCTCCAAACGAATTTCATAGGAATCATCGCTCTTTAATATAAATGTAGTTGCTCTTTTCTTGTGCCCTTTCCAGCATATCAATATTTCTTTTAGCATACGGAGACCACACCACTGAATAATATTCCAGGTTGGAGTGAACCAGAGAGCAGTAGAGTATGCAAGGCCGTAGTGTCATCCACACCTTTACAAGTTCTTTTAATTAATCCAAGCATTCTGTTGGCCTTGGATACAACACAATCTATGTGTGGGTTCCATGACAAGTGTTGATTACTAAGAATCCCTAAGTCTTTTAAATTCTTCCAGTCCAGAATTTTCCAGGAATTGAGTGGTTGAATCTTCTAAGTAAATTTCATAACTTTGCATTTCTTAACATTGAAGTTCATAAAATTCCACACTCCACTGAAACAAATTATCCAGGTCTTGTTGAAAAAAATCAAGATCTCCAACCATGTCAATGATTCTGCAGGAAGGTCACTAATAAATATAACAAAACAAACGCTCCTATGAGCCAGCTCATGGATGAGGCACATTACAACACTTTGAGTTTACAACAACTTTATTTTCTAAAAAACAATGGGCAGGAAACCTGTACATTTGTTTGTGCTTTGTGGGAGCACATTCTTTTCAGGCACACCTCTTGGTAAAAGAACCGTTTATACACTAATATCTTCCGTAAAATTATGCAGCTTTTAATATCCGAAAGGTCTTGACAGCAGCAGGCATAACGAAATTCGCAGAAACAACACGACACTTTTTAAAAACATGTTTCGACAGAAACTTCTGTCATCTTCAGTTTAAATCAGTACAAAGCACAGAGTTGAATATATAGTGTGAAACAAAATGCTAATGAAGTGTAAGAACAAAAGAACCATGGCAATGTACATTGTTACTGAGAAAGTTTTAGATTAACATGATAAATTAACATGATAAAGTTATATACCACACCCACACGGTATAAGTTTTTGTGTGCGGGCTGTAGTGCCTGCTATGTCGGCGAAACCACCCAGCATTTTTCCACGCGCGTACGTGAGCACATTTTCAGTGATAGGACCTCGCATATTTTTAAACATTTGCAAAATTCTGAACATTGCCGCACTTTATGCTCTAGTGACTGTTTTAGCATCCTAGATCACGCTTCCACCACCTTCCAACTTAAGATAAAAGAGGCCATTCATATTCAATGGGAAAAACCTACACTCAATCATCAACTTAATCATGTTAATTTAAAACTTTCTCAGTAACAATGTACATTGCCATGGTTCCTTTTGTTCTTACACTTCATTAGCATTTTGTTTCACACTATATATTCAACTCTGTACTTTGTACTGATTTAAACTGAAGATGACAGAAGTTTCTGTCGAAACATGTTTTTAAAAAGTGTCGTGTTGTTTCCGCGAATTTCTTTTAATATCCCTAAAGACCTACAGGCGCCGTATTCACTAACGTAAATTACATTCGACCAAATACCCAAAAAGTTTTGTTGTCTGGAACTTGGACAGATGCAAGTAATTTGAACTGGTGATGGAATACAAATGCGCAAATTTGTTTACCGACTATGAAGATAACATTCAAACATGGTCACTTTGTTAAGAACTATAACAGGCAAGTTAGAGTTTCTTACTGGTCAACATCTCGTTTAAAGATAGTTTTATAAACGTTTTTGGTCGTAATAAAATTTCCGAGCATTCTGAAGGCGAGATGACATTACGATATTTTGTGAAAGGCCCGAGGGAAATTAGTCACGCTTTACAGTCACGATGTTTTTGAGCAATTCGGGCACACAAGTTCAACTTTTGCTTTGTAAGGGGAGATATTCTATCCATCTATTGATGCTTTGTGCTACAATAAACTTGACTTTCCAAACATTTTTTCGCCCGAATCGATTGGCTGCTTGTCAGACCACAGCGGTGAAATTTGACCTCACCTGGCAAATCACATCCTCACAGAGAAAAAAAGTTTTTGCGGCGTCGACAAAACCTGGATCAGATCACGGATCGCAAAAAAGTAATAAAAAAAATTGTGTTGGTCTTGTTGAGAATACTGAGATTAATCTATTCTCTCACCGTGTGCTGCCTCCATACTCACGCTTCGCATGAACCTCAAAACAAAAGAGCTCATTCATTTTGCTGTATAATTAACATTCCTGTTGTTGGTCTTGTTGTATAAGGAAACTCATCTTATGGAATCACATGGATATGACTGGTCTTATTTCTTCCTAGGTTGCATTATTGTTATCGTTCGACTGTTGACATTATGCTTTCTGTTTGAAAAATAATATTTTTTTAAGAGAGTTTTTGTAAGAGTTAAATTTCTTTGAATTATGCATAGCTTGAATCCTTTGATTCAAGATTTGATAGATCATAGTTCAGATTTTAATAAGATATTTCAAACTCATAATTTAAAGACTTATCTCAGCAAACAAAAATTGTCTCTCAGGATAACAAACCTGAATTAAATGAGATGTTCTGTTCAAAGTACTAGAAACTTCAATGTAATTCGCCCAGACAATCGTAAGCCAGCTTAGTTTATGAGAATGCCTAGCAAATACTGCCAGAACTTTGAACAGACCGTAAAGGTTACTCCACAAAGTTATCAGGGGTATTTTGGCAACATTTGCTAGGCATTCTCTTGCTCTCTGTTCGATTCTATTCACGTGATCCGAGCCATGATCCAATCCAGGTTTTGTCAACGCCTGTGTTTTTGTCAACTATTGAAGATGCTTTCGCAAATAAGTGTTATACTGATCGTTTAAGCCAAAGGACACAAAGGCAGATATAGACTTTCTGGACAAGATCATTGCTTTGAATTTGAAGGCTATTACTTTGCAACGAAGCATATCATTCACCTTGAACAGAATCCGGCCGCGAAGCGTCTTCAAAAACATTTCATTACATTATGTACCTGTTTAAGCAGGAATTAAATCGATCATACGTTGCTCCTAAATCAAATGCGTTACTTGCCTGAATATGTTTTTTTCACTAGAAAGCCTTTCCCTTCTTCCTTCATGTGACAAGAAATTCTTGATTACTACAGCACAGTGATAATAGTCGGTTTTGAGATCTCCAAGTCCATTTTCGCTGCTCTGAAGATTTTGAAGTTCAATTCTCGCAGCTTGTGCTCGTTATCTTATTAACTTTCCATTTTCCACCTCAACAAAGGTCTATTTTGTTTAAGAATCGAACAAAAAACCATCTGCATTACATCTTCATTTCTGTGCCTATACTGATGGACGCCATGAACACTAAACACGTTAATAGTATCTGCAGAGCAAAAATCTACGCCTTTGAACTACCCCCTGAAACTTGCAAATGTTGGGCCAAGAAGAAAATGGAGACAAAAGCAATACTTACCAGGGGAGGGACAGGAGGAGGGTTAAATGAATAAATTCATCAGAATCGAGTGAGTGAGTGAGTGAGTGAGTGAGTGACTGTCATTGGACCTAAACCTCAGAATGACTACGTCATCCATGAGCTAAAAATAAAGGTCCTAATAAAGAGCCCTGAGGGAATTCAGATGAGACATCAGACCATGAAGAGGATAACGTTATTTGATAAACAGGGTTGGAAGTGGCAACCAAAAAAGGCTGATGTGGACCTACTAGAAAATTACATAATTTACATCAAATTACAAATAATAACAATTACGTACACTACTCTAAAAATAAAGGTTTCTTAAGAATATTTACAATTAAATGCTTATAATGGTTAAAAAATAGAACTAAAAATACATAAATTCAGCTATGTCCTTATTATAATTATTGATTGTTCCTTCAGTAAAAGTTACTTTTCTCAAGATTCAAGTTTAAATAATGTTCTTGTTAACCTGTCCAGTGAGTTCCAAACTATAAGGGCTCTAAAATAAAAACTATTTCTTCCATATTCTGTATTTGTCTGATTAATGAAAAGAAGTGTACCCTTCCTTTTGGACTCAGTAAAATTAATAAAAGGAAATAATCTATCATTTAGATCTAACTTAACTTTACAGACCTCTGTTGCCAGTCTAGTTTATATATATTGAGCACTCTATCAGCAGACGTGCAAATTAAATGCTATATATATATCCTAAAGTCTCCCAGTTTATGATATCTAAAATATAATGATCTAATACTTTGGGAGGCACATCATGGATAATTCGTCCAGCCTTGATATGCAAATTTTCGAGTTCATTAAATATAGATAGTGAGCAATTTCCCCATACTCCTATGCAGTAGGTCACTCTTGAAATCACAGTTTTAAAATAAATTTGCTCTAAAAGTTGTGTTGGCAGAAATCTCATTCCTTTCAGTGCTTGCATATTACTGTTTGTATATTCAAGCAACCGTTATCCACATCTTAGTGGTAAGAGAGGACCTACAAATTGTACAACTCTGTCAACGATTGCTTAAGTAACTTTCGCACCATGTAATAATGAGCCAGTAATCCCAAAGTTGCACAACTTTGGCAACAAAACTGACTGATTCACTTTGTCAAAGGCTTTGGAAAAGTCTAAGACTACATCAACTTGTTTACCTTCGTCACGGGCAGTAGCCCATTGATGATGGGTTAGTATCTTTTTCCCTTGAGGTGAAAAAAGCATGTTGTTAGCAGTGGATGTAGCTTACCTGATGACACAAGCAGTAAGTTGGTTCATTGGGATCAACTGGCATGTCCAACACCTGAACCTCAGGCGCTAGTAGAGACACAGCTACAGCAAGGGACTTGGGGCCTTCAGATTCAATTCTGCAACATACCACAAGTTACCCACAACATGGCTTCAATGATACTGTGTTTAGTACTGCTGTTCTTTGCCTTATGTTACTTGTGGGTAAACAAAGTCTGACTGTTTGGTGAAGCTATAGAGAAGCTACTGTACGTGGACTTCTGTGGAAGTGACACTGTCCGGATGTCAACCTTACTGTGAGTTTCATGTCAGTGGACAACAGTTTTGATAGTCATTTAGAAGTCGCTCTCTTGTAAGAAAATAGGAGATGACATGTTATTAGGTAAGAACAAATGAATTACCTAGTCGAGTTTAAAGTGCATATGAAATAAAAAAATTTTGTTTGCTTATTTGAAAGGCCCTTAAAAGTGGCACATTCTTTTTTGTAAGATCTTGTTTCATTCCTGAGATATTCATGTTTTTGCTTAAAAAACTGATAACGTCACAATTGGTTCAAGTAAGAATATAAATCACAAAATCAAAAATATCTCTGAAAATATTTGAGTGGTGCCATTCAAACTTGGCACCAGTAATGTACATAAGGTAAGATGCAAAATAATACTTTCTATGATGTTGCCATGGCAACAGTCTAGGCGCCAAGCCTTGTTTGCCAAGAACCAATTGAAATACCTCCATTTTTGACCAGATGAGGAGTGACAGGTGGTCATACTTGAAAGACACATGATGCCCATATTACCTTACCTCTACTAATGAGCACTTGCTCATCGCAAGTGAACAATGCTTGATTGACACAAAAACTGGGAAAGTGAATCTCGTCTGAAACAGACTAAGAAGCCAAACTGTTGCCATGGTAGCAGCACAGTGGGTGTCATTTTGTATCTTACCTAACATACATTACTGGTGCCAAGTTTGAAAGGCATCAGTGAAACATTTCCAGATATCCTTGATTTTGTGATGTATACTCTTCCTTAAACCACATGTGACGTCATCAATCTTAAGCAAAAACTTGAACATCTCGTGAATGAAAGAAGATATTTCAAAAAAGTAAGTGCCATTTTTACTCACTTGTAAAGGCCTTTCAAATAAGCAAACAATTTTTTACTGCATAGGCACTTTGAAGGAGTGTTTGTAGTACATTTCTCCTGTTGGTTCAGTTACACTGGAACAGTAAGCTTGCTAATCCTAGCTTCTACTAATTGAAATATATTTCAGTCATGATTTTATAAAACTGGAAAGCTAACTTTTTCTTTTTTCTGGCTGATTCACCAGCATCATGCTGCTTTCTCCTTCCTGCTCCCCTACTTCTCCCACCTACAACAAAACAAACTACACTGAAACAATTAATTCACAACAAATAAATGTACAGCTGTACAGCCAACCAAAGGAAAAAATAAACACACATTACTAGTACATGACATTGTGAATATGTGTAAGGTATGTCACATGATCTCACAAGTGTGAACAATGTAACTGAAGAGAAAAAGCCACCATTTTGGATCGACTTTGTTCACCAACATGGTGGCCTAAACTTACACCCAGGGCTGTCACTAATAATTATTTTTGAAGTAGGTGGGGATATACAAAAAATAGCCAGGGATTGGAGGTGCTGTAGGGAAGTCAACTTGTTGGTTTTATAATAATAATTACAATAATAATAATAATAATAATTATGAGCGGCCCGTGGATCGATAACAGGAAGAAGAAGGAGGAGGAGAAGACTACCAAGTATGCCCCCCTTCGGTGGGAACTGAAACAGCAATTCCCAACTTATACCATTAAGCAGTTCAACATCATTATCGATGTGTTGGGAGGATGGTCCCAAGAAGTAGATCTAGCAATGAGGGAACTATTTGGCACCCGAGGAGGAGACGTCCTACTCCGTATGCAGAAGGCGGTCATCTCTCACTCTCTAAACATTTCGCGCACTTTTAAAGTGCTAACTTGAAGAGATGGACAATAAGCGATAAGAGTCACTAACTGTATATAGATATGTATATAGTTATGTACATTGTTTTGTACATAGTTATATTTTTATTTATTTTTTTTTTTTATTTTTTTTTCCGTTCAAGGCCCCTGGGTTACGTCTGTCGCCCCAGGTTTGGCTTGCTTTTTGTATGGCATCCATAAGTATATACTGTCATAATAATAATAATAATAACTGCATTTATAGTGGACGTGCACTTAGCTATCCAAGCTAGTTTACAGGCACTCCACTTAAATCCAAAGAAACAAATAATTCAAATAAACATAACATGATAAGAATCCCAACTGGTGGGAGGCAGACCAGTTGGCTATTTACAAGGATGACCGAGGAGTTGAACCAGGCACTTACCCAGAAAAACACCAGCTAGTGGCCAGAGCGGGATTTGAACCTGGGTCACCGCATTGAAATCCAGCGCCCTAACCACTCGGCCATCCTGCCTCCCCTAAAATGACAAAGTAGCCAAGGATATACCTTAAAATACAAGGGAAAAGACAGCCCTGTTCACCCACTGCTATTTTAATGTTTAAAGCTCAAACGTTGTGTGAACAATAGGGAAGTATCTTGCCAGCTTAATTATTAGCTTGTAAAATTTATTTTGCTTCCACAGAAATGTTTGCCAATGGATATAGAAAACCATAACATCGTTTGCAATATCTAAAATCCCATTGTTTTGTTTTAATGACTTCACACTACTCTGTTTTGTTATTCCAAGACAGATGAACATTTCAAGAGCATGGCCTTTTTATGGGCATAATTATTTACAATCCTTAAGCCAGCAATGCACATGCAGGTCCACTTACAAGTCAGAGTAAGTTTAAAAAACATAACAGGAAGATCACAACCAAACCTGACTTGCTCTTCCGTTTTGATGTTGGTGATTCAGCTGCAGAACAAAAAAATCGGCATTGAGATTTTGATAGAAAAAGGAATTTTCTTAAGGGAAATAAACACTCTTGTTGTGAATGATCTAACATTTCCACCCACAAAAGTTGCAAAATCTACTTCTGTACAAGAATTGTGAGAAAAAAAAAAGTGTTTTTTTATTAAAAGTGGAATCAGAATTGTGTTGTGATAACACCATGGGGTACAACTTGAGCCTGATAGCTCCATTCCAGCCCTGGTTACACAACACAGCAGACATGAAGCTGCTACATACAGTGCATAGAAATCCACAGTTTTGTTTGATCACTTGGTCTGAGTAAAAAATTCAGAGAAAATTGTTCTTGGGCATTTTAAATTTTCCAAGAAGGTGAGTCAATTAAATTGGACAGTAGAAGTGCTGTAAACAGAACAGAAAAACATTGAACTTTTCAAATTCTCTTCAAATCCAGAAGATGTCATCACAGATGTGAAAGCTTCCTCTGTCTTTTCCAGTTGTTGGCTTTGATTTGCTTTTTTTCATTGTACTTGCTTGCCTTTAGAAACCATTTCCATGGCTTACAACCAGTTTTATATCAACAAGTTTAACTTTAACAAGTAGAAATTTTTATAGTTTTCTGATTATTTATTACTGATGATTTGCCTATATCAGTATATTTTATCTTATTTCAGGCAGTTTAATTGAAATAAGGAACCTAGTATTCTGTATAAACTGACATAA
>OX419338.1:23741382-23773882 GCA_948470475.1 Galaxea fascicularis
AGTCCATTTGTTCGGTGAAATAGAAGGTAATTCATCATCAGCGATGCAACATTCCGAAGTCTCACCCACGCTTTCAGCTGGTAATGTGTTTTCAGTTTCAATGGGCAAGAATGCCGATGGATCAGAACTCTGATAGTTTCTTCCATCATGTTTATGAATGACACTGATAACTTGCAATTTGGTGAACAGTGAGTTGAACACTTGTCACAGATGTTGAGAATAAATAAACGAATCTTTTGCCCCTGAGCACTCTCGGTTGTTTTTAAACAGTTGTGGACGAGGTATTTGTATCATAACAATACCAGATATATCATGCAATATTAAAAAAAAGAAATAATTTGCCTAAAGTTAATAACCTTTTTACTGATATTTATGGTCACATAGTCCACCCCATTGCAAGTACATTTTGTTGCAATTATTGATCTGTGAACATGTTCACGTGGCCTCAACAGACATTCAGTATTGGTTGGTTTTCAACTAACCAATAGAATGAAATGGAAAACTGAATGACCACCCAAAATTTTGACAGTAATTTCAGTTTTTCCTTTGTTGCACTGCGCTCCTTAGTCATTAGTTCAGTAAAAAGTGAGAAACAATTTGTTTTCCTGCAAACGTTTTCCTAATCTTCCTTTGAAACTTAACTTTTGTAAGTGTTAAAAAATGAGTTTCTATAGCTGCATTTATTTAGATTCGGACAAAAGTCTCAGCACTGTACCCAAAAGTCATTGTGCCTTAAGAGGACTATTTGAAGTGGGGCAAGAAGCTGCAGTGAATTGGGGAGGACAGAGGTTTATCGGTATGATTTTGAGGACTGCTGACAAAGGTATGTGTTTCAAGTTGTATTTTGTTTTTTTTATTTCTTCATTGTCATGTTGAATGAAGTCTTCTTTTGACAGCCAGTGAACAGGTCACAACTGTTTGAACATGTAGATGCATGCTTGATGTATACTTGTTTATCTGCAGGGTCTAACAAAACCCGAGTTAAATCTTGTTCTGAAACAATGGCTTAAATTCAACGGCCGCACAGTATATTTGCCAATCACGAATAATGTAGGATCACCTTTGCAGTAAGTTAAAAGAGTAAGCTTAAAAGAAAATTGTCACCAAATGAATGAAAACCTGATACTCCCAATTATGGAAAATTTGAATAAAATGAGTAACATTACCCAAACCCATTAGTGTTTGTAGTGATCAGTATAATCATAATGCAGTACACACCACACAAAGAATGACGTTTTCACAAAATTATGCCAATGTATTATAGACCAAAGTTTATAATGCAAGTTTTTGGCTAGGTGACTCTTGGCTCCTGACATGGCATCGGTATGCATTGCAGGACCCTTGTATGTGTAATGTAAATGCCGTGATACATTATACTGACGTAACCTGTATATTGTGTGATCCTAGCTCTTCACATATTACATCAACTGAGCCAATGACTTTTTAAATAATGCCCCTTTAGATCAAAAAGAATAAATTGAGCAGTTCACTAACTTGTCTAGTAAACATGTGCAAGAATGGTTAGAAGCGGGTCAAGAAGTGAAACAAAATTTACATATTTTAATCGAAATGCGGTTTGAGGTAAATGCAACCCACTCCACAAAAAAGGTGCACTCTTCCAACCCTAGCTGGGAGCGTGACAATGGGGTGAAGCAATGCAAATATGCACCAACCAAAAGGAAATAATAAATCAAACAGAAAAAGGAAAGTAAAGGGAGAGAAGAACACCTCAAAGGCAAAAAAGGTGAAAAAGACACCACAGAATAAGACAACAAGTGGCAACAAAACTCAGAAACCCCCCAATCCCAAAAAGGCAGAATATCAGGCTTTGGTGACTGCCGTCAAGAAAATTTACAATTCTTTCTCAGCCACTGGTTTCCCATCTAAGGTTCCTGCGCAACCGCCACCACCTAGCGTACAACCGGAATTATCCAGTGTGCAACACCTAGCAAATCCCCACCATGGTGTTCCTACTCGTATTGCCACTCCAACGGATGTTCCCTGCACTATCCAGCAGCAAAATATGGAACATCAAATAACGCTGTCAGAAACAGCCAAAATATTTGGTAGGGCCGTGGGTTGTCACCTGGACACTGCCGACAATTTCCAAAAATTTCAACCCACAGGAGGCTTTCGTGATCTTCTACAGAGTGATGAGCTAAGGGAGCTGAGAGAAGAAAATCTTCGCCTTCAACAAGAGGTCAAAATGCTTAGATCCCAGCTTAAAAATCAGCCAGGTAAGGAATAAATAAATAGTTATACAAAAACAGTTATTCACCCAATAACCATGATTAGCTATTAGCTATTTTTTTGTAAACTGCCTATTTATCTGGTTTAAATAAAGACCGGTTCCAGGCCCCTACTGGTACTTTTCTTATTAACTTCCAAAATTATAACGGTTGTATGTTGCTTAGCATACCAAATGTCAAGTCTACTACAAACAATACGTTTGTTTACCATGTTTGTCATGTTGGTGTTTTATTTTTAATCTGGCTATTTACGTTACTTATGTTCCTCAATGGCTGGAAATCTAACTTTGGTTCTGTCCTTTTACTCTGATATTCTGGGTCGTTCCACTTCTAGTTCCATCTGTTGCTGTACTAAAATATATGGAGGACGTTATTTCAGCAAACTCTGGTGATGGTTCACAACTCCTTCCTGTACCAAGTGATGTCACTACCCAGGCATACACTGTTAGACCCAACCTGGAACCACGATCTAGCCAGGTAAGGTAGTTTCTGTATCATAGCGGTTGAAGCCATACATTCTGAAAGGAGCCCAGCAAGGTGGGCACATAATAAGTTGTTTATTATCAGGTGGTGATTGTGTTTCTGCCACCATGGTGCACTTGGTTGCAGAGGAGATCAACCAACAGGACAGGCAATGCCCCTTTTCGTTCATAATGAAACTAACAAAGTCAATAAATACCCGGGGGACCTTCTAATTGTTTTGCCTACACTTTCACCTTGGACACCTTAACAAAGCAGACTTGCATTGTATCATGAGTCAAGTTCAATTCATGAGACAAGTTAAAGTCAATACTTTTTTTCACCTTTTCTTAATATCAATAGACCATAATTGTTATTGTCCAAAAAATGTCGCAACAAATCCATGTGATCGCTTTGTGCCATTTTTCGAATCTGAGTACGCAGAAAAAGCTTTTTGGTTTTTTTGTTAAAAGTAATTTTAATGGCAAATTTGTGTGATTTTAAATTATACAGCCAGGTGGGGACTATATAGATGTATATGACTCTTATTATAACCCTTTTCGTTACTGATGGCACGAGGAAACACCAGTTCATGTCTGATCACTGAAGTTAGTAAGTAAGTAACCTTTATTTAAACACGATATGAATTAAAGCTCAGTAGCTTGTGGGGTCGTGTATATATATAAAGTGTACATAATAAAAAAGTTAATTAAAAATACTAACAATATATAAAATACACTAAAAGAATCCTATTTACATATAACCTACTATAAAAATCAATTATATATAAAATCAGGGTCTCTGCGGCGCAAACTTGAGGCGGTAATTGCATCGAATTTAAATTCTGTAACATAATCCCTCGATCTTCTTCGATGATACAGGTCTTTTTTACTCAAATGTGGAATATCGTGTTCCTTAAAAGTAACCATGTTCCAGAGCACGGAGCCTCTATGTGCCAAAGAATCTTTCAGGTACCTGGTTTCGAATCTTGATACCACTAAGCTGTCCTTGCCCCGCAGCAAAAATGGATTTCGTCTTCTTGTATAAATGCTCTCAGACAGGAGTGCGGGTAGCTCGTCATTATGTCCTTTGTGAAAAATCTTTAGAATGTCTATTTTATAGTGTAATGACATGTTCTTCCACTGAGCGTAGGTTAAAACGTCTGTTGAAGGCATATACCTGGGTAAATTAAATATTCTTGCTGCTCTACAGTGGAGGCTATTGACTGATTTTACCAGATCAGAATTAGAACACGAACCCCACAAAACAATTCCATACTTAACAGATGGCAAAATTACACTAAAATAGAACCTTAAGAGGACATTTCTAGGTTAAGCCCTGTGGGTTAGTATTTGGATGGGTGGCAGACAGAATACCGTTGTTGCAAACTCCATGTTGTAGGCTTTTTTTTTGTCTTCAGACATTTCCAAGTCTTTCCTTTGTCATTCTAACAGCTTCTAAATTTTTACTTTTTGAAGTGATTTTTAAAGTAACAATAGATTGCATAAACTTGGTTGTGGTTTCTTGTTACTTCTGCGACATTTTATTTTCCAATGACAATTATTATTAAAAGAGATTTGTTTAAACATACAACAGCAAAAAAGAACAATAAAAGCCAATGTTTCGGAGTGATCATGACCCCATTGTCAAGGGAACTATGTAACAGATCATCCAAATTACAGCATTTAAAGTGATCTTGGGGCGAAAATTACCAAACACTACATAAACGTGCACACAAAGGTCCCTCGACAAGACCCTCTCAGTCGTTCAAATGTGGAAAAAATTTGACTGTTTTGTGCACAAAATGCTTTTTTATAAGAAACTTAAGGCTGAACATGCAATCAGACTCTATTTGTGCAAAAGTATTTACGTAATTTTCTCACCCCCGTTTTAAATTTTCGCGCCAACTGTTTACACATAGTTCTCTTGACAGTGGAGTCATGAGTACTCTGAACCGTCTGCTTTTTAATCGTTCTTTTTTTACTGTTGTATGTTAATGACAATTATGGTCAGGATATTATTGAAAAAAAACACTGACTCGAACGTGACTCGAAACTCGAATTTGAATTGGGCTCAAACCTAACAACTCCAAGAGAACATCATGGATTTTGACATGCTAAGCTTCCTCACTCATTATCCTGTGTGGTTATTTTTGAAATTTCTCTTTTGTATAGCTGCTGACCGATACTGTCAGATTAATGGATTACAGTGACATCCAAGTAAACCAAATAAGTCTTCGAAGTGTGGTCCAAGGTGGGCATTCCAAAGGTGCTCTACATCTTCTAAAAAAACTTATTCCTCTTGTCTTCACAACAGAGGAATTAGGACGTTCATGTGGCCAAGGAATTGGGAAGGCTAACAAGAGTGGGAATTTGAATGTTGGCAAGCGTCCCTTGGATCAACATAAGGTCAACGTGTGTAAAGGTAGGCCTTGGCATTTTACAGTAGTGTTAAAAGGTTTTATTAAAATATGAAAAATAGCCATTAAAGAAACACAATGAAAAGACGTGTAAACATAATTAGCTGCTTATAAGTCTTATGTTGGACAACAATTGACTGACGAATGCTTTCGAGAAGCCAAATATCGAAAATTTGTAAACATTTGAACACTTTGAAATTCATAAAATGGCTACATTTGAGAGGTGTATATTGCTAAATGGGGGTGTAGACCCTAAAGTCAAAAAAATTTACAGATGTTTCCCGTGACTAAAAAAACGTCTGTCAACATTTATGTGAATTTCTTACCAATAGCTACGTTTACAAACAAGGAGCCATTTCAAAATATAAAAAGGAGGTCGATATTTGAACAATTCGTTTTCACCAAGTTGTTTGTCTTTAGTAGAACATGTTGACGTTGCAGTTGCGAGTGTTTTCTCAATGTATACAACCCCACGCTTTGTAAATAGCAGGTTCACCCCGAAGCCAAAACAGATTCGTTTCGTTTCTGAGGAATTATGAAACCAAAAAAGAATGATACAATTATCAAACTTAGCCATTTTTAAACTACTTTTTCCGGTGATGTGTCTAAATGTTATCTCGCTTGAATAAAAAATTTTAATTACGAAGAGAAACTCTTTAGCGCGCAACTGATCTTCATGATGTTGTGTATCTCTGATCAGATGGAGTATTTACATGTACAAGCAGGAAATTTACTAGCTGTGTTTATATTCAACCTGATCAGTTTCTAACATAATGATATTTACTTTTCAGATTATGTTACATTATGTTTTTGTGTAGTTTTTTTTTTCATGGCATCACTGTGAGCAGATTATTCTGGGTAAATATACAAATAAGTTTATAATGTATATGCTTTGTTTTGTTTACGGGTCACGCACAAAGAGATCGCAAACCAATGCCATGTAAAGAATGAACAAGAAAGGTATGAAATGTGAGGGATTTGTGATCTACACAGTGCTCATTAAAGGTATGTACACATAAATTGTATTCAGTCAGTACATTTTTAGTTTTCTTATAGAAATGTCCACTATTTGTAATAAGTACATCCTGAATGTTTTCTGTGTTGAATTTGAACACAAAGCGTGACCGCGTTTTGTTCTTTGATGCAATATTTTTAGTAGAAATATTCTGGCAGCAATTTCTTAATGTATTTTCATTTGTAAGAAATGCAATTAAAAATCATGGTGTTTTGTGATGATTTTCCTGCAATGGTTTGTTTACTACTAAATTTAGCCAGCTTAACTAGTTATCGTAAAATTGGCACACAATCTCGAGTTGGCTGGGGTAGAGTTACAGTTGATCCTGAATAGCAGTGTATATGTGGTGGTCATGCTGGATGTCATGTAAATGTTAAACCTCGTACTGGATTGCAGAAATCTGTAGTGTGTCGACGCAGGTCAGAATCATGTTACTGTTCAACCCAAATCATAAGGCATAGTTTGGGCCAATTTTTGCCACAACAGATTAAGGTTACCATTTGGGTTTTCTTTTGGCTAATTTTGTGGCTCAAACATTTAGGTTTCAGTGAGGCTCGTTTTGGTTGAGCCTTTTGAGGCCTTATTTTGGTTCATTTCAGCCCAATTTTGGCTCAAAATTATGACCCGATTTAGCTTCTGGCTATGGTGTAAATTTTCGTATGGGTGTTCGATTCGTATGGGTGCTCGATTGCTCAAATGTTTGGGAAAAAAAGAAATCAAACGAACCATCTTTAGTCCAAACTAATTTCAGATAAAGCGCAAAAGAATATTAACAGATTTTGAGTCAATAAATGCTGCTGTGCACTATTTTGAAGTCAACCAAGTATGTTTTTGAGGCCGGCAGGCTTGCTGAGCATAGGGATTGAGCAAAACACAGACCAGTGTGAGCACTGACCAACCATAATAATTATGTGCTATCTAAAAGCCTACGTAGCAAGTGCATAACGAAATTTAGTGAAGTGCAATTTGGTCTGAATTCATACGCATGATTTCAAAATCGAATTCGTGCTGTGCGCTTTTTTGATTTGAAATCACAACACGAAGTTCAATTACTACTTTATTACACCCATTTTGAAATCACATAGTTTTTTGTCAATATTAATATTTAGTTAATGTTCACTTCAGGAAAACCAGTTTTGAGTTTTGATGGGCTTAAAAAAAGAATGTCATTTGGAGCATAAAATGGTACAATTTGGGAATAAATTGCTCCGTTGAGAGCCAATCAGATTTCATGAATAATTAGTGATTTCAAAATGGGTGTAATAAATACTTTAATTTCACCTTAATACGTGTTTGAGTTTTTATTAGAGAATAGCTAGAACTTTGCACTGACACTTTAAGAGGCATTAATTTTGTATTTCTTCTCAGACTAGTAACAGCCGGCAATTTTACTGTAGTAAAAGGTGGTCTGGTCATACCTTTCTTTTACTTTCAGATAATGTACAACATAATTTAGAACAACTAGCTGTAAATTAAATTTTCCTTTGAAGAGTAAACTACCAGACAAAATGTCCGGTCATCCAAGCATTTGACTGGACAAAACCCATTTTTGAGCAGACATTGTCTGTTGACTGGCCATTATTTCAAGCCCTGCACTTAAGCTCACATGATTTGTCTCGACCAATCAACATTTTCCAGCCAGATTGTGATTGAAAAATAAAGAATGCTGGTTTTGTGTGCAAGTGCTCCTTTTCTCTCTCTCTCCCCAGTCCCCCCTCTTCTTTTTCTGTCTTTGTTCCCCTCCCTTCCCCTTTTGCACTTGCTATGCCGGCTACTGTCTTGAAGTCAAATGGGCATCTTGTAAGCTTTTTGTAATTCAGAAAGGCACATTGTACGTCATGTTTAAGGTAATTCCCTTGAAAAGGATGTACTTATCCAGATTTTTTCAAACTTGGCACAATTTATAGCTGTGTATAAGGACATTGAAAAAAATGCACATGCCTGTTATACAAAGGTTTTTTTTTTTTGCCAAGTTGTGCCAGAAATGAGCAAAACCTATGAATATTACTGAAACCTAGGGCCTATTTATTTTTTCCCGGCTATAATCTTTCAGTAAAGTGATTTCAAATTGCCTGATCTTACAAACAATGTAAGGAAATTGGACTGCTATCTCAAGTCCTTCCCTGGCTCCAAATGCAGAGTTTTACATCATTTAAATACAAAACCCTTTACATGTACATGTACTATCCATTACAAGTAAATAACACCAATAAAAAGTGTTGGTCACCATGCTCGTTCCTTCGCAACACAATGACACAGGGAAATTTTTCTTTTGGCATCAAATGATCATTTTCTGCAAAGGGAATGAGGCGATTTCTAAAATGGTCAACCACATGCACAAGTCTTGAGTGTTTTTCTGCTATTTTTGCTTGTTCTTAGCAACATTAGTCATCTACAGTGAAGAAAACTACACAGGTGACCAATGAAGTCTATAACTGAAACCTGGCAAACTTTGATGTTGCAATGTTATGCACAGTAGGATTATGTGCAGTGCAAAACAAAGGATTCAGTCACCTTAATTGGGCAGGTACATGTAGCCCTTCTTTTGGAATCACAAGATTTTAATTTTCAGACACCATCATTGTGCTCATGTTTTTTATCACAATGATACAAAATTTTGAACAAAACATTATTTCTACCACATCAACTCACTCTCATAATCAGAATAACCAGTTTCTTTTGCATGTTGTTCCTTTAGGTCTGATTCAAATCTAGCCAAGTCAGCATCCAGTTTACGGATGTGCTTGTCAACCTGGACAAGAAGTATACCAGAAAAAAAAATCAGTTAGTACATTTAGCATAACTAATACTTGTGCAGCTGAAAGATGAACTACATGCACAAGCTACATGAACTACTACTGTATATGCACACAATGAGCCTTAAGGGGAGTAGTGACATGAAAAAGACTAGCAAGAGTAACACAGGTTGCTTATTTACTTTAACTGTACATAAGCATCCACTGGGATGATCCACAACTGAAGGGTTTTACGGAAAACTAAATGTAACTGATGTTTTAGGTCTATTTTTCAGAATTGCCCCAAATTATTTGTATGTGGCTAGCCAGTTAACCAATGAACAATGTCTTTTTGGCAAATCTGACTGATATTGTACATGTATGATGTCAGATCAGGACAGCAGACCAAAATTTATTTATTAAATTGTGTTATCCCCCCAGGCCTCGCGCACGCTACTGGTGTACACAAGTGTAACACTGTGCATGTGCACAAAATTTGTGCTTCGCTGAAATGCATAATTTTCGTGCATTAGCACGAGAAAAACATTCTGAGGCACAGTCTTCTTTAATCTTTAATCATAATACTCCTAAAACAGTAATGACTATACTAGGAGGGCTAATTACAGGATAATAAATAATCAATTTAGATTTATTTACATAAAACGTAGGATAAAATAGCATAAAAGGTAGAGTTTTAAAAACAATATAAATAATGTAATAATAAAATGAGTATCAACTAATCCGACCTACAGTGTAATAAATGAGAAAGCATTTGCGATATGCGTGTCTTTAACTTTATGGTTACAACCGCCCAGTACTCGGCAAAAAGCCCCAGAGTTGAGTTAGCATTTTTGCAAATTATGTCTACATGTTCATTCCAGCTTCAGTTGCTTGATATCGTAACACCAAGGTACTTTGTTCAGTTAACTTTGGACATAGGTAAGCCATTTAAAGTGTATTGAAACAGGATTGGAGATTTTTTACATGTTATTCCTAAATGATAACATTTTTTAATGTTAAAATTAAGTTGCCAGCTTTTTGACCATGAAGATAGTTGGTTCAGGTCATTTTGTAAAGATAAGCAGTCCTCAGAGCTTCGAATTTCACTATATAAAATACAGTCGTCAGCAAAAAGACACAAATTAGCATTTATACATTTTGTGATGTCATTTATATACAGTAGGAATAGCACTGGCCCCAAAACTGAACCTTGTGGGACTCCAGATAAAACAGGCTTAGGAGAAGATTGAGTGCCATTTATGGTAACAAGTTGAGAGCGATTCGACAAGAATGCCTTGATCCATAACAGCATATTTCCTCTGATTCTGTAGTAATCCAATTTCAGTAATGATCTTTGATGGGGTACCAAGTCAAAGGCTTTAGAGAAGTCAAGCAGAATAGCATCAGTCTGACTGTGTACATTAATAGATTTAGCCCAGTCATATACAGTATAGTTGTTATCAATTGGGTCTCGCAAGAGAAACGCTGACGAAAGCCATGTTGCTCGTCGATTATGATGTTGTGTTTAGACAGGTGTTTAGCCATATGACTGAGCACCACATGTTCCATCACTTTACAGCATATGGAGGTTAAAGAGATAGGCCGGTAATTTGAAGGAAGAGATTTATTATCTTTCTTGAAAACAGCAGTAATAAGGGCCTTGGACCAATCTGAGGGAACCGCATTGAGATTTAAAGATTGCTGAAAGATAAAAGCAAGCCATCCAGAAGCAGATTGAGACATCTCTTTCAATACACGAGCAGGCAATTCATCAGGGCCACATGCCTTATTAGGGTTAAGCTGGGATAATTGTTTGGCAACTCCCTCGGGTGATATTTGTAAATCAGTGATCGAAGGGTAAGGAGATACATGTAGAAATTTTAGGTAAAGGTAATTGTTCATTTGTAAAGACAGAAAAAAAGTAGGAATTCAAAGTTTCAGCTTTATCTTTGTCCGTAACAAACACGCCTTGATCAGTCTTGAGAGGCAGAATACCAAGATTCTCTGATCTGTTGTGTTTCACATAAGACCAAAACGTTTTTGGATGTTCTGTAAGGCTGTCACCAATGACGTCATTTAGGTATCGATTATGAGTCTTTGATGGGATTTGACATGGCATTACGTTGACGTTTGAAGGCTTTCCAGTGATGTTGATCTTTTGTTTGAACAGCTTTTTTGTGGAGGCGATCTTTTTTACGCATTTTGCGTTTTACCTTGGTATTGATCCATGGTAAGTTAAGCTTAGGTTTAGAAGACTTTTGAGGTATAAATTGAGATATTTCAGTAACTACAGCATGTTTAAAGGAGTTCCAATTTTGTTCCACCAAGTTACCCCATGGATTCAAAGCATGACTTCGATATGAAGTCATTTAAACCATCAAAATTAGCTTTTTTGTAAATATAAACTGTATGAGGAGGTTTAGTGGAGCGACGAGGTTTCAAGTTAATCTCGAACGTTACTGCAAGATGATCGCTCAAGCCAGGTAACATAGAAACGTTAGAAACACTGTTGGGATAAGTAGATAGGAGTAGGTCGAGTGTTTTCCCAGACGCAGGTCTTGTGGGCACTTTAACTTTGTTGGGATAACAAGTAGTCATCAATCAGACATGGTTTGATGCTACTCTGGTTTAAAAATTGATGAATGTAACTTAAAAAGTTACAATTCACGACCCAACGTTTCGACACTCCTGTCTAGTGTCTTCATCAGGGGTGATCTAGTGTTGCAAAATGACCCTTTTATACGCTTACTAATTAACGACCTTTTGTTTTGATGAGGTGTAAATAGGTGTCAGGTAAAAAGCCGCCATCGTCACGGTTTAAAGGAGCCTGGGCGGAGTTGATGTGCCAAGCTTCCAAAAAAAGCTGTTGATGGTACCGCCGGTTAGTGGTGATAATTTTGGAATTATCCCACGCTATTGTATGGTTGGTTTGGCAAGCATGCTCCGACAAAGCAAAGTTTTCCTTTTTGCAAAGAAAAACTGCTTTTTGATGCTCTTTTAAAAGTGTGCCAAGCTGACGCTTGGTCTGTCCGATGTACTCATGATCACAGTCATTGCATGGAATAGAATAAACAGTGTCAGTTCATTGTTCTTTCAACACAGGATCCTTACATATAGGTTTGGCAAAAATATGACTCAATGTCTGAAAAGGTTTTTGTGCAACTTTAACATTGTGGCTAGACAAAACTCTCTTAATGGGTTCTGTAACACCGCAGATGTATGGGATGACGGCAAAACCTGTAGCCGAAATGTTGTCCCCAGAGGTGTTAAGAGAAGGAGTAACTGGTTTTAAGCAGTTACGGAGGAAAGTGTTACGGTAGCCATTGACTTTAAGGACGTCAAAAACATATTTTCGCTCTTCTGCCCTAGAATCACATGAAGATGGCAAACAATCAGCCCTCGTGAGCAAAGTTCTGGTTACGGATTTTTTGTGTAGATAGGGTGGTAGGAGTCAAATGCGAGATATTTGTCGGTATGCGTGGGTTTGCGATAAACACTTGTCTCTAAATTTCCCTGGTCCGCCCTATAGACATTCATTCGAGAAAAGACAAACGTCTACCATTCTCACACTCAATGGTGAACTGGATAAACGGCTCAACTGAATTTAAATGTGAAAGAAGGCGCTCCGCTTCATTTCCGGATACCACAGAGATGACATCGTCGACATATCGTTTTCCAAAACAAAGGCTGGACCAGTGAGGAAGCCAGAGCCCTTTGTTCCACATCTTCCATTACCATGTTGGCAATGACAGTGGAAACGTGAGAACCCATAGCTGTACCAAAAACCTGTTGGTAGTAGGTGCCATTGTATGTGAACTGAGTGGTGTTGAGACAAAAAGACAGCAGATCTATGGGATCCTCCACAGGCAAAGAAGTTCTTTGTCCCAATGAAGCGTCTTGTTTGAATCTTTTTTCAGCAACATTAATGGCAAGATCAACCGGAATTTTGGTGAAGAGGGAAACAACGTCGAATGATACCAACTCGTTTCCTGCATCAAGAGTTATACCTCTTATAAAATCCACAAAGTCACAGGAATTTTTGACAGCGTAATCAGTATTCCCAACAACAGGTGACAAGATTTTCACAAGATAACTCGAAACCGCATAAGTCAGAGAATAGTCATCAAGTATGCACATAAATTTATTATGCTGGGATGCAGTTGCAGGATTAGTTGTAGAAGGAATCTCTTGGCTCCAATCAATGTCGCCTAAGTTGAAGTCGCCACCCATGATAATATTGGGGTGGTTTGGTACACTCGTGAAAACGTTGTTGAGAGAATCACTTAAATGATCAAGAATCTCAGTAGAAAAGTTTAGTGGTCTATAGAAGGATGCAATGTACAATGTCTTCCTATTAGGACCAAAGGACTTCACAATCATCCACATTAATTTTCAACTCCTCGATACTTGCAAGGTCTGATTTGATTGCCTGGAAGACGCCTCCACCAAAAGCATTTCTATCTTTATGGAAAACAGAATATGAAGACGGGAAAATTGAATATGATGAAATATCTGAATTAAGTTTACATTCGGTTCCCAGGACAATATCAGGATCATGTAGTTCAAGTAGAGCTTGAAATTCAGTGAAGTGTTTGGAGCTTTTAAGACCATTACAATTGATTATCGTTCCTTTTAGTTTTGTTTTCGTGTTACACTTCAATGAACTCGTCGCTGGATTAGATCTTGAAGGATTTTTTCTGCTATCAACCACAGAGTCAGATAGAATATCAAAAGAATTTGATAAGTTCAGAGTATTCGAGGTCAAGTCCAGAAGTGTCGGTGAAAAATTGGGAAGGTCACAATCAGGACAAATCCACGAGCATGAGGAGTTTGCAAGTAGCTGGTATTCATCATTACTCATCCCTTTTTAAGCAGTGAGTGTGAATCCAAGTTTCGCAAGAATCACATTGGATTCCGCGTTGGTTTGACTTTACTGGCTTTTTACACAGACCGCAAGGACGTTTCCAATTTGGGCCAGGATTAATATTGAAGTCTCCACAAATTAGGATCAGGATCAGCAGAATACATGACTTGGATTTGGCAAACATAGCAGAACATCGTTGGCGGCGATAGGATGAAGCGAAAGCTTCAGAACCCAACAAACAAGTAGATTCACTCTTGATATGAAATCCGCTCAGGCCATTTGAGTTGGAAGCATCGAAAAACATGTCCATCTTCATTCGCCTCACGTGCACCCCCAGTCTTGACACAGATTTGGCACAGTTTTAGCACACTTCTGGCACACTTCTGACACATTTTAAGCGGTTTGATTCGCCGATGATTTTGTTTACTCAATTTGTCAGTGAAATAAAAGGTGAACACAAAAATTAGGAATGACAAGAAAATTTCATCAAAATATACACACATGTCCCATTTCTAAATTTCCTCGATGCCTTCAATCTCTAAATTTAGAATTTTAGCTTATTTTTCCAGTATGCAAATTAAATTCAACACAACGAAAAACAGACGCTTGTTTACAATGATCAGCAGGACATGCGATCTGGATTATTTTTGAAGAGGACAAAATGAGATGAGACACAATGGTTTCATTTAAATATTTACACACATGACCTATTTCATTCAGTTGATACCTTCAATTCTAAAGGTAAATTTGATACACCGAAAATATAGACGCTTGTGGTTTGTTTACATTCATTTAATTGATCAGATTATGCGATCTGAATTACTTTTTCAGTTTCACAAGCGCAGTTTCCAACTAAAGCACAATTTTCACACCAGTTTTTAAAGATTCTGGGAGACCTTTTTTTTAAGGCTTTACTTTGATGCAAAGAGAAGAAAATTAAAACGTTCTAGAAAATACTTCTGAATCAATGCTTTAACCACGGACATCCTAAGGCACAGCTTTGGCACAGTTTTGGCACACATTTGGCACACTTTAGGCACATTTTATTTCTGCCTTGGCACACATAGATTCAAGCCATTGCACGCCGTCCGCTATTTTCACATCTCAAGAACGGCAGTCTGACCTGGAAAACTGGGTCAAACTTAACAGCTGGGCTTATCTAAACTAAAAAAATTACCGCAGGAAAAAAGCTTAACTTGTGAGCATTCGGAATATCTTTTATTGGGATCATATGAATCATCGAAAGTGTAAAAAGAACAGTCGCAAAACATTTATGACCATTTCACTAAGGACGGTGTGAAATTAGCAGCCCCCTTGTTGTTCATTACCGTAACTTCGTTATTGCTTTCGCTGAAGCGAAAATACTTAAGATACAGAATGTTCATGAGTAGTTTTTTCTTTTTGAGAGAATAGAAGTCCTTTTATTTATCTGGGGCAGAGAAATCCGAAAATGTGCCGATCGATCAGACTGCAAATGTTACGCAAGATGTTCAAAATGGGCGGCTTTTTTACCACTCTTTTGTTATTTTCTCTTTTTACAACACCTGTCTGAGTCAAAAAATAACTTAGTTCAGAAGAGGTTTAGCTTCCTGAAGTTTGTGTAAATTATCATGATCTGAGGTTGAATAAATGCACAAGAGGGGAATAAAGTGCAATTTTTGGTGGTGTACACCAGTAACATGCGCGAGGCCCCCACCCTGACAATGGCAGTTTACACAGCCAAAACAAGTCAGAATTGTAATTGTGTTTTCCTCAAATTTTAAGTCAACTTAAAATGTATTACCGTATAGCATGAAAATTTTGTGGGAATTATATTTGCAGATTGGCGACTTTTTGTGTTTTGTGGGAATAAATTTGTGCAGTTTGAAGTGACTGAAATTGCTGCTGGGAACTAAGTTTCGCTATTTTCTATTCAAGTTTTTCAACTTTTATTTCTTGTTGAGTTATAGCACACTCTACCAAGTTTTCAGAGATATTTCACTGAATTCTACCAGTGATAATGTTCTTGTTTCGTCTGACATACATTTGTACATCACACTGAGTAACACAAATTTATTACAGAGCAATGACTTCGGTTTTTACAGTGCAACAACTTCAACCGGGGCCACCAGAGACAGATTCGTTAACAAAATAATAATCAATCTAAATTTAACTTGGTGGTGTGAACAGATGCAACAGATCCAAAATGTCACTGAAAAAAACAATTTCATTGCAAAGCTACCGTGACTTAACTTCAGGATTTACTGACCTGTCAAAATTTATAAACAATTTGAAAACCATCGTACCTCATAAAAAGATAAAAAGTGGAAGCCAGCAAATGTGAATCTTAGCTTATGGAATCCACAACAAATTTAATATACATGTATCAGACTTGATCTGTTTAGAGCTACCCAGTATAAAATACGACTGATAAAATTGTCAGTCAAACGTTTACCAGTGATCAAACATTCTCCCGTTTAATTATAAAGTTATAGTAAAACAGATAATTATTTGAACGCAACAACACCGACATAATCTTGCATTTATCTAAACACTAATTGCTTCTCAAAAAAGAAAGTGATGAAAAACATACACTCACTTTGTAATGATTGGCTTATGCAAACAACAAAGGCATTGAAAAAATTATTGGATTTCAACCACTCAGGCATCTTTCACTATCGATTAAAATTTGTTCGACAAAAGGCCGCTGTGCTAATCAAAATCCATTTATTGACTAAACCTGTGTGCACAGGGGGAAAATAAAATGCAGCCACTTCCAAATATTTATTGATGAAATTTTGAATCTGTCGTGTCTTTTCCCACCACCAAGTTAAATTTAGGATTGAATTTCATTGTGAAAACCACAAAGTCAAAATTCTTTGTAAAAGAATCTGTCTCTGATTGGTTAAAAAACCTTGGGTGGCCCTGGTTGAAGTCGTTGCACTGTAAAAGCCGATTTTTTTTTTATTGGACTGAAGTAGTAAAGTTTTGAAGCAATTTATTTTTTTTTTCTGTGAGAACTTATTTTTGCAGATCAAGACAATCCGCAAGAGCTGCAACAATTAAAACCTCACAAATTACAAATTTTCATGCTACATTGGTATCTCATGTACTTCAAACTGACTTGTCACTGGTTTAAATTGGTTCCAAAAAAGTGATGGTCTTGGTTTCATCATAAAAATACATGAGGTCATAAAACTTGACGTTATCGCCTTTACTCACACATGTATGTACTGATTATGTGCTGTTTCAAAAATTGAGGAAGTATGTTGGTAAATCATTGCAAATTGTTTCAGAACTGGGTATAAGGTAGTACATTGTACCGGTACCGTTGCCTTTTGTTGCCTGAGGAAACAAGATACATGTATTCGAACAAAGGGTTAGAGCAAACCGAAGTGGTTCTGGGAATTTCAGAATTGAACACAAAATTTGTAAAATGCCCACAACAACAGCAATAAAATTACTATAGCTGTCACTAGTTTGAGAATCACGAATAAATGTCTTGTTTTACAGTTGCAGACAAGCAATCTTGGGTGCAACATCTTGTTCTTTTGCCCTAAGTTAGCCTCACAGTACATTAATGCAGTTATTACAGTTACTAACCATTTCATATGTTTGCATGGCAAGCTGAACTTTATCATCTCCATATTCTCGGCTCTTTACAAAGGCATTTTCTATCTTTTTTAAATGCAGAGTTCTTTTAGAAGCATCCATACTCCTAACATTTGCCATGTATTCTTCTGACATAGAATTTATTTCTTTTGATAGATCTGGCAACAGTAAAGGACATAATACTGTTTATTAGTATAAATCTACTAGCATTCTATGACGAATGCCAGTCTCTGATTGGCTATGCTACTGTATGTAATAGATAGTGAGTAGCATAAGGTCAACAAAATGGTGGCCACTTCTTTGCATTTTCAAAGTGACTGTGGGGAGAATTTAGATAATTTACTTGTTTAGTTTGAATGACCAGTACATTTATACTAAAACAATTGGATTATTTGCTCTTGATTTCTACGCGTGATACACTGAAGCTGATTCGGGCTGCACCCTCATCAGCTATCACGCGATAGAAATCTCGAGCTCATAATCTTGTTAAATTAAGATTTCTACTTCTAATGTTTCTGCTAAATGTCTTTCATACAGTCACATGCATGCTTATCAGTTACCAACAGTCATGATATACAGTGTACATTCATACTTCTGCTGAACTTTTACTGCTTCACAGGAACATGTATTGCATAAACCATGAACAAAAATTCAGACCCTACCTTGACATCAAAATATATAGCAGTGACTAAAAGCAAAACAAGTTTCAATGCAAAGATCTTATTCATCCACTTTCAGGATTCATTCAGTTAGGAATAGATGTTATAAAGTTTTGTAATATTCAGCTGTTGCACAAACCAACGGGTAAATGTAATTTCTTCATGTGTGCACTACTATCAGGGCTGTGCTCAAATGGCACCCAGTTGCCTGTGGCGACTTACTTTTCCCTTTGGACAATCAGGAAATATTAGTGTTTGCATCAAACTTACAGAGATGCCAACCTCTTGAGATTTAAAATCTGGAGATCTTTTCCCAGCCTTCTTACACCTCCCCTCAAAAATCATTTCCCCCCTCCTACCCCCTCCATAAAACAACACCCCCCACCCCCAGGAAAATGATTTTCCCCCTCCTACCCCCCAAAAAACACACCCCCGGGTAAAAATAACTTTTTTCACCAAATCAAATTGCGCTATCTTAGTTTAATTTCCAAAATCAACTATATCACTAAATCCGTCAATTGAATGTACTTAATAACATTACGACCAAATGTATTTTATAAGTTCAGCCTGGAAACAATTTCAGTCTACAGTGGAGCAAAGTCTTTAAAAGGTTCAAAGTGGTTTTTATCCGGGAGATCTGGTCACCCGTATGGGAGACCAGGAGATTTGTTGCGTATCTGGGAGACTCCCAGATAATCCAGGAGAGTTGGCATGTATGAACTTATATGCTGGGTGCCTTGAATTTCAAGGGTTTAGAGATTCCCAGTATACAACAGCTTTTCTTAGAGTACATACAGCCTTGATTATAAAACAATTTATTGTTGCAGCCATATTTCTAGCCTACCCACCAACATAGCTATAAAGAATATAAGAGGAGGCGCTAGTAAAATGATAATCAACTTTGAGGGACATTCTTGTACATTTATATTTTGTACACATTGCAAATCAAAGGACAAGGTTTGCTTTGTTTGGACTCACGGATTCAAAACTATCCCCAGGTTGATGTGAAAAAATTACATGTATAGTAAAATTGACTGTGATTCACCACCTACCTTGTGTCCTCTGATCAAGTTCTCTCATGAGGGTAAAGTTTCTTTGAAGTTCAAATGGAAGATTTTCAATACCTAAATCACAAAAGACAAAGCCAAGAATCAAACAGTTGATAGGGCTGTTCACACCCTGTAACTTTAACCTTTTCAATTTGGGATTTGATCTGGATCAGTTCAGGAAAATAATGTCTTCATCTCTTGGAAATACATGTTGGTCAAGATTACCACTGTTTCAATATCTTGACCTGTAAATGGATTTATGAACTGTACTGTTCCACAAAGGAAATCAATGATGCAATTGTGAAAAGTTTTGGATTAGCAAAATTTGTATAACAAGACACCTATAGGCATTTATGCGCGATGTGTTAGTCAATGTTACAGTAACACTAAATTTGAATGGTTGCCCCCAGTGAGAATCTTTCCATACAAATAAATTGAAATGTAAACAATTAGTAAAGTATTACAAACATCGTTCGATAAGTTGTGACTGAACACAATGCGAGTCTCTTGAATAGCACAATTTATTGACTCAAGTTGAGCACGTTTTTTACAAACTTCACTGATCAGACTAATAAAAGTTGGAAAAACCTGACAAATCGGTCATCAAAGGTTATAAAGGCACGGTAAACATTCACATCCAAACCAGGAATTAAATTTTTTTGCAAGGTGGATTCCCAGGCTAAGCGCTCAAATGAACTTCGCTTTAATCACAAAACCACACTTACTGATCTGTCCTCAAAAAGGTATTTCTTCATTGACAACAAACTGATCTCCACCGTTGATGCTGTTGAGTGTTTCTTACACCTTATTCTTTTGATTTACAGCCTTAAAAAGCAGTGTTTTCCTACTGAGACCGGTGAACAACTATCACACATGATAGATACAGAACCCACCTTCCACCTGACTCTCTAACACCCCCAAAGTGCACAATTCTTGGATTCTGATTGGCTAATCATGTTTTAAAAACTTGTCAATTTGTGGCTACGATGAAAAACCGAACTATACCGAAACCTCAATGCAGTCTGCCTTTAGGCATCCCACATAAAAATATGGCAATTCTTGTGGACAACCAACAAACTGCGACTCTGTGACTAACAGCTTCAGTCAATCAGATTAATTTTTTGTTGTTGTTCACATAACAGGCATTTCAAAGCAGTCATACCATACAACATTAAGCAGAGGTCTGTAGTAGGTTACCATATCATGTCTCATCTGACTCATGATCATTAGTATCATAACCAGGATATTCTTAATTCATGAGTTTGATAAGGTCTGGTTGGCATTATAATCGCAATGATCGCAGCACAGTGATACCTGCATCCTGTGGGATCATTAAGGTCTCATGGTTTTTATATAATCTTATAGACCACAAAGAAAAGTTGAGTAAGAATGGATATATGAAATTGGTGGAGATATCTTTTTTCATCATATTTGATCAAATGAGTGAATATTAATTTTAGTTGACTTTATGACATATCATCACTTGGCTAATATTTGCATTATTAAAAACTTGAATATCTCTTGAACAAAAAGAGATATTTCAAAATAGTAAACAGTATTCTTTTTCTTGTACAGACTACTTGTTTGTATTTTAAAAGGGCTCAGATAGGAAAGATGCAAATTTCATTGTAGTAGCACTTTAACACCCTGCTTGTGGTTAACCTACTTGCAGAAGTTTTTTATCTAATCCTCTGCTAGCAGGGCAAGTCTCCAACTGTTTTAGTGCTGAATATTTCACTGGAGCTGTGAATGGGAACAAGAGAATCTCTCTTTTTGCCATCCACACCTACAACGTCATTTATTGTTTCTTTCAGATAAAAGAAACAAACAATGTTGAGTTGTTTATGTGATCAAAATCCCAGAAAGCTACAGGAATCAGGAATTCAGCAGTTTCTATCAAATACATGTAAGCTTAAGACTATCTACTCTGCACAATATTTTGTGTTCTTGCAAACTACTCACAATAAATATGTGTCAAGGTTTTACAGATGGCCAAAACAAATTCGCCAGGTGTCTGTTGATACTGGCATGTTATATGACATGTTATAAGCTTGATAATTTGGAAATTCCATGAGAATTGGAGAGGTTTTTACATCTTCTCCAATATAGAGAGCAGCACATCTTAGTCACATGAGATGGATTAAATGCCTTTTAGTCCAAATATGCATCATGTTTTGAGGAACAAGTCGGATACTATTTCGTAGGTGAGGCGATCGGAATTCGGTAGGTAATGCGAATAATTATGGATTTAAGAACTCACAATTTCTGGATATCCAGATCTAGTAACGCACTCTACAATGTAGTGTGGCCTTTTATTTATTATAATTGAAGCTCATTAAATGTCTGCACCTTCTTTTTGTACTGATTTCGCCTATTTTTCTCTTCATCACATCACGCTCATTCAAATCTTTTGAGCACACAACAAAATCTTGTCTGAGTCACTTAGGGGGTTGATTTATTTTTAGTAATAGTTCAGTCACTAGAGAGTTTAATCATGACGTTTACGGCAGACGGCAAAGATTGCCTCTGATTTTCTATTCTTTTGTTGTAATCCTTAAGTAAATCACACAAAAATAGAAAAGTGTCTCTTACTATTCACAGCGAATACAAATATTTTGATTCTACTGTACAGAGAGCTGAAGACAGACAGCAGAAGTTTCATTTTTGCCGTTTGCCGTTTGTCATAAACGTCATGCTTAACCTCTTAACTATTTCAGAGGTTAAATCATCTTTAAGGTCTGACAATGCAGGGATCCATATTCGTTTTGTGTGGCTTAGACGAAGTGTGTAGCCGCATTATGTCATGATCAGATTTATTTGTCCACGAGAGTCGAATGCCTGTCACGTGGTCTAGTAAGCCACTCATGTACGCATTGCGAACCTATTTTTTCCAAAAGTCATCAGCTGTGCAAGTATGCCTGGTGACGTTTTTATTTGCGCTGGCAAAATTTTGCTTGCCCTTACCAAAGTGCCACATTATAAAATCAGAGGGTCCTTAGAGCTACAATGTACCTCATGGTATGTCTTTACTATTTGATTAAGTGGTGCGCTTCGTCTATTTTCCAGTGCAGTTTTGTTAGGGTATTTTTCGCTACCCTTTTCTACTATCTTATCTGTAAAATACCCACCCTTTCATATAGCCCTTCACTAAAAAAGGCACCCCTTTTGGGCGGACTGCCTGAATAGTTACTATAGGAAGTAGCCGCCAACCCTACTGTTGGGAGTCAGGCATGGTAGGTCAATATTACAATAATAATAAAATTGTAGCCTGAGTGTGAGGGCGTAAGTAATGAAAGAAAAGACAGGTGTCACTAACAGCTGTTGAAACTTCATCATTGAGCATTCATAACTGTATTTGACTACTATGAGCCAGCTCATAGGTGACGAACATTACAACACTTTGAGTTTACAACAACTTTATTTTCTTAAAAAAAATGATGGGCAAGAAATCTGTACATTTGGTTTGTGTCTTGTAGGAGCACATCTTTTTCAGGTACACCTCTTGGTACAAGAACCATTTACGTGATAATATTTTCCACAGTTTTAAACCATTTAGAGTGGTATCCCTAAAGATCCACAGGTGCCATATGCATTAAATGTAGATTACATTTGTCTGGAATTTTGACAGATGTAAGTAATTTGAACCAATGGAAATACAAACATGCCAATTTGCATACGAATTATAAAGATAACATTCAAATGTGGTTGCTTTTTTAAAAACTATAACAGGCAAATTAGAGTTTCTTACAGGTTGACGGCTCATTTCAAGTTACTTTTATAAACGTTTTTGGTCGTAATATTTCCGACAATTCTGAAGGTGAGATAACATCAAAATATTTTGCGAAAGTCCCAAGGGTAATTAGTCACGTTTTACAGTCAAGATGTTTTTGAGTGATTCAGGCACACAATTTCATTTACAAAAATCAGTCAGCTTGTAAACTGTTTGCTTTGTATGGGGAGATATCCAATCCATCTGTTTATGCTTTGTGCTCTTATTAATTTCAATTTCCGAACATTTTTTTTGTCCGAACAGATTACAGTAGCTGCTTGTCAGCTCAAAAGTTGACCCTCACCCCTCAAATTACATCCTCACAGAGAAAAATATTTGCATGCTTGTGGTTTTGTCAAATGTTGAATATGCTTTCACAAATAAGTGTTATACTGATTGTTTAAGTCACAGGATATACATGGATATACATGTAGACTTTCTGAACAAGATCAGTGTTTTGGTTTGGAAAGCCATTTATTTGCAATCAAGCAATAATTTTAGCATCCACATGACTGACACCATTTTGATAACAATGTTGACCTCTCCATGTACTCAGGCAAAAATTTCTGCCTCTGTCCCACCTACTAGATATGTGAACAGAAGACAATGGCACAAGCTTAGGGACAGAGTCAAACCTAGTAGGGGAGGCAGGGGAAAACATGTTTGATCCACATTTAATGCATAAATTGTCTAACAGAATAGAATGGACTGTGTGAGTGAGTGAATTTTGCGTCCATACCAGTAAACCTCATTGTATGACTTACATCATACCATGAGGTAAAAACGATGATAACACTATGCCAACCGGGAACATTTGCTTTTTCTTTATTTCTGTTGTGTTATATGCTCTTACACCATTTGTTTCTCAGATCATATGTTGCATATGGGGTTTTCATCAAACTGAAAAATGCAACAAATAACTGACTTAAGGTACAGTTTACAGTTAGTATGAATGACCTTTAATTTTCATTAGTTACAAGTCTACTTGTCTTTATTCAATCAGATGTGACTGTCAACATCAATCATGAATGGATCTTCAACTCAACTCTCATGACCATCTTCTTACATCCTCCTCAGTGTTATAGCGGAGCTCGAAGACAAGTGAGCTCTGACACGGAGACGACGTGCATAATACAAGAAAACACATTATTTTTTTTTACATGTCCAAAATTATGCATTGTGTCTAGTCTTTGTTATTCGTCTGGTAACCCTACAGTTTGCTTTGTGTGTAATTGTCTTCTGAAACAAACAACTTACTACTGTGAAAATCCAAAAACCGTAAACACTTGAACTATTAATGGAATGTTATTGTGTTTCTCTGGAGAAACAGTTTCACTTTTTCTTTTCTTCATTAGAGGTGGCAAAACACCCTCCAAATATCGCCACATGGTTATACAGTATCAGCTGTTGAACAGCTAGTACGTTTTCACAAATGCAGTCACAGAAAATACCAGCAGTTAACTACATACAAATTGAGCCTGCAATTGTTTCATAGAATATCCCGCATCATCAAAGATGGCGACAACTATGATTTCATTGCAGAAAAGAGTTTCATGTTATCTGTTTTCTTAACGTTCACAATGGACGAGAAGTGATGAGAACACAGGAATATTGTAACATTATGTGAAAATTAAGAAAAGATGTTGTGGAAGAATAAAACTTTACTTTTGGTGTTGTTTTACTCTTCTGTACAATTTTTTAGTAGTTGTCTCAGACAACCAGACAACTGCAAATATGGATCCCTGCTATGCTGCAATATCAATGGAAATGAGAGAAAGTTTCCACATAAATAAATGTTAAAATGTTACATGTACATGCAGTTCAGGATCATCAAACATAAGCTCAAGCTACACTGTAAGTAACAAAAGCATTTGAATTATTCAATCCTTTGTTTAGCTGTTTGAGAGTTACTTGTACCATTCAGCAATTCACTGCTAGCCATTCAAAAATTTTCTTCAGTCGTTCAGCCATTCACTGCTAGCAGCTCAAACATTTTTTTCAACTGCTCATGATATCCATTTTAAATGGTGTAGCCCTCTGTTCACTATCCATGCAGTAGCCATGTGTTTTGCAATTTGCACGGATAGCTGTTACCGGTAGTGTATGTTTTTGTGTGAGAGCTAACACTTGACTGACCCCTAATCAGAGGAGTTTGGTGAGCTACATGTAATAGCTTGAAATGCCTCTAATGGCTACTAGGACAAACTTTCCCAACACATTTTCCCAATAGGTTTCTCAACATTTCAATGGATAAGGGAAAAAATGCTTTTTTCCAACATTTAAAACGGTTTGGAATAAATTTCCCAAAGGCTTTTCTCAACAACTTCAACAGATAAAGGAAAAGATGGCTTTTCCAATTCCTTCAACACTTTCATAAATGCCTCTAACGGTACCAAAAAGCTACATGTAACACACAGCTTTAGCTGTTGAACAGAAAACCATTAGTGTACGTGTTCGGAAACAACCGCTTTCACCCCTTTCAGAGTTCACTCCATTCGAGTACATCCCCAATAAATAGTGGAAAGTAAATCTTATAAACATGGAATAGTTGTAAACTTTTTAATTAATTTGCCATCTACCATGTTTATTATATAGAGGCCCTGTTAGGGTAAATTCTGACAGGCGACACGGCTCTGAAACGGCGACATGAAGGAGCTGAAATGACGACGAACGACAAGCCGATCACGCGAAATTATGACAGCGACAAAGAGAAAAGTGAAATCGACAGCGACTTGCAGCGCATTCCAGCAGAAGAAATAGCATTTTACAATAAAGTTAAACTTTCCGTATGGACAGTCTAATGTGTGTCTTGTGACTTCTTTTCTCATCTTTCATATCACGTCACGCATTATGCCTTTATGGTCTGCGCTCAACATTTATGGATAATTTATGACCCTCTAAAGACCTCTAAATGACCTTGAGGACGCGTAAGCTGCCATGGTCAACCAGACACCAAGATTATGGTAGCCAGAACCAAAAGTATTGCTCCTGGTGGTGCAGCTTGTAGAACTATTTTATTTCAAGCAAATACTGTTCTCATTGTGACGTCAGTCAGGGGTGGCTGCAAGTGGTCCCTTTTTCATAGGAAGCCTCGAAACTGACGCCACTGAAGACGACCATGGGTCATATTTTGACCTTCAATTGTATGTGCCCAACTTTCAAGACTGTTTGAACTTCATTCACCACGGAAAAGTCAATGTGCATCGTGATGCCGTGATTTGTACTGTCGACAAAACAGAGATACAAACACAAGGACACTACTTCATAAAGCTGTCAGAGGAAACATGTTATGAAACATTGCTAAGTTAAGTTCACAATGTTGAAGACCTATTGCTTGAAGGTGAAGGCTGTGACGAAGCTTCTGAGGAGGAGTCCGACGAAGAAAGCAATTCAAATGTATTGGTTGAAGCAAGACCCTTGCGGACATTATCTGGCTGAATGGCGTTCAGGCCGAATCACTTGGACCTCTAACTTTGTGGGTGTTTGTTTTTCTCCCGCTAGATGAAAACAATGGACGGAGACCAGGACTCAAACTATCAGACTTCCTCTCTGTATAGATCAAACTGTATGTTCCTGTTGTAGAGGGTTCGTTAATTCAAGGGTTCTTTGTATTAAGTTTAAACGTGATACAAGCAACTAACAGCTACTCGCCTAGCCAATAATCTAAGTCCCAGAGATCTCCGTAAGCCCCGGTGACCGGCGAAAATCGCCGGCTAGTCATCCTGGGCGCGCCGGCTACTCACACCCAAATAAAAAAATAAATAAATACTTTGTTTTACATCCAACGACAACTTTTTAATTTGCGACGCCTACTTTCCCTTAGGTAAATACATTCGGAAATAAATAAAGTTTTCCTTAATAAAGAGCCAAGTGTCCAACTATTGTTTTTGACTGAATAAACTGTTTCGTCGAGAATGTTGCCACGCTTGAATAAACAGTTTCGTCAAGAATTTCGTCACACTTGAATCTCTTGCAGACATCGATTGAACGTTAAGCAAACAAAACAGGCTCAGATTGCCAGGCAGTGGTTACCGACGAAAAACACTCCATATATGACAACATACTCTGTATTCCAACACGTGCAAAATGGCGGAAAAGTGGCACTTCTCCTAGCTTTTCCCTCCTCCCATTCCCCCACATGCGCCAGAGGTGCATGGAAGGCACTTGCGCACCTTAATAAATTCCTCTGCCGGCTACTCCATTTTATTCTCCTTCTACTCCAAAATTTAGGGAGAACCCTAAAGTCCGGTGAAAAAATGAAACATACATGTAGCCTTGCAGATTTACCCTTTTCTGGGTCTTTTCTCTCTGTATTCCCATGTCGCACTTTGCAAGGCTATTAAGTTTGGTTGATAATTGTCATAATTATCCGAAAATAAAATGTTTCGGGAACAGAATTACGAGAACGCATTTACATTAAACATTCTATAGTTAAACATTTCCGATATCAGTACCAGTGGCTTTGGACGAAATTCCGACAGTGACATGTAAACATTCCGAAATTTCGACGTGGAAAGGTTTGAAATTCAGATAGGGGGTCTTTAAGACCCCCCTAACAGGGCCTCTATATAAAACAGCACTTAAACAGGGAATGACCTTGGCTCCATTTATTTATTTATTTATTTACATTACATTAGACTTAAGTCACTTTGGAACACTTTACAGTAATTGAAGGGCTGAGAGCATAACTGACCTATGTCGAATTTTAGATTTAGTCCGAATTGTTGGTTATGAACTGTAACTTGATTGTAAAACCTTGTCCAATACTTTTTGAGTTTGGCTGAGTTTGTACTGTACAATGTTTTACAATCAAATTACAGTCACATGGCAAAATTGGGGAAACAGGGGGTGAAACCTCCATAAATCATGTGTTCACTTGAGAGGTCACACATATTGGGAATTTCACAATTTAGAAACTTTTTTGGGCTTAATGTAAGCCAACATATAATCCCTGCAATAAATCATGAAGAACACATTTTCTTGCTTGGAACTGACTGAAATGCCAACTGGCACAAATTCTGGTGGTGGGATAATCATGTGATGTGAGAGGTTGATGGGTAGTGTCAAAAAGGAAGTACCGAAAAAAGAAGACCAAAGTAAGAAGCACCCAAACTTTAAATTGAAGTACCCCAAAACTAAAAAAAATGAAGCACCTTGAATCGAAAAACAAGCAATAATGCATATATCAATGTTAAGCCCGAGGGGGGGGACCCCTGGCATAAGTGGGGCATTTGACTTTTCACAAGAATTTTTGGTCAAAATCCCTACCGTGGGGCCCAAACATTTGGTCGAATCATATCAAATATCCCCACCTTGGGGAAGCAATATCCCTTATTAAGTTCATACTAGTTGTTGTGCGTATTTTACAAATCACTGATTTATATTGAAAATGAGTAGTGAGAAGCAGTGATTTTGTATATCAAAGTATAAAACAAGTGCTTACCTCCATTAAAAACAGCCATACTTAATTTCCAAGATGGCCACTGCAGACGAGCACATGGGACGATGTGACTTGGTCCCATTCCTCCACGCAAAAAAAGCAAACGTCCCTACCCTGGGACCCAAATTCTTAGTCAAATTCCCGAGGGTGGGGAAGACAATAGAGGTCAAATGCCCCACATGACCCAGGGTCCCCCCCTCGGGCTTAACACTGATAGATGCATAAAGAAAAAATGAACCAAAGAAATCGAAGGAAATTTAAATGATGACGATATTCAAACTAAAAGTGACAAAGTACTTGTTACAAACATGCTCAAATGTGGATTTCTAAATTTAAGACGCACAACTTGTCTCGGTCAAGCAATTTTCCGGCATATAAAGGCTGAGTTACAAGCACCGATTTGTCGGCCTGAGAAATCAACCAGAGAAATTGGTGCGCGTAAATTAGCCTAAAACGTTCGCATGTAAGGTAGTTAAGCTTAAGTTTAAGTGTCTCGGCTCCTAGTCGTGAGAGTAGTCGATGCCCAAAGTAGCGATAAACACAAAAACAGAGTACCTCCTTCTCCAAGCTGGAAGACCTCTTAAAATTGCAGGTTGAGGCGTTCTCGAGTTTTGGAGTGCTTCGTTTTCGACCTAGCAGGAAATCGAAAAGTAACCCACTTACTGTCGAGGTAATGCTCCAGGTACATATTCGCCGCCATGGCCTCAAACAGAGTGTAAAATGTCTTGTCATCAACTGCCAACGTTATAAGAGTGACAGAACATCCGTTAAGACCAGCAAGGAGGACAAATGCAAGATTTATGTCGGTTTATCCACATTACTTTAAAAACTCACACTAAGGCCGCCATAACACAGACAACGGCATCATGGGATTGTTAGACATGTGACGTCAAAACCTGCGCGACCTTGCGGGACCTGCTGTGGTGGGTCTTTTACGCCCACTTCAAGATGGCTGCCACTTACCGTTGTCGACTGGTAACTAGTATCCAAGTACGATTTAGTACTGGGATCTCTGGGATCTACTAGAAGAATTTGCTTTTGCTTTCGGTAACAATGTCCCACAACTAAGGAAACTGTAGGCTAAAACTCCTTCAAATTGGCCTCTTTTTGCCCCAGTTTTGACTCTGAGATTCGATCAGTAAGTGTCGATATTTTACGCGTTTACATTAAAAGTCTAAATTTTATGACAGATGGCTATGTGAAGAGGTCGAACCATCAGCTGTTCTTTCTAGGGATAGCTTGACTTCGAGATTTTGTCTCAGGCGCTAGGGTATGAGGAGTTTCGCTCTATTATTGTTTGCAGCCCGACTTGCTATGTCAGAGAAGTTTCAAGGGTTCTTTTAGCTCGCTCGAAATGCGGGCGTAAAAAAGAAATCGCTCGAAAATTTACGCCCACTTCACGGCCGGTAACTACCTTGCCCGGTAAGTGGGAGCCATCTTTAAGTGGGCGTAAATTGCCCGGCGCAACCCGCTCTGGTGTGTATCAGAGCCATAATCGGACAGAGAGGGAGTATGGGATACCTTAATTTTAAATAAATCTTTTTTTAGAGACAAGTATGCTCGTCCGAATGTGACAAAAGAGCAAAATGGCAATTTTTCATGTCAAGATATATTTTTCTAAATCAAGTCTTTAATATTCATGGCAAGTTTCTATATATTCATGTCAAAACAATTTATTCCTTGCCAATGCGACTTGCTAGCTATCAAGTGTTTTATTTTTCCATGCAATTTTTTATACATCAAGAAAGACTGGTGACGAGCTCGGTCTTTTGCCAAATTTGGGTCTTTCGTGTCGTCTTTGCTTCTTTGGCGAGGCATGTACTAAAACCAGGAACATCGGAACACCCCGGAACAGCCGAAAAATCCCGAAACACCGAATTTGACGGTGTTGTTTTGTTTTCCCATTACAGACCACGGTAAAAAATTAAAATGTCAATGTATTTTGTTTACCCATGTAACACGAAAGAGCTTAGAAGCATACTCTAAAAATATAAAAAAAGTGAAAAAAGACAGAAAGAAAGAACGAAGAAATAAAAAATAAAAGGAAGAAATAAGTTAATAAATTACCCATCACAGACCGCGTGATATTCTCAGGAAAAAATATATTCATATTCACGCGACTAACTGAAAGTTTCTCAAGACTATGATCACATAGGGGGAGCTGGAATGGTGGAATGGCACTCGTCTCCTACCAATGTGACCCAGGTTTGCTCCCCTGACCCGCCGTCATATCAAGGTAGAGTTTGTTTGTTTTTCTCCGGGTTCTCCGCTTTTCCTCCCTCCACAAAAACCAACACTTCTAAATTCTAATTCGATCTCATCCACGTACACTTTATAACGAGCTCTAGGCTCTTTCGTTATGCGTGGGTAAACAAAATACATTGACATTTAAATTTTTTACCGTGGTCTGTAATGGGAAAACAAAACAACACCGTCAAATTCGGTGTTTCGGGATTTTTCGGCTGTTCCGGACTGTTCTGGGCTGTTCCGGGGTGTTCCGGTGTTCCGGTGTTCCTGGTTTTAGTACATGCCCTTTGGCGAGAAACCGACATGGCGGATGAAAGGAGTGAGAACTTAGAGGAACTCGTGAGAAGGATAGTTCAAAGTGTGAACAGAAACGAAACCAGTAACGGCAATGACAATGGAAGTACTTCGAATTCGGTTCAAAATAGAGCGAGCACTGCCGAAGAAGAGTTAAATCCGTCCATCTGAAGAATACACCTTCTCTGTTCGACGGACATCGTAAAGCTCGGCCTCCCCACAAGTCCAGAATAAGCTGGGGATGAAATACCAGCGCTTGAACCTGTTGTAATGTCTTTATAGTCATTTTCCTCATTATTATCACAGTATAGGTTTTCCAGTCTCTCCAAGATTCGTCTTAGGGCGTTCAAAAGTTGCTCGAAGTTGCATCTGAGAGCCCCTTGGTCAGGACGCGATTCGGTTATGTGTTGATACATGACACGTAATGTTTCTTCATATTGTTCTAGTCTTCTCGATAAGAATTCAGCTTGGTCGCCATCGCCCACATCCAGGCATCCGGTGCATTGACTGAAAATAGACAAGATATTTGCGAAAAACTCTTCCGCGTTGGGAATGAAGTTGTCGGCCGCCTTGTTGTTTTTCTGGCGGTCTGTTCCCAGACTCCCTCGTAGTCAAGCCCGAGCTCGTCACCAGTCTTTCTTGATGTATAAAATTGTCAACATGATCTCGAGACCAGAATACCGATTATCATCAAAACGTAAATGGCTCCAAATTGATGATAGTCAGTAATTCATGCACACTCTACCCAGGTTAATCTAGTGCGTGCTCGGTCTCAGGCGATTCATTTCAAAATGGCGGACGACGGCGATGGTAAGAATTCTGTAATAGTTGCTTTTTTTAGCAGTTTTCACTGAGTATCTGTAGTAGTTTTGAAAACATATTCACATTGTTTGCTTTCATAAACTATTTTAAAGGATCCCGTCGTTCCAAGAGGATGCTTCCCTCAATGGCCGAGTTAATCAATAAGAGCAAAGAATTGTTGGGTGTCGGTAAAAGAAAACGAAGAGCACAACATTTCGAATTTAGTACCGATCCTTTAACTGGATTCCGCTCCAACACGGGGACTTATTCGAAGCGATCGAGAAAAGGAAAGAAGGCGGCGAATGCTAACGCAACTTGTGAAGACCTGGAAGAACACGTGGAAAATTTTGATGGTACGAGCTAGAATTAAGATTCACTCTGAAATACTTGCCTGATTTGAATCAATTGACTTTGATATTATCCTTTTCAACAACAAAGCAAACAATCATAGTAATAAATATTATGATTAATGGCGATATTTGTTTAATTGTATAATTAGCTTACTGTGTAGAAGACCAAGATTGCACTTCATCCGCGTGCAATGCAAAGCCAGGTTTGTTGTTTACTTAATTCATTAAAACTGTAAGAAAAAATTATAAAGCGTGAATGCTCAAAGCAGCCTAAATAACATGGAAGAAAATTAAATTCAAAGATAAAGAACTTACTTATAAGCTTCTGTTTCTTAAGAGAAGTTTGAAAAAGGGGGCTAAACTTCAGAATGCCTGGGTAATCAGATGGTTCTTTAAAACAAGCAACTTTCTTTAAAACAAGCAACTATGCATATCTTGATAGCAAGGGTGTCATGGCATGGAAGGATGAAAATAGCTTACTTTACAATTTTTCCCAAACCAAAAAACAATTAACCCTTCGTTCTTTTAAAGCAGAAATGAAGGATCTATTATTAGATGC
>OX419338.1:23776382-23796382 GCA_948470475.1 Galaxea fascicularis
TATTGAACTACAAGTTAAGCTATGGCTCATACAATTGGTAGTTTTGTTGAGCAAACTATAGATAAAAATTCCCACAAGCTCCTTCTCATTCAATTCGTGGATAATACATGTAGGTACTCGTGATCTTGAAAGTTCTCAAATTACCCTTGTCCTGAGGCTTGTGCAGTTTTGAGAACTTTCAAATTCAGTCATATCTACCGGTACATGTATTAATCACAAATTGTGCATGAGGTAGTACGATTTCCTATATGTGTTAGTATTAGTATTATTGGTATTGGTGTTTTGTTATTTTAAGAAATCAGATGAGCATGGCAGGTGTGGTGATTCTACATGGCGGGCTGCTGGGAACACACTTAAAAAGAAGTGCAATCTAAGTGAGACAGGGTTGGAGATTGCTGGCTGCAGGCATGCTTTGGCACAAAATGCTGTCAATATGTTTTTTGGGGAAGTATATGGCTATGCCCACTACTTGCAAGTCAACTACCACATCACAAAGAAAGTTGAGTACTTTTGGTATGATGTTGTTTGCAAGTATTGGCCATGGCTGAAAAAACATGACAAGGAAACCTCTCAAAAGATGAAGCCTGCATTATCTGTAATGCATTCGAAAGCTCATTCTTGGTCGTGTCAGGTAAGACAACTCTATGAACTCTTTGGTGTTCAGTGAATGACACAATAGAAACATTCTAACTGATCTACCCACGCAAAGACTTGAGTTAACACGCTCGCAGCATCAACATGATTTTTTGAATGCACCTTAATAGAGTTCAGTCCTTTTTTTAGTCTTTTTCCTCTCTTTTTCATAGTCTTATAAGTTCTGTTTTAATTTTAATAGTTTTACAGCGTGTTAATAGAAGGAACAGTTCTCAGTTGTAATGAACTGAAGCTATAATTTATTTGCATTTTCACCTAGACATTATGGGGTGGGCGTTGGCAAAAAGGGGCAGCCGCAACAACTGGAGAAGAGGTTGAACAAATCAACAGTCATTTTTCTAGACTAGGCAGCAGTACGAAGCATATGCTTCCTGAAGGTGGTTAATTCATATTTAATATAACTATTTTGTTAAGTTATGCATGTGGGCGTTTTTTAAATAAACCTGTATTACTTGAGTGCTTAAATATTATTATCCTTGTGCTATAAAGATAATACTGGAATTGTTTTCTGATAAAGGTAGGGAAGAACTACTCACGGAACACGCTATGAAGTGGAACCGACGTAAAATTGAAGGTCTTCCTCGTTCTCTTTCTAAACGTTATACTAAGGTGCAGTATGTGACCAGTTTCTTGGTATTTGTGTAATGGCAACTCTACTTGTTGGTTTACTGTAATTACGAAAAATTATGTTCTAGAAGACATGCACACCGTAGTACTTTGTCTGTACAGGCTCAAAGTCAACTGAAACATCTCCACATAGAACTTGAAGGACAGCTTGCAAGTCTAGGCCTTAAACGAAGTGGCGTCTGCTTGGAAGATTGGAAAAAAGATGTCCTTCTGGTGGCAACAGGTTTGTCAAAGCTTATTAGGCTTCTTGATTTCAAAACGAATTTCTACAATTGCACCCTCGTCGCCTTCCACACGTATGATAATGCCATGTATTTTTTTTTCAAGAGGAAGAAGCTTCTTATGGTAAAAAGGCCCAAATGACATCGGACGAGGCGACGTACCTCTGCCATTTGTTGACACTAGACAAGTGTGCTCCAAAGGAGAAACTATTGTGTGAGGTGGCTGACGAAATGTACGGGAAAAAATTCAGAGACCTTCAAGCTAACCCTTCGCCCAATTATGATGTAGGAGAAGTCATTCTTGTGGAAAAAGCCAAATTGCATTTTCAGACACAGATGGAACGTTTGCACCACTCAGTCTCGCAGCTGGCATTTAATATGGGAAAGCTATCTGGTCAGTGTGGTTAGTTATGCATTAGTTCTTCATTTCAAGTTTACACCTAGTTGATTGTTTCTTTTGGTTTTGTTTGTTTGTGTTTTTTTTTTCTATTTTCTAGATGGATCCAAACAACGACAAAAGCTGCGTGGCAAAATTTCGAACGAGAAAGTCAGGCTCACAAAAACAGTGGACACATACAACAAACTTTACGCTGATAACTCCGTCCAGTTGGCAGACATTGAGGCAGGAAATTTCCCTTGGAAAACTGAGCTCATTAATGAAGATGGTAATTTATTTTTCTTCACCTACAAATCAGACTTAGATAGAGTTTCAGTATTATTTGTCATGGTGTTGATGTCTGACGATTGGGAACTTTTAGGAGGGTAAGGCCGCAAGGGCTTATCTTTTTTCTTCTTTTAATATTTAGGTGTTCCTATTCGTACAAAACGTACCGTGGTCGATAAGCACATGGAAGTCTTGAGGTTTCAAGAGGAAATCGATCTTCTGGTAAATGAAATGATGGCTTTCATGAAATTTTATAAGGATACAGTATTACCATCGCTGGACAAGGAGAAAGAGAAACTTGAGAATTTGTTGAAAGGTATCAGTGTTGTTCTGCGTTTTCCTTAACGATATGTTAACCCGGTCTAACGATCATCCTTAACGTTTTTTTTATATCATTTCTACATCTCATAGAGATCAGAGTAATGCGAGACGATGGTTGCCCTAATTTATTGCCTTCTTGTTTGCTCATCGTATGTATCGTTTTATCTCCGGAGCTTCGAGAGCTAAATTACACTCACATGTCCTAGAACAGAATACACATAGTCATGATCATCGTAGTTTTGACGCAACAGTCGGTTACGAAATAGTCATAGACGCATAGTTTATTTCATAAACTGTTTTATTGATTTTCCAGAGACGGAAGAAGCGAGCAGAAACCTTTTGGAAGATCCTCCGGTATGTGCTGTGTTTATGTAGTATCATTGTTCAACAAGCAGTGATTTCTACGGAGGTAGTTTTCATGGTATAGTAACTTTGTGGCAAATTGTAAGTAAACGCAAAAAGGAGAAACTGTACAATTCATTGCCACACATGCAGTAGGTATTATTACTTTGCGTTACATACACATTCGAACAACACTTGATAACTGTGACTCCCTAAATCAGATCACTATACCGTAGACTCCCGTTATCAATTGCCAACACTCTCAGGACCGCAAGCTAGTGTCCTTAACAGCGAGATTACGTAGCAGCTATATGGAGTTCTCTGTAATTTATTTTTGTTGTGGGTTTAGCTACTGTCTTGAATTATCCGGGTGTCTGCAATAAAAAGTGAGGTGCTTAGCTGGCAAGCACCTCACTTTTGTTTCTTTTTGTTTCTTTGTTTTTTCTTTTTTTCATTTTAGAGTCATCGGTACACTACAGTGTCAACCAATAAACAAGTTGTGGCTGCAAAACTTGCGCTCGTGATAGACGGTATGGAATTTGCGGTGAAGCAGATCGCCGCCGGAATCAACGCGTTTGCTCCAGTAATATCTCGAGATTTGGACGAGTTTCGCCAGGTCCTGCTCACTCAGCAGCTGGATGACGTAGAGAATGATGACGACGATGAACCTAGTATGAACGAGGACGACGATCTGGAGGATGATGATACTGAGAGCAGTATTACAGGTGGCCAAGAAGACATTTTCATTGACGCCCTTGAAAGGCTAGGTCCATCGCCAATAGACAGCGTTTCTTCTGAACAAGTTAGACCAGGAGTTAGTATCTGGAAGTTTCCCGGTGAGGTCTGTCAGGGCAGATACAAAGGTCGAAACGGCAGTAACGCTTGTAGTTTAATAAGTTTGCTCACTGGTTACACCATGTGGTTGAAGAAAATCGAACCTCCCTCGTCTCACCTTAGCATTTCAGGAGTCTTTGTTGACTCTTTGTGTGGGTGTATAGAGCTAGGTAATCGTATTTACGATATGTGCCGTGATAGTTTGCCGTTACGTTACCTATCGGTCCAGGAAGCTGCAAGTGTTCTGGAAACGTGGTGTGACATTTCAGTCGAAAGCAATTTGCCTGTGCGCCTCAAGGACCAACACGATCCATCTACCGTAGGTGGCCAACTTCGAGAAGCGGCGGCTTCTCGTGAATCTTTTTTTGCTTTTCTCATTCTCAATGAGAAGACGTCCTTGTTTCATGTATCATGCGGTACCGTGATGTACATTGACTCTCATTCTCATGGTTCGAGCGGTGCCGTGGTAGTGACAGCTAAACTTCAAGACCTTGAAATGATGTGCCAATGTGTATGGAATTTAGAGGAAAATGATGGTAGCACATTTGGAAACTTGGCTTTTGTCAATTTCAGGACATGATTTATTTTTACAGATGCATTTTTTTAAAGTCGGTATTGCAATTTTCTCGATCCAAGTAAGCTTAAGCCTTACAATACGAAAAGTAGCAGTTGAAGGAACCATAGTTGCCCATGACCAGGCAACACAATGGATGAATGAGCGCAAGACTTATGAGCATATGACAGTTGTAGATATAGTCTTAGTTTAAGTCACCCGTCTAGAAAATTGTTGCAAATAAAGTCAATGTCGTTGTTGTTAGACACAAATTTAGCGACAGCATCCGCGGTGTTAATAATTACACAGAGGCAACGGACGCCGGCGCCAATTGTCAGCGCTCTAATCATCGCCATCAGTATCAAATTTACCATAGAGAGACACACCACAGCATTTAAGCCATTGTTTGTTGGCTCTCTTTCCTGCTCCGAGAAGTTTTTCTCAAAGTACTCCAGTTTTCCCCTCTCCACAAACACCAACATTTTTCCCACACGGCCCCACAAGCGTACAGCTTTGAACTGTAAACAGTGTATACATGAAATTTCTTCACCTTTACTTTTTGTATTCCCCGAAACGTTCTCACAAAATTGCGATTCATTCTTAATGACGCGGGAGGTACTGTGGTCTAGAACGCAGCCCTCTCAAGGTGAGGCCCTTTCATTGCACTTTGATTGGGTTGACCCTTGCGATTACCCTAAATGTGGGTAAGTCGAGCGTTTAATTAATGTACGCTATAGGGACCTGCGTTCACGCTAGTCCCCGATAAGATAAACGAACATGTTATAAATTGACTAAAGCTGTGTTTTCAATGAAGCAAATAATTGTTTTTTAGTTGAAATTTGAATATTAGCCCTTGATCGACGGCAGCAAAGTCATTAAAAAAATTGGGTGACATTCCCAGTATCTCGGTAAGGGCTTAATGATCCAGTGAGTCACCTTCCATTATTAATAGCGAGCTTACGCAAAAGGACGGCTGGAAGACTCAGGACGGCAGAATGACGAAAAAATGTGGCGCGAGACTGTGCATTCCCAATCTTACGCGACGTCTTTTCGTCATTCTGCCGTCCTGAATGTTCCAGCGGTCCTGTTGCGTAAGCTCCCTAATGACACTCTCAGGACAGCGAGAGTCTGTGATAGCGGCAGCGAGAACACTTAAAATTGCGTAGAGTTATAACATATATTTAGTATTAAAATTTCGACTGATACGAAACAGAAAAATCGTAAATCAAGGCAAAAGAGACAAATAGTAAGACAAAACAAGGATAAATAAGATCCTTGTGGTTCGCGGAATGTGCGACATCCGTTAACACTAGAGAGTTAGGGCCTCCACAGACGAGACAAATCAGTGTGTGTGAATCACGTTATCGACTACAAATAATGAAAACGGATAAAGCCGAACTACGAAAAGTTGTCCCGTTTTTCATTCCTGCTCATAAAAAGATTTAAAATGAGGTTAAATTGCTTATGCTGTGGCCGGGATTATAGACCGAAAGACTGAATTCCGAAAGTTTATCCCGTTTTTTATTCGTGTTCATAAAAAGACTTAAAATGGGGTTAAAATTGTTTATGCTGTGTACAGGGTTATAGTCTTGAAGACTCAATTCCGAAAGCTTATCCCGTTTTTCATTCGTGTTGATAAAAAAAAAAAAAATTAAATGGGGTTAAATTTGCTTATACTGTGTACGGGGTTATAGTCTTGAAGACTGAACTCTGAAAGTTTATCCCGTTTTTCATTCGTGTTCATGAAAAAGACTTAAAATGGGGTTAAATTTGCTTATGCTGTGTACGGGGTTATAGTCTTAAACACTGAATTCCGAAAGTTTATCCCGTTTTTCGTTCGTGTTCATAAAAAAAACTTAAAATAGGGTTACATTTGCTTATGCTGTGTACGGGGTTATAGTCTTTAACACTGAATTCCGAAAGTTTATCCCGTTTTTCATTCGTGTTCATAAAAAAAAACTTAAAATGGGGTTAAATTTGCTTATGCTGTGTACGGAGTTATAGACTTGAAGACTCAATGCCTCAAGTTTATCCCGTTTTTCATTCGTGTTCACGAAAAAGACTTAAAATATGGTTACAATTGCTTATGCTGTGTACGGGGTTATAGTCTTTAACACTGAATTCCGTAAGTTTACCCCGTTTTTCATTCGTGTTTATAAAAAAACTTAAAATGGGGTTAAATTTGCTTATACTGTGTACGGGGTTATAGTCTTGAAGACTCAATGCCTTAAGTTTATCCCGTTTTTCATTCGTGTTCATTAAAAAGACTTAAAATTGGGTTAAATTTGCTTATACTGTGTACGGGGTTTATATAGTCTTGAAGACTGAACTCTGAAAGTTTATCCCGTTTTTCATTCGTGTTCATGAAAAAGACTTAAAATAGGGTTAACTTGGTTATGCTGTGTACGGGGTTATAGTCTTAAACACTGAATTCCGAAAGTTTATCCCGTTTGTCGTTCGTGTTCACAAAAAAAAAAAAAACTTAAAATGGGGTTAAATTTGCTTATGCTGTGGACGGGGTCATAGACTTGAAGACTGAATGCCGTAAGTTTATCCCGTTTTTCATTCGCGTTTATAAAAAAACTTAAAATGGGGGTTAAATTTGCTAATGCTGTGTACGGGGTTATAGACTTGAAGACTGAATTCCGTAAGTTTATCCCGTTTTTCATTCGTGTTTATAAAAAAAGCTTAAAATGGGGTTAAATTTGCTTATGCTGTGTACGGGGTTATAGTCTTTAACACTGAATTCCGTAAGTTTATCCCGTTTTTCATTCGTGTTCATAAAAAAAAACTTAAAATGGGGTTAAATTTGCTAATGCTGTGTACGGGGTTATAGACTTGAAGACTGAATTCCGAAAGTTTATCCCGTTTTTCATTCGTGTTTATAAAAAAACTTAAATGGGGTTAAATTTGCTTATACTGTGTACGGGGTTATAGTCTTGAAGACTCAATGCCTTAAGTTTATCCCGTTTTTCCTTCGTGTTCATAAAAAAGACTTAAAATAGGGTTAAATTTGCTTATACTGTGTACGGGGTTATAGACTTGAAGACTGAACTCTGAAAGTTTATCCCGTTTTTCATTCGTGTTCATGAAAAAGACTTAAAATAGGGTTAACTTGGTTATGCTGTGTACGGGGTTATAGTCTTAAACACTGAATTCCGAAAGTTTATCCCGTTTTTCATTCGTGTTCATAAAAAAAACTTAAAATGGGGTTAAATTTGCTAATGCTGTGTACGGGGTTATAGACTTGAAGACTGAATTCCGAAAGTTTATCCCGTTTTTCATTCGTGTTCATGAAAAAGACTTAAAATAGGGTTAACTTGGTTATGCTGTGTACGGGGTTATAGTCTTAAACACTGAATTCCGAAATTTTATCCCGTTTTTCGTTCGTGTTCATAAAAAAAAACTTAAAATGGGGTTAAATTTGCTTATGCTGTGTACGGGGTTATAGACTTGAAGACCGAATTCCGAAAGTTTATTCCTTTCTTCCTTCGTGTTCATAAAAAAAGACTTAAAATGGTGTTAAATTTGCTCCGATGCTGTGTCCGGGGTTATAAAACACGGATAAAGGGGGCACCCCGGTTAAATGCCTTGTTATTGCGTAAATTTAAGATGAACTTTTCATTTCAAAAATTCATTCAATCGAAAAATGGCCTTATAAGGTTGGAGTCCTTGTTACAGTCAATGTTTGTTTTTAATTTCTTTGAAAGTACAAAGGTTGGTGGGGGAAGCTTCAAATTAAGCTAATTGAAAACTAAAAGTTATAGTGAATAATTCGTAGACAAAGGCCAGATAGTCAACCGTCGCTGAGCCCATTGGCGGACTGATTTATGTATTTAACCTTTTCTACCCTTCTGTTCTTCATTCTCAATTCACCCCATGTACCCAAAAACAGATATTACAGTCTTTCCCGTAAAACCATGAACACCAGAAATATCTATGGAATGTTATTGCATAGATGTGGTTCCACGGTTTTACAGGAAAGACTGTAACAAATAAAAAATATGTAAAAATATAAAACAGTAAAACGTATTTTAAGCTCACGATACAACCTTTTGAAGGCATGTTTCGGCATGACTTATGCCATCGGCAGTTTAATGTGTTGTTCCGTTTTCCACTGTTTAAAAGCAGTGGGAAAATTTTCCTCCACAAGCATCTTTTATGTCTCAATTAAATACCTCTTACTAACCGAGTTCGAGGTCCGTACTGTAAGTTAGGACCGAGTTTTTCCCCGTTCACTTACGGCCCAAGCGCGAAGCGCGCGGGCCATAAATCAACGCGGATCCGTAACTTACAGCACGGACCGAGAAAACGAGGTTAGTAAGATATTTATTATATCTCTGAGGTTAATCAGGCGCGAGGAAAGGAAACTTTCAACTTTAGCGGGCCGTACAGCATAGTACGGTCCGCTTAATTGACCAATCACACAGCGCGCGCACTGAGAGATATAATAAAATAGTATATTCGGTATTTAAAAGAAAGAAAATATTAGGTATTTAATGACAATAAGATTGCTAATGGCATTTTATATTTATCTCTATTCTTATAGCTAAAACATGTCTGCAAATTTAGATAACTCCGAATAGGAAAGGAAACTGAAACTGGAAGAAAATTGGAGTGAATCTCAAAATCCAATTTAAAAGGGTGAAAGTCTGTCACAGTCTTGGACTCACATCAAAAGAAACACTTCAGTGTTGGTCTTGCAATTCAAAACTCAAAAAGGTCTCTGGCGTTCAAATAAAAATCTTTCTATCTGTCTATCTGTTTACCGCCCCTAGATAAATCGTAACATTTGAGTAGATTCTGGTAAAATGAGATTTCAAAACTTGAAAAGAATGAAGGAGCAACCGACGATGGTCCATTTCAAGTGAAAAGGCCAGATTATCAGTACTCTAGACCGTTGTTAGGATAAACATTTCAAGACGGTCAAACTAAGGATTCCCTTTAATCTCAAGAGAAATTACCGTTTTTGTCCCAAGCTCGTGAATAGTGTCCTAGTGAAACATCAGGGTTTACAAATGATACAAACAATTCATACTGAATGTATACTTCTCTGGTCATTGGTATGTATTTAGCTACTTCATACATGGTATTATGAAGCGACCCCACATGTTGAAACATGATTGAACATTTTTTAGGAAAGTAGTCTATCTGACTTAAAAGGCTAAGAGAGATTTGTAAACCCTGCATCACGTTCAATCATTCAATACTAAATGTCTGTTAGGTTAGAAAAATGAAGTCATACAGTCGAACCTCTCCTTATGGACACCTCTCTAATACGGACAGTTCACTTGGGCCCGGGGAAATGCCCATACATTCTTTGTGAAAATAACCTCTATAATATGGACAACGGACACGAAATCTCGGACCCAGCGACAGTTCTTATTGAACACGATTTCCTGTTTGTCGTTACATATCAAAGTGTAATCAATTGTCTCATTGTTCGTACGATAACAGTATCATTTGTTTTCAGTCAGTTAAAATTATATATCGACATGCCATTGCCATTTATCATCAATATTTCTCACTCTTTGAAGACTCTCCAGTTGTTGCTTTAAATTTTTCTACCTCTTTTTTTCTCTTTTCTGCCACAGGATATGTTTTTGGAATTGTACACCTTGTATTGTATTGATTTGTACAGTCCATTAAACAATTTAAATGCACCTCAAAGACTAGTTTGGGACAGTTTTGACTTAAAGAACACTTAATACCATCAATATAGCCTTTAAAGTGCCGTAATATTCATTACCTCTACACAACGGAAACCTCTTTAATACGGACACTTTGCTTTCTCATTTCGGTGTCCGTATTAGAGAGGTTCGACTGTATTAACGAGGCGGAGTTACACAGAAACAAATCCTCATGTATCTTAAATAAATGGCCTAAGCTCAAGGGAACTGTTTGACGTAAGTCTGGCGGTCTTCAAATGAAGCAAGGGTAAAGCAAAAAACTGCCCATTCGTTAAATACGAATTTTCTGAAATGTCTCCCAGGATGAGTGGGGCAGCTACGTTTTGGAGGGTCTTTGTTATTAACACACAGACATGACTGCTCGGTATTGAGCAACCATGTATATTATTTCTGCCCCTCTGGACTTGTCCACAGGCGAGTACCCTGTCCCCAACTTGATAGGCGACAATGTCTCCTGCATCAGCTCCTACTGAGAAAGAATGAAGACTCAAAACACATGTGCACAACACCACGCCCTAAATCCTTATTAAGAAATCTGCATTTAGCTCAGTTTTGCAGTGATCAACTTAAAAGACTATGCTACTTTGCCAACCAAACACACTCTGTCACCTTTATTGTAAGTTACTTTAATTGCATGATATGTTCAATAGAAATACTGCAGTGAGAACGTTTAGTGACTCGTTATGAGTCCACCTTTGTCTGTAAATAAAGTGAAGCAAATGAGCCTTGAACCTAATACATGTTCGCGAATGTCTGACTTACTAACTGACAATGACATATACAATATAATATCTTGTCCAATGGTTAATATTTACTCCCAATAAAAGGCAACAAAATATAACTTGCCAATGGAAGGTTGAAGTGGAGCTACAGTTAATGATGAAACTATAAAAAGAAAAGACATTATTGAAGAAAATAGCACTCCAATCAACTTGATAAATGTGTCAATATCTTTATAAATAGGCTCCTGTATAATGGTTACTAGTTTCTTGAAATAACAAGCAACAAACAGAACACACCAGTAGAATTGGGTTGTGAAGGAGGTGCAGCTGATGACACTACAATAAAGAAATTATATTGTTGAACAATTCGTAACTACAACAACCTAAATAAATAATTGTATAAATATCTTTTTCAACATGCTCCTGTGTGTTGGTCACTATTTACTTTAAATATCAAAACAAACAGATCAACACACCAGCAGAATTAGGTTGTACAGGAAGTGTGGCTGATGATGACACTACAATAAAGAAAGATACTGCTGAAGAACATGTCACTCAAATAGACTTTTTAAACTTGTTTAATTGTCTATATAATCTCGCTCTTGGAAATTGTTTAATTGAAATATCAAACACAAAACAACATACCAGTGGAAGGTTTAGGAGGAGGGGCAGCTGCTGATGACACTAAAAAAAATATTGTTGAATAATATTTCACTCTACTAAACTAAATAAATGTATATATTTTTTAATTGGTTTGTAACGTACCAATGGAAGGCTGAAGTGGAGGTACAGTTGATGATAAAACTAGAAAAAGAAAAGACATTATTGAAGAGAATAGCACTCCAATCAACGTGATAAATGTGTCAATATCTTTATAAATAGGCTCCTGTATAATGTTTACTTAAGTTACTTTAAATAACAAGCAACAAACAGAACACACCAGTAGAACTGGGTTGTGCAGGAGGTGCAGACGATGACACTACAATAGAGAAAACATACTGTTGAAGAGTATGTTACTCCAACCAACTTAATAAAATGATGTACTATATTGCTTAATTTTTACTTGAAATAACAAGCAACAAACACAACACACCAGTAGAATTGGGTTGTGCAGGAAGAGCAGTTGATGACAACACTACAATAAAGAAAGTATACTGTTGAAGAATATTTCACCCAACATAATAAACTTGATAAATGTATAAAAGTCTGTATAAAATTGCTCTTGTAACTTGGCTGTATTTCATTGAAATACCAAGAAAAAAAACATACCAGTGGAAGACCGAGGTGGAGGTGCAGCTGATGATGACACTAAAAATGCAAAATATTGTTGATGAATATTTCATTCCACTAAACTTGGTAAATGTATAATTCTGCTTATTGATGAGCTCCTATATTGGTTTACATTTACTTGAAATAATGATCAACAAACATACATGTACATGAAACATATCAATGACAGGTTGCGAAGGAGGTGTGGCTGATGACGACACTAAAAATGCAAAATATTGTTGATGAATATTTCACTCCACTAAACTTGGTAAATGGATAATTTTGCTTATTGAAGAGCTCCTATGTTGGTTTATATTTACTTGAAATAATGATCAACAAACATACATGTACATGTAACTTACCAATGATAGGTTGAGAAGGAGGTGTGGCTGATGGTGACACTGCAAAAGGCAGATATTGTGCAACAATATTTCACCCCACTGAACCTGATAGATGCATATATTTTTTATGAACAAGCTCCTTTATTGATTTATATTTAGTTGAAATAATGAACAACAAATACCCATGTACATGTAACAAACCAATGCTAGATTGAGAAGGAGGTGTGGTTTCTGATGACATGAAAAAGTAAAGTACTGATGGTGATGGGTTTAACCAGAGGTTATAAAGGCTTACTCCAATAATTAAGCGCTGCAGTCATGCTTATTCAATTTTTCTTTGATCAGAATCTTTTTTAGCTGGTTGTCACTATTCTTGCTTTTCACCCACGTGACCTTTTGCTTGACAACGGTTGCTAGCCGCCATGTTGGTGTCCCTCGATAGTAAACAAAGTGATCGAAAAGAGAAGGTAGTGTGAGGAAATGTGGGAGAGTTAACTATGGTTTTATGCATTGTGTGGGGATGTGGATCCAAAAGTGGCAAACATAAAGGTCTTGGATTCTTTCGGATACCGAAAATCATCCCTGACCAAGGCGAAGAGTACGAGGAACTGACTAGAAAGCGTACGGAAAGGTGGATCGGTGCAGTAAGTACATATCCTCGAGACAGAAAGAGTTTGCGGTCGTCATTTTTTCACCAAGGACAGCCAGCGAAGGACTTCGATCAGTTCAGTCCAGACTGGGTACCTTTCCTAAATTTAGGAAAGAAAGAATATCGACGTCCAAGGGACTTTAAAACATCTGTAGAAAGATCTGAGAGAGTTGAAAGGAGACCACGGAAGGCCGCCATTGAACAACAAGAGCAGGAAGCTCCAAAGACGAGAAAACTTCCAGAACAAAGCGGTGATCGCATCTGTGATATAGACTTTGAATCTGGGGCTAGTACATCAGAAACTACAGAGGAACAGCTAACTGATGGAATGGATACAGATAACTTTTGCGATGGGCAGGGAACGAAGTGCGAAACTGAAGAGTTCGCACATTCCTCCACACAAACAGAGCCGGAAGTGGCACCAACTGCTGCCAGTGAAGGGACTCAAACTGAAGAGTTTAAGTATTTATTTGAAAGACCTTGTGGCTATAAGGCACCTGGAATAGATTTTTCGATACCGACGACAAAGTGCGGTTTTATACGGGGCTGCCGTCCATCGAAATCGAATCAAGCATTTACACCAGTATTGAAGGTGGAGGATACAACCATATGCTAGTCTCAACTGGGGAAGTTTGTTAAAATTTTTCATCTTAGTGCTATGCATTTTCATTTTACATGTGCTGGTGCAAAGAAAATATTTACATGCCTCTGCTATTTATATGTGTTCCAGGCAATGTTATATAGTCAATACTATTGACTATAAACAATAATAATATTATATGTGATAGAGTGAGAAAGGAAATCATTATGTTAAAAAGAGCTGTAAGGGTATTTCACAGTTTTATGGAAAACCCTCTAACTTGTTTACGTATAATTTAGACTGATGAAATAGAAAACTAAATTAGCTAAAAGTATTTTCAAGGCTGATGATTATTTTTTGCTTCATTATTCCAATCTCCCTCTCCCCACCACGCATCATCACGCTTGCGACATGAGTGCATGTTTCTCCTAAACCAGCCTTACATCCAAGGCAATGTGCTGAGAGGATCGTCCCATCTGTCTCAGTTATGATCCAGATATCAACAGGAGGTTCGTTCATTGCCTGTGGGTGTCGAACTTTGCCAACCACGACGTAGTATTTATCGCGAATCAGCTTTCCTCGTACCGATTGAACGAACCCCGAAACCATTTGATTATAGGCGTTCAAACTTTTGTAGGCCTTGAATTATTTTCTTGTATAATGGCTCGTTTCCAGAACCAAATATCCAAGCAAATCCGAAACTTCTATGGGAGGTAGACATTCCCCGTTAAACTGCTCTTTCGGGATGCTGGCCGGGTCGACTCTGATAACAGATATTTTCGCTAAATATCGCTCTTTAACTCGAGTTCCCAGCCCTTTCACGTAATCTAAAAGCACTGGGATAGCTTTGCTGAGTTTTTCCGAGTCGTCTTCGAGTTCAGAAGCTATTGAAAAGTCGCGAGATTATCAGCAGAGAATCTACAAATGGCCTATATTTCACTCTATTTACATGTGATAACACGCTTCGAGGGACACCAACATGGCGTATCACCAAATTTGCATAATCTGTGACGTCACGTGAAAAGCAAGAATACACTTCACTGACTTGACTTAAAACTGTCAAAATAATTACTTCTATGCTCTTATATCTTCTACTATTGAACTTATCCTATGGTCTGTACTAACATACAGCCATGAAAATATTGCAATATTATTGTAAAGGTACAAACCAGGGTTATGTAAGACTTCAGGTGAGATGCTTGGGATGGGCTGGCTATTAAGAAGTGTGGGCTGTGATGTGGTAGTCTCAGATGAGTGAGATCCTTCACTTGGATCTTGAGTAGCTGGCTTTCGCTTATTCTTTGATTTAAGGTCTACGAGAAAGAAAATAATAACAACACTGGAAATCATTCTTATCAGTATCTGGGCTGTGCTCTAGAAGCACCCAGTGGCTTCTCACAATTTATTTTTGCCCTCAGATAACTAAGGAAAAAAACGTTTTTTAATTAAGACAGCTATTAAAATTTGAAAGGTTTTTCATTGAACTGAGGCAAGACTGCAATGATCACCCAAAGACTCCTTAACTATATACACACAGTGCTGTGCTGTGCTGTGCTTAGAAGAATACCTACATATATCAGTGTACAATCTAGTAAATTATAAACCTACTCTTTTTCAGTGTCAATTCAGTTTGAATATTGGTTGTTTCCTGGTTTCAGTCGTTTGGTTTTTTGGTGAAAGCTGATTGGTGCATTCAATTCCCAAAGGCACAAGAAACTAAAATTTCTTGTCATGTAACTGAATTCACTTCAATTAAAATGTTCTTTGTAAATGCGAGAATACACTTCAAACCACATTTACCTTCCATAAATTTTCGAAATAGCATCAAAGCCATTTTACCACCCTCTGAGGCCTTGATGTCTGCTTTATTGCCAATGAATGAGACACCAGCTCCCTCAGTGCCGTAAAATGTCAACGTGTCACCATTTCCATGTTTGTGGTGCATCATTATGATGATGTCGCAGGAATGATGCATGTGTAGAATGTCAGCCTATGGTTACACATACAATAGCAATCTCTTTATTGAACATTTCAGACAGTTTTGCGTGTACTAGCTAGTATGCAAACAATTTCTTTGTACAACACTCTATTGGCTCAATCTTAAGTCTATAATACTATAATATATATATTTAGGCAAACCTAAAAGCGGAGCTCCACAGTTCTTTTTTTATTGTATGGCATTTACCGATAAAATAAAATCAATGCCAGGACTCGAGCCAGGACTCTAGTACGTAAGGACTTCTGCATTGTGATTATAGTTTTTACTGTTTTGCTGTAGAGCCACAGCCACCATTCAAACATGTGCTAACGTACATTTTCGATTTATCATCGGCTTTGCCACGTTGGATCAAGGGACTACATAACCAGAGCATAAACGATTTTACTTCATCACAGTTTAATTACATCCGATCAAATTTCAATACAAATGGTGTAAATCTCTAAACTATAGGTTAACAGTCCCAGTGTCTCACTTTTAAATCCAACATCACAACCGGTTATGTGCTTTGGCTAAGTCACAAATTTTCTAACATGTATCGTTGACATTTTAACCTCAACAAACCGAAATATTCCACAACAAAACAAAATGGTAAAACCCCAAAGTGGGTACTCTTCGACACTACCCAAAACAGAAGAAAAGTACTTTGCTCGCCTTGTTTTGACTATTTTATGGCGTCATTTTTTGTGAGCTATAAAGACGATAGAAAGGTGCCGTCTGTGTCCTTTGTACAATAGCACCAAAAAACATTAACCGAAAAAGACTTTAACTTAACTTTTCGTTGTGAAAAGTGGCTGCGGCACAATAAGCCATGAATCAACTCAGGTGATCAACTACAAATGGTTGAGAATGGTTTTATTCTTGACTTCGATCAACTACAAATATTGCAAACTACAAACGTTGACTACGAGTCGTGGGCGGTAATATTTTTTACATCACTGTTAATGATAACATCTGATTGGCAATGACAACAGACAAACAAATCGGTTTCAGAAAAAAATTGGTCAATAAACATTGAATTAAAGACGAAGTTTTTACTGCAATTAGCCCATTAAGTCTACGATTTTTTAACTTACAACGAGAATTGCTGTGAAGGACAACATATTGCTGGCATTTCGACTGCTAAAGCTGTTAAAAATCGTGTTTACTTCTGGCAAGGAGTTGTCGCTCTTTGCGAGAGTTTTCCAAATGCCAATCCGGCTCTTGTTCCTAACAAAGCGGAGCCGAGGATTTAAACCGTCCGAACTTCGTTTGGCTTTTCTTCAACCAATTTTGAGCCCAAAAATGAGCGACAGCAGGGAAAACGAAGACTTTTAGGATCCACTAATGAAATATTGAATAGAAAACATTTGGAAAAAACACGAGCATTTTTTAGTCCAAACCATATTTGAGATAAAAGCGTGAAAACAACAAAACGTAAGAAAACAAAAAACGATACGAATGTTTCTTCGGCGTTTTGGCGTTTCTTGGAAAAATAAGACAAGCAACAAACATAACTCGTGAGCAACCTAGGCAAATCGCTAGTCCGAGTGTTCTTGACATAAGTCTCCGTATAAAAGACAAAACAGGAATACTAAACCTACGGATGCGGACAGTTTAGGTCAGTCAACAATCACTCCGAACGCAGAGCTGACATAATAGCCGTCATTTCACACAAAATCATTGCTTTGCTAAGAATTGCGGCGAGGGACAATATATTGCCGGCATTTCCAATGCTGCAACTGTTAAAAATCGTTTTTACTTTTGGCATGGAGTTGTTGTTCTTTCGGCGAGAGTTTTCCAAATGTCAAACTTACCAAGCGGCGCCGAGGTTATAAACCGTCCGGACTTCGCTTGGCTTTTCTTCAACAAATTTTGTGCCCTAAAATGAGCGACAGCAGGAAAAAACGAAACGTTTTAGGATCCAAGATGAAATATTGGATAGAAAACATTTGGAAAAAACAAGAGTCCAAACCAATTTGAGATAGAAGCGTGAAAATAACAAAACGTAAGAAAAGAAACCGATGCGAGTGTCTCTTCGACGTTTCTCGTAGAAATCGGAAAACATAAGTCAAGTAACAAACCGAGACAAATTGCTATTCAATTTTCTTGGCATAAATGTCCATATAAAAGACAAAACAGGAGTACTAACCTGCGCACAATTTAAGTCAGTCAACAATCACTCCGAACGCAGAGCTTAAGCAGAAGCGGTCATTTCACACAAAAGTAAGTCTTATTACGTCTCATGCCTATCAAGGAAGCTTGTTCAATTAAGGATTTTAGCGGCAAAACCGTCCAGTTTAATACACAGCAAAGTCCGAAGACAGCGTATAATTACTGAAACCTTGCCAGACCACACGATCTTTTCTCTTCATGCAAGCTTCTGCAGGCAAACACGAGGAAAAGCTGAAACTTCCTGACACTTGGTAATGTTTTTACAGCTTGACAAGAGACGCTCTCTTTTTCGCTGTTCCTCACTATAATTTCGTCTCTTTTCTCGGGCTTTTTGTTGTTTTTTCTCCCGTTGCTCGTCAGTACGATTCAGCCTGTTCACTCGAGCCCTTTCTTGTTCTCTCTCTCGTTGCTCGACAATACAATTCAGCCGGTTTGCTCGTGCTTTTTCTCCCGCTGTTTGTCACTGATACTCTGCCTGTTTACTCGTGCCCTTTCTTGTTCTTTCTCCCGCTGTTTGTCACTGATATTCCGCCAACGAATAGACAAAACTGACTTTGTTTTAAAACTGTCTTCAAAAAATTTCCCGCCACAAAAACGCGGGTTGAGAACTGCGTGTATGGCCAAATGATCTTTCCAAAAACAGTCCATATGGAAGCGCGCCTACATGCGAGCTTGCACACGAGAGGGTTAACTGGAGTATCACATTTGACTTTGGCTTACATGATGGGGTGGACGTACGTACGGTCGGTCGGACGGTCGGACGGTCGGTCGGACGGTCGGTCGGACGGTCGGTCGTACGATGACGTCATAACCAAAATTTCTCGGATGGATGGGTTACCATATTTTCTTATCAATGGTGCTCCGCGCGCGGAGCTCCGCTATTAACCAATATGTCTTACCCGGCTCTCCATAAGTTTCCTTTGCTGAGTAATATTTGTCATTTTCTTTCCCTTAAGTTTCTCTAGGTCTTTTTTGACCTTGGGGAAAGAGGAGGAACAATTTACACACTTCCTTCTTGCTACTGGCTGTTTTGTGCCACAGTTTGAGCATTTCTATAGAATAAAACATAATATATACATGTAATATTGATTATCATCAATGATTTAAGGACTGGTATGCACAATAGAATCCTTATGATTCAGTCGTCAAGGGGTATATCCTGATACACTACCATCATTGTCTGTAATACAGAAAACAACAATAAAATTAAGATACATATTATATAAAATTTGATCCAAAAGGATACAATGTCAAACATAACCATGCACACAAACAACCACATGTTTTGAAAATAACAACAATCTTATAAATGGATAGTGACAACCCCATAATTTAAAAGACAAGATATATAGAAATAATGGTCTTAGTTCGTTATAATTAAAATTAGACAGACGGTGGAAAAGCCTATCAGTGGCCTCAGAGGGTAGGGGGTGGAGGTGCATGCATGCGGCTAGCGAGTAAAACTTATGCCACGATGTTAGTCCATGAAAGGTATACATGTAATTTTCTAATCAGATGCATATCTCTTACTCTGGCAGAATAGTTGTAATATCATTGATATTCACAATCTTAAAATTTATAATTTTGTTACATGTAACAGTAAAATCTCTATTAAGAGAACCCATGTTAAACAAAGAACCTACATAACAAACAAAAAAAATGAAAGGCATTCAGTGGTTCAATAAATTATTGTCTTATTGCCATAATTTTTCTTTGAGGAACCGGTATTAAGAAGATGATTCAACAATTGTCTACTAAGGAGACATAGCAAAGGGTCCTGTGGGTGTATGTTTAATAAAGGTTTTACTGCACTTACCTTATCACAACTCCTAACTTTAGTTGATGAGTTATCTAGAAAAGGAAACATTGGAAATAAAAGAAAATACATTAAAGTTCTTACTGCAAGTACAATAATTATCAGTTCAATAAGTTTCTTATATCAACCTCAATTTAGATGAGTCCCCCTTTACATTTAAGATCTCAAGAAACTCATCTGCAGTTTCTTCTGGTTTAAACAAACAGGGATTATTTTATTATTTGTCTTTTTTTTAATTTTACCACTCAAATCTTTCTTATGTTAGTTATAGAAACAAAAGTTAAGCTTCTTTTAATTCAATTTCCTTTAATGTGCTACAACTGCTCATAGCACACATTATTTATTATTTAAGCTTAATATTTGACTGTGAAATTTTTAGTTTTTTTAACTATACTTTCTATTGGGCAGCACCTCGCTTGGGTCCTTCGGTCTTGTTGGTGCTTGTCCATTTGGGTGTTATACCTTTTTCTTAAGATGGATTATTTATGTATTATAATTGCAATCCAATCAAGCTTTCAAAAAAAAAATTATTTGGCAAAATGTATTTACTTTCGCTCCTATCAAAAA
>OX419338.1:23801382-23803882 GCA_948470475.1 Galaxea fascicularis
GTACATTAAAATCATATTGTTTGAGAATTTAGCAGAAAAGTGCATTAGGCTGATACAAAGTTGATGTCATGTTTTGCTTACAACACAGTAAGATCATAAGATACATTACATGTAAGAGACTGGAGAACTGCAGGTATGAATCCAGGATTTGCAACAGGGGGTTACTTAATGTGTGGTAGCCATTTTTCCCTCCCAAAAACTAAGGATTGGCTACCCAAAAAGGAGGGCGAATAGTCACCCAATGCACTGCCTGGATCTATGCCTGAACTAATACATGTCTTCTTTCAATAAATTTAAAGGACTCTCAGTTGTGATGACTTGAGTTGGGGTATTAAAATGTTTTGGAGGAACATCCCATAGTTACATGTAAAATTGGTCACGAGTGTTATTTCATATATTTTTTCATAATTAATTTTAGCTAGCATTGTTCATGCTTAGACTGATTGAATCTACTCTACTATAAAATATGTTGCCGTTAAATTTGGAAAAGAAGCTTAAAGATTTGACAAGCTAAGAATCCTATTTCACTAATTTATTTCCTTAGGAAGATGATGTCATATGTCTATGTGCCTGTAATACAAAAGGAACTTGATATTTTTAGAGAAACAGTCTGGAATACACACAGAGTAAGGAAACAAAAAAACAAAGAACTTCCAACTGGTGTACCTGAGCACATATACACCTGTCCAAATCAATATGGTGGTGAGAAGTGTGGTCATGTCATAACAGAAGAGCAGCTAAGAGAAGTTGCAGAATTCTCTGGTGTCCTTGATAACACTGATGACTTTCTGGATGATACTTTCAGACAGGAGTGCCAAAGACACATACCAGACACAGATGATATCAAGCCAGCACAGGCTTCTAATGCATATTTGTTTTTAAGAGATAATTTTGACGTAAATAACTTGATGTCTATGTAGGTATGAACCTATTTCCAAAAACATTGGTGGCCATTCTGAATTGAGACAAAATGCATTCATTTTATGTTTCTTGATGTGCAATGCATTTTCATGTATCTGATTTCCCTTTAACCTCACCCATCCCCCAGCAGTATGTTGCAGTAAAAAGTTTGGTATCTACTACCTTGCAATAAGTTGACAAAACATTGTAAAGGGGAGGGGGTCATAATTGTAGAAAAAATGTATACCTTCCAATGATAGAAACTTGGAATCAATTAGAACATTTACAGTGAGATCTGAAAGCCACGTTGCATACTTCCTCTTATCAACAGTAACAAAAGTATATAAAGTTTTAAGAGGGAAAAGCACAATGTGAACTGAATGTATTACAATAATGTAATACAATTAGGAAACTTTAGATGATGTTTTCCAAAAAACTAACACAACAATCTTTGACAAGTTATATTGTTAATAATAATTAGTTCATTTTGTAAATACAACATGCAACCAAACGTATAGGCAGTGTAAGCACATAGAAGCTGCACTGCAAGTGCTAGTGGGGTGCAAACATGAGAGTGTTTCAAAATATGGTCACTTGCATCAATCAAATCGAAAGCTTTAGCATCTTGCAGTAATTGTTGCAAACGTGACTACTCAAGAACTTATCAATAGCTTGAAAGGACAGGTTGCCAGTGCAGAAACGAAAGGAGTTGTCATCAGGGTCTTTTAGCTCAGAGCTTGCCACTTCAGGGTCACACAGTGTGTAGTCTACCCCTTGAATATCTGTAACCATCAGTTGTTGTTGAGATTTAACATAAGTGTAGTGAACATATGTCTCAGCTTTATGGCTAATTTCACTGACATCATCAGGTGCCACACACATTTCTCCAGTGTTGTTGATGTACTTCTTGAATGTTCCGTCTAGATGGCTTTCCAGTGTCACATGTTCATTGTTCAAAGATGAGAAGTATACCTTATTGTAACTAAAGGTCTGACCAAATTCGAGAAGTGGGACCTCCATAGCCATATTCTGTGCAAAATTTCGGGCCAATGCATTCAGCTGCACTGACTTCCTTGTGTGGGCTTCAATTGATCCAAACAACACCTCGATTCCCTGTTTTTCGCTTTCCTTGTATTTTTTCAGTACATAGTTCCCTTTGGGAAGGCCAGCAATGGATTTTGCCATATAAGCTTCACGGAATGCCCCTTCTGCAAATGGTTTCCGCTCAAGGGAAATTTTGACTTCCACAGGATTCAGCCACTCCATGTTAGTCAAAGAAAACTCTTCCAGCTTGAGGGTTACAATATCCACTTCAGGAGCCGCAATGACTTTACCTAACTTCAGCATCTGACTTAGAGATATGGAAGGCACAACTGACGACTTCGCTACAGATACCGATTTCGGCGGGATGTGGGATACAGTTTTTCTAGGACTCCCTCTTAACGGCTCGCTTTGGTGAAAAGGCTGTTTCTTTGTGCTTGTGGGATGAACTAAGCTTTCTACGAAACGCACGTGCACAACCTTCCAATTCTTGATTTGACTGATGTCAGTGTACGACGGACCTCTTTCCCCGGCAAGAACATCACATTCGAGTTCTGTA
>OX419338.1:23808882-23846382 GCA_948470475.1 Galaxea fascicularis
CAACGTAAGTCTACTCGGACGAGAAGGCCTAATGTTACTTTGGACTTAGAAGGAGTTCATTTGGAAAGGCTTCGTGGCAAGAAGGACGCAAGGTCAGGTTTCGCCTCTTACGTCTCCGCTAGAGTGAGAGAAATCACGGATTTGCTCTCCGATGAACGGGATCTTCAGGCTGTAAAGGAGAAATTAGTTCACGCAATTAAGGCTTTCGATAATTTCAAAAACGCTCATTATGATTATTGGCGCGAAGTTAAAGATGAAAAGGGTGCCGCGGAATGTCACGAGTATCTGTCGAAACACATAGATGATTTTAGCGCCTTCCGCCAGCAGGTGAGCAATTGGATCGCCGTTGCCGAAGATAATCTTTTGTCTGTTGCACCTCAAGTGGTTGCGAGCATAAATCCAGAGGACTCGGTTAGCAATGTCGGTTTACAAGCACGTTCATCTACCTCAAAACACTCGAAACAGTCTAGTCGCACGAGTTGTCGTGGCAGTCGCGCGGCATCCATCGAGGCCGCGAGGGCGAAAGAAGCGGCGAGGTTAGCGGAGTTGGAGGCGGAGAAAGTCATGCTTGATAAACGCCAGGCCTTAGAGGAAAGGAAATTTCGTCTGAGCCAAGAAGAGGCGCGCCTCAACCTGGAAGCTGAAATGGTCAAAAGTACAAGGAAGGGTCAAGCTTTAGCAGCTTTGGTGACTCCATCTTCTCAACCTCTTCAGCGTCCCTACAAATTGGAGTTCGAGGGTTCTTGCGAGAATGCCCCGCGAGTGGCAGGAAATATTGCGAACGAAGCAGATAACGAAGTAGATAACGAAGATGATCAGCCGAATTCTCGTGATGACTTTCAACGAGAGGCGATGGTTTTACAGCGTCAGCAGACCGTCTTACAGGTTCAACAGAATCGCATTGTTGAATTGCTAGCTGTCAATCAGAATAAAAGCAAACTTCCTCAGCCTCGTGTGCCCATCTTTGATGGGAATCCTGTGGACTATCGTAGCTTTGTTCGGGCTTTTGAGAGTCTGATAGAATCTCGTACCCAAAGTAGTACGGAAAGACTTTATTACCTTGAGCAGTATACCGCTGGAGACGTTAAGGAACTGATACGATCATGCCACCATTTACCCCCTGATGAGGGATACGAAGAGGCACGCAGACTTCTTAAAAGAAAGTTTGGAGATGAATATCGGATCGCCTCAGCATATGAATCTAAGGCCTTGGGTTGGCCCCCCATAAAGCCAGAGGATGGCCCAGCGCTTAGCAAGTTTGCAATCTTCCTCTCAAGCTGTAGAAATGCCTTAGCGAGCAGTCAGTACGCATCAAAGTTCGACCAGCCAGGCAATATTCAGAAATTGATTTTCAAGCTGCCGTTTAGTATGAGAGAGAGATGGCGTCGCTGTGTCGATGACATTATGGAGTGGCAGTTAAGACCAGTGAAATTTAGCGACCTTGTGGCTTTTGTTGATCAAGAGGCAAGGATTGCTACAAATCCAGTCTTCGGGGATATCTTGGACAAGGGTCAGTCAAGTTCTGATTTCAGATCGCGAAGAGCGCCTCAGGGATCCCATGGTTTTAAACCGTCCAAGCCAAAGACATCGACCTTTGTTACCCAGGTGCAGAGCAGTCAACGCATATGTGGAGAACATAATCCTTGTGTGGATGCCGCTGCCGCGAACGTCCAGCCCAGCCTGTGCCTATTCTGCCAAAGGAACCACGCCTTAGAAGACTGCCATTTGCTTAGATGGAAACCATATCAAGAGCGTATCAAGTTCCTAGCATCTAAGAGGCTTTGCTTTGGCTGCCTGTCTGACAAGCATGTGGCAAGACTCTGTCCTGAGAGAAAGGCCTGCAAAATTCCTAACTGCACTCGCAAGCATCCCACAGTCCTTCACACGTCGAGTAATCGAGAGAAGTCCTCAGTGGACGTTGGTGTCGGTACCGAGAACAGCACTGAAGCCCCTGTGCTGAATGGCATGGTAAATACAGACAAGTGTCCAAATGGTCCTAACCAGGAAGCCCGCCGTAGGACAGCTCTGGCTGTCATTCCTGTCAAGGTCCGTTCGAAAGATAACAACAAGTCGGTTATCACTTACGCATTTTTAGACAATGGAAGCAGTGCCACCTTCTGTACTGAATCGTTAATGAAGCAACTTGGAGTTGACGGTGCAAAAGTGAAGATTTCTCTTTCCACTTTGGAGAAGAAGAACAGTCCAGTTGACAGTTACCTGATCCGTGACCTGGTTGTGTCTGACCTTGACGAGAACGATTTTGTCTACCTCCCTACCCTGTATACCAGACCAGAGATTCCAGTCAGTGTTGAAGACATTCCGACTCAAGAAGATGTGGATCGTTGGCCCTATTTGCATGACGTCTTCATACCCAATGTTGATGCTGAGATAGGACTTCTAATTGCCAGCGATGTGCCAGAAGCACTTGATCCAGTCGAAATGAGGCACAGTCGAGACGGTGGCCCTTACGCGTCAAGGACGCGCATTGGATGGGCTGTGAACGGTCCTTTGGGACGTTGTCGTAAGGCATCTCAAACCTCAGGTTTCTTCGTTAAAGTCGATCCCCAGCTCCAGTTTATGGTAGAGAACTTCTACAATCGCGACTTTGGTGACATTTCCGCAGATGATGCTACAGAGATGTCCCAAGATGAACGCCGCTTTATGCAGAACGCTGAGAAAATACAGCTAAAGTTCGGGCATTATGAAATCCCCTTACCATTTAAAAGTCCAGAAGCCTTAGTTCCCAACAACAAGTCACAGGCCTTGACGCGCGTCGGTTGGTTGAAGAGAAGATTAGAGAAAGATTCCAAGTTCTGTGATGATTACAGAGCCTTCATGTCAGACCTGATGGCCAAGGGCTATGCACGCAAAGTACCTCCTGACCAGGCTAGTCCCGCTGAGGGTAAAGTGTGGTATATACCCCACCATGGAGTGTACCACCCCCATAAACCAGGCAAGATAAGAGTAGTCTTCGATTGTTCAGCAAAGTTCAAGGGATTGTCACTCAACAGCATGTTGCACAAAGGTCCGGACCTGACCAATTCACTTGTTGGAGTGCTGACAAGGTTCCGTGAGGACAGAGTAGCAGTCATGGCAGACATAGAAGCCATGTTTTATCAGGCACGAGTTCCGGACCACGACAATTCCTTCCTGCGCTTCCTCTGGTGGGAGGATGGTAATTTGGCGCGAGACGCACAAGAATACCAGATGCTTGTTTATTTGTTTGGAGCCATATCGTCACCGGCTTGCGCTAATTTCGCACTTGGAAGGACTGCAGAGGACAACAGGGGTTGCTTTCCTCCCGAAGTGATAAGTACCGTAAAGAGAAACTTCTACGTGGACGACTGCCTCAAGTCCCTACCCTCAGAAACTGCTGCGATCACCCATGTCACCAATTTGCAAGCTCTACTCTTACGAGGTGGATTTAAGCTCATGAAATGGGTCAGCAATAGTCGGAAGGTTCTCCAATCCATTCCTGAGTCAGAACGTTCCACGCAGTTCAAAAGGCTCGACCTCCACAAAGACGAGTTACCCGCTCAACGAGCACTTGGCATTCGATGGTGTGTCGAATCAGACACCTTTTCCTTCGACACTTGTATTAAACCCCGGCCACCTACACGCAGAGGCATTTTGTCTGTCGTCAGCAGCGTCTTTGACCCTCTGGGCTTTGTCTCGCCTTTCGTTCTGGTAGCAAAACAAGTTCTCCAAGATCTTTGCCGCATAAAGCTAGGATGGGACGACGAAGTTCCCCCTGAGTACAATACAAGTTGGGAGAAGTGGCTTAACGATCTTCCGAAGCTTTCATCGTTTTCTATTGATCGTTCTGTGATACCGGAAGACTTTGGTCCCGTGGTTTCCAGTCAGCTTCATCATTTCTCAGACGCGTCAGAAGTTGCGTACGGCTCAGTCTCCTACCTGCGTTTGGTCAACGGAGAGGGCAGAGTACACTGTGCGTTCCTATTTGCTAAGTCCCGTCTAGCGCCTCTGAAGTCTGTCTCTATCCCTCGGTTAGAGTTATCTGCTGCAACCTTATCTGTCCGTCAAGACAGGATGCTCAAGAGAGAGTTTGAAATGCCACTCAGCAACCCTTCTGTTTTTTGGACCGACAGCATGTCCGTACTCCGCTACGTGAAAAACGAGAACAGGCGCTTCCACACCTTTGTCGCTAATCGCATCGCAATGATACGAGACAGCTCTAGTCCAGACCAATGGTACCATGTGGAGGGAACCTTGAATCCAGGCGACCATACGTCTAGAGGGTTAACAGCTGAAGCATTCCTTAACTGCAAGAGGTGGCTACTGGGGCCGGAGTTCTTGTGGGTATCTGACCGTCAGTGGCGAAAGGAATTCGATACCCCACTTGTTATCCAGAACGACGACCCGGAAGTAAAACCTGATCCGGTAGTGGAGTCCCAGACGACGTGTTTGGCAGCATCGGTTGTCTTGTCCAGTTCGGCTCTAACAGACCTTTTCCAGAAGTTCTCTAGCTGGCATCGGTTAAAGAAGTCGATCGCGTGGATCTTACGTTATCGACACAACCTCCTTGTGGCTGCTAAGGACCGGAAGGGAATCGTTCAGCTGACATCTTCCGGCAGGAATCCATCATTAATTACCTTAGAAGAGATGAAGAATGCCGAGAAAGCCATACTGAAAAATGTCCAGCTGACAGCTTATCCAGTGGAGTTCAGTGAGCTGAGCAATCTGAGAAGCAGCAAAGGCGTTAAGAGAAGCAGTCCTCTCTTTAGACTAGACCCAGTTCTGAAAGACGGGTTGTTGTGCGTTGGTGGAAGATTGGCTCGTGCCTGTATCTCGCCTGAAGCTAAGCACCAGATTATTTTGCCGAAGAGCAGCCATATCTCAAATCTTATCGTTGATCATTATCACAAGCTTTCAGGTCATTCAGGGAGACAACATGTATTGAGCATGATACGTCAGAAATATTGGATCATCAAAGCAAACTCCACAGTGAGAAGAGTCCTGTCGGGTTGTTACAGTTGCCGAAGGCGCGAAGCACCGTTTTGTGAGCAGAAAAATGGCCGACTTACCGGAAGACCGTTTGGTTCCTGACAAACCTGCCTTCACAGCTGTTGGTGTGGATTGTTTCGGTCCTTTTCAAGTGCGCCGTTGTAGAAGTCTTGTCAAGAGATACGGCGTCATCTTTACGTGCCTAACCGTTCGCGCAGTTCATATCGAAGTAGCGCATAGCCTAGATACCGACTCCTTTCTTCTCGCGCTGCGAAGGTTTATTGCTAGACGAGGCCAAGTAGAAGAGATACGCTCGGACAATGGAACTAACTTCACAAGTGGAGAACGCGAACTACGTGAGTCAATTCAAGCCTGGAATCACGACAAGATTAACGAAGCAATGTTGCAGAAAAACATCAAATGGAGCTTTAACCCCCCTTATGGTTCACATCACGGTGGTGTTTGGGAGCGGTGCATACGCTCAGTTCGACGAATTTTACGCGCTCTTCTCCAGGAACAAACTACAGATGACGAAGGTCTTGGTACTCTTATGTGTGAGGTAGAGAGCATCTTAAACAGTCGCCCTTTAACCGTGGTCTCTGACGACCCCAGGGATTCGCAGCCTCTAACGCCGAATCATCTCCTGTTGCTGAAATCCGATTCTCTCATGCCGCCAGGTGTTTTCCGAAAGGATGACCTATTTTCTCGACGCAGATGGCGTCAAATCCAATATCTAGCTGATATTTTTTGGAAGAGATGGTCTCGTGAGTACCTCCCTTTGCTACAGAGCCGCCAGAAGTGGCTACATCCCCGCAGAAATCTTGCAGTTGGAGATGTTGTGCTAGTTGCTGCTGAGAACACCAATCGGAATTACTGGCCTCTTGGAAAGATTCAACAGGTTTTTCCAGACAAGAAAGGTTTTGTCCGTAAAGTCAGAGTGAAAGTGAAGTCTACCGTACTCGAGCGCCCTGTCGACAAGCTTGTTTTGCTGGTTAAGAAAGAGGAATCAAAGTACAGCGAGCCCTGAGAACTTTTCTCAAACATTTCTATGGACAGTAGTTAGTTAAATAACACACTGACATTGTCTTTGAAGCAATTCCAGTGACATTTTCCGAAGCGATTGTTTGTAGATTTTGTCTTTCGCTGGTAACAATTGCTAAGTTTAGTGCCCCTTAATATAGATAAGTAGGTTAACTAATTTGCGCCTAGATCTTAGCAGCGTTGTTGTAAGTGCTTCGTTGTACTTCGCACTTAGGGGCCGGAATATGTAAGATCCCTGGGCGCTAGTTCGTTTGTTTTATTTTTTGTAGCCTGTTCGTTAGTGTTTTATTGTTTGCGTGTCACACCTTCGTTCCGAGTTGTTTTTGCAGTTCATCGCAATTTACACCTTTATTTTAGTCTCGTCGTGTTGTGCATGTAATTACAGTGTTTGCCATATATAAGCCTTAGTTTTCTTGTTTTTTGGGGGCATAGCAGTTTTTCCTTTGCAGTGGACGCGCTACGCGCGAGTTTATATTTTGGTTTCCCGTAGCACGTGTAGTGAAATTCTCGCCTAAGGCAGTTTATTCCGCAGTTTTAGTAGCCGTAACAATGTAAGTATAGTCTTTATCGTCGTTTCTTGTTACCTGTATTTCGTTTGCAGTCGGTGCAATTATTTTTATTCATGTTGTAACTTTTAGTTCGTTTATCTTTTAGTTTCAACCTACGGTCTACGGTTTATTGTCAGTATCGTCGAGTTGAGAAGGTTTATCGGCAGTTATAAAATATATATATATATGTAATCACAATATAGAGAAGTCCTTACTGGAGTCATGGCTCAAGTCCTGTGGCATTGCCATATTAGTTTATCTGTAAATGCTAATATTGAGGAAATAATTGTGGAGCTCCGCTTTTAGGCTTGCCTAAATATATATTAACCACTTATATAGCGCTTTTACAAAGATAAAAAGGAATTCATACATTATAAAAATAATTTGTAAAAAGGTGAGTCTTACGTTTACGTTTAATAAGATTTAAATTGTCAGAAGAACAGATGTCATCAAGTAGTTTGTTCCAGAGTTCAAGGGCCGAAACAGCAAAAACTCTAGAACCATACGACTTGAGATTAAAGTGTTCGTATCGAGTCATGGCGGCTCACGAGTGAGGTTGTCTTTCTGACCGTTCTGTGGATGGATTCTTGGCAATTTTGGCGAGAGTACAATATTTCGCCGGTACGTCCGGATGACTGAAAAATCAAGATAACGGGATTTCCATTTCTTCGTCGCATTCAAATTGCCCAGAATGCAATTCGTGTGCCAAAGAGCAACTTCTATAGTACAATTCATTAATTAGAGCAGGGAACAAACCTATATTTTACAAAAAGTTGTTTTCGAAAGGCATTTCTAAAGTTAAACACATAATGAGAGACTACAACAATTTTTTCTCTTAAGCCGAAGTATCGAATATCTACAACATACAAATACAACCACTGATTAATCTTTTTTGGACTCGTATCTTCAGTTCGGTTTATCAGAAACCCTGCGACAAAAGAATCAAGTGAAACAAGACACGAAGATTTCTAAATTTCTTTTATTAAAAGACGAAAGACCAACAAACTGGTTTATGAAAAGCTTATATCTATGAAAGCTAATAGCCCCGAAAAAAGCCAAATAAAATGGGACGCTAACTGTGAATCTGACAATTGCTATAAACCTGTCCGGAAAACCGCCTATAAACTAGCTTTTCGTTGTACCAAGAGTACTAAATTGGCCAACTTTCATTATAGGTTTTTACATAGAATATTACCGACGAATTGTTTTTTGACAAAAATTGGCCTTTAAAGTACTTCTAATTGCACCTTTTGCGGAGATTTCACTGAAGAACTGTCTCATCTTTTCTGGCATTGTAAAAAAATCCATTTCTTTTTGGGATGACTTAACTTAATACCGTGGTTGAAGGAGAAAGCCATCATCCCAGATATTTACCAAATTAATTAGGTAATTAGGATTGAAACTAGAAAGCTCTTCACGTAATAATGTTTTACTCAATTTCTGTTTCCTAATTGCCAAGTTCTTCATTTGGCGCCGTAAAATGAGGGAAACCCCTCCAAACATTAATAGTTTTCGTCCGCTACTTTCTTCTCAATAGACCCATTCGGCTAACTCAATGTTGTACCCAATTCAAATCTCCTGGGCTTAAGATTCTTTGTGTATTGTATTTGCATTGTAATGTAGCATTCATATTTAAATGATATGGAAAAACATGGAACAAAAAGTTTTATTCCCAAAGGGTTTGAATTGGGTACAACATTGAGTAAGCCGAATGGGTCTATATAAGATCGAATCGCACACTTACACCAAGGAGAATAAGAAATGGGATCCTTTAACAGAATTCTTAAACTAAAGTAAGACAGAAACGTTAGTCTCGCAGTCTCCCTTTTCCCCTACACATTGAGCGAGAACCAAATAAATAGATATATGTACATATAAATGTACTTGTAACAGTTCCGCCTTACTGCAATCTAAGAAATCAGTGCACTTTTCAGGTACCATATACCTGTAATTTACTTCACTCTATTTTTGTTCATTATTTTGTTTTATTTTGTAACTGTATATCTTTTTTTAGTCCAACCTGTTTCCTTTTTTCTCTGCTTTTTGTTCTAATCTAATAAAGTTTTTTTTATTGAAAAAAATTCATGTGCCAAAGAGGAAATCGAAGGCTTTCAAAAGCGGATCGAATCAAATGGCTGATTCTCGACTCCATGTCGACTCGCTGTAGGGGTGAGAGGCAAAATTGGAGATAAATGTTTAGTCCGGAGATTAAGGTTGGCTGTCATTGCAAAATTTTGCTTCCAAAAGGAGATTTTGAATTAAAGAATCAAAAGGTTCCTTGAGACTAAGATTGAGACTAATCCAAAGAGTGCACCGACTCGGCAGAAAGAAACAGAACGAGTCAAGACCAATTCTGGCTATATTTTTAAGATGTAAAGACAGTCGGAGCGCCACAAGGAAGCATACTTGGACCACTTTTGTTCATCATATACATCAATGATCTACCTCGGTGTCTCAATTGCAAGATCATTCCCTACGCTGAGGATACGTTAATTTATTATTCTGCCAAATCAACTCAGGACGTACAGACCTTTCTAAACAAGGACCTTGAATCTGCTTCGCTTTGGCTACAGTCAAATCTTCTTACTCTTAACTGTTCCAAATCAAGATTTCTACTGTTTGGGAGTAAACGTCGCCTGAAGTCGTTAGGTACTGTCGCCATCTGCATCAACGACAGTCCGCTTGAAGAAGCTATCTCCTTCAAGTACCTGGATATAATACTGAGTGAAGATCTGTCCTGGGGTAATCACGTTAAAAATATCATGAGCAAAACAAACCAGCGACTTGGACTTGTCAGAAGAATCAAGCACCTTGTACCACTACATGCTCGGTTGACACTTTATCATTCTCTAATACTTCCTCTTTTTGACTACAGTGACATTGTTTGGGGGGACAAAAACAACGCTACCTTAATGAACGATCTTCAAATTCAACAAAACAAGGCAGCTAAAATTAAAAAAAAGCCGTTGATGGTACCGCCGGTTAGTGGTGATAATTTTGGAATTATCCCACGCTATTGTATGGTTAGTTTGGCACGCATGTTCCGACAAAGCGGAATTTTCCTTTTTGCAAAGAAAAAATGCTTTTTGATGCTCTTTTAAACGCGTGCCAAGCTGACGCTTGGTCTGTGCGATGTACTCATGATCACAGTCATTGCATGGAATAGAATAAACAGCGTCAGTTCGTTGTTCTTTCAACACAGGATCCTTAGGTTTGGCAAAAATATGACTCAACGTCTGAAAAGGTTTTTGTGCAACTTTAACATTGTGGCTAGACAAAACTCTCTTAATGGGTTCTGTAACACCGCGGATGTACGGGATGACGGCAAAACCTGTTGCCGAAACCTCGTCCCCGGAGGTGTTAAGAGAAGGAGTAACTGGTTTTAAGCAGTTAAGTGTTTGGGTAGCCATTGACCTTTAGGACGTCAAAAACATATTTTCGCTCTTTGGCCTTAGAATCACATGAAGATGGCAAACAATCAGCCCTCGTGAGCAAAGTTCTGGTTACGGATTTTTTGTGGCAGATGGGGTGGTGGGAGTTAAATGCGAGATATTTGTCGGTGTGCGTGGGTTTGCGATAAACACTTGTCTCTAAATTTCCCCGGTGCGCCCTATAGACATTCAAATCGAGAAAAGACAAACGTCTATCATTCTCACGCTCAATGGTGAACTGGATAGACGGCTCAACTGAATTTAAATGTGAAAGAAGGCGCTCCGCTTCATTTCCGGATACCGCAGAGATGACATCGTCGACATATCGTTTCCAAAACAAAGGCTGGATCGGTGAGGAAGCCAGAGCCCTTTGTTCCACATCTTCCATTACCATGTTGGCAATGACAGCAGAAACGGGAGAACCCATAGCCGTACCAAAAACCTGTTGGTAGTAGGTGCCATTGTATGCGAACTGAGTGGTGTTGAGACAAAAAGACAGCAAATCTATAAGATCCTCCACGGGCAAAGAAGTTCTTTGTCCCAATGAAGCGTCTTGTTTGAGTCTTTTTTCAGCAACACTAATGGCAAGATCAACCGGAATTTTGGTGAAGAGGGAAACAACGTCAAAAGAAACCAACTCGTTTCCTGCGTCAAGAGTTTTACCTCTTATAAAAATGTTTTTATTTTTAGGTGCTTGAATGACATTGTTGACTTTGATTTTATTTTTATCTATTTATTTATTTTATACAGGGCCGTTCCGAAAACCACTTCTGTGAGAACGCACCCTGTCTAAAGATTATTATTATTATTACTGCGAGAGCACATTTTAATGCTGAAAGCCCTTCTGTTTGTTTTCCTTGTTCGTTTTTTCTGAAATTAGCCTTTACCCGAGGCCGAATTTACTCAGGATCGACTTCAGTTAAATCAAATGATATAAGAAAATTCATTTTCAACGCTCAATGGTTAAGTTTCGATAACAAAATTCTTATCTGTGCTGCGATCATCGAGATGAAGATTGCAACTCGAGTGGCGAAACAGGAGCACAAGGAGCCGGAAAATGATGAGACTCGCTTAAATTTGAGATACATGGAGTAAACTCCTCTACACAGCCGAAGACTAAAAAGAAAATCGTGTTTCACACACAAAAACAACTACCTCGACAACAGAAACTTTGAAAAACAAGCCAGACTAATTTAAAAATCCAACACTAAATCAAACCTTCTAATTACGAAACTAACACCAAGACGACACAACAGGAAACACAATAAAAAATACACAATAAAATTGTTGACAAAGCAAACGAGGTGTCAGTACAAACTCGACATTCTACGTCTCACCACCAGAATTTTTTTCCTTGCTGCGAATTGCATCTGTTGACATGTTCAGCGAGTAATTTAGTCAATTTTACGCTTTTGCTCAACAGTTGTTTGGCAAAAACATGCTTAGTCATACCACACGTCGTGAATAACGCAGGAGAAGTGCAATTTAAGACGAAATCTGCCGTAGTAAAAGACATGCTAGCTCCAGCGCTAGCTCCTGAAATAAAAGGTCGAGTCGTCGCGCAGGGTCGCGGAAGCTACAAACAAACAACACTATGTGCCCGCGCATGTACACGTAATGGTCGGCGGTAGTCAAAAAAGAGAATGAGGAAATATCGATCTCAACCGTGAACACCAGAAATATCTATGGAATGTTATTGTGTTTCAAGAAAAAAGCTAATCACGCGTGAGAAAACTAAACCGCAAACAGTAACAGTAATTAGGTTGTGGTTTCATGTTGCTTCTGATTGGTCACGAAACAATAAACACTCCAGAAATTTTTTCTGGTGTTCACGGTTTTACGGGAAAGACTGTAAAAGTCAAGATTTTGAAACGTGCGTGGGAAATTTTTTCTGGTGTTCACGGTTTTACGGGAAAGACTGTAAAAGTCAAGATTTTGAAACGTGGGTGGGAATTGTTGAACTCGCGAAGTGTCTTGCGAGAAAGCAAGTCTGGTGACCTCCCTTTTTTATTATTTCAATATGTTAGTTCTATGGAAAGGAAACGTCACACAAAAATTAAGAAAATTCTATGCCTTTTCTCGCGTTTTTAAAATAATTTTGCACTTTCCTTTTCAAATGCTAAAAGTTATCGCGTTTAAGAAAAAGGGGGTCACCGAGCAAAATTTCAAGTTATAAGTGCCATAAGTTAAAAAGCAGCTCTATAAAACCTTTGAGTATCGTTGCCATGGTAACAGCTGATGCCGACGAAATGATAGTCAATTTCGGTCAACAACTAAATGAAGGGTTTTTATGGCGTCGAGTTTCCTTTTTGTTCCTTTGTATCAAAGTTTACTGTGTGAAAAGCTGAAAACTGGTACCAGCCACCTTCGGCCAAATACAAAATTCGGACTAATTATCAACAGTACTACAAAGTACTGTCAGTATTAAAAGTTTTTGAGAAAAGATGTTCTTCCAACCTTAGCCACAACTCAAAAGATTTAAGTTCAAGTCTTTTATCATCCTCGAACGTTTCCCAAATAGTTTATAAATGCTTTACTGAAAAAAAAAGCATATGCATCAATACCAATGAAAAGTCAAGAAAAACGGCTTTCTGAAAATGGCATTATTGGAAATCTCGAGGTGAATTGGGAAAGTACTTATTGTCTTTCCATTTCTTTGCACAACTGAGATAAAACTGAGAGTTTTCCAGTTTAAGTTTCTCCATAAAAGAATAGCTACCAATGACTTTCTTTATAAAATAGGTGTTAAACAGGTAGACTCCTTCTCTTTTTGTGGTGACATAACAGAAACTCTTGTCCACATGTTTTGGAAATGTAAATATAGTCAGTCTTTCTGGAAAAACACTTTGCATTGGATTTCCCAAAATCTTTCCCTGACAACAACAGCTTTTTTTTTTCTCCTGCCTTTTGCGTTGGTTTTGGTCTTATTCATAGCATGTCAAACGTACTCCTTCACCATTTGCTTCTAATCGCTAGATACCATATACATACTAGTAGACTACGAAATACTATTCCTATCTTAGACGTATACAATGCAGTAGGTTTTGAATTCCATGGACATCGAAAAGCAGATAACTTTTGTCAACAATGATATACCCTCTTTTAAAAACTGCCCTTCAGAGTCGGATTGCGTGTAGATCGTGTGGTGGGGACTCCCATGGGAGGTATTATTAAATAATTCTGATGTACTCTCAATAGGTAGTAATTTATGGAATCAAGTTACACTTCTTAGTTGTAGCGCCGTAACAAGCAGGTATCTTTTAGGTGTTAGATTTGTATACTGTTCAGTGTAGTATTGTATACTATTTTACTGCATTTTAAGTAGTGTAAGTACCGTAGATGCCTTATTGTAAGTACCGTAAGTATCTTATTGTCAGCAATGTAAGAACAGTCATGTAAGTAACGTAAACAATTGTAAGTACTGGTAGTGTTTCTTGCGTTGAAATAAATAAACTGCACTTGTTGAAAAAAAAAAAAGAATCAAAAGGAAAGATTATGTCATTTAGCTTTCCTCCAGGACGCATAAAACGGGCATTTTGGGTTTTGCTTGAAAACAAATAACGATATGGAACGGCCAATGAAGGTTATCCTCAATTTGTTGGTTATGAAGCTTAAAACAGTTACTGGTGTACATGGTAAGCAGACCATAATAACCATGTTTCTAAATTTGAAAAAGTGGCTAATCTTTAAAGCGGTGGCCCTGTCTAGCGTACGAATCTGCCAGTTAAAGGGTTAGGGCATTCAAGAAAGTATGCAACATCTGTTTTAAGACTGTTAAAGAAATCTTCGCTCGTATTAGGGGTCTTTTGAAAAGTTTCCTCTCTCTTTTGAAAACAAGAATGTTCGCAGGCGACGGCGATTTTTTTGCGCATTTTCCCCAAACATGCCATGCTTTAGGGCAATGGTAAGTAGGAAACAGTTCATAACAGATTAACTTTATTCAGGTACGAATGAACACTCAGAAAATGTGCATGGCCAGTAATCGAGTCACTGAGTCACCCTAGCTTTAGCCCTTTCGTTTGACGGGTGCTAGCGTTCTTGTAAAAAAAGAAATACTGTTGTTTTGTAGTCTACGCTGGTCACTTGTCGGGATAGGAAGAAACCAAGGCCACTTTTCTCAAAACTAGAAAAATGCAAAAAATCTAATCGAGGTTATCTTTTTCTAATTTTTGTCGAAAATCGAAAAATGAAAAAAAAAATTTTCCAAAAATCTGAAGAAAATAATAATAATAAAAAAAAAACCGATTGGCCGAACCGAGCACGCATCTGGTCTCAAACAGAACTTTAGATCCAAATTCCTACCATGATTCACGACTCATTCGTGATCACATTTTAAGAATTCATGCCCCAGTGTATTAAAATGAAGATTTTTTCCCAATCATGCTTCAGATTTCAGCCCAGACGAAATTCATACCAACAGACGGCACGAGCCCTGCACCAGTCAAGTTTTACAAACAAAAACGGCACACTTCAGAAATTGAGCTCTATCGGGCTTAGATTTACCTGCTGGTAACGCAGACACAAAAAGCTTTTTGATTTAATAAGGATGGCGTACCATAGAACTAAAATACGTTGGCCTAACTACTATGTAGTATTCTGTAATTTGTTACGGTTTTAGTCCAGAATACTCTCCGTGCGTATAGTCAACCATTGCCATTGTGATGTGTTAGTCTTAAAACATGCATTACATTGTATCATAATTTGAACTTTTTCGAAGACCGGAAATAGTTTTTAATAAATCGACTATTTCTGTGACATTCCAGACGCCAGAGCCTGTTCAGTTTGATTTTGCTTTTATCCGGATTGGGTATTTCAAATTTACTGCTTTTAGGGCAAAATCGAAAACAAAGGTCAACAACGCAACACGAGAGAACTGATATATCAACAAAGCGCGATCTCGAGTTTCCTCGAGGGTCAAACTAGCAAAAATCCGAGACGAATTTTTTCTGGCAGTGCTATGACACATAGGTTTTACTGTCTGTTAGTTCCGAAACTACCATTTTAAATAATGAATATTCTCAAGGCTGCCAAAAAAATTCTTTGATCCTTCTGAGGAATTCCACAGCTTGGAATAAGTGCAGTATCTCATGCAACCTCTACTCGGGTTCAAAGACACTTATCTTTGTAATTTAATAATCTGTCATTATGTGTGGAATGGACAGTGTTTGACTTAATCTTAGCCCATGTCAACAAGGATATAGCATTTCAACACGGATACCTTACGGTCGAGAAATACCTCCACAAGAAATTCTTGAGTCCGGTGTATTGAAAATATATGCATGTTAAAATGATATTGCACGCTTTTGGATAAAATAATTGTTAAGACTTTGTAACTGGTTGGATACTCAGTGCAATTATTCTGTGAAGAGTCGCGCTTGCAGCGTCCTGTTTTGTAGACCGCAAGAGAGCCGTAATTTTGCGTTGGTCAAGAATGAGACTGTTTTGCAGTCCACCTTGCTGTCATTCTGCACTTTCGCCTCGTTCTCATGCAACCTCGTTCCCAGGATCTCTCGAACGAGGTGATCGTCAAAGACTCGAAGAAATCCAACAGCATAGTAAATGTTTTTGTTAAATACTGATTTAATAATGATCTTTTAAGCCAAAGGATAGTTATTTGCGACCGAGTAAATTACCTTGAACAGTATCCAAGCCAAAAACAACGTGCCTGTGTGCATGAAAACAGTAAAATCGATTATATTTTGCTCCTAAAAGCAAATGTGTTGCTTGTCTAAATAGTTTTTTTTTTGCTAAAAAAAAGCTTTCTGCCGGTCACTTTGTTTTTGTTGATTCAAGGTTGCGACTACAAGCGAAGATTGAAATGTGATACATTCACGATCACTTAGCAGTTTTCGGCAGATACTGTGAAATGTTAGCGAAGTTTGCCTTCCAGATTGTTTTCTGGCCAATATCTCTTCGTTAACCATTGCTTTTTGCATTAGAAATGTTTCTTTAACTGTTAACTACAAAAGAAGTTCGCGACGCCTCCAACGTTTGATGTTTTTGTATTTGCGCTAGACTAAATCCGGAGACGGGGTGAAATTCAATGCAAATCTTTTGGTCAAACGAAGAAATTTCTTTTGGTCCTTGTCAAGAGCTCCAGAGGATAAGAAAAATTTCTTATTTACTTGCTTACAGTCGCAGGGAAAGGAGCATCAAGTGAAAGGAAATTTTATTTGGAAACGCCCGGTGGCCATGTTGTGCCCGAGAGAAGGATAGCAATAAGCCTGATTAGTCGTTTAAGTTAAAACGGTGTTCATTCCCATCCTTCACTTTCTATAAAAGATAACAAATAGTATAAACTTTCTTTTTTGGCCCTTATTTGTGTGAAGGGCCCGTGATACAGCACCTGCTCGCAGCACTCAGTCACCTTCTGTTACGAACCACTATCTTGTACTGCAATAATTCGTACAGACGGCTCGATAACTTCAACTTCCTCTCCAGAACACTCCGACCTGAGAGTGAAAAACATTTTTTTTTCAAATAAGCCCCAAAGAAAATTAAATGGTTAGCGTGATTTCGTGAGCAGCGGTTGATCGAGTAGACTATCTTCAAAACTCTGACATGTCAACTGACATGTTGGAATTTTTTTTGTACGGCCAGCCGCTTGATGTAATCAAAGGAATCGTCATATGCGATGTACACAGTCAGCAGGCGGTGGGTTTCAGACGCTCTGGTTGAAAGTCTTAAATTATCGTCGACAAACAGATCACGCAATTTTAGTTCCCCGAGGGGGATGGCCCGGAGGCGTTGTGAGTAAAGGCCCCCTCACGCGTCCCACATGGTAACTTGTGGAGTTTTCGCCAACGTCTCTGGTATATATAATTCTATAGTCAGCATAGGGACAAAACATTTTGTAGTTTCCATGAGATATATTTCGTTGACCATAATTCCGGACAGAGAATAAGAGCCTACAGTGATTAGCAAAATTCCGGTAATAGGATTTTGGACTTAAAGACGCAGTGTCTCGTACTGTTAATTTCAAGGATAAACCCAGATAAACCAAGATATGTTTTAACGGTGAAATGTTTAAAAGATAATGCAGTTTTCCTGTGAACTACTGAGTTAACACATGTATTGAAACTACTTCCGGTTGTCAGTGACTACCGATGACGAGGAAATGGTTTGTAACTTGAAAAAGTAGTATCTACAATAATCGCCATAAAATAATACTAGACTTTTTTTCCTTCCAAAAAGTAATTTGAAATCTAACTCTTCGTGTCACACTGGCCATCCATCAAATAGACAGATTACTTGCTCACAATTTCAACCAACTTGTGATAGTACCCGGCCCTTTCAACCTGATAGTGATCAGCATCAAATTTCTCCTTGTAAGTACGAGACGAATTGGTTTGAAATTATAACAGTTTCTCCCCACTACTTCTATTGGAATTAAATTGGGGCAACAAATGAGAGTTTAAAATTTGATTTCAGGGTTTAATTGGTGGGTTAACAGAACACATAACGCGTCTCTGGGAGCGCAATTGCCTTGATTTGTCCCAGTGACAACTATAAATTTACCTGAAACGAGAAGCCTATAGGGTATTCCGCTTATTGGCCGTACATACTACAATGAAACGCTTAGCCGCCAATAAGAACGGACTTCCTCTAAACGTTGTTTCCAAATAGTTGACTCAGCATCGATTCTCTGTCGGCGGTTAGTTTCGAATTGATTTGGACTGCTGTGAAACTGTTGTGCAGGGAGCATGAACCGTGAGTACAGTTGACCCGAACAATTTATTTCTTTTGGTCACGTCATATACATAATATCAAAGTTACAGGGAATTTTCGGGACAGTTGACCTTTTGTTAACAGGTAACTTAAGGTGGGGGTAAACATGAATTTGAATGGCATTTTCAGAGGTTTAAAGAAGGGATAGAAGAAGGAAAATTAGTTTTGGAACACCAACAGACACTTGCCCCCAACCCAAGAGCACACTAGGTTGATATGGGACTGTTTGGGTGACCATATATCAATTTTTAACTTCAATTCCTAATTTTTAAACTACATTAAATCCGAACTATTCCTCATTTCTCCAGATTTTACTACTCTTTTGAGAAAAACTATCTTCTCCCAAATATATAAGACACCCCAAAACATTGATTTGTGAGATGAACCGAGGGTTTTTGTATTGCTTGAAACGCGAACGAGATATTTCCATCAAACCAATTTTAAGCGGCGTGAAAACGGCTTTCATGTTTACCCCCGCCTTAATCGACAGTCGGAATCTGGAACCAAATGACTTGAGAGAGATCCCTCGCACAAAAAGGTAACTTAGCGACCGCATTAAATGTGCAGTCTGACACTAAATTCCAGGATGACAAAAAATCCAACAACTCGTGAATGCAAAGCCTGGAAATCAAGACGACAAAGTTCAGAGTTATGACACCATACAGGGACCTCCAAGCGTAATTTCGATTGGGGGGGTTCGGGGCATGCCTACCGGAAATTTTTGAAATTAAGAACTTCGGAAATACGTTTTCCAGCGTTTTGAGGGGCATTTTTGATATACGTTTTATAATTTCGACATTTAGGTTTGTACATGATGAAAACATTTTTTTTTTATCCATAGTGCCATCATCTAAGACACTAATCTCGTCTTACACTCTAAGAAAGACTTTCGTTGGTCTTCCGCTTGATTGAGTGAACTGGCATATTAAATTGACATTCGTATATCTCATATTTACACGATTAACTCAAGGAGGTGGGTAACTTCGTAGTTATATATAAATATAGGACATGTAATTCAGAATGGCGGTCCCCCAGCCCTCCCTCCCTCTTCCGCGCTCCCTGCCATAGGAACAACACAACCAAAGACAATGAACAAGGAAGGGACTTTGAATACCACGATCACCATAACGAATTCTTTAATTTCTCCGGTAATTTTAAGTCATTATCGAGAGTTAAATGTTAGGTCCCCACTGCGTGCAAGTCATCGGAGGAAGCCGTACCTTTCTCAGTTCAAGCAGGGTGTCAACTGCAATGAGGCACCTCGGTGCATTCTGTCAACTTGACCCACAAACCAACCGAGGTTTTTCGATCAGGTGACATTGTAAAGCAAATGCTCCCGCGCCAAAGGTCGCCTGTATTCAAAGGCGGAAATTGGAACAGAGGTACTCCTTTTTTTTTATAAGAACGTCAGTCTAATTTTGGAGCTGAGGCTCGACCTTCTTTTTTTTTTTTCTCGCGATTTGAGCATGTCGCGCCTACCAACTGCTGGTAAATTTAGCTTTACAAAAAGCATTGAACATAGATTCGGATTCACAACGCGACATTAAGTCACAAGATTTTGCAGTGAAAACGCAGAAAAGTTCATGTATACATAGTATACTACTCTCAGCCTGGGTTATGTATTAAGCATGTTCTTAAATTTGGGCTCATCTTAGCCTCAACGTTCTTATAAAAAAAAAGTGTAGCTGACAGGTACGTTCCATTAAACCCAGGCCCGGGAGTAATTGCTGAAGTGATCGGTCACTATTCCAAAACAGACGTGGCAACTTCGAGCTGGGCAAGACGTTGGTCTGAGAAATGCTCCTATGGATGCCGTGGATCCTTAGATGTGACCATTGAAGTCAAATTCCTGTCAATAACTGTAAGGGCGGAAAGCAAAGTGGTTATATCCTGGATGACAGCGGGTATGTCACAGAACTGACGACTTACATATGTCCTGTATTTCAGAATACATAAATGTTATTCACCGGCTGGGAGGTCCGTATAGGGAAAAACTGTGCCCGAAGTACAGACTGAGGGCACAGTTTTTCCCTATACGGACCGATCTAAGCCGGTGAACAACGTATAACTTGGAACAATAAACGTAAAGGAAAAAACGCGATATTTCATAGCAATCATAAACCAAGCATTACATATGAAAACATCTCACAAAAAAAAAAGCTTTCGATGTGTTGAAAATGAAACACACTTTCAAATTCGGTTTTAACGAAAGTTCTTAAAACTCGAAGAAGGACTCACATCCAATGAATTAGTCTCCTTCTTCATGTCTTATTTCAGTAATTGTTAATGCCAAAAAGAAAAAGGCGTTGTCATAAGTTGTTTATCCCATCGAGTTGCGAGGTTTTTGTTTTACAATTTTAGCCCATAATTATATTTCGTTAAGTAAAGGAAAATGGAACTGGATCACAAAATTAAAGTCCGAAGGAAATAAGGGATATAACGAAAACCTGAGATCTTAAGTTAACTATTAGTCGTTTCGGTTAAACGGCGAGTCAACTCGAAAAACAGCAAAATGTTGTAAACAAGATCAAGTGATAAACACTCGTCTTTTATGAGAATAATTGGGCCTTTTTATTCCACCGCTGTTTTCCTTCACTTCACAATATTTAGCCGCGCCGGTGTAAAAAGATTTAGGGCCTGATTACATGAGGCGGGCTGGCCCGGTTAGCCGGGATCTCGGCACGTTTGTTAAACGCAACAAAAATCAACTCCGCGATTACATGACAACCGGGCCAGCCCGGTTAGCCGAGTTCCCGGTATCGCGGTGCCGGGATCTCTGCCCGCTCCTAGAACAAATCAGATTGCAGGATTCGCAGAATACCACCCGCTCGCGCACTGAGAAAAAATAAAGTACAATGATCAGCTAAACTACAAATATCTTTCCGAGGCAAAATTTAAAACATGCATACAATGCTATCGTAAATACACCATTAATATGCCACAGAGTAGTCGGTATAAGACTGATCTTAAGGGAAATACTAATTATTTTTTTTCTGGGGGTGACTGAGATTACTACATAACAATTCTACAGAGCATTTCACAATTTCATATCTGTTAAGTGTCTAGTAACAACAACAACAACAACAACAATTTTTCAACAAAGTACCTCCATAAAGTAACATGCATTACCTAAAATAAAATAAAATTTATAACCAAATAACACAGACAATAATAAAAGATAACAGATTGGACGTCATTTTGTAACAAACAAGTAAGTGGTGATGAGCGGTGGTTTTCCCACTGAAAAGGTGTCGACTTGAGCGGAAGAAAAAAGGCGCCACGGAACCAGAAACCGAACAATACATAAAGTAAAAAAAAAAATTTACATTTCAAAAACAACTGTTTTGCGGTTTTAATGTTTTGCTTGCTCCAACCGAATTACAGTAACTGATATAAATCATGTTCAAACGAAAAAGGGCTGACTTGTCTGGTCAGCGGTCAGCGAGCATGATGGCCGCGTTTTTTGTTGGCTCTGCTGACTTGACATAGTTTCTTACGTAAATCTTACGTAAATCTCACTTTTTCTTTACTAACTTAAGTAACAAGTAACAAACAATGTCTGATTCAAAAAGAGGAAAGCATCTAAAAAAATGTTTAAAAAAGCACTTCTACGCTGGTACCTGGCTCAATACTAATGAATCAATATTCCTTTTATAGCTTCCTGAGCTATTTTGTCATTTTTAATTTTTTCCTTTACTTTTTGATTAATAATCTTAAGTTTATACATAACTTTAAGGGGCACAATATTAGTTTACCTAGATGTGCCCCTCTCCTCTCCTTCCAATATACAATGTAATTCAATTTAAGTGTTGTTATCTCTATTTTGTTTTTGTTCTTTTTTCCTTTGTAAATCTTTATCTGTTACTACATTACTTTTCACAGTTATATTTGCATAATTATGTATCACCTAGGAATTGGAGGAAATAAATAAATAAATAATAAAAAAAAGGGCTGTTTTTTGTCTTCCACCCGCAGAAGGTAGAGTTCACTAAAACTGAGTCAGTATTACATTACCTGTTATCAGCTATAGTGCGCAATAAATCTCCTCAGTCGATCTCGATCGCTTGCCGCAATGTTACGTACCAAAATGATCTAAGATGAAAAGAAAGCAAATCTTCGCAGACGTTTGTTACAGACATTGCATGGGCCGTTCTTAAGCCACGTGTTTACAAACCAAACTGTCCAATGTTGGTTTTTCCCTTATGTTACACAAAAAATCACGGAAGAAAATATCTTGGCACGAGAGTATTAAAAAAACCTCTCAACGACTTAATCTTGAGAATTACTGAGTAGTCACAATGCCCAGGCACACGCCGACTTGGTTAAAAACAAGTGTTCAAACAATGTTCCGATTGTGTTTACTTATTAAAACTTATCGTATTTACTTGTTTGTGTCTGGCTTGTCGTGATAAGCTTGAATTCTTGTAGTTATTTCAGTCCTGTTATCGTGACATAAAACGGACGTGACGCCAATAGCAGACAGCAGTACGACAGAAGTGAGGTACGCTTTGGGCCTTGGTGAAAGGGGAGTAAATTACACTATTTGATGCCGGACCCACTTTAGATGTAAATAAACGCAAAGCAGTTTTCTGTGACCGATCCAAACCTCTGTTTGATAGAATTGACATAAATGGTTGACATTACCTGGAAATACAAATTATACAAGGTAGAAAAGTAAGTTCAATGTACCAGAACAAAATAATTGTCACAATTTCAAAATCCAAAAACTCCTTTTGTCTTATTTAGAGTTTTTTTTGTCTTAACATTGAATTATTTTGGATTGCGTTCACGATTACGATCAGATTTTTTTCCTTGTCACTGAAGATGCTGTTCACAGAGAAAACAATTAGAGGTCAAACCTTGTAAATTTTGGTGGACTTGATAAAAATCAATTAAACTAAGGTACATATATTATTCATGAAGATATGAACCACATTTGACAAGATGCAGGCAAATATAGCTCTTTATATAGGTCAAGCTCACTGACAACACCGTTATACTTACGCTGCTGACAACACCCCCTCCAACAAACCTGAGTAAACAGACGCCCATCAGCCGCATAAGCGATAAGGCACGAGAAGAATGTGGTTATTTTCAGAACACTGGCTCCATTACACCAGATATCAGTTTCAATTACTGTTTACGTCTGCATTTCGCCACAGTTTTTCACTTGGTAAGGCTAAAGTTGAATACGGAAAATCCTAATGAGATACAATCCCCATCACAACACAGAACTGACGTAAGAAGGCTAAATGTGTACGGGTGTACCGCCAAAATGGTCAAGTCTGATCTTTCAGCACACACTTCAGATATTGCACTGTGTTCCGGGCACAAACCGCGCAATGTTTCCGTCTTAATTTGTTTATTTAGGTCTCTAGGTAGCAGAGAGAGGGCGCGGTGTGAGTTGCTTCGAATTTTACCGTAATTGGTATCATGAATTCCGTCTGTTTTTATTCTTATATTCTGTGACAAGATAAGAAACAACCTCAATTTAAATTGTAAAATATCGCAGGATTTCACCCAATAACTGAACCTAGTTTTGTCTTTTAAGCACCCTTCGTACAACTTTTTGGTGGATGAGATCTTGCAGTTCGGTATTCAGGGGTTTTCGTTACCAGCCATAAACATAAATAAACTGTTCTCCGTAGATTCATGTTATCAGAGTATTATCTAAAAGCAGACAAGTTTTTGAAGAAAACGGCACAATACATCGCTTTACTTATACTGTCCGTTTGGAACTTTCGTTTAGAATCTGTTCTGTTTTTGTTTTGCAGACAAGCTTTTTCTGCATCCCGATAATTTGACAAAATTTCTAATCTTAGCCGTGAGCTCAATGGGTCAGTATGCAAATTCCATGAGGAACATGTCGGAAATTTCCAGCCGAATCCCTGAGAACAATAGACAACAATGGAAACAAAAGTTCACAAAACGTGAAAGAAGCCAATGACAAGACTTTAGGATGACGTAAATATCAACCAATCACATTTGGCCGGCAAACCCACACAGTTTATTAGTAACGCGCGAAAACACATGGTAACCACCGCAAAGGGTAATGACTGAGTTCATGGAGCGCGAATCTTCTTTTGACGTGTGCAGTTTGTTGACAATTTTTTACTTGGTGGATATGATATGGGAATAAACTGGCAAGGAACAAGCTCTACTGAGAAAAAGCTTTTCGGGAAGGAGCAAAACACTCGGCACTAAATTGAACTGGAAACCTAACACCGCCACTCATCGACCTGCAGTATTCTAACCGGAAGGCTGCGAACAAACGCAATCATTATACTGAAGAGACTTGGTAGTTCCTTGTAGGATGGATCCACTTCGAAAAAGAGCACAACACAAAGATAGTTTGGCATGGAGATCTCCTCCAAGCCCGTGCGGACCATCATCACCTCAGTCTCCCCCTCCATTAGAAGTAAGAGGCAAAAGTCTTTCGCTAAACAGGGTCAACCCGCCATTAGCGCCGATCAGAGAAAGTCCAGCGAAGGAGTTATCGAAACGGGGCCGTAAACAAAGACTATTACTTTCCCAAGCTGGGAATCTCACTCTAAAACGAAGGGAAACGTCACCAGATTTCAGTCGACTTGAAGCCCGGCTAAAACCGAAGCGAGGTAAGTTAAACTGATGATGTCCCTGTAATCTCTGCTTATTGTATCGTACCCACAACTGGCTCCGCTCGCATTATTTAACATGTGAATCAGGTGTGCATAAGTTACATTGTGGTATTTCGATCAAGGTTTTCCTTAAATCGTAATTTACTCATTATAATCGATTCGTGGGCGATATTTTGTGGTTGGGGTGTGATAATCGAACACTAACAAGGCTATAAATGAACTTGAGCGTGTCCGCGACACCACGACAACACTGCAACCTTAACGCGAAGCGCCTTCATAAGAGACATAGAACTCGTATATTCCCAGACTGGGGTAACCAGTGTGCGCGGTGCCGGTCTGTATTCGTCGCATTAAACACAGTATGGGATGTTGAATTGTGACAAGTGTTCGAATCAAAGAGGTCCTTGTAAACGTGACTTGAGGCATTGCGTGCTCCCGCTTTGGGAATTGTCATTGTCGCGAGCAAGAAGTCGGTAGCAGAAGTCTGTTAGAGTCCACCGACTGTGGCTTCCAAAGTTTCGAAACTCAAGAATGCGACTCTAAACACAAATTCCGTTTGGTTGTTAGTTTACCCAACAAACATATTTTCTTGAAAATCGCTTTATATATTGTGGTCGTATTTACTTGTGGCTCTTTGTTTTATATAAACATTTCACTTCCACAGAGGGTCGTCGGTTGCATGACTTGACGCTCACAAAATCTGATGTACCGGCGAGTACACTAACCTAACAACTGACCTATGCCCACTGCGTTGTGAGCGGTGTCTATCTTATGTAGCTCAAAACGAGCCGCTTCTGGAGTCCTATGTAATCTCGTGTTTAACCTACAGATACCTGGATGCATGCGTAACCGACTGAGTTTACATAATAGACTCTCATAAGCATACTAATAAACTTTTTTCCACAAGGACCGTTTAAACTCAAAGCAATATCCTTCATAATTTAATCTTCCTGTCTGTTTCCAAGAATTCCTACAGTGAACATGCAAAATCAGTTTTAATCGCGAAGAAGCGTCAAAATATATCTCGTGACTGAAGCAGACATTAACTTGTCATGCAAATCCCTAAACACACATAACAAATCGCCTCGAAGCCCCCCAGGTCTAAAAACTTTGAGAAGTTCATAAAAATTACACTCGATCCGTCACTGATAAGTCGCACTAAAAAAACCAGCTATCACTTAGAAAGTAAGTCTCTCGTTGGATATGGTGAACCAGGACGATCTCTACAGCAACTGCTTCATCAAACCCATTTTCTAGCGAAGCGATGCAATTGGGAAGTCAGCATCATCGCAAACAAAAGGGGTTGATGCACTTTCTTACTGATGCTAATGACGGCTAAACGAACTCTTAATATTATGTCGCTGCAGTGTGATGTATCCCATATTCTCAAGTTCATGAAACGACTCCACTTAGCTATAATATCGACGGAACTACAAAGACCTCGTCCATATTGTGAAACTTAGAAATCGGACGTGTGTACAAAGAACATCCATAATGAACTTCGCTAGACAATGGCGGGTATTTAACATTCACAATAACAGTTACAATATAGCGACTGGTTCCTCGGTTTATTCGTTTCTATTTCGCGGAAAAACGTGGAGCAAGACACGATTTTTGGGGGGCCAAGCGAATTGAGTGTCAATGGTCAAAAAGTTATCGTTAACCTGTTCACTCATCACTCATTTGACCGTACAGGTCTGAGACGCAATCAGTAAATGTTCACGATAACACTCTCTTTTGCAAGACATGGTTTGTTGTATTTTAACCTTCCGGCGCAGACTAACAAGGTTTAGTATGAAAAGGAGTTTTCTGACGGCTACATTCAGCTTTTAGCATGATTACACTGTACCTCTTAGGCTTCAGTACGTTTTTAATTGCATGCAAAACTGCATATGCGACCAAAAATGTGGAACAGCCATGACCTTAGATGTTCAGTTTCTTTCTGCTATCAAATGGGTAATCTGTTGAAATTGACAAATTTCCATTACATCGGAAACAACTTAAATTAGTCCAAGTATATGATAACAGTAACTAGCTTAAGAAAAAAGAAAACGATTTTAATAAATCCTAATCTGTTTTATCGTGAGTAGCACTGGCTGACTGCCGCTGCAGTAACCCACAAAACATATATTTTCTCAATCACAATCCCTAGCCGTGGACACTAGTTAAGATTATAGTTTTGCATCACAACTTATCTCAAAGATCGCTTAGCGTTCGATGTACGTTACCTCAAGCCAACTATACTAGCACTGCAGCAACAATGTCCTATTTTCCCAACTTGATCAGTATTCTGTACCGACAAAGTTAAGGGACCATAATAATTCAGAAAATTATCATATGAAAGGCAATTTATGCGAGTAATCGCTTTCTGTTGGATTATAATCGCAAATACTTCAAAACCTAAATATTGTTGTTTTTGAAAATGTTTCGCAGAACTTGGAATGTTATTATTGTAGTGATCAAGAAACCAACTTTAGTATCAGCTATCAAATATCTCTTTCACAATTTCCTTTACACCTTCCGTCTCTTACCTCTTCCAATGTAATCATGGAGTTTTATGCCACGCTGTTAAGTAGCAATTACAAGTGCGTTGTGAATATCCAAGTCCAGGAATAAAAGTTACCATATTCCACAACAATAACGTTCATGAAATTTTGTAAAAAACACTAACTCCGTTTCACATTTTTAAACAACTGCTTAAAATGGTGCTCAAGACAATTCAGTTATGCTTCCCAGTAAAGCCATTCTATCTTTGCTGATATTAGCCTGCGGGAAGATCCATTACCTCTCGTAATTACTACAAACGGTTAAGAGACTGAAGTTTACCGATTTAAAGTACAGTAATATAGGGTTGATCAAAAGTGATATAAAACTGTGGTCAATCCAAAACGGCAGCCTATGTGTTAATTATGGGGTTTCCAGTCAGGAACCATCCTTAAATCATATGATAGTTCAGGTTATTTTTTCAGTTTCAGTTTTTGCAATCCCAGCTTACAAATAAGACCATTTTGTGGTCAAGCTGTGTGGCATTCTATTAGTCTCAAATTCTACCGTAACAGAAACCGTTGGCTAGTGGATGTTAGGTGTGGCTTGGTTGATGGATAGGAGAAGACTTTTAGACAGACTGTCTGGCTAGATATGTTGTTGTGTTAGCATAACATGTTATGTATTATAATATTACCTGTCTACAAACTTGCACACTGAAACTGCAGCTTAGCAGATGGCAAAATGTTGATCAATTCATTGATGTTTGAACATATTCTGTAGAATTACACACAAATTATGTGACCAAACATTATTTTGTATATCATAAGCAAGAGTGAAAATGGGAAGCCAAGAGCTGGTCATGACCAGCATTATAATAAATTATGACTTTACTTGCATTGTGTATCTCAAATATATTTGATTTTTCATCCAAATTAGGAAAATAGGGGGCACATTATAAATAGAACAACTTATGACAACTGTTCAATATAACTAGTGATAGTGATGCTGATGTTTTGAGGTTACATACAATTGCTTTTAAGGAGTTCATATGCCCGGGTTTTTTTAGTTACCATTCATGGAAGTCACCAGAACTCTCACAACAAGTTTTAGTTACATGTATACTATAGATTTAATCAACAAACATCACAACAAATAATATTTTGTTCGAACATGCCAATAATCAAATCTTTCATGTCATCAAGAAAACCTGTTGGGAGGCTTCAAAACAGTCGTTTATTGCAACATTTAATTCCTCTCCGCATACATGAGCGTGCAGAGAAAGACAAAACAGAAGCTATACTTTCAGAGAAAAGAAGGTACTTTAGATCATCAATCATTTAAATCTTATCAAAAGTCAGATTGACAATGAGTGCAAACTGAGGGGCTACACGCCATGTAACAGAAGTACAAAACTTAAAGCTTGTTTTATTTATGACAGGTCCTCTTCCAATGAGAATGCGAGCCTTACCTCAATCATTCTGGCAGGAACCCAAGGACATCCAAAACAGCTCAATGAGCACAGAAGGTTCTTTACAAACTTTACCACCATTATTCTATAACGCCAACAACACAAGTGATGATGTAAGCAAATTAAGACCTGTAACACCTCCAGAGGAGAAGAATCTGCCAAGACCTCCCAAGGAGCCTAAGCTGGTCATTACCTCTCCACCAGAGCAACTTTTAAAACTATTTGAGACCGTGGAGGAAGACAAGACCAAGAAGTTTGTTATTCGAAGAGGAAGGTAAGCTGGTTGTTTGCATAGTCCATATAGAGTAAAGCGTTAATTCTGTAAAATACTTTTAGCATGCAAGGTAAAGGTCACTGCAGCAACAGACATCTACCGAGTGTCACCTAAAGTAAACTGATAAAAAAAGAGTTGGGAGGTTTGGTGTTACGGTAGTTGACACATTGACAAAGCCTTGGTGTTACACTACTTCATATATAACTGTAGCCATTACCTTTGCTAGTGCTGCACTGCTCCACAAAACAAATTATGCTGTGTACCTTGGATATTCATTTCCAATAGATACATGTTAGCAACTGAGATAAAAAAAAAACAAACAAACAAAAAAAGCAAAGATGACATGTAGCAGTTTTTAACGTCGAGGTCTCTCAGCCATTTATCTACTTCTGGAGTACTATCACAAGTACAGTATACAATTTCTTCCAAAACTACAGAATTTACATGTAGGAGAAATTATTGTAGGGGTTGGATACGACTAGTGACCCAGTATAGCTTAGTTATAGCAATGAAGTGAGATTTACATCTATAGAATTAAGTTCTGTATCTGAGATAAGAAGCCTTTTTAATTCATTCCACTTTAACAAATTTTGTTATTCAACCATGTTTTGCACTTCTAAAAATCAATAACTAAAAATCATTTATGCATTTGACACAGTGTAATTACAGTGTATAGGAATAGCATGCCGGAGCATGTGCATAAATTATGAGTCACTCACTGATACAAGACCAACCTCCAGTGTATGAATGATGTAGTGTGAGCGATATTGGCCACATGAAATAACTTGTTTGGCTCTTGTATCCTTAAAAGGAAGAGCTGCTTTTAGCACAAGTTAATTAAGTGAATATTAGTGCTTGACAAAAAGAAACCTTTGGCACTTACATTAATTTTTAATCCCATTCGTCAGTTGTTATTTTCTTTCGTTCTACATCAATTAAATGTTTGCGAACAAGCTACACTTGACAATCTGAGTTAATTAAAACTAAAAAAATTCACATACATGTATCAGGTGCAGGGTATGACTGACCTCATACTTTCTAAGTGATTTGGTTGACAACCTTGACAACTCCCAATATATTTGGGCTGAGTTATAACATTTCCTGCCAAAACCTTCAAAACAAGATTGTTTTTTAAGCACAGTTACACTATTATTAGATGACTGTTGTACTAAATCTAAAATGGTGTTTTCTATAATTATTATTGTGTTAATTCTATGAGAGCCACAGTTTTTGTTTAATGGTGTCCTTTTAGAGAAGAGTGGTCAGCATTCCTCAAATACTATGTTTACAAAGGAAAATGTAGAGCTCTCATTTGAATTGGTTTACATGAATTTGTGATTAAAGTATAGACACAAGAATGATGTTTTGAGTCAAAGAAAGTAAGAAAACAATGTATAAAACAAACAGATTCCATTTGCCAGTGTATGGTACTCTGATACCACACAGAGTATGTCAAAACAATGTTAAGAACATCAGTCATGCTATGAGCTACATGCAAGAGTAACATACTCCTTTCTCTGGTCTTTTATCTTCTTTTTGCTGGTCTCTCGAAGATATTAGCTCCTTTGAGCTACTCTAAAATTCGAGGTAAAATAAAGTTTATGTATGTATTTATGTTTGTTCTTAGAATGTTATGATGTCATCCGTGTGTTGTCAGAGTACACATGCACTGGATTATCATCAGTATTCTTATTTCCAAGGTCGAGTTAACAAAAGAAACAGTTAAATACAAACTCAACAATTTTAATTCTATGGCAAAATCTTCTACACCTTTGCATTTTTTTCAACTCTGCTTAAAAAAAGTTGACTACTGAAAATCTGAGATGTCGGTGTCATTTTCTTTATTCAATAAAATTTTAACTAGTTTTTTAAATCAGCAATCTTAACTTGTTTTCCACAATAACACAAAATCCTTAATTTAAGTGTTGATTTTAGGCAAATGTTTATTCTTTTCCCTCTCCCCAAGGATGCCCAAACAATCAAGACGAGGAAGACTTATCTTGTTGAAATTACTCAACAGTTTTTACTAAAAATGAGACAGATGTGTTCAGCAGATTGAAGAATATTCTTATGACACCACAGGGTGAAGTGACATTGGTCTGTTATGCCACAGGTTAATACACTGTTTTCTTTTTATTTCAGACCAAGAAGGGCCCAGTCAGATTTAACTGCAGCCTTCAGCTTGCCAAAACTAGAGGAAGACCCATGTATGATGACAAGCCTTGCTGAAAAGATGTTTCCACAGCTTTCCCTAGAGAGCAAACAGACCACAGGGCCTAACACATCACTGTCCTGTGTAGCAGTTCATGATGGTGACAAGTCAGTGCAATTACCTTCCCTGAATGTGGAACAGAACTACTCTCAAATGTTATCTGAAATTGTTGCCCACTTCTGAAGATTCACAAGGAAAGTGATAACTTATTGGGGCATAATATTGCTTTGTCTCTTACACACAGAGTTACTGTGTGGCCCATTGTTGCAACTCAAAGAGAGTTTGGGCAATCATTTCATTAAAATTCTGGTGCCTGTTTTGCTGGACGTATACATGAGATGCAATATAGTAAGTTCACTAATCATGAGTGTGAAGTCTTTTTTGCATGGATCTCATTAGGGTTTAGTATTGAATAGGGGGTGATGGATCTGACTGCTATCAAATACAAGTGACCAAAACCTCTGATACGCAGTTTATTTCTGGGCTGGTAGGGAGGCTAACATATTCTGGCATAAACAACACTCTCTTGATCAAGGATCAGCTAATGCCTTAAGATGTATGCCATGTTCAGTGTGTAACATGATCAAGGTTTGCTTGGTTACAAAGAAGTTCTAAACTTAATGAACACTCAATTGCGTCAAAGCCAAATACAGAGTACCGGTACTTGTGTGGTGAATTTATTTACATCAGGTATAATATTGTGTGGGAACAACTGTCAAGCAGGTAAATAAATATAAAAATAAAAGCCAAATTAAAGCTGAGTGTGCTGTGCAAACAATATTCAACATGTCAGTGTACAGTGTTCATTCTCCAAATAACAAAAATAGCAATTACTTCTGCATGACGTATTACACAATTCTGAAATGCCAAGACTGAGTCAACACCTTACAGATTTTAAGTTTAAAGAGACTAGCAAAATGATGTTTTTTTACAGCCCATTCAAAACGTTTGTGAGTAGTAGGCAAAATGGCTGGAGTAGCAGACAGCAGAGGCTGAAGGTTTTTGCTGCAAGTTTGGCCCTTACCTTCTCAGTAGGTCCAGGCCAGGCATGCTCCCTCCAGAACTTTACTGGCCATGAAACAAAATCAGATAGTTGCATCTTCAAATCCTTTAAAAGCAATGTGCCTGTATAACTGCAAAACCATAGGTTTCTAAGTCTTCATACCTGATACCTTGCAAAGGAATTCAGAAATTTTCAGAGTAATGGGATCATCGCCACTGGCTCGTTTAGATACCATCTTTTTTTTTTGCGACTGCAGGGGATTTGACTGCTGACCATTTGAGTGACCCATTTTCCTGCGTAATGTCCAAGGCCTTCCTTGGCTCCTCAACATGCAATGTTTATTCACGTCCATAATATGGCTTGATTGACCACAACAAACTTTGGTATCTGTTTTTGGGTGACAATTTGAACTAGTACATACCTTGTATATGCTATCAATGAACTTTTTAAGTGGGAATTAGGCATCTTATATTTTGTTATAGCTTCTGCCACAGCTTGACTGGGCTGATGTTTGATTATCAGTGCATGTATTACCCTTTCACTTCCTTTTGCAAAGTTTTTTTAACCATAAGCCCAAACTATAGGATTTATCTATAACTTCAAAATAAGAGTTTAAATTTACCATTTGGAAATTAAAGGTAATAATAATCCATATTTATAAACAGGGTTTAGGCATGAAGGTTGACTCTCAGAGTGAAAGGGTTATTTATGCCAATAATTTTATTATGATGCTAAACAGTGTACATTTACCATCTAAAATGTATCCAGCTCAGGCTTAACATGAGTGTTTTAGTCATAAAGCATAATCAATACAAATATATATCCCATGGATATCATTGAATTTATTACACAATGTCATGCAATTTCTTTGTAATATTAAGTAGATTATTGAAATGTTTTGCACGATGATTAGGTTCAATAATATTTGCTTGCAAATTTAAATTCAGAGTGCTTCTTGTTCTACAAAATTCTTGTAATTTTGTTTAAATTTTTTAAAATTCATTAGCCATACCTGGTATGTGTACTGAAATGTCAGTGTCACCGTTAAAAAATAAAGGTGCTGCAAAGTAACACTTAATTGGTACTATCCCGGCATAGCTACCAGAGCACACTGCTGAAGTTCCACTAAGAAATGCTGATTGCTTTCTGTGACATTAATTAACTGGTGCATCAGCTTCTGCAAAACTAATTCCTATCAGCTTGCCCCAAATTGTCAAATTTGTTATGCAGCCAGACCTTCCTGTGTTTCATGCATTTGTTTCACTACTTCAGGTTTTTCTAACCATCAATAGCATATTCAACCTTTCTCACCCTCAGTTCTTGTATGCAAATGTCACTCTAACACATTCTTTCTTAATAAAATACATTATCCCTCCTTTTCTTAGATACCTTCCTACATACCTTTAAGAATAGGAGCATTCATTTCCTATAAGGAGGCTAATAGAGGTCAACTATTTCTGGTTTTATTTAAAGTACTTTACACCGTGTGGACTATATTTTAATAAATATGAATATATTCAAAGTAGATATTAATATCAGTATTAGTTATTTCATGATATTTTTTAATATAGGAAGTAAAGCAAGACTTGAGTTTAAATTGACAACAGTAGGTGAAGTTGTATATTATGCACATGTAAATACCTTTGTAAATAAAAAAAAAGTATGCATTAAAAAATAAGTTATTTTGTAATTTGTGCTTTGCATTTATTACTGCAGGAGAAATGAGGGGAGGGATGGGGTGCTGGTTGCTACCCATTGGGATAATGACAGAAGTTTGATAAATTTGCAATCTTAATAAAAAGAATATGAATACAGTCCAACATTGATTATTTGGACTTGTTGGGAGACCTGAAAAAAGTCCAGATCATTGAGAATCTCGATAATGGCAAAAAGTCAGCATACATTTGCATATCAAGCTCAAATAACTAGTGAGGCATGCAATACTACATAGCAGCAAAGAAACTATCTGCAAACAACCAGTCACATTAACCAGCTGACACTAACACTGCAAAAAACCCAACCCCCAACACGGCAAACACTTTTCATAGTAAAAAATAACATGAACTTGTTGAATAAACAATTTCAGTACAGGTTCAGCAGATCATCACCTTGATCAGCAAAACATATCATAGAGAAGGGATGATATAATCAGGAATAATTATAATTATATTTTCCGAGTGAATTTGAAGTCCATACCTATACATTTCCTGGCAATAACATACAACCCCGACGATATCAATCAATGAAAATCAATCAATTGATTGCAATCAAGATAATCAATAGTAATCAATAATGATCCATTGATTATTATTGATTGGTTCAACCAATCAATAAAAATCAATACTCACTCACCAAGTCGTCTTAATTTCTATTGATTTTTATAGATAATCAATAACTGATTATGCAACTTTATGGCGCATGGTTGTGTTGACGTGCACCACAAATCACAGGCATATTTATGTGTCCAGGGTAATTTGATTGCACACGTTTTCCAGATGTTTTGATAATTCCTTACATTCCCACCGGGATTCCCACAACAAACTAATCTTGTACCTAGATCTCCCACGGTCAGGGAAGGGTCTTTTCAGCGTAAGAAAGAGTGAGATTAACAACACACTTGTTTCTGGAATCCACTTGTTCCAGACTTTTGTTGGTGTTTCTGATGGCAAAGGAAGTGGAATTATCTATACCGGTACACTGCATAGTTAAAGGCTACCACGAATGTCCCTTTAAAGTGAATATTGGGGAAACATTTTATGCACGAGTTCGATTTGAAATCACAAGTATGATTTGAGACCGAAATTGCACGGCACAAAGTTCAATTACCATTTTATTAGACCCATTTTGAAATTATTATACAGTTTTTTGCCAATATTTAACAATTATTGCATGAGGTTGAGCATGCTAGCAATAATTATCAAGGCCAAAGTTTGTGTTATCTGCCGAAGCCGAAGGCTGAGGCGGATAACACAAACTGAAGCCTTGATAATTATTGCTATCATGCGAAAACCAAATCCAACAATTGTTTTATTATGCATATTCCTGAGCTGCACTGGCGACTCCACCATAACAAAACTGATCAAACTGCTGGTTAGTGTATTAGTTGACGTCACTTCTGCATGCATAAAACTATTGACTGTAGGTATGATGTCAATTCTACATATATAAAAACTATGGTCTGTAGGTATGACGTAAGAGAAACAGAGCTAGCAAGTATTAGCTGCGTGCTTATAGCCAATCAAAATCGAGCTGGTGACACCAATGCATAATAATAATATTTAATGTTCTCTTCAGGAAAACCAGTTTTGAATTTTGATGGTTTAAAAAAAAAAGTGATTTAGAGCAAAAAATTGGTGCAATTTGGGAATAAATTGCACTGTTGGGAGCAAATCAGATTTCATAATGACGAGTGATTTCAACATCGGTGTAATAAATGAAATAATTTAGCGTTTTGACAACCGAAGTTTGTCCTAGGCTTGCAATTCACTGTAGACATCTCACTCAGTACCTACTGAGCGCTTTGTGGACATTTTGACTGACCATTATTTCAGTGACATTCATGTTTACATAAAAAACATTTGTCAAAGGGAATTATGTTTAAATAGGCGATCAAATTTAAAAGACGCGAATGAAAGATCTGTCTTTTTCTAAAGCGATGCGAACGTCAATGAAATGCTCTCGAGCAACTCAATTACTATGACATCTCGTTTTCAGACATGAAGTACAAGTTTCTAAATATTTAGCTAAGATAACAGAAATCTGCCGGAAGATAAAATGTTTCCCTTACCTTTTTCCAAATTTACTCCAAAACTTCACAACACTGAACAACAATTTTCGCTCTCCGGTATCTTGCAGTTCTATCACCAGTAATCTAACTTGTATTGTGATTGGTCTAGAAACATAACACCTTTGCCAATTGGTTAATTTGTTCTTTTTGAGCTATTTTGTGTAAACAAAATCGCTCCATGTCAGCATGAAGCTCAAGAAATTCTTTCGTGGTCGGGTGGTTCTGCCTTGAACCAATGAAATAATGGTTTCTTTAGATGGCATTGTTTCAGCCAGCGACCAATCTAATTCCCGGTTTTAAAGGTGTTTTTGAAAGCATGTGGTCAGTGATGGTCGGCACTGAGACTAAGGCCCCGTTCAGACTAGGTGCCTGTGCCCGGTTCTCGGGAACGGGCACTGGTCTGAACATAGCTTTTTGTTGGTGCCCGCGCACAAATCTGAGCACCGTGCCCGGGCACGGGCACTACCTCCAAGGGTAGTACTCGGGCACCGTTCCCGGGCACGGGAACTTGTCTGAACACGTTTTCATGTGTTCCCACGTTTTTTCCCGTGTTTCGTTATGATGCAGTCACAAAAATGGCAGCAATATTGCGGAGTACTCAAAAAGATAAACTGGGCACTAAGCCTTCTGCATTAGTGTGAACATCCTCGGTCCAGGGCACTGAGGTGTCTGGACAGCGTCCTTTTTAGTGCCCGGGAACGGTGCCGCGGAACGGGCACTTAGTCTGATCGGGGCCTAAGTTACACATGCGTGTCGATTACGTTCAAAGGAACATCAGCGTGGAATGTCACGCGTCATCCATAACCTGTTGCGTGATGTATTTATTACTATCACGCCAAGGGGTACTACCATTATGGTAGTCTTTCCGGGGAAGAGGGTTTGTATATTTAACGCATGCGTGAATGACATCAATAGGCGTGAGATACTGGAGTCAGATTAGAATGAAGTATGAGTTGTGCTGTTTCGATGGATGATGAAGGTAGTAAGGTGGGGACGAAAGTATTTGAAGTTTACGGCCGCGGCTTGTTGGTTATAACAACCGTGTGTTTAGTCTCCTTCGCAGACGCTCTTTTGGTTCGTCACGCAATCTTTCCTCCCCGATGAACGTCTGCTGAAACGAGCAGCAGATTCCTTTCCCATTGTTGGCAAAGATCAGCCGGAGTCCACGTAAAAATTACTACAGAGCCCATCAGCGCTAAGTTACTGTGTAATGTTCCTTTGCTAATTTTGTCAAAACTGCAAGAACATTGTTAAAACTGGAAGATCATTGTGTGACGAAAATAAACATGTGTTTGATGGATTTGAAAACTATAAATATTAGTCTAATCAGAAGTGGCTGTTTCCACAAGTGATATTTGTACGGAAGAAAAATGCTATGGAAGGGAATCCTTAATCTGGATATTTGTTCCCCTTGAAATGAAGCCGTTTTTATGTTAAACAATGAAACTGGTGATTTCGGATAGTGAGCAATTTCATTTGTCAAATGGATTACTTTTGTTTCTCACCTGTAAACAGGCACCAAGACATACAGCCCTGTTTATCAAATGCGATTTTCAACTTTGATCTATTACGTGCATACATTTGGTAATAGCAAGTTCGTTGGTTAATTCCCAGATGAATAAGGCAGCGCTGTTGGTTAGATGCGACTCCGAACTTTGATCGGTCACGTGCATCCAACATGACCTTTGATAAATCACAAGATTTGCACGTGGTCAATTCAACTTGTTTACAACAACATCTAATTGAATTTATTTTCTGTTACAATGATTGGTCACTTTTAACCGTTTTTTATTGGTTACTTTTCTCAACTTCAATTTTCTCTTCTTCTCATTGGCGGATTTCGATCCGTTGTTTGTCTGTTGATCGCGTTTTTTAATATTGTACAACTGATGACGCTCTTAATTCGGAGGAGCTTATTTTGGAATTTATTGGTGGTTTG
>OX419338.1:23851382-23858882 GCA_948470475.1 Galaxea fascicularis
TAAATTATTTTGTGTCGTCAAAGGAACGTAGGGTTACATTTTGCAGAAAATAGCTTTTACCTGCTGAGACTTTGTCAATAGTGTCTTCCCAAAGTGTCAATTTAATGGAATTTGTGCAATCAGCTACTACACACTGAACTTTGTAGTAAGTTTTCTCGTTCTTGACAACAGCTTGTTTGTCTGGTTGTTTTGTAATGACTTTAACTTTGAGGTCAATTTTCTGATAAACAGGTGCCTTTAGGGCTTCTTGACAGGTGTGAAGCTTGTTGTCAATTTGTCATTGTAAGGAAATGCAAGACTTGTGGAGTGGTGTTTGGCACTTTTGGAGAGAGTATATTCTTCCTTGTCAGAGAACAGTCTTTTGGTGTTCTTTCTTGTTCCAGTTATTTTGATGGGGGACTTCTTTTCAAAAGCTTGTTGTAGTGTTGGTCTCTGCTTTGGAGAGTAACACACCAAACGGACATTTTCTTGTTCACTCGTTTGTAGACTACAATCAAAGAAATTTGTTTTTGATTTTGTTGCAGTTATGATGGGACTCAGCTGATGAAGATACCCTTCAAGTGCTAGAAAATAGAAAATAATGTAAAATTAGTTGAAAATTAGAGAAACTGTGGTGTAGTGTTTTGGCACACACAATCAACACTAAGTTACACTACTGTAAGTAGGCCATCATGGCTTCCACGTCTCTACGCCTTCTTGCATGCCCGGATGTACTCGTCCCAGTTCCCAGCAGTACACTACATGTGTTTAAATAACATCCAGTTATGAGATAGATGAGATACACTAGTTCTGAGAAATTTATGAGAGCTGTCATTGTTCAGTATGCTATAGGCAGGTACAAAACTTGGACCATACTGGACTGGATCACCTAATTTTGATTAAATGAACTCAGATCAACTATAATTTGAACTGAATAAAATTGTTTTGCTACATGTTGTGCAGACTCAGAGTTCTCAAGCCTCAGACATTGAGTGTAAGATTATCACACTCTCGTACTTAAACAATACTATTTCTAATACATTCCAGTCTTTTGATTATACAGTACAAGTTTATTTGAAGTAGAAAATTGTGAGGAAAGTATATCAACATAACCTATGATCATCGCAAAAAGTGAATTAATTCTCAATGTTTTTTTTAGCACTATGAAAAGTGCCTTACTTAGAGAGTTGTCTACCTTACAGGGCTGATATTAGCCCAATATCAGGAATAACAAGGGATCTAAATAGCTATTAGAATGTAGCATAATTTAGCTTACAAGTGTAAGACACATGTCTAAGGTGCACAATTGTTTTTGCTAAAGGTCAAATACCACTGATAAACTATTGGGTAAAGTCACAACATGATTGGCTACTCAGAGGCACTCTACCGATTGGTAGACAATTTTGATGTCATTGCACAAATTATGACTGTTTAAAATATTCATAAAATAATAATTTTATAACAAAATGAAGAGAAAATTAAAGATAGTAAAATAATAAGACAGCTTGCCAGTTGAGCTTTATATACAACATCACCTGGGCCTTGCAAAGAAATATGGTGACTCAACCAAACCAGTGAAATATCAGCGCAAGGGAAAACTTTCACGAAATTGATGCAAATAATTGGTAAAAATATCATTGAAATTTTAGGTGAAACCATGACTACAGGTAAGTGATACAGTCTAGTCTACTCTGATCCAAATTGATCTGGTCTGACTTACAATGTATACACCTGCCTTTACAATAATATACTGTACATTGTACTTACTGCATGGATAGTCATCTTTGCTAGTGTGGCTAAAATAAAAAAAGAGAGAAATAATGTAATTAGGTTATTTATATTGGACAAAACTTGGGTCCCAAAGGAAACATAAATGTGCGAATTTCTATGAATTAAAGATATAATAAAAAAAAGAGCAGATAACAGATACTTACGTTGACTGAGATGATGCTTGAGACATTGTTGTGTAAAGCAATTTAACAATACGAGTGACTTCATAACTCTTCTTAATGATACTCTCGATGGTTCCCTATCTTAGTTCGTGAGCCAGAAGGGCTGGTTGGTATCATCCGGGATGAATAAGGTTTATGGTGGTTTTCTAGTAGATTAGACCAAAATAGTGGGGAAAAGCATGATAGCAATGATTGGATGGTAGCTAGTGGATAACAGTACACTTTAAAGTATGGTTCAGGTATGGGAACGAGGCTGAAGCTTGTTTCGTGTTTAGTAGCTCCCGTTGTCCACCAAAATGAACAAAATACATGCACAACAGTTCCATTGTTTCACACATACACTTTTTAAATTGCAAATGGTTCATTTCATCAGTCACGTGACCAGACCACGACTCGGGCATGGAATCGAGGCTGAAGTTGATTTCATATGTATATGTGTGTTCATTAGCATTAAATGTCCATCAAAATCTGCAAAACACTTACTCAACAGTCTCATTTCTTTACAAATATCATTTTTAAATTTTTGTGTCGTTTATTCGGTCGTTTACGTCATTGGACATGTGACTAGGGCCTTTAAAATGACACTATTACATGACAGACAATTGTAAGGCTGTCCCACGAGTCACTACAATCCATTTTAATTTAACCTGCTCTTTCTAATGTTTGTGATGTTCTTCTTGACGTTCTTTAACGTGGGCATAGCTAAGAATATCATTAAAGTAAATGAGTTACTTGACCTAACTTCTATACTTACCAATTGGTACACAGAAAGCATACATAAAAGCATTTGTAAGACTTGACAGAAATTTCTTAAGCGTTCATTGTAATATTCCTCGTCACTGTCCACTCCATCGTCATCATCGGCACTCTCGATCTCTTTAACAGAACCTTGGTTCTCACATTCAGCAAGCCTGCATATATGCGTCTTAGGCCATTTGTGACACAGACACACGTTTTAGTGCAGTTACACGCTAATAGCTCAAGTATAGCCTCTGGTGCTTGTTTTACGCCCATCCAGTCCACAACTAACTTGGCAGCATCATCTTCATGTTCGACCTTCCATCCCCGTCCAACAGGAGTCGGAACTTTTAGGTCTTTCTCTAAACACTGTTTCCATATGGCAACCTGATAATTTGCTCTTTTTGCGTGTTTCACAAGACAATCTCTGCAAGGAGGAAGCTGGTGGCTTTATATCTCCCCTCTTCTTGAACAAAACAGCTGGTACCTCAGCTCATTAACTTTTGTGGTGACCGTGTTATTAGTGTAAAGAAGACATGTAAATTCCTCTAATTTATCTGTCAATTCAGGAGGTAGGTTCCACTCTCTTCCCAGCTCTGTTAATGCTTCTCGGCTCCTTTTGTTCTTCTTTAATATCTTCAATGCTTGTGCCTTTCCTTTTCCTTCAAATGCGCTCACAGTATCACACCCAGTGAATACATGCAACCTGAGTACACCTTTGCACATTTCTGGACCAAGTGAGGCAGCAACTTTTGTAATGTCAACAACCTTTGTCCGTGTACGAGTTCCAGATTTCATGAACAGAGAAGCTCCTATCTCATTGCTAAATGCCAAGTACATGATAAATACATCAGTGTCTTCCGAACAGACAAGAACAGAGTTGAAGCCCTCATTAGCTGCATGAGAAGCCTGGAGCAGTAGGCGTCCATCTGCCTCTTCCTGTTGAGACTTCAGTGTTGGAACCTCCTCACTACCTTCTGCATTGATTCTGTAGCATGTATCGCCAGCATTGGCATACAACAGTTTCTCCTCCAACTTCTGTCTGCATGCTTCCTTTCTCCACTCGTTGACAATGAAGGTGTTAAGACTCGTCTTATTGCTCTCTTGTCAGGAAATTCCTCCACTGCTTAACTTTCTGTGTGCTACCGATGTTAACAAGCCGGTGCCCTGACTCTTCAATTCGCAGTTGCCGCTCACTGTTTCATTGTAGGTGTCAAATACGACGTCTATTCTGTTACACCACACCCCTTCTTTCATTGCCATAGACAGGACAGTCATAGCGACATCACCAAAGGTCAGCTGATCTCCCTTTAGCCTTTGCACCAGAGCCATGCCATCAATAACTGCAGCAGAATTTACAGGGACTTCCTCAGAGACCTGTACATTTTTCTGTAACAGTGATGCCAGGGAGGCCTTGTTTGTCTTTCTCAGGAGGCTATCTGGAGTTGACAAGGCCGAGGGAAGTGGTCCAAGAGGGTGTGAAAGCATAGCATCCATCTGCAAGCTTGGTTCTTGTGCAATAATTATGATTCTTCCAAACAAGGACCTGTCTGCTTTCAAAAAAATCGATCGGGCATTGGTTTGCACCTGTTTCTTCTTGTTCATATCGCTGAATGTCTTGAGTATGTTGGTCTTCAGAGGGTCATACATTGTAGAATTTCCTGATTTGAGGAGTCTTCTCCATCCTCTCTTCTTTAAACTTTGCGTTGCATCTTTCACCAACCGCATATGCTGTCCTCAGGTCTGTAGCAATCTCTCTAGGGGCTTTCTTTGCAGTTGAAATGCTAGTCAGGTCTTGGCTCTCAGAAAATGGATTAACCCAGCCTTGAATGAGGTCAACTATGGACAAAACTGCCTGCTCATCTTTCTTTATTCTTGATGACTGAAGCTCTGTATGCTGCGTTTCCTAGTTGGATCCTTGTACCATGTTTCCTAGCTGCCCAAGAAATGCACTTCAGTATTCTGCTGTAAGGTAGTAGCGCTGAACAGTTTCAGGTTTTAAGCTAAAGCGTGTGGTTCCACCAGGATTCTGGGTATCTTTGTCAACTGTGACCTCAGTTGTCTGGTCAACTGGAATCCACCCAAACGGATTGCTGCTGGCTAACTGAACGGAAAAACTGCCTTCCTTAAACCTTTCTTGTCAGGCCGTTTAATGTATTGGCCCATATGGACCAGTACATTCTACAGATGCATGGTTACTCTTTAAGAATTGGAAAGTTGAAATGAGGCATTGATACTTTGAAATGGTTAGTGCTTTGAATTTTAACACCCCATAAATGCGCTACCATGGCCGATTTCCATTGAACATGACTGTTTGGTTCCCTACAAAACCCAAACTGTCCGAAGTGAACGCCCTCAGACAACACCAAAATATACGATTTTTGTCTTTAAGTTTCCGATACAAAAACTCCTCCTGGTGCCCAAAAATGACATTTGCAGTAAAGTTCAGCTCCAGCACTTTAATTCTCTGCCACATTTTTCTGCTCACTTGTTTAGCACGCCGAGGAAAAGCTGTTGAAGAAGAGCTATCCCCACTCATCCGAAAGGTTCGTCGTCACGAGCGAAATGAATTCTGGGTAATTCCTTGATAACGGCGACATGGAAGTCCGCCAATTTCTGTTTCATAGGTTTTTTATAAGTGTTGAGCCACCCAGTCCTGCTGGCGAAATATTGTACTGATTGCATTATTTAGAAGTCAAAACAAGCCAAAATTGCCATGCTAGGTCCTGGAATCCATCCTCAGAAAGGCCAGAAAGACAACCTCACTCTTCAACCGTCATGACTCGGCGACACACTCGTGGCGGCTAAATCGCTGTGAAATTGTTTTTCACCTCTGGTTTCTTTCAGAGGATTGCCTCTACCCCCAAACCAGCTTGATGATGCCAGGCTAGGGGCTTCTGAAGCGGAAAATGGCTCGAAAAAACACTTATAAGTCGCATACTTACCAAATTTCACGCCGAGTGCTCGCTTGAAAACAAGCAACAGCTAGCGTGACCAGCGTGACAAAAACAAGAGAGCCTTTAGTGCTCAAGATCAGCGAAAATCACCAAGGTAACGCCAAATAAGGAATCACCAGATCGTCTCGATCGCTGACACTCAGAAAATTTCAGAAATGGCTCAAGAAAACTTTGACAAGAAAGAGTTAAATGCCTTCTGTACGTCAGAATTTTTGTCACCGAGATTTGTCATCTGAGCGAAGGAAGGCGTCAGGTATCGTGAATAGTTCACCTTGTCATAGGCGAAACACCAAGGGATCATCATTCGTATGGAATGGAGATGTAAATCCCAGTCACCTTCACGAGATGCCCGCAACAGGCCAAGAACTATTCCCTCTACCATATCCACATATGACATCCAGAATGCTGAAAGTTCACCGTTATTTTGACGAAGATGATTCAGGAACTCTCTCCACATAGTCATCACTTGACACAGGACTGGGCATTGAAGCAGTTGATCTAAGCTCTCTTCCTTCAAATTATTAGCCAGTGTATCCACACGCTGAAGAAAAGACGCCACTGTGATGCGATGATTGGGATCATTGCTCTCAAACCTTCTCGTGAACTCTGCCCCTGCTAACCTCATCAGCGCTTCATACAGGTACTTGTGCGCCCGCACTCCATGGTTGTAATGTTTTCCATCAATGACACCACTTATGGAGCCCTCAGCAACTATTTGTGATTCAATGAAGATGTCCTTCAAACCGCTATCTCCAAATCGTTTGCTCAGGATAGCTGGTGAAATGTTCCCATTCGCAAAACAATGTTCGAAAACTAGTCTTGCTTCCATTTCTGCTGCTTTTGCGTAAAGTGCTTGATTCATGACAACAACAATTGATGATAGATCAAGTTTCTTTCTGATTTCCTCTGACTGGTTAAGGATCTCAAACACTGTTGTTAATTCTGTTGCTGGACCATTTATTGTCGGGAGATACTCTACGACATCTGGTGTTACTTGAACTTGATCCCTTGTTTGGATGTTAAATCCTGTCCAACTAGGCACCTTTTGGTCTTCTGAATTGACTTGCCTAGCAAAGATCCATAGCATGTTTTTCTGCTCTGCATTTCTCGCAGCTTCGTTGGCATCACCAGCATAGTCATCCTTGGTTTTGAGAGGATGTGGTCCCACACGAGGGCCAGTGATATATACGTCAAGTTGGGGTTGATGTTCTTTGCTCAAAGTTCTCTGTTTTCTTTTGTCAATGCGTGGTAGGTCTTTAGGCGGTGGGTCAGGACCGAAGACTCTAGGCTGTACAGCGATTCCATTGACACGGTGGGGTGTTCCTTTCCCTGCCAAGGTCTCTTCAATTCTGTCTATGTTGTCCCAGGCGAGGTTTGTGAAGACGTGTGGCTTAATGGAGGCGGGAAGTAACACTTTTTCGTCCAGACCTGATGCCAACCTTTGTAGACACAAAGTGGTGTCGTTTTCCTCAAGCTGAGTATATGACATCCCATGGCCAGACTTGTTAAGTATACTGATTATCTCTGTGTTTCCAGTTAATGTTTTGACAGCATAAGGAAGGAGCACATGCTTGGGAGACTTATGCTGACCACACGTGACAACATATATTAGGTCTTGACCAAATGACTGGACGAGATTTGACACTCTCGCTGATGGATTTTCATTCTGAGGATTTCCAGTTAGAAGTCCAACAAGAAAATGATGCAGCAGGATAGGCATTTCCACAGCATTTGACAGATCAGATGGGTGGCAAGGCCAGGCAGTAGGTTTCACCTCTGTTCTTATGACTTCCCGGATCTGTGATGAAGCTTGATCTGTTATCCTGTTGGCATCAGTTAGCTTCACCTTCCAGATTGCTAGCTCTTTACGAAGA
>OX419338.1:23863882-23866382 GCA_948470475.1 Galaxea fascicularis
TGGACCGGTCCGTAGGTAGTCCTTATATACAGTATCCATTACAATATTAGCGGTTTCGAGACACTTTGGGCTCAGACTTGGGCATCACGTTACCTAGATCAACAGTTCGTGTTTTGATGAGTTCAAATCGGCTCGGTTTCTTGCTTTATGAGTGTGTTTTCGAGCCATTTTCCTCTGCAAAAGCCCACAAGTCGGCATCATTAAGCTGGAATGTGGGTAGAGGCAAGCCTCTGAAAGAAAACAGAGGTGAGAGGTGGTTTCATGTAGACTGGGACGCCAAAGATGTTTGTATCAAGTTTGGCGGGTTCACGAGTGAAGTTGTCTCTCTGGCCCATCTGTGGATGGCTTCCAGGACCTACCAAGACTATTTGGCCAAGTTTTGACTTGGAAAATTTTCAACCGACGCAATATTTTGCTGGTAGGACTGGGTGGCAGGACTGGGTGTAATAATTCTTTGAAATGGAGATGGTAAGAGTTCCCTTTTCGAGTTATGGCGGAATTACCCAGAATTCTTTTCGGGCATGAACGAAGCAACGGTTGTATTCTCGACACTGGCTTTCATCAAATGGAGCAACAAGGGCCGGCAAATAAAGTGAGAAGGAATTTTCCAGCTAAATACCAATATCTGGCTTTGAGGTGTGTTGTTAACGCAAACTTTTGATTTTTTGAGCAAGTTTTTATCTTAAAGGATTGACACTTTGTTACGAAAAATTATTGCGTGACTCGCGTTACTGTCTGGAAGTGTCTAGAATGTTCTGCATATTTAATTAGTGTTTTATCATCGTGATTCTGCAATTCTATTTTAAGCCGTTTGCATATGTCGCTGTAAATAGTTTCTTATTGTAATGTTACTTTATTTAGTCGAGTCGGAAAGTTCTAGAATGTTTTGTTGTAAAGTATATAAGCCCATCGGTGTAGCTTTGGAGTTTCTCTGAGAGAAGAGAAGTGTGTGTTTGTTGAAGTAAGTCTGAGAGCTGAGAGCTGAGAGTAGTTGGCGGAGGCCGTGTTTATTGAAGTTGACAGAGGTCGTTTATACAGTTGGCAGAGGCTGTGTTTATTGAAGTGTGACAGAGGTCGTGTACATTTGGCAGAGGCCGTGAGTATTGAAGTTTGACGGAGGTCGAGTATAATTTTACAAGCCTAGAGTGAGCTTATTGTGAAGCCTTGTGCAGAGTTTACTACATTTCTTTGGAATAAATAACCTTGTTGCTGTTCCGACAACCCTGCGTTCTGTTTAGTCTACAAACAACCCACTTCTCTCACGTCACAACACAATCGAACTCGTAACATTGGGGGCCTGTCCGGGAGTGAAGTGAGTGAGTTAAAGAGTGGAATTCAAGGAACTGTTTGTTGTCTACCGATAACCAGGAAAGGAGCACAATTTAGAAGGAAGTACCTGTGCTGTGAAAGAAAGTGATACGAGTGGAAGAGTATTGGAATTTTAACGCAGTGAAATGGAGAAATTTATTCAACTTGGAGTAAAGTTTGGTCTGGAAGGAGCTGAGCTGCTTGCATTCGTCGAGAAACATAGAGAGGAAGAACGTGAAGAGAAACGCAGAGAAGAAGAAAAACAAGAAAGACTTAGGCAGCTTGAAGAAGAAAAACAAGAGAAATCTAGGCGGCTAGCAGAGGAGATTGAAGAGAGACGCAGACAACAGGATGAAGAAAGGGAAGCGAGACGTCAGGAAAGAGAAATTAGAAAATTACAACAGGAAGCTGACATCATGAGACAGAGGGAGGCTGCTGAGGTCGCCAAGAGAGAACATGAGTTAGAACTTGCTAGAATAGCAGCAATGAATGGTGATGGTCGTACTGCAGAAAGAGGTGACAGAGAGGATCGGGCTAAGGCACCTAAACTCCCCTCATTTGTTGATGGCAAAGACGATTTGGACGCGTATTTACAGAGGTTCGAGAGATTTGCTGAGACAGCCAAGTGGAAAAAAGATGGATGGGCATCGAAGCTCAGTGCTCTGTTGTCTGGACGTGCACTAGAAGTGTATTCACGTTTATCGGAGGACGCAGCAAAGGATTATGACAGGGTAAAGATTGCGTTGATGAAGAGATATGATCTTACTGAAGACGGCTATCGTCGCAAATTCAGAGCATCCAAACCAGAAGTTGATGAAAGTCCGGAGCAGTTTATTGTGCGATTGGACAGATACCTGTTACGGTGGCTAGAGCTTTCAAATACTGAGCAAACCTTTGAGGGCCTAAAGGACTTAATCGTGAAAGAACAGTTTATTGATTCCTGCCCTAAAGATCTGGCCATACACCTACGAGAAAGGGCACCTGAAACCCTAGCGAAGATTGCAAAAATCGCTGACCAGTACTTAGAGGCTCATGGCAAGCATTTATTTAGCCCAGTGAGCAGGAAGCCGGCAGTACATCCTGAGAGGGACGAACCCAAGAACACACAGTTTAATACAACACCCCTCCAGTGCTTCAAGTGTAACACTCGCGGTCATAGAGCTATCAACTGCCCAACCGTGATAAAAAGATG
>OX419338.1:23878882-23906382 GCA_948470475.1 Galaxea fascicularis
ATTTTCGATTACCGCTCTCATTTTTTGATAGCTCCTTGTTTGTGGTTATGTAGTCAACAAACTGACGGTGAGCTAATCTCTCGGACACCTTAGATAGTATTGGCAGTAATGAGATGGGACGGTGATTACAGGGATCTTCGGGGTTGGCAGACTTTAACACAGGAGTAACTTCAGCCATTTTCCATACTTTGGGAAAACAATTAGTTCTAAATGAGTTATTCATAATGGTTGTAATAATTGGTACTGTGACTGGCAAACAGTCCTTGAGGACGCAGGTAGTAATCTTGTCACAACCTGGTGCTTTGTTGGAAGAGAAGCCCTTAATTACCCCTTCAACATCCTTCTCCAGTACGGTGTGAAATCGAATAAGTCAGAACAGTCATTAGGCGTTGGCATAATGGTTGGCATAGTAGGATTGATATGATAATTTTGTACACAAGCGAGGTCGTAAGCTTCATGAGCTGCTGAGCTTCCAACAGATGTAAAATATTCATTGAATCTATTAGCCAAGGACACTGGGTTGACAGGAATAATAGGGCGGCTTTTGCTCCTCTTTGGCAGGCAGTTATTAATCACCATCCAATTGCATTAGTGTTTCCTTTGTTTTGTAATAGCTGAGATCTCACAAAAGCTTTTTCTGCGATTCGTAGTTCACGCTTGACTTCTTGTCTGAAGAAACGGTATGCGTTCCATTGAAGACAGTCATTTGATGTAATGGCTCTCCGGTGCCACTGATCCCGGGTTTTCATTAGCTGGCGAATTCCAGCTGTAACAAATGGGTTTGGTCTTGACTTGATTTTTACGCGCTGTAAAGGGGCGTGGTCATCTAAAATATCCGTAAATAACGCATTGAATGTCTCCACTTGGTCATCAAAGTCGTCAAATATGGACATCATATGAAAAGGTACAAGTGACAGATCCTTACAGAATTGTTTTGCATTATAATTAGCATAACTCCTAATTTTAACATATGAGGCCTTGAATCGAGGGGTCTTCAGCGTTAATACTAGGTAAACAAGATGGTGATCACTTACTTAGCAGGCAAGCACGTCGCTGAGGCTGACAATACCGTGTTTGTCGTCATAATTTCGTCGATCAAAGATTTTGTAGTTTCTGTAATCCTTGTCGGTTTATCAACCAGTTGGTGTAAATTAAATGTTGAAATAAAAGACTGCAGTGAGGTAGCCAGCAGTGTAATAAATAGCGGGTTTAGGACATTTTTCAAAATTTTGTCTTAAAAATGTTACTTAATTTCAAACCGAATAGCGATTTTAGGACATTTTTCAAATTTTTCAAAATCTTTTTTCTCGAATTTTGAAAAACTTTTTCTCAATTTTTTTACACTTGATGCCCTCCTTACTCAAGATTTAATAATTCTAATTCTTCTTTTATTATTTTGTTTTGTTCTATTTTATAATGACCATAAGCACTTTTTGGGTTTTTTATATATTAGATAATTTTTGTAAATCTTTCTTTGGTATCCAACTATTAAGATCCACTGTCATCATAATAAGACAGATAACAAGATTCATCATCATCATCTTGAAAATAAAAGATTTTTTCTGTTTAATCAGTCATATATATAAGTTAGATAATTATGTTTAAATCATCTCACATGTCCTTTAAATCCCTAAATGGTATCCAACTATTGAAATCATCACTATATCCCTTCCATTTCACCAAAGCTTGTTTCTTCTTATAATCTCTACGAATGACAATTCTAAATACATCTTGTTTGCTTCCAATAATTCAGGTCCATAAAATGATCCTTTTATTTCCTCATTGTTGAGATCCTTTATTTTGCAAGTGATTGGGTTAGTGCACAAGATTTTATTTATAGTGAATATTTCTTCTGTCCAATTTGGTGTGTTACCTTTATCGAAAGTCTTTCTTTTGTACTTTGATATTCGAACCTTATCACCAACCTTCAGTTTTGGTTTATATGACAATGGCTCTATAACACCATACAAATTAAAGTAAACAACTCCTTGATTCTTTTTCTTCGATGCCTCTGTGGGTGCCATTTTAATTGAACTATGCTTTGTGCTATTATATTTTCCAATATCTTTGGTAATATTTAAGCAATAGAAAACGTTTTCCGTGTTTGCATAGCCTGATATTAACACGAGAGAGGTTGGGAGAATTCGAGACAGTTATGCAAACCCGAGACGAAGTCGAGGGTTTGCATAACTGTCGAGAATTCTCCCAACCCCTCGAGTGTTTATATCAGGCTATGCAAACACAGGAAAAAAGTTTTCTATTGCTTTTATAAAACAACTTTCCCGAGCAAAAAAACCAAAATGCTCTTGTTTAGAACATTGATTAAAAGAGAAATTCTTACCAGTCGCGAAGTCTTGTACACGAAGCTTGTACACGTAATCAGTCTTTGTTTTGCAAAAAAGATGCTTTCCAAAATACGGGTTTTTCTCGCTTAAAATGTCAGCTCAAGCGAAAAAAAATTGACACAGCATGTTTCTAAAGATTTTCCAAGTTTCAACCGACGAGGAAATGGGTAAATAAAGTAAACTTGTCGATTTTTTCAACTCAAAACCTTTTTCAAATTCCTGCTGGCGTGATTAGCGCGCGGAAAGCGAAACAAGTTGAAGTCACAACCATGTTTACATACTGTCATACAAACACGCCTCTCGACCAATCCGAGCCCGCGTACTATCTTAGTTATTTTATAAACCTAAATACTGTGTATTGCCTTGAACAGTGAACTGTTTCCACATTTTGTTTTTGATTGTTCTATTCCATCTTTCTACTACTGATGATTTTTCCTCATTTTTTGATTTTCTAATTCATCAAGATTAATAATACAAGGTGAATGATTTTTAGGCATATATTCATTTCTGCTAAAAATACCTTTAATTGGAATATTTAAATAAATTGAAGATCAAGGTTTGATAATGATTTATTTTCAAATTTTATTATATTATTTTGCCTAATATAGGGATTTTGCTCCATACCTTTCGATTGAATGATGTGTTTTGAGAAATACCCAGAGCTCCTGTTATGAAACCCCTTCCTATTTTTTTTATTTCCCATTCCAACAAAAGGAGGGGGATTATAAGGCATCATAGTAGTATATGGAATGGGGGTACGAGCACATTTCTTCGAAATGTGTCTCGCACAACCCCATTCTATTCTCTATGTGGTTACATTTAATGATTTAATTTAATTCTTATATATAATTATTACAAAAAATATATTCGCTTTCTGGTTAATTCATATGATTTCAATGTTTCCCCCCTCCCCCGAGATTTAGCTTCGCGACATCGAAGCTATTGAATCATAGCGTTACCGTTTGATTCAAGAGCGAGACGGGGATGGCGAAGCGTTAAAAATCTCTTCCGTCGCTTGGTGGGAAGAGCGAAGCGATGGCGACGGAATCCCAAACCCCCTCTCCAATCCCCTCTCCTCTCCTCCCCAATCCTCCTCCTCAATCTCAAAATGATTAAACTATATGTTATAAAAAATTAAACTGCGTTTGTTTTATTCTCTAGAGGAATAAAGAATAAATACATTTAATAATAAAAAAATAAAGAAATTTAATGATTTAAAATATTTTTATGGCCATATGCTAAGCTATGGATTCATCAAAGCAACTAAGTGATACTTTCTTAATTTCATAACTACGTAGTTCATGATTTTTGCTTCTAATTGTTTTCATTGTATTATGAATTTGTTAATTCCTTTAGCAGTATTTCCTCCTTTTTGATTGTCTTTCATATAACTATACATTTTTTTATCGTAGTCCAATGAATTGTGTAATAGGAATAAAAGTACTCTCATCCTTGAATTTACCAATAACGTTTTTATTTGTTTTATCATAGAAAGACGATTCTGTTGGATAATCACTGTTGTCAAATTTATTTTTATCATTCCAGAAGTCTTTATAAACATCTTCTGTTTCAATTTCATATGTTAAACTGTCAGTGTCAGTCAAAAGCAGTTTTGCTTTATCATTATATTTTTGTTTAATGTAATTATAGTGGAATACATAAGTGTTTTAGATAAGTCTATGTCACGGAATTTCTAATATTTACATTTTCCGTCATTGTTTTTGTCTTTTTTGTCATGTCTTTATTTAGCTTTTTGTTAGTTTTTCGGTTTCAGTATTTCATATCGTCCTAGTGTTAATTATCTAGTGTTAATTCAGCGTTGTAGTGTGGTTTGTAATTAGAGATGTATTGTAACTTAGTCTGTAATTAATATCTTGTAAATTTTGTAAAGCGTTATCATAAGAGTGTAAAGTTATCGTGTTTAGGACGTAAGAGTGTAAAATAACATAGGATTGTAAGGTACCGCGTATGTATGTTAAGTGTTAATTGCTAATAGTATGCATCTGTATAAAATGTAAGTTTCGTGGTGAAGGTAGTCAGTCAGTCAGTAGTCAGTTGGAAGGAAAGAAAGTGGGAGAGAAGCAAGAAGAAGGAAAGTTTGCGAACTGAAGGTCGAAGGCCACGACGCTCAAAAAAATCACTGCCAAGAGCCATTGGTAGGAGCCAGCTGTGTCCCACAGACAAAACCCCTTTGTCGGCGGCGGCGAGCGCGAAGGTGTTGGAAAAAGCGAGTACGAAGAAGAAAGATGAAAGCTAAGAGATAGAGCAAGGTAAAGAAGGAGGGCGCCAAAGGTGAAGAAAGATTGTGAGAAGGTTGATGGTCATAGGTTGTTTTCGGTTTGTTTGTTTTGGAAGAGTATCAAGGACAAGGAATTACTGGACTATCAAAGAAATGAACTAAACTGTCCAATTGTAAATATAAGAGTTAAGTAATTAATTAATTTAGTGTTATCTTTTAAGTTAGCTTAGTTTTATATCTAAATTATAAGTTAGGAGTTGTTAGTTCTGTGTTTAATAATCTTCTATGTATTTTAAATTTATTAAATTTGTAACATTACTTAGTCTTTTGGTGTGTTGCGGGTTTGCGGGAAGGGTTTTGTATAGTCTTTTGTTCAATCTTGTCGCGCAAGGGAAAGACTCACGTCACATTTTTGGTGTCAGGAGTGGGATAATTTTCCCTTGGTCTCTTTCCCTGTACATTACTCAGACGCAAAGACGCAACACATTATTATTAGGAATTAGTATGGCTGATAAAAGCGTTGATTACAAATCTTGGTCTTTAGAAGAGCTTAGGGCTGAAGCTAGGAAAAGGTTTATTCTTTTTACCCAAAAGGATGGGGTTAAGACTCTAGCAAGTAAGCTGAGGACGCACGATAAATTAATGTCCGAGGAAGAAGCTAATACAGAAGAAACGGCGATCTCTGAAGAAACGGTGGACGAAGAGAGAGCGGGCAATCTAACGTTTGACCAGCGGTTACAGCTGTTACAAATGGAAAGACAGATTAGGATGGAAGAAAGGGAGGCTGAAAGGGAGGCTGAAAGGGAGAAACGTGAATATGAAAGGCAAATTGAAAGAGAGAGACGAGAATACGAGAGTCAGAAAGCACGGGAGGAAGAAGAAAGGTTAGTTAGAGAGGAGGAACGACTTAGAAAGCTTAGGATTGAGAAGGAAGAGTTTGCTGTCAGAGAAGCTGGTAGACAACAAAGCAGCGTTAGAAAACCTAAGTTTATGAAAATAAGGGAGATGAGAGAGGGCGAGGACATTGATGATTATTTTCGAATTTTTGAAATGACTGCCAAGGCTCAAGGATTACCCGAAGACGAATGGGTTGGTAACTTAGTTCCTAAACTTACTGAGAAGGCCAAGTCTATTTATCTGGAAATTCCAGATCCCGCGGCACAAAGTTACGAAGAAAGTAAATCAATTATCATTAAGGGTTACCAGTTAACAGCGGATCATTACAGATATAGGTTTAGAACTTCAGAAAAGAAACCGGACGAGGATTTTGTGCAGTGGGGTTACAGGACAAGAAGATATCTAAATCGATGGATGGCAGTGGCTGAGGCTACAGGTGATGTAGAGAAGATATTAGAACAGTTTATGATGGAACGTCTTCTTGACGCGGTGAGTCCAGAACTTAGGGCGTGGCTAAAAGAGCAAAAGCCTAGAACAGCAGAAGAACTCGGGAATCTCGCAAATTTACACGTTCAGTCTCGAAAAGGTCCCCTTGTGGAAGGCAGGTATGCTTCCTTTGGTAAGAATAAGGGGGGTAGTTTTCAAAAAGAGTCACAAAACAAAAGGGAGCCTCCTATTAAGGAACAAGTCTCAGGAGAACAAACAAAGCCCGGTATTACTCCTGGTAGGAGGAATCTTAGGTCGCCAGTCACATGCTATAAATGTGGGAAGTCAGGTCATATGTCTTTTAATTGTGGTAAAGGCAATAACAAGCCGGCACAAGGGTACTTACTATGTATGACTCCCTTAGAATCACACGAACTAGAATTTCCATCATGTAATGTTCAAGGAAAAATTGAGGGTAAATCAGCAGAAATGATTGTTGATTCGGGTTGCACAAGAACCCTGGTGCATGAGAAGTTTGTTAAAAATGGTTCTTTAACTGGGGAGGAAATGTCAGTCTTGACAGCAACGGGTGAACGCCTTATTGTACCCCTGGCCAAAGTTGAAATTGAAAGTGGACAGGGAAAACATGTTGAGTTGGTTGGGGTGCTAGACAAATTGCCCGTAGATTGTTTACTAGGCAGATCATCTTTTGGTCAAACTCTTTCTAAAGAAAACGTCCTTAAGCAATGGGAGCAATTCCAGGAAGAAAAACATGCTGCTCTACAGAAAGCAGCTGAAGAGGCAGAGAGAGTAAAGCAAGAAGAGATGAAAAACCTCGCAGAAAACCTCACGAAGAAGCTCAGAAATGAAGCAGCGTTGGAGAGGGAAATTGCCATAGGAGAAGCTTTGGCTAATGAAAGGAAACAAGCGGAAAGGCGTCGAAAACAGTCTATAGAAGAAACTAAACAAGATTGTGAGAGCAAAGCTGCAGCTGAAGCAGCAACAGTAGCACGGATACATAAGAGCAGATGTGATGAGCTAAATCAAAGAATAAATAACCTAACAAACTTGCTAGAGCTCGTACATCCCATCCCATCCCATCTCTATTATTTTTTCCATTTCTATTTTTGTGTGCCCACCCCAAAAATAGACTTCTTCGGGGGGAAGGTGTCACGGAATTTCTAATATTTACATTTTCCGTCATTGTTTTTGTCTTTTTTGTCATGTCTTTATTTAGCTTTTTGTTAGTTTTTCGGTTTCAGTATTTCATATCGTCCTAGTGTTAATTATCTAGTGTTAATTCAGCGTTGTAGTGTGGTTTGTAATTAGAGATGTATTGTAACTTAGTCTGTAATTAATATCTTGTAAATTTTGTAAAGCGTTATCATAAGAGTGTAAAGTTATCGTGTTTAGGACGTAAGAGTGTAAAATAACATAGGATTGTAAGGTACCGCGTATGTATGTTAAGTGTTAATTGCTAATAGTATGCATCTGTATAAAATGTAAGTTTCGTGGTGAAGGTAGTCAGTCAGTCAGTAGTCAGTTGGAAGGAAAGAAAGTGGGAGAGAAGCAAGAAGAAGGAAAGTTTGCGAACTGAAGGTCGAAGGCCACGACGCTCAAAAAAATCACTGCCAAGAGCCATTGGTAGGAGCCAGCTGTGTCCCACAGACAAAACCCCTTTGTCGGCGGCGGCGAGCGCGAAGGTGTTGGAAAAAGCGAGTACGAAGAAGAAAGATGAAAGCTAAGAGATAGAGCAAGGTAAAGAAGGAGGGCGCCAAAGGTGAAGAAAGATTGTGAGAAGGTTGATGGTCATAGGTTGTTTTCGGTTTGTTTGTTTTGGAAGAGTATCAAGGACAAGGAATTACTGGACTATCAAAGAAATGAACTAAACTGTCCAATTGTAAATATAAGAGTTAAGTAATTAATTAATTTAGTGTTATCTTTTAAGTTAGCTTAGTTTTATATCTAAATTATAAGTTAGGAGTTGTTAGTTCTGTGTTTAATAATCTTCTATGTATTTTAAATTTATTAAATTTGTAACATTACTTAGTCTTTTGGTGTGTTGCGGGTTTGCGGGAAGGGTTTTGTATAGTCTTTTGTTCAATCTTGTCGCGCAAGGGAAAGACTCACGTCACAGTCTAGAATACACATTCCTACATATGAAGGTCTATTAAGGAATAAAGATTCTTTAGTCTTATGTATTGCTACAAGATTTTCATTGAATATTTTACTGCTTACACATGTTGGTTTAGCAGCCATTTTTAATAATTTCTTTTCATCAGTTACCAATCTGACATCAACTCGCTTTCTGATCTATTCCATCGTTTTTCCGAATACACTGTTGATCATAAGTTTGAAGAAGTCTTTCTCGAAAGCATTTTTGGCATTAGTTCTTTTCTGAGTATTGAAGTCAATATATTGTTTCAGCCAAAGGGATTGATTAAATTGTAATACTCTATGGATTTTGTTAGTTTTAATCCTAAATCCAAATACAATTGCAAATCCTGTTATGAAGAACATATTTTTCCTTTTTACTAAATGTTGGAATGAGCTTGTTTACTAAACCTATTGATATATTATATTTATCAGCAATTTCTTGACAGTAATTTGATAACATGTCTTTTGTGACTTTTACTTTTTCTGGCGCTAGAGGATAGTCGTTATGAAGATCATGTAACTCTTCAGGATATTCAAGATCAACTTCTAATATTAATCCTCTATCACTATCTTTTTCATATTCAGAAAGGTTTAGATTATTGATTTCTTTCTCAGTAAGCCATTTGAATTTACCTGTTGGTAGATGCTGACTCATAGCCCAACCATACAGATTATTTGCATCAAGATACATTATATATTTTGAGGGCGCCTTCTTATCATAATTTTTTCATGTATTTGTTATTTCCTTTAGCATATCGGTTGGTTATGTAACTGATACCTCCTCGCATACCCCTCTCTATAAATTGAAACATATCAATATCAGTCATTAATTCAAGTACAATACCAATCATCCTAAGCATTGCATCCCAAGATAGACCTAGAGAGGTAAAATAATGACATGGATCTAGTTTATAGAATTCTAAACAAGTTTTCCTGAAGTTTTCAAAAACATCAGCTAGTAGAAGAACATCTGATTTTAGATACAAATCATGGTACTCACCCATATTTTTAAGATTAAAAGTGTTCCATATATTTTGAGCATGTTCATAGTATTTATCTGATATATGTTTATTATTCAGAATGCTATAAAAATCCTCTTTTGATGGAATGAATCATATGATCATAGGGATATACTCCTTTACGCATCATAAGATTAAGTTGTTCACCTTGAAATACTTCGGATGTGCATTTAGACTCTACAGGTAAATTTTTTACAAGTGAATCAAGGCTTGAAGACATAAATTGGAAGCTATCGATAAATGTAATGTGTTCACCAAGCATAAAAGCCATATACTTCTCCATATTGTTTGGTATAGCGTTAATACTCATTTCACATAATTCACCTCTTTTGTTTTTGTATGTATTATTTTTAACAATTTCACCTATTTGTTGCTTTATGAAGTGAGAATCATAACCTCTCAAATTATGAAACTGGTAATTTTTTTGATATTTCTTTTCTATCTTCTTTATTGAATAGAGTTTTTAACATTTTTTGACAGCTCTTAGATTCCTTTAAGATTGCTTTCATAAATGTATTTACTGCATTAGGTCCTCTATACATTTTAATTGGCTTTGAATATCGATCATCATAACAACAAACAAGCGTATAAGCATAAGAACAATCAATATGTTTCTGATATTCTGCTGTAAATGATTTATCATTATTTTGTTGACAACCAGAGACGTTTTGAGTAATAGCTTCGAAATCAGCATATATTACAAAAGGCACTGGAATTTGTTTTTGAGAATTTTCAAATTCTAATTTGTTATTATCTTTATCAGGCATTTTAATAGCTTGTTTTCCATTAAAGACCATACAAATTTCTGAATGATTATTTAAAATCTTTTCAGTTGTAAAATTTTGCAGACAATACATAAAAAAATGTTTTCTCTCTTAATGAAGATTTTTATTGTACATAAATTTATTGAAATCTTTTATTAATACATGCTGTTTTATTAACAATATCATTACCTGACATTTTTCAAATGTTATCTCAAGTGTTTCTAAATATTTTAATCCTTTCATTATTTTCAACAAATTTATAATATGATTACCAACAGCAAGTCTTGTATTTTGTAGTTGAATAAGAGGATCTTTCTTATTCTTAATATTGATTTTGTATGAGTTAGTAAAATTTTTTAGAGCAGTTTTTGTTTGTTTTATCTTAGTTCTTGGCAGAGGAACAGGTTTTTTGGTTCTCGGCATTGGAACTGGTCTGTCTCTAAATTCCATTGGAGGAACAATTATTGTTTTTTCATATTGATTAACCATTTCACGTACACTCTTTCTTGGTGTTGGGATTGGTTTCCTTATTTTTGGCACTGATTTAGTTTCAGGCTTCTTCTTATCATTCTGTTTTAATAACAGATTAATTAGTTGAGATTTTCTCAATTTTTTTAGATCTCTTTTATCCATATAACTAGTTGAGATAATATTTTCCATTATAATATTATATGACAATATTTGTTTAAATACCTATAGGTACGTTTAAATTATTAACTAAATATTTGATAAAACAAATACTTGGAAAAATAAAATGAAAAAAATTATTTATTTCTTTGTTGTCTTCTTTTTTTGTATTTATTACTTTCTCCAAATTGTTTAATAATTTCAAATAAGATATCATCATAACAATTACTCATAATATATTTACATTTATTAGTTTCATAAAGTTCTTTCATATGAAGTTGTTTTTTCAGATATTTGGTATGAACCTATTGGACTCTTAAATTCAAGACATAATGAATTAAATTTACTTGTTGGATTCATTATCATTAAATCGCATTGACTAGCCATATAACCCTTTTTAAAAGATGATAATCTAAGATATTCAGTTATTTGGTTTTCACCCAAACCAGCAATTAGAAGAGCATTATCGTATTTTTTCTGATAAAGTCAACTACTTTCGAATGAAGATCATATTCGCCTTCTATTATTAATTTATTACTTTTATGGTTATAATATCCATATTTTCTAATTGATGGTAAAACTTTACTTGTAACCCAATGTTTAAATTCCTTTGCTTTCGGTTATTTAGAAGAAAGAATTAGTGAACAAAAACCGGATTCATTTATAAAGAAACATTTAAAGGGTTTTTCAAGTCTCTCAGCACAAGGGACCGTTTTACCCCCCCCCGTGAATTTTGCTTTATTTTGAAGTCAATTAATTTTTTATCATCTTTATGTACATGATCTTGGATTGCTTTTTTGTATCTTTATATTTCAGTATCAAAGCGATCTCTTTTCCACGAAAACAAATCTGATTATTCTTATCAACATAACAATTGATTTCAAAATTAAATTGATTATTTTTATAATTTCTCTTTTGCATTTCCATGTATAATCTTATATGATAATATTATTTTAAATAGTTTTTAGGTGCGTTTAAATAATTAAGTCTGTTTTTTAAATAGTTATACATATCTAACATTTTGTAAATTATTTTATCATTACTTTTATTTCAAAACGATAATCCTTCAAAATAGGAAAAATCTTAAAAGTGAATATATCTCTATATAAACATCATTTTTTCTTTATAATAGCTACCAAGTAGTTTTAATTTATAACCAGCTCTATAGTTTCGTTGTAAGTAATAAGAAAATTCAACAATATTAAACTCATAATTAAATGAAATGTCAATATCATTAATATCTATAAGAAGTTTACCATTAATATTAATAATGCAATATTCTATAAATTTTGGCATAATATTATATGATAATATTATTTTAAATAGTTTTAGGTGCGTTTAATATCTTCTTGGTATTTCAAAATATTTAAAACCTTCTAATTATCCATAATCATCATATACAAAGTTTTTATCATTATCATTAGCTGCTTTTTCTTTATCCATGTAATCATAATATAAATCTATTAACTCTTTTATTTTCAATTTGTTCAAGCAAAAACAAAGATTCAATTACTAATTGTTTAATAATTCTAAATTTAATTCTCAAAATTGATCTAAGTCTACGAGATAATGAGTCCATACTTTCAAAATCATCGTATAAATGTACTAATTTAATTAACTTATCTTTAGCATTATTAATTTCATATATCACCATTATAAAATATAATTATATAAAAGTACAACCAGAAATAGCAGATATTTTTGATCATATCTATGACGTAAAAAATCGGATTGAACCGAGCTATATACAATAGTGTTATAATAATATTATTTTATGTATTTCATGTTTTTCTTTAAAACCCTATATTTTTCTTTAATCCTCATCAGAATAATAAGCACTATCTTGAGAGACACTATAAGTAGGATCTTTATTTAAATCATCAGGAGTACTCCATTGAGATGAAGATCCACTGTCATCATAATAAGACAGATAACAAGATTCATCATCATCATCTTGAAAATAAAAGATTTTTTCTGTTTAATCAGTCATATATATAAGTTTAAATCATCTCACATGTCCTTTAAATCCCTAAATGGTATCCAACTATTGAAATCATCACTATATCCCTTCCATTTAACCAACTTGTTTCTTTTTATAATCTCTTCGAATGACTTTATCAATTCTGAATACATCTTGTTTTGCTTTCAGTAATTTGGGTTCATAAAATGATCCTTTTATTTCTTCATTATTCAAATCTTTTAGTTTGTATGTGATTGGATTAGTGTATTGGATCTCATCTACTATGAATAATTCTTCTGTACAATTTGGTGTATAACCCTTGTCGAATACATTCCGTTTATACTTAGATATTCGGACCTTGTCACCAACCTTGAATTTCGGTTTAGATGTTACCTTCTCCATATCACCATATAGATTGAAGTAAACAATTCCTTCATTACTCTTTTTGCTTGCTTCTATAGGTGTGATCTTTATGCTTGAATGTTTTGTGTTATTGTACTGTTTTAATATTTGGGGTAACATATGTAAATACTGTCTATTACTTTGAACAGTGAACTGCTTCCACATTTTGGACTTGATTGTTCGATTCCATCTTTCAACCACTGAAGATTTTTCCTCATTCTCTGTGGAGTATATCTGTATATTATATTTCTCCAACAAGTCCTTCAAATGTTTGTTGTAGAATTCCTTTCCTTTATCAACCCATAGATATTGTGGTCTTCTGCCTTCATTGAATATTGTTTGAAAGGCACTCATGACGGATTCACCTTTTTTGTCTTTTAAAGGAACAATCCAACCATATTTACTGAAAACATCAATAACCATCAGAAGATATTTGTAACCTCTATTCCATTTGCCGAATTTTTGCATATCAACAAGATCAGCAGCCCAAATCTCATGAATATGGTTGACAATCACATGCCGTCGAGTAAAATTACGCTTTATGGGTGTATGTAATTCATCTGCTAATTTTTCTTGCCAGTTTTCTTTACTCGACGGCTTCTTCCGTTTTTTGGCTTTTCAACCCCCATATCCAATTTCGACTTAACTGCTATTGCATTGCAAGCCATTGTATGTCCCCATTGTCTTTCTTTCCAAGAAATAGCATCAAGAGCCTTAACCATTTTACGATCTGCATCATTCTTGCATTTTACTTTATCACTTTTGGGTTTATTTCCACAAACACTATAATCAACATCATGTTGCATTGCTATTGCATCAGTCATTCCAGTCGGTTGTTGATATATCTCCAATATTTCTCCGGTTTTCGGATCATATCTGACCTGTTCTTCAAGCGGATTATATGGACCGGTATAATTATGTCCAGGAAGTGTCCAACCTTTTTTTGGTTTCGGAAGTTTTCCGATCGCTTTGTGGATATCAATTGCACCTCCTTTTGGAGCAATGGTTTGAGACAGATCACCGAGAATACTGTCCAATGTCTGATCAATATATCTGTCTGCTGTCTGTTTTGTTTCTCTTTGCGAAATCTGATTTAACGGCTTTTGACGGAGCAAGTCTTCCCATCTTTGTCAATCCTGATATGATTTCTGTACTTAAATTACTTCCAGACATGCCCGCCTCAAGGGACGGGCTAATTAGTTTCCCTTATTCTTTTTCACGAATTTGGTTTTAGTAATACCTTATTCAGCACATGTGCAGAAAAATATTAACCTTCCATTTTTCGCTTGTTTGTAACCTGAAGGCTCAACACATTCAGTTACCTTTTTCTGTTTTACACAATATGATTTCATATATGTATATGAATTACATATTTTTGAAATAATTAATGATAAATTTATGGTTTACTGATTTATCTGTTTGACTAAATACCGTATTATGTATTATGTTAAGTATTGATTTACTTTTCTGTCTTTCTAATAAATAATACAAAACCCAATAACCACATAAAACAGAATCTCTTTCTTGTATTTCATCTGTTGAATATATTATCTTTTCACCACTTGTTTGTAAATATTGTTGTATTTCGGTTGGTGCTATTAAACCGAATAGATCAAAGTATTCACAAATATGATTATTAACATTGCGATAACACACCCAATGAGTACCTGGTTCTGTTTTACTATCAAGATTAACAATACCCACTTCAGGTTCATTTATTTGAAATGGTAAATTATCTCGACTGAATACACCTCTAAAATGTTTTATTTATAATTTATTTACCCAATTGATCAAATCGAAGTTACTAAGTGGTTTATCTATGAATTTTATATTATCTGACCCAATAGAGGTATTTATGACCATAGATTTCTGTTTATTGCTGTGTCTTGAGGAATATCAAGAGCTCCAGTTATTAGCCCTTTCCCCTGTCCTTTTTTTTTGTCTTTTGTTTTTTGGTATGCCATAACCAATTGAATTTTTCATCTGATCCCATGTACCGATGAACGGATCACTTTTCATTGGTAATACAAGACCTCCTTTCTCTGTTCGTACTTTTGGAGGAAGATGAACTGGTAGTGGTCTTCTCGATCTTCTATCTATTTGTAAACCCTTACCCATTATAGCATCTAATAGCATTGGTATACCAATTGATGGCAAAATCGTTCCTATACCTGATCCCATCTGTTTTTTTGTTGGTTTGATATGGACACCAGATCTTGTTTGTAAGGCATTTAGAATATCTTGTTTTTGTTTGGTTGTTAGGTATTCTTTGCACTGAATCAATTGTTTGACTTTAGAATCTGGAATTAAAAATCCACCTGATTGGTTGTTACCGAAGAGCTTATTAATACCAAGGCTTGCTAATCCAGATAAAGCTCCTGTGATAAGAGAAGCTGCTTTTTTTACAAGAGGCATAGCCATAGGTAACACTTCTGATGATAAACCAGCTAGTGAAGACCATAAGCTGCCTCCATGTCTTGCAACTTTTGGTATCTGGCTTTTCGAAATTTTAATGTCAACTCCTATTTTAAGACTCGTTGCTTTCTGAATTATTTTAATCTGTGTTTTTGTTAACACGAGTTCATCATTACCTTTTAAATCAGATTCTTCCAATCTTAACGTAATGGCTGATTTATTTGCATAAGCTTTTGAAAGTTTTTCCATTTGACCCTTGCTCAATTTTACACTATAAGGAAAATATTGTGTCATATTATATATAATATAAGTTACAAGTGAAGAGTGATCATCGCAGTAAATTTTCCAATTTAAGCAACTGGAAAGAAGAAGCCTGAAAAAATCAGGGCTTCAACGGGATTCGAACCCGTGACCTCCGCGATACCGGTGCGATGCTCTACCAACTGAGCTATGAAGCCACACATTGGGAGCGAGGTCAATGTTGAGTTCATATTTTCCCGCACAGTGAAGTGATGTGAAGTATATATATGAAATAATTCATATTTGTACTGCGGTTGTAGATACAAGTGAAGAGTGATCATCGCAGTAAATTTTCCAATTTAAGCAACTGGAAAGAAGAAGCCTGAAAAAAATCAGGGCTTCAACGGGATTCGAACCCGTGACCTCCGCGATACCGGTGCGATGCTCTACCAACTGAGCTATGAAGCCACACATTGGGAGCGAGGTCAATGTTGAGTTCATATTTTCCCGCACAGTGAAGTGATGTGAAGTATATATATGAAATAATTCATATTTGTACTGCGGTTGTAGATACAAGTGAAGAGTGATCATCGCAGTTAATTTTCCAATTTAAGCAACTGGAAAGAAGAAGCCTGAAAAAATCAGGGCTTCAACGGGATTCGAACCCGTGACCTCCGCGATACCGGTGCGATGCTCTACCAACTGAGCTATGAAGCCACACATTGGGAGCGAGGTCAATGTTGAGTTCATATTTTCCTCGCTCCCAATGTGTGGCTTCATAGCTCAGTTGGTAGAGCATCGCACCGGTATCGCGGAGGTCACGGGTTCGAATCCCGTTGAAGCCCTGATTTTTTCAGGCTTCTTCTTTCCAGTTGCTTAAATTGGAAAATTTACTGCGATGATCACTCTTCACTTGTATCTACAACCGCAGTACAAATATGAATTATTTCATATATATACTTCACAATATAAGTTACATTAAATTAAAATTTTTTTGTGAGTTATATTGAATTGAAATTTTATGTTATATTTGGTTTTTATATTAATATTTTTTAACGAAACATTAATTTACCATCCTTCTGCATAAGTTCAGCTTCCTGTTCATATAAAATCAAAGCATAAATGCTATAATCAAGAGTAGCTGTTGCTGAAAGTTCATATCTAAATTGCAATTTTGTTGTCCCATCACGAATATCAAGTTTTTGTTTAGTCAAATCAAAATACACAAAGGAAAAAAATAGATGAAAAATTTCTTATATTAAGCAAAGTACCTTCTCCGTATTCAGAATTTTTATGGACATATTTCAAAACATCTCTATACACTCTAGTTATATCTGAAGAAGGAGTGTAATGAATATCGGGGTACTCATTACTGTTTCCCACTACTAAATCACACGAGGATAATGTTTGATCACCCAGTGTAAAAGTATTATATAGAAAAGGATTTCTTGTTTGAGAATCAATGTTTCTATCATTTATGATGTAAACGAATACGTGTCTCGGTTTACTAATACCTGATGTAATAGTAAAATGACCAGATTTCTGTTTTTTGGTGTTTAATCTCATAATTTCGTCTCTCAGATATGTCCATTTTTTATTTGTTATGAATTTACTGACATATAATGATTGGCCTTCACTGTTAAATGTAATACGAGGAACAACTAGTTGCAATTTTGTTATTATGACTCTACAATCATCGGCTGTATTGGGTAGAAGTTCTTCTCGAAGTGCATTAAAAAACCATATCTATTGAGGGGTATTTCAGTAGGAACAGTTGATGAGGCTCCTAAAAGAGCTTTTCTCTCAGCGAAGCCTTTATTGTATTCCGCCCTGGGCTGGTCGTTCTTCGGCGTTTCTATTTGTATCCAAATAGAAAAATTCATTGCTTGCTGTCGATTCTGCATAAGGAAGAGAATATTCCAATAAATTCTTGATATTGACTATATGATTTGCATCATTAGAATCGTATACTTTTTTACCATTAAGATTGACTTTAAAATTATTGATTAATGCATATGATCCATTGACAATACCATTATGATCATTTTCCGCAATATCACCTCCTGCATACTTAGTCACTTTAAAATCAACTCTGATTCTACCATTAAACCAATCAAACGGTGTTACTTCACCAGTATTATCAGCAACGAAACGATGACCGTCTTTCTTTTGACGTGTATTATTAGCAGGGTGTATATTGAGTGGAGTTTCTAATTCGAATATAACGTCTTCATAACGTTCCACATATTTACTATTTCTAAACATTATAATATTAGATTACATAATTTTTCTCAGTTTACCTCCAGAAATAATTCTGTTTACTCTCTCGTTTATTTCATATTGTGAAGGGTTTGTATTCGACATTTGATTCATTACTGGTGATGATTTATTTTTTGCTTAATAGTTTAATTATTTTATCACCTGCCTTTTTACCAACGTGTTCACCAGTTTTTGTTGCTGCTGTTTCAATGGCCTTTTTAGATGCCATTTTAGCAGCTTCTTTCATTGTTTTACCAATAACCGACCCTAATATATCACTCAATGCTCCTCCATCGATTTCTCCGCTATGAACATGTTTCTTGACATACATCCCTAAATCAGGATCATATCGTTTTTTTATATTCAAATTGATTCATATACAATTAGATTATATTATATCGGTTCTGACCGTAGAATTAATGCCATGAACCAATCTATTCCATTTAAATCAATAGGACGACCAAGTGCATCAGTTATATAAAACCTCATTTCATCAATATGTGTTTTTGAAACATCATTGAATAATGATCTTCTGGGCTCGAATTTGAAACTATAACTTCTGGTCAAATTATCTGTTGGTATTACTGCTAATAAGTTGTTTGAATATCCACTTAATATAGAATTTGTTACAATATCAGAATGAATATTGATTTTGTCTACACTGTTGGTGATATTTGGTAATTGATGACTATATTCTGTTAGTATTATTATTTTATCAAAACCAATTAAATTACCGAATTCAGTTCCTCTGAGATCTAGTTGATAATCATCATCAAGTTCGATTATTACTCTATATGAAGACAGCACGAATGATATATTAATGGGATATTTATCTTTTTCTGCATGTTTTTGTTCGACCATATATTGATGAATATAATCATTGATATCTTCATAACTATACATACATACAATACTACACAATACTTTTGTATACTATACATACAAAAGTAATTTTTTCCCATCTAACACCTCCATCATGGCTATATTTAACCTTATTATTTTTATAAGTTTCAGATATGTTGTGCCATGAGTATGTCATCATCACAGTGTCAACAGCCATTTCATGCTTCATATTCTGATCAAGTTTTAATTGTGTTTGTAATTTAATTTTGAAATAATGTGTTTTACTTTTCCCGATCTTTTCTCTATCAACAGATGATAAATAAATCGATCTTTCTTCCATATATCATTAGATTACATATTCTCTCAACAAATCATTCAATTGATTATTGTCAATAACTCCTATTTTATTCATTGTATGAGCTTTTTGTGTAAATTCCTTTTAAACACCATCATTTCCTGATAGGATTGATCCTCCAAGTAATTCCATTCTGTCAAGTAAATCATCTGAATTATTATAATATATAACGCCAGATCCTAATTTTTATACTTTTTACTAGTACGATGAATTGGAATTTCTTCATTCTGGAGTAGAAGGAGAATTTATTAAGGCGCGCAAGTGCCTTCCATGCTGCCGCTTTTCCGCCATTTGGCACGTGTTGGAATACAGAGTATGTTGTCTTATATGGAGTGTTTTCCGTCGGTAACCGCTGCCTCGCAATCTGAGCCTGTTTCGTTTGCTTAACGTTCAATCGATGTCTGCAAGCAGATTCAAGCGTGGCGAAATTCTCGACGAAACTTTAAAGTTTATTCAGTCAAAAACAATAGTTGGAGACTAGGCTCTTTAAGGAAAACTTCATTTATTTCCGAGTGTATTTACCCAAGGGAAAGTAGGCGTCGCGAATGGAAAAGTTGCCGTTGGATGTAAAACAAAGTATTTATTTATTTTTTTATTTGGATCTGAGTAGCCGGCGCGCCCAGGACGACTAGTCGGCGATTTTCGCCGGTCGCCGGGGCTTACGGAGATCTCTGCAGATCACTGTATTTTTTGTTTACTGTTGTTTGTTAGCAGATCAATTGTATCAAAATATGCTTTTTTATCATATTTTTACCACCTTATATGCAATCATTTTCAATTGACCAAATAATTTTGGCAGATCTATAACTAAACTTCCATAATTACCATTTTGTGGATTTACTTTGTATGCATTCCTTTTTTTCTGTGTATATATTTCAGATCCAAGTGTATCCAAACCTTCAGGTATTATTTTTATTCTTTGCCTATATTTTTGTGATGACTTGATTTCATCCATTAATTCATTGATTTTTTCAGCATTTTTTTGTTTGGATTTTTTAGTAGTCGATAATACTCCTTGTCTACGTCCTAACTCTTTTGTTAATTTACCTAATTTATTATCATAATCATCAAAATCAAGTTTTTTATTTCGAACACCCTTTAATAAATCAGATGGTGTACGGAGTTTATATTTGATTAATGTTTGAATATCAGTAGGATTAAATCCTTTATCGAAATTCGACTTATTTTTGGGTGGTGATTCAGTCATCATTGCTGGTTTATAATCAATTGGTAACTTTGTATCTTGTACTGGGTTTTCAGGTAATTGGTTATAAAGAATGAAATCTTCTAGACCACTTTTTTATTTTTTTGAAGTTGCTCAATTATTTTATCCTGTTTATCATCAATACTTTGTTTCACACTTTTTTCAATATCAATGATAGGTTTGAATGTTTCTGATATTCCTTCATATTCATCTTGTTTAGCTTGTTTATATTCTTTCAATTCATTTCTCACAGCTCTGGTTTTTCTCCCTGCTTCAATTTTGGAATTACTGAGCTTTTTAAATTGTTCAATATCCATTATATATAATAGTTATATAAACTTATCTGGACTTATCTAAACTTATCTTTATTTATCTAAATAAGAGGAAGATAAAACGAAGAGACAAAATTCTCTGTTACTCCGAGTTTCGTGCTCACGGACTCATCAGACAGTATTTAATGGAGAATAAACCTATCGAGTTATATATATATATACACGCGTCTATTGTTTATAAAAAGCAGGGCAGTGCGGTTCTAATTACAATTAGGTGTGAGAAAACTAGGTGTGAGAAAAACTAATAGTGTATTGTTTTTGGGTCAATTGTTCCGAAGGTGAAACTTGTTTTCGTGGAGGCATTTGGAAATCAGTTCTGATCTTTTATTTAGGATTCTGTCGGGGTTTGCAGTGATGATCATTAGTTTCTCCGTTAAGCATAGGTCGCATCGTTTGGAAATGTTGTTGTAGGGTCTTGCGCGGCTGGTTATAGTCCATTTAATGTTGAAGTCTTGATTATCACGTTGTCACGTTGTCACGTTGACAACAAATGCCTGACCTCCAGTATAATTTATAACGCAGAAGTGACTACAAACAACGCAACCAAGAACTACATCGGACTGACACCTAGTTTTCTCACACCTAATTGTAATTAGAACCGCACTGCCCTGCTTTTTATAAACAATAGACGCGTGTATATATATAACTCGATAAGTTTATTCTCCATTAAATACTGTCTGATGAGTGCGTGAGCACGAAACTCGGAGTAACAGAGAATTTTGTCTCTTCCTTTTATCTTCCTCTTATCCAAAGCTCTACACTTAAAAGTGTATTGAGCACTGTTTTAACGGAATTAGTCACTCTATCACACGTATTTATCTAAATATATATATATGGAAATACCAAATTACGATTTCAATGAAGATCAAAATACTAATTGCACACAACTTTACAGATATATGCCTAATATACCATTTAGAATGTTAATTTGCGGTAATTCAGGTTCTGGTAAAACTAACCTTCTATATCACATGCTTATGAAACCATTAGTTTATTTTGATCAGATTCATCTATACGGTAAAAATCTTGACAAAAATATAAACATATGATTGAAACAATGAATGACATCAGTAGACAAGTTGGTTATGATATTATACATTACAATAACGATGAAATAAAAACCGTTGATAGTCTTGATAGTGATTCTCAAAAAAAAAATATTTGACGATTGTATTTGTAATAAAAATCAGAAACCATTAATTGATTATTTTATTCAAGGGAGGCATAAAAACTGCTCAACGATATATCTCAGTCAGAGCTTCTACAAAACACCAAAAGAAATAAGGTTGAATAGTAGCCATTTTGTTGTTTATGAATTTCCAAGCAATGAGATAAATTTGATTTCAAGAGAATTGAATGTTACAAAAGATCAATATAAAAGAGCAACTGAAAAATCATTTTCATTTCTATATGTTGATAAACCTAAGAAACTGGTTAAAAGAAATATTTATGGAAATATATAATCCATTAATATATGGGAATATTCAACGACAATACATACAATTTACATACAACAGACGTAGTTGGTAGTAGAGGAGTAAGAGGAGCCAGAGGACCTCCTGGGGTGGGTTATGAGCTTACCCCAAACCGCAATTTCGATATTGACAATAAAAAATTAACCAATGTAGGTGAAGGCAGTGAAAATTCAGATGCCATAAGCAAACACCAATTAGATACTGGGTTAGCTGAAAAAATTAATACTTCTGAAGCTTCATTAGTAGGAAATCCAGAAGCAAGAAAACTAGTAGGATATCTACCTGATAAAGGATTGATTACACCTAAAATATACATTGAAGATCAATTTAATGATTCTGTTATTATTAATGCAGATGATCAAGATTTTGATGATGCACATTTATATATACCAAATTTAAAAAACTATGATGGAAGAGCTGGAAGAAGAAAAAGCAATATTGTTGTTAACAGTATTGATAATATTATCAGTGGAAAAAATAATAACACAGTCTGGTAATATCATTATAAAAGATGGAAATAATCAAGTCGTTATAAATAGAGCTGATATTCAAAAAATAGTTGGATCTGGTCCTAACAACAATTCATCTGGAAAAGTCCCGATTTACAGCAATTCGGGTGAATTATATTGTGAAAAATTGAAGTTTCGATATAGTAATAAATTCATTGTATTAAAACCAAACCAGCAATCATCAAACCAAACGATAATAATAGAGAATTTAAACGGAGCTGACCGCACTATGATGTTCACAAGCCTGAATCAGACAATACGAGATACTCAAACATTTCAAGAACAAATCATTTGTAATAAACAACCAACCCAGAATTCCCATCTCACACGAAAAGACTATGTTGACTCACAAATATCGAATGCTAATTATTTAAAAATTGATGGTAGTAATTTTATGACTTTAGATCTTAATATGAATGAACAGAATGTGAAAAATATGCTTGATCCCACAGATGATCAAGATGGAGTAAACAAAAGGTTTCTTAGGTCTCAACTACAAGACTATCTTAAACGTAATAGTTCAAATGGAATGACCTTTAATCTAAAAATGAATAATTATAAGATTGTTGGTTTGAAAAACTTTGATAGTAGTGATACTGCAGATACTGACGTTCCTAATATTAAATACATTAAAGACAATTTTGTTAATAGGTATCTTAGTATATCAGAAGGTAATTTGAATATGAATAATAATAAAATAATCAATTTAACTCTCCCAACAAATATTGAAGATGCTGTCAATAAACAATATGTTGACAATAATTTTCTCAACAAACAAAGAGGCTGACGATACTAGTATTTTTTATTCTCACTCTAACCCAAATACCCTAGAATCTGTACTAAATGACGAACTAAAAAATATTGAAGTTTGGTTGCGATGCAACAAATTATCGGTGAATGTCAAGAAAACGACCTACCTCATTTTCAAGCCTACGCAGAAAAAATGTAACCACAAATTTTCTATTTCCCTCGGTGGTCAACTTTTAATACAAACCAACGCTACTAAATTTCTTGGGGTATATATTGACGAGCATCTTACTTGGAAAGATCATATCAGCTATTTATGTAAACAAATGTCTAAATCAATTGGAATGTTATTTAGATCCCGCTTCTATCTATCTTCAAAAACTAAACTTACTCTGTACTACTCGTTAATTTATCCTTATATTACCTATTGTAACTCTACATGGTCGTCTACATACGTAACAAACTTAAACAGAATTTATTGTTTGCAAAAGAGGGCTGTGCGAGCTATTACCAATTCAGACTATAGAGCACATTCTGCTCCCTTATTCTCCAAATTAGGAATTTTAGACATTTTTCAAATAAATACGTTTCAAATAGCGAAATTTATGTACTATTTCCACAACAACCTGTTGCCTCCATTGTTTGCCAACTTGTTTCAAACAAATAGTCAAATTCATCGCTACAGCACCAGAACAGCCAACAATAATCGCGCACACCATTGCCAAACTAATCTGAAGAAATTTATAATTCTTTACCAAGGTCCAAAGATCTGGAATTCCCTCCCAGTTACGATCACTTCCCTATCAAGTTTTCCTAACTTTAAGAAAAAACTACTAGAGGTTTTAATAAAATAATTACTGAATTGACTAGGCCGCTCACTTGCAGCACCATTTATGCAAACATATTGTCAGTATGTACAAGGTGGCCTCAACTAAAACCCTGGTGGTTTCTAGAGGTCACCTTGCCACACATTCTACTTTTTTTTTAACCTGTAAATATATAAAGAAAAAAGGCAAAATAAACAAATAAGTTAACAAGGTGGTGTAATTCTTGGGCTTCTCAGTATGAATCAAAATGATCTGACCGGCATACCAAATAACCCAAGGCTTGGTTATTCAGCTGTAAATAGAAACTACGTGAACAATAATTTTCTGAAACTTGATGGAAGTAATCATTTATTAGCGAATTTGGATTTATAAAAGACAACAAACATAATAAATGTTCCTGATATCGTTCATAATAATTCATCAGTTGTAAATATGTCGATGATAAAATAGAAGCTGGACCTTCACATTCTCTTACAAACACATTCAAATACATCATGGATGATATAAATGAAATATCAAGTGAATATGGTTGGATTTCAAGTATTATTGATGATTTGAGTTGGAGTTTTCATTTTAATAAAAAAGTTCTGTATTTCATTGCCAATAATGATGGATCAAATAACTTTCGATACAGAATGGTAATTCAATTATCTCCTGCAAGTAGTAAAGATCATACTGTTTCCATTGAGCAATTTTTTTATAATTGAACAATTATGGCATAAGGCTCGGATAACTATCACAGGGACTGGTATTTCCATACCATATTACCAAACTACCAAATTCAGTTATAATATGAATAGTTCTGAATATTATTACACTAAAACAATCGTTCAATTCAAAAAATTATCTGCAATCAGTCACTTTTTATATTATACAACCCACATAGATAATATCATTCCAAGAGTTGGTCGAATAAGATCATATTTAGTCGTTTATGGTGTTGACAGTTACCTGAGTGATGTCGATTCATCAGTTTATAATATTTCACTTCATGAAACAAAAAATGATAGAATGACAATGAATGTTAATATTGATTTGAATGATCACAACATATATGATTCTTATTAAAATAAAGTTCTAATGTTGGGTGATGCAGAGGGAAATGTTATTTTCAGACATAGATTACTCGTAGAACAAAAATTTTCTATCATTGATAAAATCAATTGTTTCGATGATATTCATATAAGAGACAAATCAATAGTCAGCCATTCAAAAAATCTCATCAATTATAACACTGAACATAATGAGATCACATTCAACCAACCTACAAATATATATAATAAATTCAAGGTAGCAGATCGAATTTATTGTGATGAAGATTTATATATTTCAAGTGGTATTTATAGGGGTAATAAAAAATACATAGATTTTACAAATGATAAAATGAATTTTTATCAACCAATAGATTTCAATCAGAATAATATCATCGGTTTACCAATCATGTTAAATGCAGAATATTCCGGAAGTATTGTAGCCAATGAATATTATTTATTAAATTTAGGCACACTTCAAAATAATTTATCTTCACAAAAATATTAATATTAAAAAATCATATTTTATAAAAAAGATGAACTGGAATCCTACAAATCAATCATTTATAAACTTCTTTCCAATAACAACTATACTAGAACACGAACTCTGAATCAAGGAGCAAAATTAATGATAGACACAATAAATGGAAATTTTGGTCCTGCTCCACTTAATTTACAGTTTTTATCTAATTCAACTGAAAATATACTCGTCACAATAACATTCATTGAAACCGATTAAAAAACAAGAAAATTATTAATACAATTGAATTAAATAATATGACTATATATTATATGATAAAATACATAATCAAATATATTGAAAATGTTTTGGAAGAAACAAAAGAAAAACATCCAGATATTGATGATGTTATTTTAAAATCTGCTTTAGTATATCAATATTTATACATTAAACATTTTAATAAAATTATAACAATAAGTGAAATACTCGAATTGAATAATAATAATAATAATAATGAAATTGGATTAATTGGACCAGGTAACAGTTGGTTAACACCCATTCTTGAAAAAAGGTTTGGATGGTCTGATGTTTTGCATACACATAGCATCCTGCATGATGCCTTTGGTAGATTTTTTATTGATCATTTACTGGTAGAGGATATTCATATGCTATTCCAGAACATAAAACAAATTTCCGTAATTTTTTCCGTAAGAATCGTCTATGTGGCCAAATATCAGGAATCGTATACTGTATCTATAAAAAATTCATTATATGATTAATATACATGAATAAAATAAAAACTCTCATTTTTGACTGGAATCATATTTCAGAAAAATTAACAAAAGAACAAGTAACAGAACTCAAAACATATTACAAATCATATCATAAAAAATGTTGAGCATATAAACAAGCCACAAAAAAACTCAAGAAATGGAAATTATTTGGTAATTCCATGTCTATTGTATTAGCATCAGGCGGTATTGTATCATCTGTAGTTACTGGTGGTATCGCATTAGTAGCAGTAAGTACTGGTGCACTATTAATACAAGGTTGGATGAAACATAAAGACTTGAGCCTTAAAATACATCTATGTACTTATGCATATCAGAGTTATCAACATCTTCTGATACAAATAAAAGACATGATAAGAAGTGGTGATTATAATCCTAATACACTATTTGTCACAATGAATAATATTGACAATTATGTCTGTGATAATAGTTCAATTGTTGACAAATATTAATTGAAATATGATTGAAATTTTTCATTGATTGATTAACTTTTTGAGATCATTCCAATAATCATCATAAAATTTTAATGTTATTGCACTTTTTGTGATTTCTATATTTTTGTAATCAATTTTCAACAATCAAATGTTTGTTTCAACATGTATTTGATTGAAATTATTCTTTTTCTATTGTAACCTAATTTTGGAATAACTTTATTAATTTTATCAAATATTTCAAATATTTTCAATCTGTCTGAATGTTGAAGTTGAATATTATTTTGTTTGCAAATATTAATCAGAATATTATTTAGATGATATTTTCTGATATAAACTGATTTTTTCCTTATTTTGTATTTATTTTCACTGAAATCAATATAATCTTTATGATAATTATAATATTGTATGATTCCACAATTTTTACAAACATTCATACCATTGTCGTTTATAATTTCTTGTTTACTACAGCATAACTCAATTAATGAATTTGTTACATCCAATTGTTTCAAACAAAATGGGCATGTTATATATTCATTAGATAGCTCATCATGAATAACCTTATCACACATATACTATAATTACATATTATATTTTTATAAAATTATATTTTAAAACAAACGCAGTTTAGTTTTAGGTTTTGTGGGTGGGGATGAAGATATATCGCCAACGCGAAATCTTCTAGAGAGGGGGTTAACAGCACCATCGCTTCGCTCTTCCCGCCGTGTGCTGTTGAGATTTTTTA
>OX419338.1:23918882-23928882 GCA_948470475.1 Galaxea fascicularis
GCAGGGGCGATTAAAATTTTTTAGGAGTCTCAGAGGGGCCGTTTTGAGGTCTTTGCGCACTTGTTCGGCTACCGCCACTTCATTCCAGTATGTGGATATAGATAACATTTTTCTTTTGTTTGTAACTCCGCGCTACTCCAAGCCATTTCCTTCGGACCTGTGAATAGAATACATTTTACACCAAGCCGTGTTTTTCTTGCCTCGTGATTCAGCTAATTTTACGGCTGCATTCAGCCGAATATCTACTATGCTGTTTCCGTTGGCTTAAAGTGGTTGGCTTATCATTTGGCCACCTTGGTGCACAGGACATTAGTGTGCATCCGTTTTATACCTTTATACGGTATGCACGGTCCATTATCGTGCTTTGTCTTATACCGTTTGCACAGTCCATTAATGTGCCTTTATTTTTATACCGGCTTTGGTTGTTTTTTGTTGCTTACAGCTTACCGCTTGAGTGTACAATCATTTTTGATCGCCTATCTTTGTAGGTGTGTCCAATGCACTCGGTATTGCTGTCGGCATTTTTTGATATTTGGGAAATGGGCTTTGTTGTCAGTTCTTTATCTCACTTTTGTATCGGTATGCAGACAGCCTTTTCCTGTTTTTTGCGTACCGAAACTATTTGGCGGTCCCTCTAATCTGGTCCCTCTGAGAGTCTTTTTATCACTAGAAATTTTCCTGACCTTTAATTGCATGAATATTGTTCGTATTGTACTCTCTCTTGCATTATTGGATAGTTTATTTCTTCTCGCTGAATCATGCCACCAAAAAAGCGTACCGCTGCTGGTCCTGGTAGACGTTCAAAGCGTCTTCGCCCGCTGCCACCGGCATCTGATTTGCAAGAAGCCGAGCCGGCTACACTGGTTCAAGGTTCCCTTCCTGAAGCACAGCCTCTTCAAGGCACAGCAATGATGCAGTGCAATGTCCAAGCACTAACCAGTGCGATCGCCGCCGCTGTGTCTAAGGCGGTTAAAGAAGCCATGACATCACAACAACAAGCTGATCATCCCTCGACGGCTCATCGCCAAGTGGAGCGGATCATAGACGGGGAGACCGCGTCAATTACGCAAGGTATGCAAGGCACGAACCCACAAATTTCGTCAGTGAGTGGTCAGAGTGGTGGAGAACAACCACAGCAGATATTTACCAGTATTGGTATAAATTTAGGTGCGCGAGTTAGCGCTAAACTTAAATCGAAAATTTGGGCCAATGAATATATAGATTTCGGGGCGTTATTGACGGTTGCTCCTCCGCGCGAAAAGTATGCCTTGTCTATGTCTTCCACTGCGGGTAACTCAAGTAAACCCGAGCTCACCTTCGAGCCGAGTAACTCACCAAAAAAGGTGACCAATATACAGCAGTGGATTACGGCCTTTAACATTTTTGCTGCGGTTTATGCGGAGAGGGCATCTGGCGACGCCCCGAGGTTATTAAAATATTGTGAAGTGGTGCGTGACCTTTCTCAGAAATCGGCGGACTGGATTTTTTATGACGAACAGTTTCGCTACCTGAGGCAATCGGCCCCTCAGAGCTACCCTTGGGATCAGATCCACTGGGAATTATGGCTTCGGGCGATGACTAATTCCCGCAGCAGGCCCCAACTTTCTGACCCAGCAATTAAAACATAATACCTTTGAAAGATATGCCAGATGACAACCAAAAGCTTGTAATACTTGATGATTTTCTTAATGATGGCTACGGCAGAGAGATAACAGATTATTTCACAAACAGCAGAAACAAAAACTGTAGCTGCACATACCTGTCATAATCCTGGTTCAATACTGATAAAACAATACGAATGAATGCAAGTCATTGCTGTATTTTTGAATTTCCAAGTACTAATTAATCTGTCGTGAAAATGGTGTTTCCAAAAGTGACTATAAAAAAGCAACACAAGAACCATTTAGTTTCAGATATATTGACAAACCAAGAAAATTCATAAGAAAAAACTTTGATGAAACAATTATATAAAGATATTATATAATGAGTTATTTATATGTACTTACTGACTGAGTAAGGTCGGGCCGGACGGGAAAATATTTGGCTCAAGGTCAGGACGTACGCAACTCACAATTCATAGAAAAACACAATTCATGTTGTCATTGCAATTCATGCTAAAGAGCCAACAGAACGTTGACATAAAGCTGTCAAAATATGTCAAAGCCCTGGTCAAAGTAATCAAAAACTTAGCGAGTGACAAAATGTCGCTTCACGCTTCAATGAAATTGTTGTGAAGACTCACGAAAATGTCGACGTCGTTTGTCGGGCTATTTGTCGACCTCTTGGATTCTCTTAAACAAGGGACAACCGGCAACTGAATTTTAAAGACACAGATGTTGGCTCCTGCAAACAGTGCCTGGGTTTGCTGACTTTGCTGGCTTTGCTGGTGTAGTGGAAATTACACGGTTAAACACAAAGCGAGTTTTTATATTATCTGGATGAACTGTTCGGTAATGAACTTGTATTCGCATTCAGTTTTGTCTCTTCAAACAACACTGACGTAGAAACTACAGAGCAGTTTATCCTACTGCACACAAGGTATGTTTGTGATTTTTCTGGTTTAAGTAACTTCTCCCAGAAACTCTGAAACTCGAAGAAAAACATTTATATCGTAATTTGTTTACTTCTTCGGTTTTCTTGCTTTTCACCCACGATGGCTCCCACGATGAATTCTTTGATGTCTTTCAAGGAAAGAAGTTTCGCCTTAACTTATTTCAAAGGTTAGTTATCGGACAGTTTATCAGGAAAAGTTGTTTCCTTGACCGCCTGTTTGCTTGTTGGCTTCTGAGAAAGTTGTGAGCTTCATTTGCGAGGAGTGTTAAATTTCTTTCTTTGCTTTCGGAGTGAGTTGGCGACTGATGAGGTTGTTCTGCATGGGACAATTCGCCTGGATAGTAAAATTCGCTCTCAGAATGTTCACTTTCATAAATCTTTTTGGAGAGAACAAACTTTGGCAACAACAGAATTGTTTTTGTCATTAACTCGCATCGATTTTGCCGTACGCATTTCTAGAATGGCCGTACTTGTTTTTCCGGCCCTATCACTTCGACGCGTACGGCCCTCATACGGGACCTTTTCTCTTATGGTTTTCCAAGGAAATTGCGCGCGGGGCCTTACGGGTCATATGATAAAACGGATTATTACCGGATTATTATTTTTATGAATCCAGCGGTGGCGGTGTTGCTGGAAGAGACGGAAGAGATGGTATCGGATTCAAGCTTACAGATGATGGTAATTATGATATACAGAATAAAAAATTGACAAATGTTGATGAAGGAACAGAAAATAATGATGCCATAACAAAACACCAACTTGAAACAGGGTTACCAAGCAAAGTAGATAAACTCTTCTAGGTTTACCTTCACAAAATATTGGACCAGGAAATATCCCAACATATGATCTCAATAATGCTATTTTTTGTCAAGAAATAAATATTGGAAATACAGATAATGATACCGTTGATATAACACCAAGAACACAGACATTCAGCAATATACCCAATAATAAATAAAATAATAATAAATAGTAATAAAAAAGTACAAGCAAATTAATGGGTCTTTGCCGAATTATTTAAACGAACACTTGATATTGAATAATAAGCGGCACTCCCGCAACACTAGATATTCAAGCATTAATGCCGTTTGTCCTAAATATAGAAGAGAAACAGAGGGAGGACGCTCTTTCGCTGTTTCGGCAACAAGACTGTGGAACAGTATACCAATTGAAATTAGGAAATTAGATTCTGTAGCATGTTTTAAAAAGAACATGTTTGTTAAGATTTTTAAGGAACAACAATGTTTGCATCATTTTATCATTTGATAATTTATTTTTATTTTTATATTTTAAATGTATATATATTTTAGTTTACTATATTTATTAGATTGTAAATAGTTGTGAATTGTATGAGGGCCACAAGTTTATTAACCTTTGGCTATTAAGTGCAACCTTCTTTAAATAAAGGCTTTATTACTATTATTATTGTTATTATTATTATTATTATTATTATTATTATTATACCATTACATATTCCAGATCTTAAGAACTATGATTGAGTCACTGATCGAAAATCTTGATTTTGTAGTAAATAGTGTTGCTAATAATATAACGGGTTCAATTAATATAACAAACCAAGGTTTTATTGATATAACAATAGGTCGTCTTAAGATTGATGGACATATTAATAATATTACAGAGGCTGATTTAGAAAAATTAGACGGTGCTGAAGGCAGTGGGATGAGCCCATCTAAAATTAATGTGTTATTTATGGGACTCAAGAAGACATTCATGTTCGAGTTCTTGTTATTTATCCATTGACTAACAATAATTTCATCCGATTATTGACTAGATCACAAAGAAGACCTAAAACATTGTACATTCCCGATAATGACAACTCAAATTCTGACATTGTTATTACAACCGGGAATGGAACAATAGGAGGGATCAAAACATTCTCTTCACTTCCTATATGTACAGGAACACCAACAAATAATAATCAATTAACTAACAAGTCTTATGTTGATTCAAACCCTAATTATTGGAAACGTGATGGGAGCAATTAAATGTCTGGTGGTTTAGACATGAATGAACAGCGTCTTAAAAACATGTTAGACCCAATTGATGAACAAGATTCAGTGAATAAAAGATATCTAGAAGCTCAATTGTTAGATTATGTGAGAACTAATGGTCAAAATCCAATGTCTTTCAATTTGAAGATGGCTGGATATAAAATTATAAATTTAAAAGATTATAATTCTTCTGACACTTCTGATTCGGATGCAGTAAATATAACATACTTGAAAGATAATTATTTAAATAGAACAACACCTTTCTTTCTTTCTTTCTTTCTTTATTTGTTAAAGCAGGTTATATTTATTGGCAACTTTTGAAAGCTGATGTGGACCTGCTACAAATACTACGTACACCACAAATGTATTTTAAAGGTTGACCACGACACCGGGGTCTACGACCCCTACTCTTTGCGATCAGTGTGTGGGTTCTTTTACGTCCCACAGAATTGATACACGCAAGGATTGTGAGACGGGACCTCCAGTTTTATCGTCCTTATCCGAGAAGACTAGAAAGTCTAACCATTTGCAGATGGCATTGCAAAGGAAGCACTTTCTCCTCAGTTATTTAAAGACCCTGAGTGTTGGTCCGGCCGGGGCTTGAACCCACGACCTCCCACACGATAGTCCGGCACTCTACCACTGAGCTAACTGGTCTATTCTTCAAAGGTAATTTAAATGCAAATTACAGCACAATCATCAATCTTGCTTAACTAACTAATCTTGAAGATGCTACTACAAAACAATATGTAGATGAAAATTGTCTCCGTATTGATGGGACGAATGGATCTGGCAAACAAAGCTTATGTTGACTCGAAAACGAAAATTACCCTTTCCCATAGCATTAAGAACACGTTTGAATACGTGATGGATGATATAAACGAGATAAGTACTGAATATGGCTAGATTTCATATAAAATAGATGATCTGTCATGGTCTTTTCATCAGAATAAGAAAGTATTATATTTCAGAACTTCCAAGGATGCATCAAATTACAGAGTCAGGTTTGGTTTTAGTCTAGGGGATGCTACTGATAAAGATCACACTATCTGTGTTGAACTATTGTTTGATAATAAATCATATTGTGATGAAGCTGTTATTAGTTCTTCAGGAACAGGTATCTCTATTCCATTCCATAACACTGAAAAATTTAGTTATAACATCGGCTCAGCAGAGTATTATTATACGAAAACAATTATACAGTTAAAAAATTAACATCTCCTTCTCAACAACTGTATTTAACATGCCGTGTTGATGGTGTTGACAGCAGTACAGCGAATTTTCAATTGTATCTTATAGCATATCGGGTTGATTTTTATGCACATAATATAGATTCAGCTGTACATAATATCAAACGGTATGAAATATAAAATGGTAAAATGAAAATGCAAACTGATTTGGATATCGACACACATGGGATTTACAGTAATAATAAACATTTACTTGAAATGAGAGACCAAAAAAAAGAATTGGGATTGGGCATCGATCTCGATCTATCTGGGCATAAAATAAAACAAGGATCAAATAATATCATGTATGGTGACCAAACAGACCGAGCTGTTCTCCCCAATGGTATTGATTTAAATAATAGTGGAATACATGATGGAAATACATTCTTGTTCAAAGAAAAATATGGAAAAATGAAGATGAAAAGTGATTTGGATCTCGCAGGTAGTATGGAATGGAAGAGATGAAATTTGGAAATTTGAAAATGGTAAGATGAAACGTTTTACAAGTTTGAATTTAAGTGGAAATGCAATATTTGATGATGAAAATTTTATGTTTGCTCGCAGAGATAATAAATTGAAAATATTCCAGAACTTAGATTTAAATGATAAATATGTTAACTAGTTGCCTTATATAATTAAAGGGGAATATGAAGGACAAATCGATGCGGAACAAATTATTCGTTTGAATATTGGAGAATATAATAATACCCTTCTTATCCCTTTCAATTTTAATATTAGACAAATTTCTATTTATTACACAGGTAAAAAAAACACAAACAACCCTATAATCCGATGTATACGACAAATAAGTTCAAATCACTGGAGGAATATTGATCATACGATTAGAAATGATGTTACTCCTTTCAATGTAATTAAAGACGAAACTAGAATACCTATGCCAGAAGGTCTTTATCATTTTTTTCACCAAATTTAGAACATCGGAATTAAATGCGTCTTGTTACATAAATGTTCTTTTAAAAAATACAAATTAATATAAACAAATGATATATGGTAGAAAAAAAAAACAAATATTTGATTTCAATCATATTGACGGACGTTTGAGTACTGAACGGAAACAAGAATTAATCGATCTTTATGCATTTTATCATAAGCAATGTTACATTAATAAAGCAATGTATAATCACTTGAAGAAGATGGATATGGCACTAAAAATGACATCTGGTTCTCTAGTGGTTTCTGGCTCGATTGCTGGCTGCATTACCCCTATTGTTCTAGCTTCAATAACACTCTCAGGCGTCCTTGTTAATATTTATGCTGAAAGTAAAAACTATCAGAAAAAGATAGAAATGGAAAGATTTGCTCACAGTACATATGGACATGAAGGCATTTTAGTCCGATTAAGAGGTTATCTCCGAGGCGATGAATACAATCATACTGACCGCGGCTCGTGGTATTTGGACAATTTTGAAATATCACTCGCGGTATTATTGCCAAATACCACTACAGGTCATGCTATTATTTGTTTATAATGGAAGCCGTGAAATTTTCAGTAACGCGCAAGAGATTTATTTCGTTACGGTTGAAAAAACAAACAACGTGCATTTGTAACAATCTTTTTACGTCAATGACAAAAGAAATGATTGACAGTTTTAATTCACGTCCTAGTTGTTTTGTTTGTATTTTTGTTTACTGCTTTTTCGGCAAGCTTTTGTATTTCTTCCCCGGAAATTTCCGGGAATCTTGCCGCCATTTTTTTGAAAACAAAAGCAAAAACGTCATCATGTTCAGTGTTGTCATAGTAACTATGTTATACCATCCATTTTTTGCTGTTATACCACTATTACGTGGCAATAGCGATACTATCAACCAATCAAATCTCCGAAATTTCTTGGCTTATATTATAAAGAGTTGTAACGTCTTTTTTGATTTCGTTATTTTAATTTCATTATATGGTAAGCCCATCATTTGAAATAATTTTCTGAGAATGAATTTTATATTTATCATTCGCTTCCTATTACTGTTTAATTCCGGCTGAACCTTATCAAGTAAATCAAAAATCGAATATATAGCTTCCCTCTCTGTCTATGATTTATTTGAATACCATCTATCCCATTTAAAATGTTCTCAATATGGTATTTCCTATGAAATACACCTTTTTTGTAAAATTTGAAAATACTTTCATAGAAATTAATATTTCCATTTTTAAAGTCATAACCTGTGATTTGACCACAATTAATACAAAATATTGTAACAATATCGGGCTCTTTACTGACAACAAGAGTCTTTAGTAGTATTTGTAGAGTGTAATACAGAATCACAGAATCCGCAGAATAGTTCTCCTGATTGAATCAGGTCATCGTGTATCATTTTATTGCACAACATTTTGTATATAATGGTATAAGATAACCAATTTTTAAATCAGTGTTAGATCAGTGCCTGTTTATTCCAAATGATTCTTTCCTTTTATATTAGCTACCATATAGAATTAAAATTCTTTATGGTAAATCATAGATTTTTACTGAACCTGACTACCTAAATCTCAGTAGCTAAATTCAAGTAGCCGAATACAGTTGGAGAAATTCTGAGCTTGGGATTTGACCTCGGAATTTCTAACCGTACCTTGTCCAAGTGTCCAAGTGATGATGCAATTAGGAACGAATCATGCACTGTCGGTTATGTGTTGGCTGATCATTCCCGAACTGGCCGCAGGGGAGGTGGCACTGCTTTGGTTTACCGGAATTCGCTTACTGTTAAAAAGATCGACGCTGGCGAGAAAACCTCATTCGAGTTTTCCGATTGGACTGTGCAGTCTGCATCTCACAATCTCCGTAACATCGTGACCTACCGGCCGGCGTACTCAGATGAGCTCAGAGTTACCATGAATACCTTTTTCGCTGAATTTGCAGATTATGTTGAGACGATTCTGTTGTCCAATGAAGCGTTACTAATCCAAATTGACGTAGCTGGAGACTGTGATGCCAATAAACTTTCTGATTTCTGTGAATCAGTAGGTCTTCAACAGCATGTTGAACAATATACTCACGTTCAAGGTCATACTTTAGATCTTGTAATTTCTCGGCGGTCTGACAATATTATTGAAGATTCACCATGTGTTGACCGTTTCCTGTCTGACCATGGTACGGTTTTGTTCAGTCTCAAGTCAACAAAACCATCTCTATTAGAGAGGACTATCTCCTACAGAAAGCTTGAATCTATTGACTTGAATTCCTTCCAGTCCGACCTGGCTGGCTGGATTTATGCAGAAATCCTCCTGAAGCCTTGGAAGATCTGGCTAAATGTTATAACGGCACACTGAAAGTTGTTTTGGATAAACATGCCCCTTTAACTACAAGGTTTATCAAAGAGAGACCTCGTGTTCCTTGGTTCAATGAGGAGATCTGGCTGCCTTCAAGGTTAAGAGGAATGCAACAACCGGTCTTATGAACAAGGCTCGTAGGGAATTTTATACTAATTTCATTGAGGAGAATAGCAAAGATCAAAAGAGGCTGTTTGCCGCTAGTAATCGCTTGCTAAATAGAGGATCTGCCGACTGTCTACCCTCCACTATTGATAAGGCCCAATTCGCCGAGGACATCGGGACGTTTTTGTACAGAAAATAGTGAATATATTCTTATCGAGTCGCCTTGATTGTCATGGTGCTATAGACTCCCACAAACCCGACACAGAGGACACTGAGTCGTCTTTTGTCCACCTCACTGAATTTGAGATGTTAACGGAACAAGATGTGAGGTCTTTTATGCAGCATTCGTCTTTAAAGTCTAGTATTCTCGACCCTATGCCTTCAACCTTCGTCAGCCGACGTGATGTCCTACTTCCTGTACTTACAAGATTGATCAACATGTCCTTAAAGTATGGTCAAATTCCTGTCGCCTGGAAAGAGGCCTTAGTCCTGCCGTTAGTAACTTACCATTTGTTTCAAAGCTTACAGAGTCAACCGTCTATAACCAAACTCACAGCCACATTTGCAGGAACAATCTCTATCCTGCCAATCAGTCATCTTGTAGGAAGAATTATAGCACAGAAACAGCGTTACTGAGAGTGAAAAATGACATCTTGTTAAATATGAACAAACAGCATGAAACACTTGTCTTACTCACTCGGCTTCACTCAAAATTTGGTATATCTGGGACAGCACTTGAATGGTTTAGTTCCTACCTTAGTGGAAGATCTCAGCGAGTTATGGTCCAGGGAAACGTATCTCAGAGTTTGAATTTGGACTTTGGT
>OX419338.1:23941382-23968882 GCA_948470475.1 Galaxea fascicularis
CAATGAAACTACTACTTGGATAGTATATCGATACAAGTCGGCAAACACTTGTACCCCCATCGACTCAGACTTTGCATGTCCACTAAATCCGCCTGCCACTGTGAACCGATATCAAGCACTAATACTCTGTTACGACGAAAGTGTTTTCGTGCCGGTTTATGTAGGGTGTAACCGGGTTGGCCTTGGCGCCAACTGAGGGCGTTTTAATCCATACCGACGTGCGGCGCGATACAAATTGTCGACTCTCCCTAAAGCCGAAGGACGGTCCACTTCATAATACAGTTTCTCTAATAGTCGGTCCATCTGATTGTGGATCTTCTTCTTCTTCTGCAGTTTTCCTTTTCATGGTTGTCCGTTCAATTCCATGTGAACTTCACTACCACAACTTGTAACCAAACATTGCAATCTTTGACATATGTCATTTAAAGAAACGGTAGGCGTTGAACTTCCAACTAGACGACTTGCAGCACTGCCCATAGTTGTAGACAACTGACTAGAATGCGCTTGTCCATCAAGCGCAAGTGCGAACCAAGAGGAAGTAAGCTCTATCCATGTTCACACGGCAACTGGAAATCACTAATTTTCCTCGTCTATTTTATAGTCAACAACCCTAGGACAAGTACCTTACGTTTCTTCTTTAAAGAGATAAGTAATTTTTGATTAGGATTTTTCGACGTTGTTAAAACGGGAGGGTGACTTTATTCGACCTTGTTAAAACACGAGGGCTCTAGTTTACCAGTACCTCGAGGTAAACGTATATGGGTGATATCCAACATGAAGGAATCATCGGGGGGGCAAATTCCTGTGAGAATTCAAAATGGCAGTGAGCTAATCCAGGAGATTAGAGGCTGGTGCGTTATTCTCTTGCCAGTCCCTCACAGTTACTCTATGGGAGTTTAAAACTGTGGTGTAAGCGGTTAGAACCGAGATACACTCGTAAAAAAATCAGCAGGCTGCATTTGATGAGAATGTTGACCAATGTCACTGTCCAACGTAGACACTAATTGACGTCTAAATTCACTGGGTGTAATGTATTGTTCTGCTTCCCATCCTAAACGGAACATGTTACGAGTGATACCAAATCGCTTGTTCCTCTGCTCACGAAATGGTACCAACGTTAACTTGAATTTACCACCGGTTTGTGGAATAAACTCTTCCTTAGGGATAGAGGCTAACAGGTGATCAGTTTCCCCTTCGTCAGACAAGTAATTGTTTCTATCCTAAACAAGATTTATCATGGTGGATGGATAGTCCGTTGTAAAATAAAGTCGCTTTTACACTACGGGAGCTAACTGCTTTATGTTTATTTTTTAGCACCTTGTCTGACCACTTTATATGATCTTTGTTAACCAATCACCGAACAGACTTTCACAGTAATGGTTTTTCTTCTGCTGCTTTAAGGTACTAAGTAATGTCCGATGGGTAGGTAGGGTCCGTGTGCACGGTCTCGGGTACCAGACACAACTCAGTAGAACGGTCGGTATTCCAGATTTATTTAGAAAAATCGTGAATATCAGAAGATGAAAACAGCGTCCACTTGGAAAGTAGTTTGTGTACTCAAGAATCCTGGAAATCTCTCTACAGACTGTTCTCTGTTGTCACTAGGAACAATTTTGCACGCTCAAAACTATGTACAAATTCACTAAATAAATTAAAATCTTACAAATAAGCTACAATAAATATCACTTTTTTATTACTTTCTACACTTCAAAGTGTAAATCGTTTCAATGCTGTGTTCTAAAGGAAAGTTATTTAAGGATCAACAAGCGATTGGAGTTCCACCGTTGCTTACACTATCCTAAAACGTTATGAATTTGTAACACAAAAGTAATTCTGGTATATACGGTTGAAATTGTAGTGCTCAATTTGATTACAAACAACAGAGTTGACTAAGATACAAACAGAGGTACAAAAAGTAAACAGGTTATACGCTCAGGTGAAAAGTCATGGATTCACCTCTAGACTACACGTAAATCCGTATCTTTATCCATAAACTGCGATTTTGTTAAACCGAAGAAAACATGTTTATGTTTGCATCAGACTGATGATTTGTATTCTAACTGGCTTGTTCTTTTTTTCCCTTCACCAAAACGTGCAGTGTGTGTGAAACATGAAATCAGCTAATCAAGATTTTTTTTCCTGTCACATTTCTTGAGCCGTCTATATACGTTCCGAGGCCATAACGAATGCTCGTGGTACACATCTTATATCTTGGTTGGCCACAAAAACAGCAGTTCTTTAGTCGCAGCGGTGTAAATCAGTAGCACTATTGAAAAGAACTGAAAACTCGCCAGCTTCATGGCGCTTGAGAAGGACAAACACGAAACCTAAGAATTTCGCCGTGAAAGCAATTCTCATTTTGTGTTATGATTACCACGCAGCTAGCAAACAAACACTAAATTTGAAAAACTAAAAAAAAAACAAATGGAAAGCCCCGTGAGAGGCTACGATAAGGTGCACGGCACGTGAGCTGTCATACGGTGTACTTGTGCTCATTGTAAAGACGACTTGGGTCTCAAGCGGGGTATCCTAACTGAACGCCTCGCTGTTAAACCAGGATAAACTGCACTGCAGACATTATTATCGTGGCTGTTAGTTCTGGTCGGTCTGTATCTTGAACTGGATCGAAGCAAAAGCGAATCCTGATTAGAGAAACAAAACAATGCGGCGTAAGATGATGCAACAAGGAAGTAATAAATTTATTACTTTAAATAACATTGCTTGGTTAAAACTACAAACAATAAACCTAATCCGATGGTAATATGGGAAAGAGATAGCAGTAAGACGGTTATGTGATGACTATTTGGTTATGCCTTTTCGGCGCGCTTGATTAAAAGCTCACTTCTGACGTTTTCTGCGTTTGATATCAGTTGTGTCTGAGTTCTTGTTGTCTAATTGTGTCAACGGTTTCTTAAATCAATTGAATCCATGTCTTGAGATTAAAAGAGAATTCCATAGAAAGAAAACGCACAAAATACACTCACAATGTTTATCTAGAATTAGGACAAAATTTGAAAGTAACCTTTTTCACTATTAATGACATTTAAATTTGCAAGAAACATGGGCTACCAGGGAGTAAATAAGCACTTTCGATAACGTGACCATATGAGTGATTATCTTGCACCTAGAGTCGTCCTCAAGACCTTTGGTCAGCGATCAATCACTTAGCGTACCCCATAAATCGTGCGGTTCTGGTTTATGGGGTGCATAACGCGATCTAAAGAACTCCTAGAAAAAAGTACGTACGCGTTCCTCGGCTTGGAGCAAAAGTCAAAGGCTCCCAAGATTTTGCACGCATTGCGTGCTTACATCTTGATAAAAGTCGACCTTCGTAATTGAGTAATGATCACAGAAATTATTGTCGTTTTTCAGCACTGGTTAACAAGAAAATTACTCAGTGGTTCAAATTTCAGTGTGGTAAATTATGCTGCAGCTGTGGTGTACTATATCCTTTCAAGCAGTCGTTTCAAGGCCAAGGAAACTAAGTTACACAAATGCGTTAGTCGGAGAATTATGGGAAGGAAGAAAAATGTGTAGTTTACGCTGAATGATGGATAGGAAGAACAATAACAATCAGCATTCTGTAGTTAAGATTCAGGTCGCACAAAATTATGCCAAAAAGGTATTGGGTATTGACGTGCACAAATACCTGGGTGTACGTAATAATCATGGGCACCTTTGAATCATTTCGTTTGGGGAGGGGATTTCAAATGCTTCAGGTTCGGCAATCTTTCAATAAACTCAGACCAACGTTACCGACCGAAGGCACGAAGTATTCTTTGATAAAATATCACATTGAAGTTTGCCATCATCGGAAAGGGGAAAAATGTAGTTTTTCAGGATAAAAGACAGAAACAGCTTTACTGGATTTTCGGGTGATGGGGCAACTAACTGAAGGAGGAATAATCGCACAATTTGTGTTCCTCCACTTCAGAAGTGATCAACCAGTGATCGATCGGTGACGTTCTGCGCAATGGTTCAACCACACAACTAAATTTATTCACTGGACATCACTGACTATCACAATCAAGCAAGCCTGTAAGAAAGAAAAGTAGCTGGCAAAGGTGCAAATAGATCGTAGCTAAGAACCCGAAAATGAAAGACGGATGGGAACAAGTACCACTAGAAAAGATAATACTAATAGTGAAAAACATCAATTAAGTGGATTAAAAGTTAATTATGAAGAGCTATGTAGGTGGAAAATAAGCATGCAATAAAATAACTAAGACACATGGTTCATTACTGAAGTCTCCTCACGCTAAATAGACGCTCTCTTTTTTTAGTAGTTAAAGCACAAAAAAACCGTTTTAAAAGAAACTCGGATTTAAAAGGAAGGTTAAAGTTAAAATAAAAGTATGAAAGTATCTACCAAGAAATATTACAGCGAAACGTCTGTATATATTATCGCTAAATATTTTAATAAACCTCTGATTACATTTCATTCACCACTATCTAAAATGCACCTTAACGTAATGTCAAGCAAGACAGTTATGACTCAAACGATAGATTAGATGTACTTAATTTTTTATGTTTCTTGACAAAACCTCGGGTGATGGCCACACCATGATTGTACGTAACATAATCGCTATGCGTTTTACAGAGCAGCATGGATAAATGAAATCAAAATTGTTCAATGAGAGCGTTTATCAGGCTGTGAAGGAATTCAGTTGCCTTATCTACATTTAATGAAAGGCGGGTTACTCAGCTGGCTTCAGAGATGAGTCTCCATTGTTGATTTAGCGCAGAGATTGACCTTCTACACAGAGAGAGAGAGAGAGAGAGAGAGAGAATTTTGAGAACAGAGCAGTAACATGTTCAGCAGAGTGTGATTGAGGTACCTACAGTTTATAGAGCTAACAACAGGTTAGAAAACAAGTGCAATACGTAAACAAACTTAGAAAAGAAGCAACCTCAACCTAATCTTATTACATGTAAGGAAAAGAAAGAAAAAACTGGCAACATAAGATCAATCTATAGACTATGGGCCGATTAATATTTAAACGAAGCCTGGGTTAAGGCTAAATCGAAGATTAGATGCGGAATCCAAAAACCGCGACTAAGCATGGTCTAAAAGTAGTACAGGAATTGAGGGTACCGGCTCTTTTTTACTGATTTGGATTTCATATTCAAAAAAACCCGCTTGAGGGAACCAGCGCAAAAATACTAACTCTATCTTCAATTTACATTTTTTTTTTTACTATTTTGGCTTAAATTGCTTGCTTTCTCTAACTGAACTTTGAATTTGTATACTAATCTATTTTCAGCATTCTCTCAACTCCTATACTACATATAAAAATTTGTTATTCAAATTTAGAAATACAAAATTGGAGTACGCAATTGTCTTTAAAACCCTATTTGAGATAAATAGTGGTCGACAACGACTGTATAACAACATAATATGCTCTCAAAATGCTTGTATTAGCACCCGCTCTACAATCCTTGGTTAATACCTTATATTATATTTGGAAAAAACAGTCACTGATATAAACTACTTAAACGTTTGTTATCTTATACTATTACATAAAAAAATGTTATGCAATAAAGTTATACACGATCCAATCAGGAGAGCCATTCTGCAGATTCTGTGATTCCACATTACAGTCTCCAATTACTAAAATGTTATGTAATAAAATTATCCACGATGACATGAATCAATCACGAGAACCATTCTGCGGATTCTGTGATTCTATATTACTGTCTCCAAATACTAGTAAAGATGATAAAATAAACATTATGATGAAGTAATGCAATCATAATGGCATTTTTATTGGGAGGTATTTATTTCCTAGTGCGCTCCTCTACATTCCGCGGTAAGTGAACCAGGTCCGAATAAAAGACTTGTTATCTGTCTTATGCGGCCCTTTCTACTATCGCCATCAGCCGTTAAACAACGTCTTGAGGTGAACTGGAACAATTTTTCCCACCTCCTCCCCAAGTCACCAACCTGCGGACTGCCCTTGTTTGTTTGTTTGTTTTTTTTTATTATTCTAGTCGTGGCGGATTTTTCGTCCCCACCTTTGCTTAAGAGATGTTAAGAGGATTTCAGTTTGGTTAAAAATAAATTCGTCACATTTAATTGGTGGCCATTTATCCCAATCAGCTGGTTATCATTCATTGTCTTTACCTTTCTCTTCAGCAAACTAGTGCGACCCCAAACCGAGCTCTCGATTTCTTAAATTCTAAAATATACTTCTCAATAAAAATGTTGTTTAAATATGGAAATTAAAGAAGATGATTATCAAATTCTTTGTAAAAATTGTGGGCAAGTCAGTGGATTTGTATATACCAATGAGTTCATCGATTTTCATGAGAATATGTATAGAATCAGACGGAAATCAGTCTACCATAGAAAATATCACATTGAAAACATTTTGAATGGGATATTCAAATAAATCATGGACAGAGGGAAGCAATATATTTTTGATTTACTGGATAGGGTTCAACGGGAAATAAATGGTAATCGGAAGCGAATGATACATATGAGGTTTATTATTATTATTAAAATAAAATGAATAACAATATTACAATTTACAATTTAGACTGACCTGCAGGTAGCATAGCTAATCGTGGCAGGTCAGTCTATTGAAAACAGAAGCAATTATATATTACAGTACAGGATTACAAGGAAAAAAAGAAATATATTGTGCGGGATTGAACAAAAAAAAAAAGAGCTTGAAATACTAAGATACTAAAGGTACTTGCAACACTGTGTCTTCTCTTACTAATGATTCTTTAGATCAGATAATTTATTATTTTGTCTATTTCAATGTAATTATCTTCAGTTTTCAAGATCTCAAATAGTAGTCTATTCACTTCTTTCTTAAAACTGTTTTTTGGCAGCTTTTTCATTCTTTCAGGTATCGCATTCCACACGTGAAAAAGAATATTTTTGTAGGTCGATTCTAGAGTTTTTGATAAAAACGTTCTGAGAGGTTGACGAGTGGGTAGCATATTTGTGTATGTCAGAAGTTCTACAAAAAAGTTTTAGAATATTTGCCGGTGCTTGTTTTGCATTTATATCGTACATTAGATTTGAGACCGCTTGGACATAAAGAAACTTAAGGGTAGAACATTAGTTTTGACAAATAGAGGGATAGCGTGACGGAGCCTCAAAATTAGAGACGTTTGTATGGATTTTGAGCCATGTTTCAAGGTCTATAACTTGGTCTCTGTTCAACCTAAAAGAATCAAACTTGGTCAAACGACCAATCTCAATGTCATCTTTCATGTGATGGTGTCAAATTATCGATTACTTCAAAATTTGAAACTCGCCCCAGTTCCCTTTTGAATTTCGGAATGGCCAATAGTGAGTTTATTTAGATGTGTTTTAGAGGCGTGGCCCCAGGAAATAAGTCCATAGGAGAGATAAGGTGTTATAAGAGCATTATAAATATTTGTAAGAACACAAAGAGGTATATGATGTCTTAGTTTGCTTAAAATTCCAACAGTTTTGCTTATTTTGGTTATAACAGAATCGATATGGTTTTTCAGGAAAGGTTTTCATCGATAAGGACGCCTAAGTACTTAATACAGTCTTTGTATTCAAGGTTTACATTTTTGTTTGAACCATAATCAAATGTACAAATTTGGGGAATATTTTGGATTTTTTTTTTGGTAGGGTCGGAAAATGACATAGTTAGATTTCTTAGTATTCAATGTTCATTTATTAGAAGTTAGCCAATCGTTAAGTTTTCCAATCTCGTTGTTTACTTCAGGTTTTTATCAGCGAATGTAATGTTTGTGTCATCGGCGAAAAGAAAGAACTTCAATTTGCTAGAGCAATTATGGATATCATTTACATAAAGTAGAAAAAGAAGGGGCCCTAATTCAGAGCCCTGTGGTACGCCGCATGTGCATACGCACTTTTCCGAGATGTGGGAGCCTGTCTGGGTTGTTTGGGTGTGATCAGTCAGATAGGATCCAAACCAGTCATTAATAATTCCTCGAAAACCATAAAGATTAAGTTTATCAAGTAGAATTTTATGGTTAACAGTATCAAAAGCTTTCTTTAGGTCAATAAAGATCCCACAAGTAATCAAGCGTCGATCCATATTTGACTGAATGGCTTCAACTATATCGATGATAGCATGATGGGTGGAGTGCCCTTTGCGAAAGCCATACTGCGAGGGATATAGAACGGAATGTTCTTCAATAAAGCTAACCATCCGATTGTACATTATTTTCTCGAAGATTTTATTAAAGTTAGAAAGTGAAGGTCTATAGTTTAAGGCATCCGTCTCATCGTCGGATTTGAATATCGCAGTTATTTTTGATAATTTTAGTTTAGAAGGATAAGCCCCTAATGAGATGGAGATGTTAACGATTTCCGCTAAGAGAGGAGAAAAGATATTGCTTGCACATTTCAAGAGCTGCGTGGGGCACGAGTAAAGCCCGTGCGATTTATTATTAGAAAGCGATAAAATTTCAAACTTAACCTCATTTGGTGAAACGGGCTGAAAAAGAAAGGAAGAATCAGGTGATTTGGATTTAGCCAGATAGTCCATATAATTACTACGTGGGGATAATTTCACCGCCAATTTGTTACCAATAGTTGCAAAGTGTTCGTTCAGGATGTTAGGTATTCTTGAGGGATTATGTGTAACAAGGTTATTATCACGTGGGTCTTTTAGTGCCGTTATAGTGTGAGACTTTCTTTTGCGGTTTGTGAGAAGCTTATTTATTACTTGCCACGTTTTCTTCATGTTGTTTATGTTTGCAAGGAAGTAATTAGCATAATATTTTTGTTTACTATTTCTGTAGTATGTATATTGAGTGGAGTCACCCATAACGTATAGTTTGTTTTTCACCTTAATCGAGGTTTTGAGTCCTTCGGTAATCCAAGGTTTAGAAAGTTGCTTAATTTTACGTTTTGATAGATTTTATTTTTTTTTTAATAGGAGCATGTTTGGATAATTGCCTCTGCTTATGCTCCGGCATGATAACAGGGAAAGAATCTTAAGAAATTTTGAATTTCGCGGGAGTAGTTCAAGAACACGTCTGCTTCTCTCAAGCGTCACGTGTCTCTGATATAAAATTCATCCTCTGAAAATTATTTCAAATGATGGTCCTACCATATAATGAAATTAAAATAACGAAATAAAAAAAAGAAGTTACAATTCTATAATCAGTGGTGAAAACAAGCTTATGGATTTATCAAGAATGATATCCGAAACATAATTACTCGGTTGTGAATACGAATATCTTATTATATTTTTTGATGAGTTTATCAGGTATAGCTGGGCATAATCCTGCAACAATCCCATCTATAGTTTTCATTTTGTCGATGAATTCAGTATGATTGTATTCATAACCTAGGAGATAACCTCTTAATCGGACTAAAATGCCTTCATATGTACTGTGAGCAAATCTTGCCATTTCTGTTTTTTCCTATAGTTTTTACTTTCAACATAAATATTTACAAGAACCCCTGAGCCTGTTATTGAAGCTAGTACAATAGGGTTCAAAGTAATACAGCAATTGAACCTGAAACCACTAGAAAACCAGATGTCATTTTTAGTGTCATATCCATCTTCTTAAAATAATTATACATTGCTTTGTAAATGTAACATTGCTTATGATAAAATGCATAAAGATTGATTAATTGTTTCCGTTCAGTACTCAAACTTCTGTCAATATGATTGAAATCAAATATTTGTTTGTTTTTTTCTGCCATGTACCAGTATATTATATTAATTTGTGGTGCTCGATGTTCAATAAACAGTAACATCTCTTCATTGTTAAGCTCTGTAGCCAATTCAATAGCCATATAACCAAATGTTAATGACAGGTTAATATTTACGATCTGAACCTGAGCTGCTTGACTTGAGCTATAAGTTGCTGTTTGATGTAAGAAAAACCATGTTTTATGTTTAAGGATGATTTTACATTGTAATACATGGCTTTGATTGTTAATATGCGGATATTGTTTGGAATTATTTTGTTACAACCGTTCAAGGAAGATATTTTTCCATCGTTCGTGTTCAAAATGCTGTGGATGTGATTAATTGTTGGTGGCCATTCATATCCAAGTCTGTTTCCATGTTCATTTTACCATATTCGCTTTCATAAACATTGATATTATATACAGCCGAATCTATATTATGTGTATAAAATCAACCCCATAAGCTATAAGATACAATTATAAATTAGCTGGAGCACTGCTGTTAACACCATCTATATAACATGTAGAGGACTTATTTTTAAACTGTATGATCGTTTTTGTAGAATAATACTCAGCTGAACCAATATTGTAAGTAGATTTTTCAGTGTGATGGAATGGAATAGAGATGCCTGTTCCTGAAGCTGTTATCACTGCTTTATCCCAATATGATTCATTATTGAACAATAATTCAACACAAAGACTATGATCTTTTTATCTGTAGCATCTCCAAGACTGAAACCAAATCTAAATCTGTCATTTGATCCATCCTTGCTACAACCAGTTGCAAAATTGTTGAGACATTCGCAATCAAAAACATCTTTTCTTGCTCTAAAACGCTGCTGCTAACAAATCTATGAGAGACAATACACAACCCCTCCCTCTCCCAGTTTCAAAGTTGTTCCTCAAAGTTTCGAGCATGGTGTTGCACTGTTAACAACTTTGATAAGAGGGGGAGGGGGAGAGAAAGCGGAAGATCATGGAAACATCATTCAAGGCCAAATGGCGTACAGTGTCTCGAGTATTTTTGCAACTCGTTGTAACTCTGAAATATAATACTTCTTTATTCTGCTGAAAAGACAATGAGAGATTATCTGTTTTATCTGATGTCCAGCCGTATTCAGTACTTATCTCATTTATGTCATTCATCAAATATGTTTACATATTGAGTCTACATATGATTTAGGGACAGCTGCTGTAGTATATGAAGGTTGTGGTAGTCCTATTATTGGATTATTATTCAATTCTATTTGACCAACCATAATACTTCCATTTTTTGAAAGATAGTTTGTTAAGTCAGCATGACTGGCTTTAGTTGACACAATCGAGTCCACATAGCGTTTATTTACGCAGTCACCTCGGCTTGAGGATACGCACTGTTGATAGCACGAAATATTTTATTAAGATCCAGATTTCCAAGCATTGAATTCGACCCGGAGACACTGAGGAAATTTCCATCAACATATTTTTTGTTAACCGCTTCTGTAGCCGAACTTGAAGAATCAGTGTCTTTCAAATTTTCGATCTTACAATTATTCAATTTGAGGTTATAAGTCATAGGATTTTGACCATTGGTTTTAACATAATCTAACAATCAAAAGGTCTTGATAGCAGCAGGCATAACGAAATTCGCAGAAACAACACGACACATCCTCTCTACAACAGATCAAAAAATAAACGAAACAAAAACTTTTTCATCAGCTATAATTTGCAACCAAGATCCGAGCACCAATAATCACTTGACCAAAGAGTCTTATGTTGATTCAAATAGGCCATTTCCAAGTTCATGTCTGTTTCCTCTTCAAAGCGAGTCTAAGTGCGAAGTTTTTGTGATGGTAATTAGTTCTACTTTACATATGAATGAAAACTGATTTTCATAACAAAAACTTCGCACTTAGACTCGCTTTGAAGAGGAGGCAGACATGAACTCGGAAATGGCCTATTATTTAAAACTTGATGTCTCCAATTTCATGTCAGGTGATCTCAATATGAATGAACAGTCTGAAAAACATGCTGGATGCAGTTGATGAGCAAGACGGAGTGAATAGACGGTTATTTTGAATCACGATTGTTAGATTCGCAGAAACAACACGACACTTTTTAAAAACATGTTTCGACAGAAACGTCTGTCATCTTCAGTTTAAATCACTGAGTACAAAGTACAGAGTTGAATATATAGTGTGAGACAAAATGCTAATTAAGTGTAAGAACAAAAGGAACCATGGCAATGTACATTATTACAGAGAATGTTTTAAATTAACATGATAAAGTTGATGATTAAGTGTAGGTTTTTCCCATTGAATATGAATGGCTTCTTTTATCTTAAGTTGGAAGGTGGTGGAAGCGTGATCTAGGATGCTAAAACAGTCACTAGAGCATAAAGTGCGGCGATGTTCAGAATTTTGTAAAAGTTTAAAATAAAAATATTGTCATCCTAAAGCCGGATAAAGGCAATGGGGTTGTTATTTTAGATCGTGCTGATTACGACCAAGGCATCCTGAAAATCATCAGTGACACGTCCAAATTTCGACCCATCAAGGAAGATCCTACTCTCCCGAGAAAAGGCAAGTCACAACGACTTCTCCGCAAATTAAAGAAAAACGGTCACCTTGACAGTGATGTGTATAACAGCATTTATCCCAAAGGCTCACAACCAGCCAGAATAAATGGCCTACCAAAGACGCACAAGGAACGTGGACACAATTCCATCCCGCCCCATTGTGTCATCTATTGGAACATGCAACTACAACCTGGCCAAATATCTGTGCAGTTTGCTAACACCGCACATTCCAACTGAACATTGAGCCTCTGACACTTTTACCTTTGTACAGGATATTCAAGGTTTGACTATGCATGGTAAATTTATGGTTTCTTTTGGCATAGAGAGTCTCTTTACCAACATACCTCTTGAAGAATGTATTGACCTAGCGGTCAAGTACATTTCTGATGGCTATCCTGACCTTTAAGTTAAGCAACACCGAACTTAAGAGCCTTTTTTTCCGTAGCTACCGCTCAGACCCATATCTTATTTAAGGGTTCCTTCTACGACCAGGTAGATGGTGTAGCCATGGGCTCCCCCCTCGCTCCGGTTCTTTCTAATTTATTTATGGGTCATCACGAAAAATTATGGTTAGAAAATTTCCAGGACTCCGAGATATTGTTTAACCGACGTTACGTTGATGACACATTATTTTTGTCTATTTCATTCGGAGAATCAAGCGCTACTATTTTTCAACTATATCAACTCTAGACACCCTAACATTAGATTCACCATGGAAAAGGAAATAGATCATAAGATTCCTTTCTTAGATGTTTTTATCAACAATGACACTGATTTTCCTGTCACTAGTGTTTACCGTAAGAAAACCTTCACGGGCCTTTTGACTAATTACTTTAGTTTTACATCACATTCCTACAAACTAGGTCTCATTCGCACGCTTGTTGACAGAGCCTATAAGATCAACAACACTTGGTTGGGTTTTCACGAGGACATCATGAAACTTACCAAAATTCTTCAGAAGAATTTATTTCCAGTTCATCTGGTTGAAAACATTATTAATCACTACCTCACACTTACTCGCCAAGACTGTAATCCCCCGGTTTCTATCTCTGACACTACACGTACCTTTTACTTTAAATTGCCTTACATTGGTCCTTTCTCTATTATCAAGCAGAAAAAGGTTCGCCAGTTTGCTAAACGCTATTGTAATAACATCGATATTAAGCTTGTTTTCTCATCATTTAAAATCGGTAACTTGTTTAGTGTAAAGGATCCTATCCCTCGTGGGCTTCGTGCGGGTGTGGTATATAAGTTTTTGTGTGCGGGCTGTAATGGCTGCTATGTCGGCGAAACCACCCGGCATTTTTCCACGCGCGTACGTGAGCATATTTTTAGTGATAGGACCTCGCATATTTTTAAACATTTACAAAATTCTGAACATTGCCGCACTTTATGCTCTAGTGACTGTTTTAGCATCCTAGATCACGCTTCCACCACCTTCCAACTTAAGATAAAAGAAGCCATTCATGTTCAATGGGAAAAACCTACACTTAATCATCAACTTTACCATGTTAATTTAAAACATTCTCTGTAATAATGTACATTGCCATGGTTCCTTTTGTTCTTACACTTAATTAGCATTTTGTCTCACACTATATATTCAATTCTGTACTTTGTACTCAGTGATTTAAACTGAAGATACAGACGTTTCTGTCGAAACATGTTTTTAAAAAGTGTCGTGTTGTTTCTACGAATCTAACAATCGTGATTCAAAATAACCGTCTGTTCACTCCGTCTTGCTCATCAACTGCATCCAGCATGTTTTTCACAGACTGTTCATTCATATTGAGATCACCTGACATGAAATTGGAGACATCAAGTTTTAAATAATTTGAATCAACATAAGACTCTCTGGTCAAGTGATTATTGGTGCTCGGATCTTGGTTGGAAATTACAGCTGATGAAAAAGTTTTTGTTTCGTTTATTGTTTGATCTGTTGTAGAGAGGATGAATTCACTGTTATAACCGCCTAATTTTTGTATAATATTATTTGGTGATGATTGATCTCTAAGGACAAAATTTAATAAATTACCATTCGGAGGTCGGAAAAGAAGGCCCCGTATAAAAATCTTGCAATGATAAACATAAAGAACGACGTTATTATCGCCTGTTCCTCGACTAGAACTTCCATATAATTTATCAAGATCAACTTTAGAAACTTGACTTACTTGATTATCAATTTTTAGACGACCCCTTGTAATATTAAGTTTAAACTAAAAATGACTCCCGTGAGAATTTCATGATCATTTTGGTTTCTTTGCTGAAATCTATAGTTTGAGCCATACTGAATCGAAAAAACTTTGTCACCAATTTTTTCAACGTTGGTGACGTCATTTTTATGCAAATGAGTTATGACGTCATGACTTCGCCATTTTATTCGCTTTTATGTCTATTTAAGAAGCTTAAAAGAATAATACGGCTGAATAAACTAATTTTTTATTGTATTTCCATATTCGCCTAACTTAGATAACGGGACCAGAACGGTTACTGCAGTTTTGGACACCTTGTTTCGATTAATGCTAATTAGTTATGGCGTGAAAAACTGACAAGACACGTTAAAAACAACCAATAAAGTCAACGGGTATTAACCGAATAACATCTTCAAATTTTGAAGGTCTTACAGCTTTGTGCTCTTAGTTCCGATGAGCCCTATTTCTAATTGTAAACTTAGCATGAGTGGGATTAGTTTAATGCTTTCAATAGAGTCCAAAAGTTCGCTGTTTTCCGAACTACGATACTTTGGCTCAATATATGCTTCCAAATATTTTGCACAATGATCGATCGAAAAACTTGTTTTAATCTTTTGTGGCGTTCGTATGGGCCTATATGTGTTTGGTTGAACAACTTGGTTTGTCGTCTGAATACGCTATGCCTTATGGAACAGCGGTTTATACTACTTGGGGAAGTACAGGATGTACCATACATGAAAATCCGCCCATTTCGATGTCATTATAATATTCCATCTTTGGCTGATCTGAGACGTCCTTCTCAATATCAGGAAAGGTTGGTATTCTTTATGTTAAATGTGAACTTTATAGATTCTAAGATGTAGAATAAATCATAAAGGACATTTAATTGTACATTAAAACTGTTTAAACATTTGTTTCTTTGCCCTGAATCGGGTCCGCCATTTTGTTTTCCTATCCAACTTCTGAGGTTGTTTGCTACCAGAATAGACCTTATTCATAAATGGTGGCTGTTTTATTTGTGTTTTGTTATTGTGCAAATTAGCCTACTAAGCCTCACATTAGAGCAAGAATTCTTTTCAAGTTAGCACATGCTAGTGAGGCTTGGTAGGCTAATTTGCACAAGGACAAAAGAATGATGAATTGGCAGCCATTTATGAATAACGTGTATGGTATATACATGGCTCGATTTTGGATTCTATTGAACGCTTAATTCTAGTGAATAGCATGGAAATATAAAAGAAACTTCACAAAGACTTAGAAATGGGCTACGACTAGTATTTTAATATTCTACACTAGTTTTCCCTACAATGCATCTTGTCAAAATTATGTTAAATTTGCTTATTTCGGTTACATTATAATTCCATCGCTGGCTGAACCGATACGCCCTTCTCAATATCAAGAGAAGCTGGTCTAACTTCTGTTAAATATAAACTTTATAGATGTTAAAATGTAGAATAAATCATAAAGGATATGTAATTGTACATTAAAACTTTTCAAACTCTTTTTAATTCAAAAAGTTTAACGATTTATTAACACTGTCTGGTAAAAAGTTGCGTTATACATATCATTAGTTGTACACTGTTATGACTGTGAATCTTGACAGTAATAATTTGCAATAAATAGTGGAAAAACAGTCACGTCAAAACTGTACTTTATATAAGTCGCAAAATAAATTTTAGCAAAAATAACTTAAGTTACATTTTTACTTCTCCTAGCAATGGATATTCCAAAGAAAAAACGGCGAACTGAAGAAGAGGTTGACTTCAAAAAGTGCATAATATGTCAGAAAGAAACAAGTGAGCCTCTAGTGCAAAACGCGAGCATTGATGCGTATAAAAACATTTTGTTCTACGTGGTCTCTCGAGCAAAGTATGGTGAAAGTGAGTTCGTAGGTGCAAGTAAACGCTTAGAAGGTCTGTCAGAGGATAACCTGAGACAGAGTAGCGCTACTTTTCACGCCAGTTGTAGGAAAACAACGGTTAGTTCTGAAAAACTCAAAGGAGCTCAAAACAGGTTTGAGAAAGCAGTTGCTTCCAAAGATGTGGCAGTCCTTTCTAGGACTCCGGGAAGACCTTCACTTGAATCCAGATCAACCCCCTCGCCAAAACTAAGCGAAACGCCTGAAGTACCAAAACGTATATCACGCACATCAACTGCAGCGTACAACAAGGAGCTATGCTTTTTTTTGTCAAACTCACGACGAAAAACAATCTGTCCACGCCATACAAACTGAAAACAGGGGAACGCAGCTTTGTCACTTTGTTAAAAGTGTGAAAACGACTTGCACAAAGTTTATCTAAGCAGCGCAATTAAGCCAGAGGATACTTTATCCATTGATGTTAAGTACCACCGTACATGCTGGACAAAACACATCGTGCGCGGTGGAGAAAACACTCCACAACATGAAACAACTGTCAAACAAGAAACGGAGATTGCGGCAAACATCGAATTCCTAAATTTGATCAGAACCCTGCTCGAAAAGGGAAGAATACTGTCTCTCGATGACGCTCAGAAGGCATATATGGACATCTTACATTACCACAGATGTGACTCGTCGCCTTCTCGAAAGTATTTAAGGGAGTTGATTGTCGCTAACATTGACGGCATTGAATTTGTACGCGCTTTTCGACGCAATGAGGAAGATCGATTCTGTTTGACGGCTGCAAAAATTGCCGCTATAGATTCCGCGGTTAACAATTCATCCGATAGTGATTTAAAGGCTATTTTCCGCTGTTCTAAGATTCTGCGCAAAGAAATCTTACAAACAGGCAGTTGGCAATGGACACCAGACACCAGCGAGATGATCCCGACCAAGCTCTTGACTCTGCTTCAGTGGACTCTCTTGGGGGTAGCCACCGAACTTCAAACCGAGAAGCGCACGGATGAAGTAAACACAAAAGCCGTCCTTCTTGCCCAGCAAATTATGTATGAGGTTAAAACAGACCGACAGGTGAAGCATGAACCCAAATCTGACACAGAGAACAAGCCATTCCGCCATCAGCGTGAATATCCATTACAGGTTGGAGTCGGTATACTGGCGCACCAACAGATACGAAGCAGTAACTGACGTACTTCACAAGCTTGGCGTGTCCGTTGACTGTACCCGAAAATTACGCATCGAAACACAGCTCGCTCAAGCAGTTTTAAGTCATTCAAATGGTCATGGTACCTATATACCCCCAGCATTAGCCAAAGGCCAATTTATCTCCTTTGCTGTTGACAATTCCGATTTTTCAGAGGACACTCCTGACGGAAAAAACACTCTGCATGCGACAGCAATGGTTGTCTTTCAGAGGAAAACAGACTACTCGCCTGAACTTTCATTAGATCATACTAAGCATCCAACATGTAAATCTCTGCCATCGAGCTCTATACCTAATGCAGAACTGCTGCCATGTCATGTTCCAAGTAACGCACAGCCAAAATGTCCTCAGTATGGCAGGCTGGAGACGACCCCATCGTCAGACGTCACCGATGCAGCGGGGCGAGATGATTTGGCATGGTCGGTAGGGCAATCAATGGCAAGATTACAATGCGACAAACCGAAGATCCCCACGTGGGCAGCGTACAATTCTACAGTAAGTCCAGCGAAACTACCACTCACCATTGTTGCCATGATGCCTTTATTAGCAGCGCCTGCCCATGAGTGGAGTACCATGTTAACTGTGTTGAAGCAAGCACAGAATATAACCACCGTGGTTCTAGGGGAGAGCCACAAGACTGTGATAACCTTTGATCTTCAACTTTATGAAAAGGCCGTGAAACTACAGATGCATACCGCGCCTGCATTAGATCACCTTGTTTTCCGGCTTGGCGAAATGCATACTGTTATGGCAGCATTGCGTGCTCTTGTGTCATCCATTGAAGACAGTGGCTTTGATGACGCGTGGGTAGAAGCTGGGATATATGGATCGACTACAAAGCAACAAATTCTTGAAGGGAATCATATGAAACGTGCCTTGACAGTACACAGTATGACATACTCTGCTCTCTGTGACTTGCACGTTCAGGCATTTTTGAAGACGGAGAAAGAAGAGAGTGGTGCTAACTTTCCGAGTATGAGTCATGCTTCTTACACAATGAATGCATCCAGCCAGGAGGCCAAATACGGCGAGTTCGTTAAACACCATCAAGAGATCCTTAAAGCAATGGAGTCAGAGAAGTTTAAGGAGAAGATACACGACTTTGACCGGAAGATGGCGCCACAACGTCCCATGTTCAAGTTTGCAAGGGAATATATGGAGTTTGTAGCCTTTATACTGATGTTCCTTCGTGCAACTAGAGAAGGAAACTGGAAACTTCATCTTGAATCGCTAAAGGCCTTGTGCAAGTATTTCTTCGCGCATGATCGACTTAACTATGCACGAATGGTACCTCTCTACTTGGCACAAATGGAACTCCTCGAATCGACTGATCCCGACATACATGAAGAATTCATGAGTGGAAATTTCTGCGTCAACAAGAATGACATACCGTTTTGCGCCATAGGTCCAGACCATGCAATTGAGCATGTAAACAAGACCATGAAGATCCGAGGTGGCCTCAAGGGTTTGACCCAGCAACCAGCCACAATGGCAAGATGGTTTCTTATTACTCCAGAATTGAGTCGCCTTGCTACTGAAGCAGAGGCCATAGTTGGATTACAAACTCACAGCTTCACGCATCACCACGATTTGTCAGAGGCTGTTATTACCCGTTACGAGGAGAATGTGAACAAGCTGAAAGAGGTATTTAAAGAAAATGATCCATTTGTTAACGAGGAAAATGAACTGATCAATATGATCACAAAGGCTGTTATGCCGGTAACAGTAAAAGAAGCAGTTCTCGAGCGTGATCAGATTGGTCAGAACCTTTTCAATAACTTTGTAAAAGAAAGGATCGTTGAGCGTAAACTAAGTGTTTGGAGTCCAATGAAGAAAGCGAACCTTCACACTTGGAAGACCACAAGAGAGAAAAAGAAGAGTAAAACAGCATCTGGTGTCGTTGCTCGTTGACAGGGCTTTGTTTGCACGTTTTCTCGTCATGGTTCTTTCCAGACCTGAAATTGATCTCAAGGAGAGCATCAGTGAGGGACTCGCAGACGACCTATGTGGTAACTTTAAAGAGTCAATGCAGGTCCAACAATTTATCTGTTCATCCCTTGAACACCACCCAAGAAGAAGCCGACACACGCATGCTTCTACATGCCATCGATGCTACGGAGAGAGGAGCAGCATCCCTCTGTATTCAGAGCCCCGATACGGATGTACTGATACTGGCCTTATGGAAGTATACAAGTCTATGCAAAGAAACGTCCGTAGTGGCTGGCACAGGGGCCAAGCGTCGATCAATTCCACTGGGTCCTCTGTACAACGCTGTAGGGGATCGCGTTGTAGCGGTATTATGTTACGAGTTTGATTGTGTTGATGAGTGAGAAGTGGGTTGTTTGTAGACTAATCAGAACGCAGGGTTGTCGGAACAGCAACAAGATTATTTATTCCAAATGAAAGTAGTAAACTCCGCACAAGACTTCACGATAAGCTCACACTAGGCTTATAAAATTATACTCGACCTCCGTCACACTTAAATACTCACGGCCTCCGCCAAATGTATAAACGACGTCTGTCACACTTCAATAAACACGGCCTCTGCCAACTGTATAAACGACCTCTGTCAACTTCAATAAACACGGCCTCTGCCAACTGTATAAACGACCTCTGTCAACTTCAATAAACACGGCCTCCGCCAAACGCTCTCAGCTCTCAGCTCTCAAGTTACTTCTCTTTACTTTCTTGACTCTAAGACACACTCTGCTTAGAAAAACTCTAAAGTTATACCGATCGGCTTATATACCTTTTTAACCTAAAATTCTAGAACTTTCCGACTCGGCTAAATAAAGAAACATTACAATAAGAAACTATTTACAGTTACATACGCAAACGACTTAAAATAGAATTGCAGAATCACGATGATACGGTACTAATTAAATATGCAGAAGATTCTAGACACTTCCAGACAGTAACGCGAGTCACGCAATAATTTTTCGTAACATATTACCAGGATTTCACGCATTCAGTGGTTGTGATCAAACGGGAACAATATGTGGCAAGTCTAAAGTCTCCTGCTGGAATGCCTTAAAGAAAGCCGATGAACAAGTTTTGGAAGCATTTGCACACGTTGAAGATGGCGTGTCTAGGATGCTTGAGCTGTATATGTGCCGGCTGTACATGCCGTCAGTCCAGATTGCAACCGTAAAGGAACTGCGTTGGCTTTTGTTCAGCAAGAAGCAATATGCAGACGAGAAGTTGCCACCGACGAAGGCTGCTCTTCAGCAGATGATTAAAAGAGCCAACTATGTTGCGTTAGTGTGGAAGGAATGTGGTTCTCCATACCCGGATCTTCCTGCGCCAACATCTCATAGATGGAGTCAAGATGGTGAGCGACTGCAGGCTATCCCAACCACCCTTCCCCCTGCACCCAAGGCTGTCCTGGAATTGGTGAAGTGCGGATGTAGAGGAAGTTGCACCACTTTAAGCTGTTCGTGCAGAAAACACAGCTTGAAATGTACGGACATGTGCGGTTCCTGTGAGTCAAATTGTGAAAACAGAAATGCTGAAGAAGTCACTGTTCAAACCGTTGATAGTGACGATGAGGATCTTGTTTTATAGACTGTGCCCAAGAAGAGAGGAGTATACTGACTATGCCATTGTGTGATGAGGTAAACACTGGCTAATGGTACTTGCGCATACTTTAACATTGACAGTTGATATTTTAGTTGGTAGTGTACAATTTAGTCAAGTGATATGATACCTCTAAATCTTCAGTAGTCGATGAAGGTATGACGTCACAGTTTACTTGGATAATTGAAATCTACACATTTGACAAGTTTGATTTATATTAAATTCAAAAGAAAATAAAATTAATGTGATATTCTAGTACTGGATGGACAAAATAACCACACTGACATTCCCTGTTCTAAGGCAACAGAATTAATTGGTTCTTTTTAACGTGTCATGTCAGTTTATGACGTCATAACTAATTGAAATTAATCGAAACAAGGTGCCCAAAACTGAAATAACCATTCTGGTCCCTTTATCTAAGGTAGAAATGTGAAAATACAATCAGAAATTAGTTTTATTTAGCCGTATTACTAATTTAAGCTTCTTTTATAGCCATAACATGGATACTTTATGACGTCATAACTCATTTACTTAAAAAAATGACGTCACCAACGTTGAAAAAATTGGTGCAAAGTTGTTTCGATTCAGCGCGCTCCACAGTATGGATTTCAGCAAAGAAATTAAAATGATCATGACATTCCTATGGGAGTGACATATGGCCCCGGACTAATATATGCAGCTACAGTTTTTGTTTCTGCTGTTTTTGAAATAATCTCTTATCTCTCTGTCGTGGCCAGTATTCAGAAAATCATCAGATATTACAAGCTTTTGGTTATCATATCTTTCAATGGTATTATTTTATCATTGCTGGCTTCAATAACACCATAACTAACTTCTTTGCCAATTGGTTCTAATGTTTTCATCAGATTTAGATATTTTGATTGTTGAAGATTCCTTGCAAACAGATAATTCTTATCATAATAAAGCAGCCTACAAATTAAATACAATAAAAGGTTAGTTTCTCCACTTCCTGAAGGCGCCACGATCATCATCCAAAAGCATATCTCAGGCATGAATTTATATTTCTGTCTGTAATTTGTTGTTTCATCGCCTTTGACATCATAATTACATGTAGGTATATGCATTCTGTTATACAATATACTTACATTATTTAATTCAACTGTTAGTTCAAACATTAGCTTTTAGAATCCCTGTGCGGTGGTCAATTTACATTTATCAACTCTGTTGATAATACCAAAATTTTTGTGTATTACTTCCCCACCGACGCAGCACCACAGTTTCTTTAGAAACTACCCCCTTTATTCTTATGTTAGTTCAAACAGTTTTATGTAATGTAATTGTATAATAAATGAGTTTACTTAAATGGAAAGAACTTGCAAAAAAGAAAACTGATCTTGGTAAGAAAATTAATTTGGTGAACGAAACAATTTTGAGAAATAAATTGGATGAAGGGGCAACACAAATAGCCTTGAAGAAAACATTCCAACCATTCCATGTTGCATTGACTAATTTGAAAATACCCGGTCTTAGACAAAAGAAGAAGGCAAAAACAGAGGTCCCAGATTATGGAATTGCTATTGAAGATGAAGTGCCAGATTATTATTTAGAAAATGTATTTCATGAAGGTGTTCTCCCGGATAGTCAAAAACAGATAGTGCCCAAACCTCCAACAATAGAATCATTAAGAGATGTTCTTTCAGGGGAAAAACAAATACTGTATGTTGATCCTCAATATTTGCCTGAATAACCACAAGAAATGCCTCCAGAATATGAAGACGAAGAAATTGATTATGCTTTGGATGAAGAAGATAATACTAACATGATCCTCGATGACATGGATGTTCCTCATTATGATACTGTAGAAGCTCAACTCAGTAGACAAGAAATGGCATCAAAGAAACGAAAGAGTTGTTTTAAAAAAATTGTGCGGGATGCTGAATTTAAAAGAAATCAATTGAAATGGATACAAAGCTCATGTCACAAAGGAATATAATAAAGGTAAAATCAATGATGCAGAAACAAATCTCAGGCATAAACAGATTAATGATGCAACATAAACTCTTGATGGTTATATAAATCATTTTTACAACACAGCTGCAGCAATTAAAGGCTCCGGAAGAAAAACAATAAGAGGAGGAAATGAATTCTATTTTAATAAACCAAACAAACTGCTCAAGAAACTTGAAATTATAGTTGGAGAAATTATGGCCGGAAACACATCAGTTAATATGAGAAACATGGGTGTCACATTATTGGACACACTACTGAAAACATTAACAATAAATATACCTCAACATGAGAAACTGTACAAAACATATTTTAAATAGTCCGATCTTATTATATAAATGGAAAGAGAGATAGTTTTATCATCTTGTAATGTTAAAGATGGAAACAATAGACCAGGTAATTTCGTTACCCATTTTACCCGCCGTTAATATTTCACAAAAATCATGAGTGCATGATAGGATTAAGCCGTATAATCACTATGAGCTTCACATGGACAAATATCAATGCTGGATATAATAATCAGCTTATTAAATTTTCTAAAGATGGAGGATCAAGGTATATTGCAAACAAAACTGTTTTTAAAGATGAAGGTGTCAAAGACGTATATTCTATTACGTTGGATATTGATGAGCCAACTTTCAGAGTAGTTATATGATTAAAAGAAAATTACCAGCTTGATTTATCACATGGTAATCTTTATGATTTGATACGCTTTGATAAAGTTATTTTAAAAAATACAGTTAATATCGGTGTTAGAACGCCAAATTTAGCACGAAATACAGAAATCTTGGAGGTGCATTGTGATCTGGTGGATGGTTTTCAATCTGATATTATCTACTCTTTTGGGACAGGAGATTTGAGACAGTCTTATAGTTTCACTAAAGAACCAAGAAGGATAACTTACAATCCCGTCAATAAAAACACAATTACTAGTATCAGAATCTATGTTACAGATGGTAAATGAAAGACTCTTAATTTCAACAATGCTGATACAGCATTTCTCTTATTCTGAAAAGAATAAAATATAACCAAATAATATAAAATGAAACCATATGAATTCACAAGAATATACCATCCATCACTAGGAAGGTTCATTTACAAGCATAAAGGAAACGGCATAATTGTTGATAATATATTTAAAGGAATCAAGAGTGGATCAGAACGACTAGGAACGAAACTCGGGGAAAAAAGCGGTTATTTTATTATGAGAAAATTGGAGAACAAATTTGGAAAACAAACAAAAAAAACCGATGCCTACCATACCTGGAGAATCAACTGATGATATTATCAATCGTCTAATTTCAGGATCAGGTAGAAAATAAAATAGACATGTTATATAACATGGCTTTTAGATCAAACAAATTATTTCAATGAAATGAACTAGTTAGATGATGTCCTCAGAATACCAGAAAACAATCAACATCAGATCAAAAACGGATACAAGTTTGCAATTAATGACAGAAGTGCTTTTTACAATTGGTACAAAGCATATTTTGAGGTTCAGTTTCAATTTCAGAAATTAGCTGACGGAACTCACAATGCTGATCAAATAACAGTAATCAACAGATCACATAGTATAACCAGGCATTTGATGACTAAATCAGCTGACAATCTACATAACGTTACCTTTGGTAAGTATCTTTTGGAATACTCTGGTGATTTTTCAAAAAGTGTTGCTAAAAATAGTCTTTGGCATTTAGACACAAATGCCGGAACAGCAAAAATAACACTGGTTATGAAGCACGGAGGCTATTAACTCGTCAAAATGCGGCTGGAGATGCACCAGACGTTAATGTTATCATTCCTCTGAACAGATACAGTTTTTTCGAAGAGTTACAAGATAAAATGCTTGTTCCAATGCAGTTACAATTTAATTAACATATTGAACTACAAAATGATGATGAAATGATTCACTTGGCTAATGGAACGGATCCTGGAAGAGTTCTTGTAAACAGATTCATCCTTTGGGTTCCACGATTGACACCAAAAGATTCGATGTATGATAAATTTGTCAGTTCATTTTTGAAATATATGAGAGAAATGTATGAAGTATCACCACCTACTAGAAATGTAACTGGCTTTTTCTAGATATCTGCAGCAATCGACAATGTAAGACATTTTTTTGTATATCTTAAAGTCTTATTGTAATGCAAATGGACTTCGACAAAACGAAAGCAGTCCTTATACGATGAATACATTTGGGTTAGATAGTGCTAGTATGAATAATTGTACATGTAGATTAGAATGTGGCAACGGCATTTACTACCCAGAAACAGAATATGATGTGGATTCAAAAGTAAAAATATTCAACGATTTGATGGCATATGCAATGAGAAAAAATGATTACAACAAAGGAACACAAATTACAATTCATTGTATCCTCTCATCTATTTTAATCTAGAATATGAATTATTCCAATTTGGGATTAAGGAGGACGATGATTGTATTTACTTTGGGCAGCAGGATTCAATTGAGCACTCTTTAGGTAATGTAATAGTAATAGGCTTTATTTAAAGAGGGTAAAACACTTAACAGTAGTCCTAAGACACTGATGACTCTGTGACCCCCAAAAACAATAAATATGGATTCTACAAATTAAGATAAATAGGATAAAACATATATGCAATTACAGTCTAAGGAGCATCGCAGCCTTTTGTTCAGCTAGAAAGGATTTAAAAACATTATGTTTAAAACTTGCTAGTGAGCCATTGTTTCTAATACTAGCATTCATGCAATTCCAGTCCTTTATAGACCTAATAGTGAAAGTACGACCTCCATCTGTTTTCCGTTTATAATTGGGGCAAATCAGATTTCTGTTTGAATATCTAGTGGCTCGATTGTGAATTTCTGAATTACTAACCAATAGACTATTTAAATAACTAGGCGTAATATAATTGTGGACCCACTTATACACTAGTGCGGATCTCTTTATTAGATATTGTTTAGTAAAAGGGAGCCTATTGAATAATACGATTGATGGTGTAAATCTTTCAGCATCAAATATAATTCGTGCCGCTCTTTTTTTGAAATTTTAAAATAGCTTGAAGATGTTCGACATTGCAGCTGTCCCATATCATGCTCCCGTACAGGAGGGTGGGCTTTTAACACCCTTGTAATAGGTTTCCCTTTGACGTTGCTTCAGAAACGGGCTAATATGCTTCAAGAGTCCTATGCGTTTGGAAAGTTTCTTACATAATTCACCGATGTGTTATTTGTAGTTAATTTGACTATCTATAACTACTCCAAAAATCTTATGAGAAGAGACTTGTTCAATAACAGAGTCATCAATCTTGACAGCCAAGCGTACGGGTGTGTCATCATCCAGCTTAGCAGGAATGCGCTTTCCGTGCACTAAAAGAGACTTCGTTTCTTTGTTGTTGATGAACATTTTGTTGGAAGACGCCCATCTCTGAACCGCATCGCGATTGGAATTTAAACATTGGGTCATCGAACATAGATCCAAGACATGCGCACTTGCGGTTATTGTAGTGTCGTCAGCGTAAATACGGACCTTTAGCAAAGACGACGAGAACGTGAACGTCGACGACCGGAAGTCAAGAAATCGACATTCTGTGGTACTGCGCATGCCTGCACGCCTACAACTCGTCGTCTCCATGTCGTTCAGGACGCCATTTCGGGGCATTTCACGTCGTGCGGTGAACGTGAGTATTTTCCGTAATTTTTTCACATGTTTTGTTACTTTTCCTTGGACAGTACACTGTATGTGGACTTCCTAAGACGTTTGGCTTCTTGAAAGATTTTAGAAGAACCAAGACTTTTTTCTACGAACTGCGATGAAAATAAACTCAGTTTTCTATCGCTCTGCAGATCTTCACTAGGTACGGCCTTGGCTCGATACCACAAAAGGATGGAACAAGGCAAGTCTTCTCTTGAACGTGAACAAGACAAGTTCTTTGCATTTTTTCTGGGGTTTCGATGCTTAGAATTGCAGTTTCTGTTGTATTCTAAATGTTTCTGCATTTGAAAACAAAAACATGCGGTAAACTAAAAGATCACAATCACTCAATTATTGTTTACTATCTTATCTCTGTCTTTCCTGATGCCTTTTTCGCATGAGGATCTAACTTTTGTAAAGCAATCTTATAATAAAATTTAGCTGGGGTTTCATGCTGGCATAAATAGTTCTTGCACTTACTGGTTATAGCTTCTTTCGTAAACAACGTAAATTTCTCGCTCGATCAAGTTTCGCTTGGTAATCTTTCCCGACATTTGTACGCTTGATAAGGCTTGATAATTTTTGCTGGATTCCGCGTAAACCACTGCTTTAAAAGAAACCATTTTTCGAAAGAGTTAGTGATTATTCTCAACTTTGTTTTAGTCTTCGTTGACCACCACGTCTTAACCCGCTAAAGCTTTTATTTTTCCCGCAGTGAACGAAGGTCTCGACCCAGTGCCCTAACTGATATAGACGTCGACGTTCACGTTCTCGTTCTCTTTGCTAAAGT
>OX419338.1:23976382-24003882 GCA_948470475.1 Galaxea fascicularis
CAGGTTAGAACTCCTGTTGTGTCTTTTATATGACATATGGTGATTTGTCTCTGTGACTACGAGTTAGGTTTGTTTCTTGTCTTAGTTTTCCAATTTCTATGAGGAACGCAGAAGAAACATTCGCTGGCATTGTTCCTTGTTTTCTTACCTTTTGTTGTTTTCATGCTGTTTGGACTAAAAAATGCTGGTCTTTTTTCCAAATGCATGTTTTCTATCCAATACTTCATTTTGGATCCTAAAACTTCGTTTTTCCTGCTGTCGGTCATTTTTTGGGCAAAGAATTGGTTGAAGAAAAGCCAAGTGAAGTCCAACGATTTATATCCTTGGCTTCACTTTGTTGAAATTATTGGAAACTCGCAAAGAGCAATCAACAATTAATTGCCAAACGTAAACACGATTTTTAACAGCTGCAGCATTGGAAATGCCAGCAATATGTTGTCCCTCAACAGCAATTCTCGTTGTTAGTTTAAAAATCGCAGACTTTCAAGGCTATTGCAGTAAAAACTTCGGCCTTCGTCCTTACTGGAGTCATGGCTCAAGTCTTGTGGCATGGCCATATTAGTTTATCTGTAAATGCTAACATTAAGGAAATAATTGTAGAGCTCCGCTTTTAGGCTTGCCTAAATATATATATTATAATGTATGTGTATAATGGTCAAATCGTATTGTGTTAAACAGGAAAAAAAACAGACAGAATGCGTTCCAGGCTTCGAACAGTACATAAAAACCAAAAATGGACGTACAATGATGAAATTTATTTGCCAGGAAAGCGGAATTACTAGAACCAGGGAAACTGCCCAGCCCGTTGGGAGTGGGCATTCTAGACACATAACCTGAAACAGCTTTGGATGCAAGTATAAAGCATGGTATTCCTTACTTAGCTAAAAAAAGGAACAGAAGCTGGAAGTTATTATCTTTCACAAGCGATAAGAGATCCTAAATTACAGAAAAAGGCAATTGATTATGCAGTGAAAAAAGGTACTCCTTTGATTCAAAAATTTGGTTCTGAAGTATTAGATCAATTGAGTACAAAAGTTAGAGCAAATGAAAGATATAAGACAGACAGAAAAGACCTTGATGGTGGTGCTGTGGATATTCATAAGGCAATCGGTAAATTACCGAAACCAAAAAGAAGCTTTACATTACCAGGTCATCGGTATACAGGTCCTCATAATCCACTAGAAGAACAGCTCAAATATGATCCCAATACAGGAGAAATACTATAAATATACCAAATGCCTACAGGAAAAACAGATGCTACTGCAATGCAGCATGATGTTGATTATTCAGTTTGCAAAGATGGTAAAAAATGTAAAGATGACGCAGATAAAAAGATGGTAAAATCTCTTGATGCTGTACCCTATAGAGAAAGACAATGGGGTCATTGGTTAGCTAGAAATGCTATTAATACAAAACAAAAGCCGTCGAGTGAAGAAATAAATTGGCAACAACAATTGGCAGATGAACTACATAAACCCATAAAAAGGAATTGTACTCGGCAGCGTGTAATTGCAAATCATACTGATGAAACATGGGCTGCAGATCTTGTTGAAATGCAACAGTTCAGTAAATGGAATAAAGGTTTCAGGTATCTTCTTATGGTAATTGATGTATTTAGTAAATACGGTTGGATTAAACCGTTGAGAGACAAAAAAGGTGAAACAGTTACTGAAGCATTCAAAAGCATATTCAAAGAAAGAAAACCAGAATATTTGCGGACAGATAAAGGTTCTGAGTTCTACAACAAACATATGAAAGACTTACTGAATAAACATAACATAACACTGTATTCAACAGAAAATGAGGAATAATCATCGGTGGTAGAAAGATGGAATTGAACAATTCACTGTCCAAGGCAATACACAGTATTTGGATGTACTAGCAAAAATATTAAAACAGTATAATAACACAAAGCACCCAAGCATAAAAATGACACCGGCAGAAGTCAGTAAAAAGAAGAATCAAGGAGTTGTCTACTTCAATCTGTATGGTGGGATGGAGTTATTATCACCTAAACCAAAATTCAAGCTTGGCGATAAGGTTCGAATATCAAAGTACAAAAGAAAGACTTTTGACAAGGGTTATACACCAAATCGGACAGAAGAAGTGTTTATAATCGATAAAATCCTGTATACTAACTCAGTCACTAACAAAATAAAGGATCTCAATGATGAAGAGATACATGGGAGTTTCTACGAACCTAAATTATTGGAAGCCAAACAACATGTATTCAGTATTGACAAAGTCATAAAAAGAGACTATAAGAGGCAACAAGCTCTGGTAAAGTGGAAAGGATACAGCGATGATTTCAACAGTTGGATACCGCTGAAAGAAGTTAAAATTATCTAACCTATATACAGTATGTGAAGTAACTGAGAAGCAAGTCGCTATCATTTTAAACAATGAATCTGGTTTGAAGCACAAGAAATCGCCAAACTACTAGGATATCAAGATACAGATCAAGCTATACGGAACAATGTAGATCCAGATGTTACAACAAAACCCGTCTACCAGACGGGTTATTCAAATAATGAAAATAATAACCCATCTACCAGACGGGTTAATCAAAAAGTTTGTCGTCCATGTTTTCCAATTCTTTTGAAACAATACAAAAAATAATAGAGGATTTCATGGATGTACACAACTGTTCTTGTAACAAGGAATGCTTTCCATACTACTCTCCAGAAAAATGATGAATGATGCTAAATGCCTTCTACAAAAGGAAATTATGCTTCTGAATACAGTCTTTAACACTATAATTTTGTTACACTCACACATTATTATTATTTTTGGATAAGAATAATAAGAATACAACATGGTTTTCAGACCACTTTTCAAAATTTTGTGAAATAATTATTTTTCTAATAGGAATACAATATATATACATATATACTTTTCATTGTTATTTCACAAAGATGGTTTCAAAACCACTTTTACAAAAAATAGAAAAAAGAATAATATAGAAATGGATATAATATAGAATACAAAAAAGAATTAATTCCAGAATTACCAAAAGTGGTTTTCAGACTATATGGAAAAATTTTTATTTAAAAAAATGATTTGAAGAAATAGCATATTACATGTACTTAAGTAACATGAAAATGTTCAACACAAAATACTGCTAGTCGTCTATCCAATCATGGCAACTAAAAACACACTGGAAAATTATCTAATCTATATATTTAATATGAATAAACAAGAGTTCATAAAACAAGTACTTGGAAAACTATCTCCACAGGAATTTCAAAACATTGTAAAAAAGAAAAAAAAGAAAGACTAAGGGTAATACCAAGGGAAAAAAAGCGCATGATACAAAACGGGTCCAACAAAGGCAAAACTCAGTACAGCAGCTTATTCATCATTACAAAAATTTGATCATCCAGCCTCCGGAGCAATTTTGGGACCCTGAAATTATATTAGAGCAACCAAAAGAATTTCGAGATGAAAAACCAATAGCTATACGCAGAGCCAAAAAACAAATAACCCCTCCACAACCAACTCCCAGAACTCGATTCCAGTTAAAGAATATGCTAGATCATATAATGTATAAAATATGAAAAAGATGCATAAGTACAGCTACAAAGCACAAGATTGGCAATTGCTTACAACCTCAAAAAGATTCTATAAGAAATGATAGGCCTGAAATTTGTAGAACACTGAAGGTCACATTTGAAAAAAATAGTGGTAATCAACTAGTGACCAAAACAGCATTCTTTAATAGTAAGCCACAAACAATGATAAATAATGATATGATCCCGGAAGCATTAGAAATATCAAAAGAACAAATACTGAATCTGATAGCTGTCTGGATATCAGAAGGCAGTGGTTGGACAATAAAAACTATTGATAATCATTATCTGAACACAGTAAAATATAAACCAATGAATGGTAAATCATATACTGATTTAACTCCTGAGCTCAAAAATCCTTCTAAAGGATTGATTAACATGAAGAATAAAAACAATGAGTGCTTAAGATTGTATCATACAACTGTATAAGACATTTCAATCCTCAAGAAGAGGATCCTCAGAGAATTAAAAAGATTGATAAACAATAGATTTTGTAATAAAAACTAACGATAAAAAGTCACGACGTTTCGACCCCTCGGAGGTCATTTTCAAGTGAGAATAAAAGTTTTAACAATTAGCATAAATATGTAAAAACTAGATAAAAATGCGGCGTGCGCCGAAATGTGATAAAATATGTACAAAAGTGTAAAAAGTGCTAAAAATATAGAGTAATGAACGGTAGCTAGAGAAAAACAATAGACGAAAAATAATAATTAATTACAAGAACTGTTCTAAACAAATAATTTGGCGCGGATAGAGTCGCACTGTTTGTTTAGCGATGGTTTCAGTTCTTTTATAAAAAACATTTCAAAAATAAGACAATCAAACTTGTTCTGGCACTTTCTCAGGATTCTACAACTCTTTGCGATGTTGTTAGGTTCCAACGCATGTTTTTCTCTCAGATGGTCGCCGATGGTTGCCCCTTTGTGCTCTTCAATGTGCTGGTGAAGGTGTCGGCAGGTATATCCGACAATAAACAATATGTAGAAAAATTAAATTATGAAGGAATTGAATTCCCTTTTGGGATAAAAGATATAAACAAAATAGAAAAACAATAATTTAAATATGAATGTATCGGATAAGAAGACAAGCAACCATAACAAAGTATATGTAAGCAAAGAAAAATATGAAGATGTTATGAATCTGTTATTGATAATAGAAAATGAAAACAAGCATTATGTATTAATCAAAGACTTTAATAGATTAATGTTTAATCAAACAGAGCATTCAAATAAAAAACACTTCTGTGTGCATTGTCTACAATTCAAAGAGGACAGACCACGATCTCACTTGCACAATGTATTTCCAGCTTAGAACTTTTAACATGAAAGTTACCAGAAGTAGATGATCGTTTGTTGTATGAATGAATGGTTGAGGTTTTTTCAAATAAATTTAAGAGATTTAGTGGCAAATGATTGTTGTTGATGTCGTGCATTAGACGAGCTATAGACTTATAACTCATAAATGTCACTGGTAATATATCAGCGTCGATAAATACAGGAATTGCATGTTCACGTATATCCATAAAATACATCATGCAAAGCACTTTCTTTTGGAGAATTAGAATTTTGTTAAGGGAAGTCCTGGATGCCTGACCCCAGAGAGCAAGACCATAGTTTTAGTGAGGGTGGATTAATGTTTGGTAAATGTACAAAACTATATGACGAGGTATGAAGTGTCGTAATTTTGAAATGAGTCCAATAGTTTTACTGATTTTTGCTGTAACAGCGTTAATGTGATATTTCCAAGTAAGGTTTTTGTCAATCAACACACCAAGATATTTAATATAATTTTTTGACTCTAAAGTAACATTTCTATTTTTCTTGTTATCGAACATGTAGAGATTCGGATGGTACACTGTAAGTGTCTCTTTTGATAAGGATGAAAAATTACAAAGTTAGTCTTTGAAGTATTAAGAGTTAACTTGTTGGATGTTAGCCAGTCGTGGAGGTTATGTAATTCAATATTTAAAGTGTTTTTTTCTAAGGACTTTAAGTTTTATCAGCACAAAGGATACTAGTATCATCTGCAAAAAGATAAACTTAAGTCTATTCGAGGATTGGTGTATGTCATTAACATACAATAAGAAAAGCAGTGGACAGGACAGATCCTTGGTTAACACCACAACTTACGTTGGCTTTGTTTGATATGTGAGGTCCAATCTGGGTTGATTGCATACGATTATTCAAATACGAGAAGAACCAGTCTTTAATAATTCCACGTAAGCCATAGTGGTTAAGTTTGCCAAGCAAAATGTTATGATCAACAGTCTCAAAAGCTTTCTTGAGGTCTATGAAGACTCCGCAAGAGAAAAGACCTAGATTCAAATTAGATTGTATTGCGCTGACAATATCTAGTATTGCATGTTGAGTGGAGTGATCTTTTTACAAAAACCATACTGAGAGGAATATAATAAATTATGTTTGTTAATATAGTCTTTCATTCTATTGTACATGATCTTTTAAAAAATTGTGTTAAAGTTAGATAATAAGGATATAGGTCTATAGTTATTCGTATCATTTTCTTCACCATTCTTGAATATCAGAGTTATTTTAGACAATTTAAGTTTTGAGGGGTATTTTCCTAAAGTTACTGAGGCATTAAATATTTCTGAGAGTATAGGAGCTATGGTACTACTCGCACACTTTAATAATTTTATGGGAGAAGAATATAGTCCATAAGACTTGTTATTTGGTATAGATAGTATTTGAAATTTTACTTCGTCAGGCGATACCGGTTGGAATACAGAAGATGAAGTTGGTGATTTGCAAGAACTAACATAATTAAGATAATGTTGTTGTGAAGTTGGAATTACATCATACATCACCTTTATTTCACCTCGGGTTTACAAGAGAAGCTGCATAGCTAATTTCTCCGAGAAAGAAAATAAGGAAATAAATAAATAAATAAAATAAAAACTAAAATAAAATCGTATATTATATACAGTACATTAAACTACTACAGTGTATTTACATAAGTAACAATTGAATTGATGTTCGAAAGAAATTTGGCATATTTTAGCTCTGAACTCATTCAAGGACGTTAATGACCTCAGGTCCTCTGTTAGTTTGTTCCACATGTTTGCAGAAGTGTATCTGAAGGAGTGAAGATCATAAGTGGTTGTATTAACGTATGAGATAACAAGTTTCCTTGATCCTCGTAGCTTGTGTTTAGTATTTCTCATTTGAAAAAGACCACGTACGTACTTCGGCATCGTTTCAAAGTGAATTGCCTTAAAAACTGTTTTCATCATGTCTTGGCACCTAATACTATACAGATCACTAGTACTGAATTTGCTCAGTAGCTCCTGATAGTGCAGAGACTTCTCGTCCAGAACAATCCTGAGCGCCCTTTTGTTAAGACTCTTTAATTTATTTCTATTTTGAGCCCCGCAAAAGTGCCAAACTGCTGAGCAATATCTAAAATATGGAACAATGAAGGCCTTATACAGTTTACATTTTACATCTGTCGGTACTGTTTTTCGAAAACGAGAAATTACATTAATTTGACTGTTGACCTTTGTACAAATGTTTTTTACATGGGTGTTGAACTGCAGATTCTTATCAATGTTCACTCCTAAAATGTCAATGTTGTCTTTGACCAGAATATTAATGTCATTCACTGTAAAACTAAAGGTGTAGTTTGTGTTCCCTAAAATCATTGCTTGATACTTATCCGGATTTGTAATCATACCATTCGAAATACCAAACCATTGGTCAGCTTCGAGAAGTTGGCATTGAAGTTTCATTTCTAACTTCACTGGATCTTTATCCGAGGCATAAATTTGTTCATCATCAGCATAGGCATTGATGCAAACTCCTTTCAAGAAGTAAAAGAGATCATTCATAAATACATTAAAGAAAAGGGGTCCAAGGATGGATCCCTGAGGTACCCCTTTTATAACCGGCAGCCAAGAAGAAAATTTGTCACCTACTTTAACTCTCTGTGATCTTCCAGACAAATAGTTTCGCAACAGAGCAATGCCGTGTTCGGCCACTCCATACGCGTTCAACTTAGCTAGCAGCAACTCATGGGGTACACAATCAAAGGCCTTTGAAAGATCTAAAGATATCACAGCAACCAATTCTTTATTATCTAAGCCAGCCCTCCGATCTTCTGTTAGACGCAGCAGTGTGCTCTCACAGCTATGATTCTTGCGATATGCAGAAATGAAGTCAGACAATATATCTTTAAAATATACCGATAATTGATCAGACAAGACTCTCTCATAGATGTTATTTAAAATTGGTAGTACCGTCACCGGTCGATAATTCTTCTTAGACTAGTTAGCACAATTCCTTAACAGGTTACAAATTTTGTTTCGATAATACTTGTATTTGTCTTCATCACCAGACAAATACAATTTTTTTACCTTAAGGGATGCTTTCAATCCAGCAGAAATCCATGGCTTAGAAAGCTGTTAGGCTTTATGCTTGGATAACTTTGTAATAGGAGCATGTTTGTCAACAATTTTATTAAATTTATTATAAAAAGTTAAAAAAGATTTGTCCGGATCAGTTGCATGATTTATGAGGATACTGTCCCAGTCAACTTCAGAACATTCCTCATTAAATTGGTCAGCGGAAAATTTGGAGAAATAACGTAGTTTGGTAGTGTGTCCTCTATATTTTTCTCTTGCCGCTTTGATTATGCAAAATTGAGAGAAGTGGTCGCTGATGTCGGAGATGATGTTACCGCTAAGATGAATTTGTGCAGGGTTGTTTACAAAGATATTATCAATTAACCTAGCCGAGTTTCTATGGACTCGAGTGGGCTTATCAACTGTTGGAATGAGATAGCAACTTTGTAAGGACGTTAAAAAGTCATGGCTAATTTGAGATGATTCGCATTTCAATACAGAAATGTAGATCTATATTGAAATCGCCCATGATAATTACATTTTTATTGAGAGATGTCAATGTTTCGATGGTTTCTTCGAAGTAAGATATGTGTTGACGATATATTATGCCACAGATGACGTTTTTGTTATTCACAAAAGATATTTCAATCCAAAGAGCTTGAAATGCTTCATTAGAGATCTTTTCTAAAACGGTGTAACTTAGCGACTCGTGAATAAAAAGGCCAACAACTCCAGAGACTAGAGGTGTTGGCACAAAGTCAAAAACATATCCTGGTATGCAAGAAAAAGACCCGTTCTCATTTAAATTTGTAAATTGAAAGTCGAGTTCATCCACCAGCAACGTTAAATTTTCCAAATTTCGATTGATGCTTACAACATTATTGTGAAAAACTGAAAAACTGGATTGAACCTCACTGTTGGATAGCTTACTATTAAAAAAATTAAAACTGACCGTCCAGATTAGTACACAAGCTAAACAGATCTACAGGTCAAACAAGCTGGATATTTTATCTAGATGTCTCCTACACTGGGAAGTAGTGGAAACCGAATTATTAAATTGACCATGAAAAAGGGGTAAATTGCCTCTAAATGCATAGTAAGGCAGCTCTTTTAGTGTTGATTTTTGAGCTTTTTCCTGGATCTTATTTCTACATCGTGACAATTACAAGTTAATTTAAGCGATGAATCGAAGAAAGATTTTCAGAGTTACCCACAAGTACAACTCTGTTATTTTGTAAGGTACTTAGCTTTTCTTGACTCCCTCAGATTTTCCAAATCATCTAGGCTTGTAAACTTGATGATGGCTGATGTCTCCGTTTTTCGCAGAAAGATGGCTCCGTTTTTAGACCAACAGAATTTGAAGTTGTTGGCGTTCTTGTATTTCTTGCTCTCAAAGAGATGCTCCTGTAGCCGAGGTGTTAGATGATCATATAAGTTAATATGACTGATATCAAAATCGTCAGGGAAACCTAGCTGTGATGCCTCGAGGTTCTCCAATCTCCTTCGTGCAGCCATGACTTTTCCCTTTGCCAGTCCTGAGTAAATTTGCAAACAATGGCATTCCGCCTGTTCGAGGAAGAGCGGCTTGGAATTCGATGAGCAATATCAATGTCATTGATTGAAACATCTTCAACTCCGAGGGCTTCAAACAACTTAAGGCAAAGTGCTACTGTTTGGTCGGAGGTTTCACTGTGTTGTTCCGTTACAGTTGGCATGCCCACAATAATTATTTTAACATTGAACTGATAACTGTATGCTTCAAGAGTGTCGATGAATTTAGCAATTCGGTCGCAGAGAACGGAAATTTCAGCGACTCTAGTAAACAGTTCTTTGATTTGTTTCGTCGCTTCGACCTTGAAAGAGACCAGAGACGAATTCTACTGAATGAGCTTGCTCCGGCGACATTTTCCTCTCTGTTCGCGGCTTCGTCAGCACCGCTTCCTTTGACGAAATATCTTCAGAAATCTTCTGGAGTTTTTCTTTCAATTCAGCTACCTCATTTCGTAAAGATTGGTTTTCCTTCCTTAGCTTTTCACTCCCGGTCATAATTGGTAGAAGAAAAGACAAAAATAATGATAGGTTGAGTCGGAGAGCTCTTAAACACACATCCAACTAGCACAAGCCCTCGCACCAGTCCAACATACTGAAGCATATCAAAGACATACATCATGCTCTTACGGGTATAAATTACAATGTACTTATGATGATAAGTACTCAATAGAAGTGCAAATCTATAGAGTAGAAAATGCTGTATACAAACGTCTAGAAAAAATGATTGAAGAAGTTAATAGCTGTAAAATATAATGAAAAAACATTTCAATAAACCATTGAAGATGACAAAAGAGGATGAAGAAGAATTTAATAAAGCTGATAAATGCCATGTATGTGATGAAACATATACTGAAAAAGATATTAGAGTTTAAGATCATTCTCACATTACTGGAAAATACAGAGGTAGTGCTCACCAAGAATGTAATTTAAAATTGAAAACAAATCCTGAAAACATTAAAATACCAGTTATATTTCATAATCTGAAAAATTATGACAGTCATCTAATAATGCAAGAGATTGGGTAAATAGCTGAAAAACACAATATGAGTATAAATTGCATCCCAAATAACATGGAAAAATATATGAGCTTCTCAACTGGTAAGAATCTCATATTCACTAGAAAAATTAGCTGGTAACTTGGAAGATAAAGCATTTAAATATACAAGTGAGGTATTCAAAGATGAACAACTATCTCTTATGAAGAAAAGGGAATGTATTGTAATGATTACATGGATAAATGGGGAAAATTTAATAATACACAATTACTAACAAAAAAAGAATTATATAGATTATTAAGCGATGAACATATATCAGATGAAGATTATAAACACGCTCAAAATGTCTGGAAAACATTCGAATGTAAAAACATGGGTGAATACCATGATTTCTCTTAAATCAGATGTATCCATACTCTGTGATGTGTTTGAAAATTTCAGAAAAACATGTCTACAATACTATAAATTAGATCCATGCCATTACTATACAAGTAAGGATTATCATGAGATGCAATGTTGAAAATGGCTGACATAAAATTAGAACTCATGACTGATATAGATATGTTTCAGTTCACAGAAAAAGGCCTTCGTGGAGGCATAAGCTACATAGGAAACCGATACGAAAAAGCAAATAACAAGTACATGAAAGATTACAATAAAGAAGCTCCAGAAAAGTATGTTATGTATCTTGATGCTAATAACCTATACGGTTGGGCAATGTCACAATACTTCCCAACAGGAAATGTTAAGTGGTTAAGTCAAAAAAAGATAGATTAAATGAATTTAGGAGCTTATACAGATGAAAGTAAAAAAGGATTGATATTAGAGGTTGATCTCGAATAATTATCCTAAAGAATTACATAATCTTCATAACGATTATCCATGTGCTGCAGAAAAAATAAAAGTGACACAAAATATGATATCTCTTTATTGTAAAAAAATACAGAAAAAATATAATTTAAGCACAGGATTAGTACAAAAACTAATACCAACATTATCTGATGAAAAGATTTATGTATTACACTATAAGCACTTGCAATTATATCTCGATCTTGGATTAAAACTAAAGAAAGTCCATAGAGTATTAGAATTTGATCAGTCCTTGGTTGAAACAATATATTGATTTTAATACAGAAAAAATAACTAATGCTAAAAACAGCTTTGAAATAGAATAATTCACTCACACGACCAGTTTTATAAATAGAGAGAAAAAAGAAATGAATAAGGCATTTGTTCCAAAAACGTTTTTTTCCTGAAATTTAAAAAATGGTCACACGACTACGTTTCATTTCATCACGTTTTATTCCCAGTATTTGTATATATATTGAAAAAGAGAAATAAGGATTTCTCTTAAACACAGAGTGCATGTGTCCCAAAGGGTATACACAGCTCTGAATTAAAATAACAGATACAAGCAATCTGGGAGTATATTATATTGTTATACAGCCGTTGTAGACCACTATTTATCTGAAATTGGGTTTTTAAGACGATTGCGTGCTCCAATTTTGTATTTCTAAATTTGAATAACAAATTTTTATATGTAGTATAGGAGTTGAGAGAATGCTGAAAATAGATTAGTATACAAATTTAAAGTTCAATTTAAGCCAAAATAGTAAAAAAAAATGTAAATTAAAGATATAGTTAATTTTTTTGCACTGGTTCCCCCAAGCGGGTTTTTCTGAATATGAAATCTAAATCAGTAAAAACGCGCCGGTACCGTCAACTCCTGTACTACTTTTAGATCATGCTTAGTCACGGTTTTTGGAGTCCCCATCTAACCTTCGATTTAGAGAAAGCAAGCAATTAAAGCCAAAATAGTAAAAAAAAAAATATGTAAATTGAAGATAGAGTTAGTATTTTTGGGCTGATTCCCTCAAGTGGGTTCTTCTGAATATGAAATCCAAATCAGTAAAAAGCACCAGAAATGGGTAATCAAATTCACAGGAGTGAAAATAAGGGATACTAATGCCAGCTAAAGGAATAATGGCAATGAATCCTAAACTAGAAAGATTTGATGGCACTTCAATTGAGGTTGCTTTGAAAAAATAAAATTGGAGATGACAATAGCAAACAAACACTTAAGGGAGTCCAAAAACCAAGCGGTAGAAAGGTTCCCGTTTCTGCAACTCAGTTGCAATACAACTGGGAAGCCAGTTACGTCACAGAAAGTTGGCTTTGTCCCATGCAAATTTGCAGACGTTTTGCAATCTCTCTTGACACCTTCATTACTTTGCAAGCGGTTTATTACGATTCTCTGAATAAGTAATTATCACTGGTACTCATGGGAAATTTACTATGGCATAAAAGCATAAAGCAATGAACACTTACTGCATGGGCGACAAAGGAAGTCTTTGTGACTGTGATTCAAAACTGTCCCTCAAATTATCTACCAAATTAATTACCGATTCTGCGAACATCTTCGCAATCATACTCCTCAAGAATACTTGCCTTATTCCTTACATGATAAATTATACAGCGGTATCGATGCAACTGTCTGAATCTCCCTTTGTCATTCATGTAGGTCTTTGTAAACAATGCTTTAAACATAGGCTACACCTGCCTCTAATCAAATGAAGACTGATCCTCACAGTTGTGTGCGCAATTATATGCAATTGCGTAAAGAAGCCTGAAAAAAAAACTCAGGACTCCAACAGGGTTTGAACCTGTGACCTTGCAATACCAGTGCGATGCTCTAACCAACTGAGCTATGAAGCCACTAACGTTGGGACGCAGATCAATTGTACATGTAGGTTCATATGTATCGGTGAAAGATATGTAAGTGAATGATACATATGAAGAATAATCGTCCCAGTTGTGATTGCTTTTTTTACATTTGCGTAAAGGTTCATGTGTTCCCGTGATAGTAAAGAATGTGAGTGATGTATATGAAATGAATCATATGAACTGCAGAAATGAAATCAAATGAAGACTGATCCTCGCAGTTGTGTACGCAATCATATGCAATTGCACAAACCTGCCTCTAAGTATATATTATAAATTTAGACTACATTGTTATTTAGTCGCTGTCTAGAGCCTGTCCAACCCTAGCCTAAGCCAAACTTTGTTTAAATGACTGGAATTTTAAGCAAAGCCTTGGTTAAGACCCCGATTAATTCGTTTAAGTAATCGACCCAACGACTTAAACTCAGTTTCAGGTGATGGTTGTACTACGATTGCAAAGCATTATTTTCATACATTTTCAAGATGGCAGCAAATTGACATGTTCAACCCAAATTTTAGGAGTAAGAAAATAGTTTCTCTTTTGTTATTTGTAAAGGTTTCTTTGTTGGTTTGTAGATTATAAGAAAGTTCAAGACTTTTCCTGTTAATTACTCTGTATTTTATGGTCAACAATCAAAGACCTTATAGAATCATCTAAGAAAATGATCGCCATACAGTCAGTTATTCAACGTGCGAGAACCATCCACACAAAGTGAGCTCTTTATTCTAAACCAGCGATCGAAATTCAACAAAATTCAAAATAACAACAAAACAAGAACATTGACTTTATTTTCACATTACTGAGAAAAAGGCCTTTGTACCCCGCATTTAGCAGAGCTATTCTAGGCAGGCTACTTAAACTGAGATTGTATATGTATAATAAGCTCACACACACACACACAAATACACACATGTACACAAAATAAATAAATGAACAAATAAATAAAATTAAATAATAGTAACAATAATTATGTTGAAAGTTGTAACAAAGCCAGTTACACATAAATTGGGAGACAAAATGTACTGGATAAGTTCAGCAATATAAAACTCTCAGGGCACCCCACAGCGCCCCTCGCTTTCTACCTGAATTTTGAACTGAAAGTTTGGCGATTTTGAAGATGTCACCTATAATGCAAACACACATGTTATGTACTTGAAGACTTTTGTGGCCCACGGGCTTGTGGTACAGTGGAAAATATTTTTGATCAGCACTTACCACTTAAACTTTGTGTTGATGCAGATATGATACATTTTGTGTGATTTATTGTACTTAAAGAGCATCACTATTGAATTTCCAAAACATGGTCCATACACTCTATATAGTAATGAACTTTAATAAACATATTCTTCCTCCTCTTGACAGACAGACAAAGTTTTTGGATTTTATATAATTGTTTTTTTTAAAAATTGTTGTAAATATTTAAATTGGGCTGCAACTCAAACTACCAAAACAGGTTCCACGACATTAAAATCGTGTGCAGTAAAGGTTCATTAAAGGCACTTGTGCTTCAGTTTCGTTTGCCTTACTGTTTTATACTATTGGACCATTACACTACATTGGGTATCTAAATAAATGTCAAGGAGCATGGTGATCACTCCCAGAATGGTAGAAATTAAAAAAAAAACTTTGTGCAAGGATTATAAAGTTTAATATTTCCAAATGATAATTTTATTAAAATGACAAACATTTTAATTGTTCTATTGTTATATTGTATTGTTATATTCTATTGTTCATCGTTTTGGCTCAGTGCTTTAGCTTACCCACACAGCACTTATCACCTAATATGAATGACTTGAGTACATAACATTTAGCCATCAGCCGGCTGGTTAAGAAAATGAATGATAACCATTTCAGTGGTGAACCGTAACACTCTTTCAGTGAATGTGTTGCGCACTAAACCATATTATGGTCCACCTCACTGGGTAACTTGAATCCTTAAATTACCAACTCAAGTAACTGAAACAGTGTTGTAAGCTTGGATTGTTATTGCCTGAAACCTGTTCAATAGGCTACTTGATAGCAAGGCCCAGAGGACAAAAATAGAAAGGAAAGTGAAAGACGATAAACACAACTTTTCTTTGTTTTTTACCTCTAGGCCTCGCTACCAAGCTGAATTTTGATATTTGAAAGTAGCCTATTAATAGCCTCTTACTGTTGGAAGTGGAAGCACAGGGTTAACAGACTCATCCTTGGTGTAAAAACCTGTGAAGCTCACGAGTGACGTAAAGCAAAGACAACAAAACACTATAAACAATACCGTACAGCAAAACAATACCTCATAAAACAAAGAAAACCTCGTCAGGTTTTTACACCTCGCGATTCCAGTGTGATGCTCTACCAACTCATAGCAGAGTCGCATTAATGATCAATTAATGACTTCATATCCACAGTTCACATGGAATCGCGAGGTCACGGGTTCAAACCCCGTTGAAGTCCTCAATTTTTTTCAGGCTCCTTTATGCAATTGTAAAAATTGCAATCACAACTGCGAAGATCATTCTTCATTTGATTTCATACCCGCAGTTCACATATTATTTCTTTCATATGCATCATTAACTTACATATCTTTCACCGATACATACAACCCAAAATTGACCTGCTCCCAACGTCAGTCGCTTCACTTGGTCAGCGGTCAGCGAGCATGATGGCCGCGTTTTTTGTTGGCTCTGCTAACTTGACATAGTTTCTTACGTAAATCTTACGTAAATCTCACTTTTTCTTTACTAACTTAAGTAACAAGTAACAAACAATGTCTGGTTCAAAAAGAGGAAAGCAAAAGGAAGCTGTGGAAGAGGATTTTGAGGCGTTTGTACACCATAGGTTGAGTTCGATAAGTGACGACCCAAAAGAAATGAAAGGAACTCAAGTCAAGATTCAAAGAGACATTGAATCTCTTCAGGGGCAAATCAAGAAAAATGAAAGCTCGATTTCAAAACTGAAGGATTCTTTGGATACAAAGCTGGAGGTATTAACAGGACAACTGCATGAAGCGAACACAAGAATCGACCAAATCGAGAACGATGTCACTAAGTATGCAAAAGAGATCGATTTATTTTATTTTATTTTTATTTATTTTATTTATTTATTTCCTCCAATTCCTAGCTGATACATAGTTATGCAAATATAACTGTGAAAAGTAATGTAGTAACAGATAAAGATTTACAAAGGAAAAAAAAACAAAATAGAAATAGAAATAACAACACTTAAATTGAATGACATTGTATATTGGAAGGAGAGGAGAGGGGCACATCTAGGTAAACTAATATTGTGCCCCTTAAAGTTATGTATAAACTTAAGATTATTAATAAAAAAAGTAAAGGAAAAAAAATGAAAAATGACAAAATAGCTCAGGAAGCTATAAAAGGAATATTGATTCATTAGTATTGAGCCAGGTACCAGCGTAGAAGTGCTTTTTTAAACATTTTTTTAGATGGTTTGTCTCTAATGGATTGCGGAATATCGTTCCAAAAGTAACTTCCAATAATGCTGGGGCAAAATCTCCTAAGATTAGTACGAAATAAAGGTATTGCAACTTTTGATTGGATGATGCACTACGGGTACTGTAATTATGTAGTTCAGATACTAATGAAACAGGTATATTCGGAAACTTTTCATGGTGGAAATAATCATAAAAAAGCATACATGTGTTCAGTTTAACAATATCAGGAAATTTCAGAAGGCCTAAGTGTATATAGTGTGGAGTTATAGATTCCATTAAAGGAACATCATTAATAACACGAACCGCTTTGTTTTGTAACTTTACGATTTGAGACAATGGAGCGTTATAATTATTTCCTCAAAGTGTACAAGCATAAGTAAGGTAATGTAAGGATAAATAAGAGAATAATACACACTAATAAGTGTTGCTTTCGATACATAACGCTTCAACTTAACCATTATATTTATATTTTTGCTAATTTTGCCACATATGTAGTCGATATGTTCATGCCAAGTAAGGTGACAATCAATATACACACCAAGATATTTTACACAAAAGGACTTCTCTAAATGAACATTTGCTACGGTTAGTGGTGGATAAAGATTGTAGCTTTCCTTTTGACGAGGCATAAAAACAAGAAACTTAGTTTTTGCCAAATTTAAAGTCAGTTTATTACAGCATAACCATTCGTAGACAGCTGGTAAATGATTGTTAATTTCACGCAGTAAACTGTCAAGATCACTTCCAGAAGCTGTTAGAGATGTATCGTCTGCATATAGTCTGGTAGAAAAAAAGGTGGAAGACTTAACAGCAAAGGTCCTAATGTCGATCCTTGAGGCACACCAGTGGAATTAAAACGTGTATCGGAAACAACACCATTTGCATGCACCGGTTGTTTATTATTCAAGTAGGACTGAAACCAGTTGTATTCACTTTGTTGTAATCCGTAGTACTTAAGTTTATTTAGTAATATTTGATGGTTTACTGTATCGAATGCTTTGCTTAGATCTAAGAATAAAGAAACCACATAAAGTCCATTATCAAGAGAGGAGGTTATTTCTTCAATAAGGTCAATCAGACAATCAGAGGTTGTAAAACCCAGTCTAAATCCATATTGTTTTGGGGAAATCATATTATTATTCGTAAAATAGAACATCAGCTGATTAAAAATACATCTCTCAAATATTTTACTTATGGAAGAGAGAACTGAGATAGGTCGATAATTACTACATGCAAAACGAGAGCCTTGTTTAAAAATTGGAACAACTTTAGCAAGTTTCATACTATCAGGAAAAACACCTTTGTTGATGGAAAGATTAAAAATAAATGTTAAAGGACGGTATATTTGAAGTGCTGCAGTTTTTAATAATAGTGGGTGAATCTTGTCAATCCCAAACGACTTATTTGTGTCAAGACTTTCTAGTAATAAAAATACCTCTATTTCAGAAACTGGTGCGAAGCGAAATTGTTTTCGTTTCTGAGAAAGATAAGAGGCTCCACTCTTATCAGATTTAGGCAGTTGTGCTGCTAAAGTAGCAGGGACATTACAAAAAAAAATCGTTAAGGCAGTTGGAGATAGTTAAAGTTTGTTCATATCGTTTACTATCCACTTCTAATTTTTCTATATGAGAACTTGGCCGCTTCTTATTTATCAATAAATTAATGTTATCCCACATCTTTTTCGTGTTATCTGATTTGATTAATATATCATTATAAAAGCAGTCACGATATATCTTATTTATGATAGCAATTTTATTGCAATATAGTTTATATTTGTTTAGGAAAACAAGATTTCGAGTAATAAGCCATTTCTTGTATAATTTATCTTTAACTTTCATAGATTTCTTTAAACCAGAAGTAATCCACGGTTTATATGCTTTGTGTTTAATCTTGTCTTTTTTAAGTGGTGCATGTGTATTACATACTTTATTGAAAATATTGAGGAACCTGGTATAACTTTCATTTACTTCATTACATTTGTAAATAGAATCCCAGCTCTCTCTTTGTAGATCAAATTTGAAATTTGCATCTTCAAAACGCCAAAAGTCTCTGAATTCGAAATAATCTGGAAAAGGACTAAATTTCGGGTCGTATAAAATAGTAAAGACTGGTAGATGATCCGCAATCTCAACTGCAAGGCTGCCACTCGAGCAGGAAGTCGAAATATTTGTAAAGATATGATCAATGCAGCTTTGTGAATTTTCAGTAATAGGTGTTGCTTCAAAGATCAGCTGACTGAATCCTTCTGATTGTATTAAATTGATATATTCCTTAGAGACACTTGTATTTCTAAGAGTATTTATATTAGTATCACCCATTAAAATGCATTTTTTCTTAGAGAGAAAAACATTATGTAGAGTTCTTTCGAATTTGTCTAAAATTCTGGGTTTGAAAACTTTGGGGGTTTATAAATGACACCTACGAGAGATTGTTGTCCTTGGAGAGATATTCTAGGGACTACAATCTGAGATTTTACAACATCCCAGAATCAACAGGCGAAGATTGTATTGCAAAGCTCCGTGATATCATGGAAAATGATCTCCAATTGCAATCTAACATCGAGAACGCCCACAGTTCTCTCTTCCATAAGTAAAATATTTGAGAGATGTATTTTTAATCAGCTGATGTTCTATTTTACGAATAATAATATGATTTCCCCAAAACAATATGGATTTAGACCAGGTTTTACAACCTCTGATTGTCTGATTGACCTTATTGAAGAAATAACCTCCTCTCTTGATAATGGACTTTATGTGGTTTCTTTATTCTTAGATCTAAGCAAAGCATTCAATACAGTAAACCATCAAATATTACTAAATAAACTTAAGTACTACGGATTACAACAAAGTGAATACAACTGGTTTCAGTCCTACTTGAATAATAGGAAACAAGCGGTGCATGCAAATGGTGTTGCTTCCGATACACGTTTTAATTCCACTGGTGTGCCTCAAGGATCGACATTAGGACCTTTGCTGTTAAGTCTTCCACCTTTTTTTCTACCAGACTATATGCAGACGATACATCTCTAACAGCTTCTGGAAGTGATCTTGACAGTTTACTGCATGAAATTAACAATCATTTACCAGCTGTCTACGAATGGTTATGCTGTAATAAACTGACTTTAAATTTGGCAAAAACTAAGTTTCTTGTTTTTATGCCTCGTCAAAAGGAAAGCTACAATCTTTATCCACCACTAACCGTAGCAAATGTTCATTTAGAGAAGTCCTTTTGTGTAAAATATCTTGGTGTGTATATTGATTGTCACCTTACTTGGCATGAACATATCGACTACATATGTGGCAAAATTAGCAAAAATATAAATATAATGGTTAAGTTGAAGCGTTATGTATCGAAAGCAACACTTATTAGTGTGTATTATTCTCTTATTTATCCTTACAGTACCTTACTTATGCTAGTACACTTTGGGGAAATAATTATAACGCTCCATTGTCTCAAATCGTAAAGTTACAAAACAAAGCGGTTCGTGTTATTAATGATGTTCCTTTAATGGAATCTATAACTCCACACTATATACACTTAGGCCTTCTGAAATTTCCTGATATTGTTAAACTGAACACATGTATGCTTTTTTATGATTATTTCCACCATGAAAAGTTTCCGAATATACCTGTTTCATTAGTATCTGAACTACATAATTACAGTACCCGTAGTGCATCATCCAATCAAAAGTTGCAATACCTTTATTTCGTACTAATCTTAGGAGATTTTGCCCCAGCATTATTGGAAGTTACTTTTGGAACGATATTCCGCAATCCATTAGAGACAAACCATCTAAAAAAATGTTTAAAAAAGCACTTCTACACTGGTACCTGGCTCAATACTAATGAATCAATATTCCTTTTATAGCTTCCTGAGCTATTTTGTCATTTTTCATTTTTTTTCCTTTACTTTTTTTATTAATAATCTTAAGTTTATACATAACTTTAAGGGGCACAATATTAGTTTACCTAGATGTGCCCCTCTCCTCTCCTTCCAATATACAATGTCATTCAATTTAAGTGTTGTTATTTCTATTTCTATTTTGTTTTTGTTTTTCCTTTGTAAATCTTTATCTGTTACTACATTACTTTTCACAGTTATATTTGCATAACTATGTATCAGCTAGGAATTGGAGGAAATAAATAAATAAATAAAAATTAAAACTCAGTCGCTTCATGGCTCAGTTGGTAGAGCATCGCACCGGAATCGCGAGGTCACGGGTTCAAGCCCTGTTGAAGTCCTAAACCTTTTTCAGGCTTCTTTACGCAATTGTAAAAATTGCAATCACCACTGGGACGATCATTCATTTGATTTCATACCCGCAGTTCACATATGATTTCTTTCATATGCATCATTCACTTACATATCTCTCACCGGAACATATGAACCCCAAACTGACCTGCTCCCAACGGCAGTCGCTTCATAGCTCAGTTGGTAGAGCATCGCACCGGAATCGCGAGGTCATGGGTTCAAGCCCCGTTGAGGTCCTGAACTTTTTTCAGTCTTCTTTACGCAATTGTAGAAATTGCAATCACAACTGGGACGATCATTCTTCATTTGATTTCATATTCGCAGTTCACATATGATTTCTTTCATATGCATCATTCACTTACATATCTCTCACCGGAACATATGAACCCAAAATTGACCTGCTCCCAACGTCAGTGGCTTTATAGCTCAGTTGGTAGAGCATTGCACCGGAATCGCAAGCTCATGTGTTCAAGCCCCATTGAAGTCCTGAATTTTTTTTCAGGCTTCTTTATGCAATTGCAAAAATTGCAATCACAACTGCGACGATTATACTTCATTTGATTTCATACCCGCAGTTCACATATGATTTCTTTCATATGCATCACTCACCGGAACATATGAACCCAACATTGACCTGCTCCCAACGTCAGTGTCTTTATAGCTCAGTTGGTAGAACATTGCACCAGAATTGCGAGGTTATGGGTTCAAGCCCCGTTGAAGTCCTGAATTTTTGTCAGGCTTCTTTACGCAATTGTAAAAATTACAATCACAACTGCAACAATCGTTCTTCATTTAATTAATAAATTAGAAAATCACATAGATGCGTGACTGCTCGATGCAGTTCGTATGTCACAAACCACAAGATAACCCTTGCTCACCAAACAGTCTCCAGTAGCTCAGAGGTTAGAGCGTCTGAACTAGATTACGGAGGGTCGTGGGTTCCCATCTTATCTGAAAGTCTGCAGAAGTTTTTCTGGATTTCTTTATGGTTGATTCTCATCTATGCGATTTTCGAAATTATTGATTATTGATCAATATTATTAAAACTGGTGTTAACATTGCAAGTAATAGCTTATCTCATGTTTTTGCAGTATTGCAGCGATACCAACTTCATATTGTATTCACTTTAAATGTTAAGAATTATTTTAAATTCACTTTTAGCTCTTCAATTTAAAATTTGCAGGTGCAACAATCTCCATCTTGTGTCGGTTTTCCTACCAATCTTGGGCTGCACTTTTTGCTCTGATGGTTTATTAACAGTTTTTTACTCTTCCGGGTTATTCCATTATAATAAGCCCTATGCTATAATTCATGGATTGATAAAACATTATGATGTGAACTATAAACATTCGGAGCAAAACTTAAAACCGAGTTGTTTAATTTACTCAACCTTGGAAGGTGTTCTGCTTGTTAGGAGAAATAGACAAGTTGATTATGCAGAAATTGCCTTGACTTACCCTGAAACTATGTCTTTTGACTTCCGAGGACACACTGGTTCTGCTGCCAGAGTTAAAACTCAGAGATCGGCCTCTCTTCTGCCTCTGCTTACTTCTGACGTCAGCGTCATCAGACTTCATGTCAGCTCTGGGAAAAAAAGAAAAGTTGCAGTTACACGATGTCTCTAATGAAATTTCAGGAAAGGAGTTGGAGACAATGAAACAAGGAAAGCCAAAACATCCACAACAACGATAATGATAATAATAATGACACGTGCTAGCGGGATGTTTCTCTCTGCCACAGTCCAAGTACCTGGAGAGATAAAATCCAGCACTGAAAATTCTGTTCTTTGAGATGCTGAGGAAACTGCCACCGTGCCACCGTGGTTCTTGCCTTTGGTGCCAAAACCAACCTATGACTCACCAGATGCGCAAGCCAACCGGGATGTTGCGGTTAACACAGAACGTACCTTCGTTAACGCGAATAGGGTGGATGCGTGATCTCTTGATCACAAGGAAAAGAAAGCCATGAGATTGGAAGTGAGATGCTTATGGTTGCACAACCATGGGAACAAGAGTGAGGAGATCATGTAGAAGTGACATCCTGGCTATGACATTGAACAACTGCTAAGCAATTTTGGAACATTTAATGTTACATATAAACAAATACATACATATGTTTATAGATGTTTTGGTTCCTTAAAGCGAAATGGGTTACCCTGTTCTTCGCCCATTGTGGCTGTTGATCAGCATCCACACGTGGTATACTAATACTGATACTAACACCAATACCTGATAAATTTCTGCAATTTGATTGGCTGAGAGCAGAGGTATTTCATCCTAAATTACAGTTTCCTGATTGGTCGAATGGCAAAAATACTTGCTGTTGATTGGCTGAACGCACCAATTTCATATTCAGTTGGTTTCTTCATTTAACTCGGTTAGGCGAAAAGATCAAGTGCTAGCTTGAAGACATGCTCCAGAATGTGGATTTTCAAGTGATAAAAGGAAGAGTAAAAGATTTTTCTCGTGATAGAGGTTCTGAAACCGTGGATCGACTTTCCATGGTACCCCCGCGACTTCAGTGTGTGGTTGAAAAACAAAGTGATTCAGTGCCTCAAGGGCTTCACTTTACCATGGCATCTTGCAGCTCCACAAAAAAGGACACAAAACAGTGTACATAAATGGGACGAACACTTCGCTGAGACTTGTGGAAGAAGTTGCTCCACCAACAAATTCTTTCTTTGAACAAACCGGATGCAAGATTTCACTTGAGGTGGACATGTTTCCAAGTGGTGGTGAATGAAATAAATGAAGCTTAACATATTGGTTAATTGTTGCTTCCTTTGATCAGGACGTATTTATCTCTCAACTGTATGTAACTTACAATGATCTATACTCGTTTTGGACGCATAAAGAATTGTTTGTTTGTTTTGCTTGCGAACGAACGAGTGCTTTTTTTAATGCCGCTTGATTAACTGTTTTTCGACGTTCCGTGACAATGTTGAAAAGATTTCACAGGTAGTAGTATAAACAAATAATAGCATGATTATTGTGATATTTAGCATTAACACCACTTGTGATATTCCAAAATTGTCCCAAATTTCACTCCTTCAACGGCTCATGAAATCATGCTAATACTGATTCTAACACTCACACTAACTTTGTAAGTTAGCAGCGGAATACTGTCAGAGCAAATCTGCTGACATATCTGGAAGACCACCAGCTGTTCCTGAGAAAGAAAGGATGTAAGAAGAGATCACGAGGCACTGAAGACCAACTTCTGATTGACAGGATGGTTCTAAGAAACAACTAGAGTAAAAAGACCAATTTGGGCATCACATGGATCGATTATCGACAAGCTTGTGCCATGTTCCCTCACTAGTGGATAGTCGGAGAGGTTATTACGAGTGGATGTTGTACCAAATATTCGAGCATTGCTGAGGAAAAGCAAGCCCAATTGGAGAGCATGCCTAACAGCTGCTGGGAGTGTTATGCTTCAGTTGTGAAGTAAGGATAAGGAGAAAAATTTTCTAAGGTGACAGCTTGCCCCCCTTAATGTTTGTTATCTCAGTTTCACAACCTCCTTCCTTCTGCATAAAGCTAAGAGATGATAGCAGAAGAAGATTGAAAGACTGAACAAGTGGAGAGGTTAAGTGTTACTGGCCAAACTTTCAGGCAAACAGATCGAATTAGGGATAAGCCTAGGACTGGCTGCAGAAAAGAGATCTAAAGAAACAGAGGCAAGAATACCACACAAGTTAATGTGTTTAGCTAAGCTGAGAACCACTCATTGGGCACTATGGCCACATGGCGGGGCATTACCCCTTAAATCTACCAAATAAAGTTTGAGCCTGAGCATTAGCAGCCATGGACAGCTGTGTCGGCCTTATTAGACTTCATCAGCATAGCACAGCTAATACCCAGGCTCAAGAACCCACATGAATAAAACAAGCATTAAAAATGTGAAGCTTGTGGGGTGTGGCTTCGAGTGAGAATACCACACAAATTAATGTGTTTAGGTAAGCCGAAAGCCACTCTGGGCATATTAAGGTCATTCCTCAGAAATAAAAGTCGCAATTTGAAACTTTGCTGGGTGCTTGTCAACGTCAAGAACATCAAAGAAATCCAATTAAAAGAGAGGGTCTCCATGTCCGTTTTCATGCTTTGAGGCTTAAAGTTATACCAACTTTGGTAAATTGTTAGCACAGTTTAGTTTTTGTAATTTAAACACTTCTATTGCTCTTTCACTAATAATTAATAGATACAACGATTACGATCGCTTGCTGCAAACTAAGATACAATGTACAAACAAATTACACTACTAACTACAATACTGGAACGTAAGTTGCTAATTACAATACTAAAGCAAATTACACTACTAATAATACAATTGAGTAATATATATATATTTAGGCAAGCCTAAAAGCGGAGCTCCACAAAGTATTTCCTTAATATTAGCATTTACAGATAAATTAATATGGCAATGCCACAGGACTTGAGCCATGACTCCAGTAAGGACTTCTCTATATTGTGATTACATATATATATGTATTTTTTACTGTTTTGCGGCAGAGCCAAAGCCACCATTGAATCAAGTGCAAACGTAGATTTTCGACCCTTGTGCCACAGGAACTATATGATTATGATGAGCAAAAACGATTAACAAACGTTTCTTCATCACAGTTTAATTACATCTGATTACATTTCGATACAAGTGGTAAAATCACTTAACTAGGTTAACAGTGCTAGTGTCCCACTATTAAATCCAACTTCACAACCGACATGTATCGGTGACATTTTAACCTATCAAAACAAAATATTTTACAACAAAAGTGCGATAAAACCCTGAAGTGAGCTCTCTTTGACACCGCCCATAAAAGAACAAAATTACTTTGCTCGCCTCGTTTTGAACATTTTATGGCGCCATTCTTGTGATCTATTACAGTAAAGACGATAGAAAGTGCCGTCGATGTCCTTTTTACAATAACATCGAAAAACGTTGAGCAAAACCGACTTTACTTTTCCTTAAGAAAAGTGACTGCGACAGACTGATCGAGCATAGTATTTTAGCCATGAATCAACTCGATCAGGTGATCAACTGCAATTATCTATTGATGTTGAGAATGGTTTTATTCTTGACTTCGATCAATTACAAATATTGCAAACAACAAACCTTGACTATAAGACGTGGGTGGTATTATTTTTGACATCACTATTAATGACAACATCTGATTCAGGATTTCTGAAAAACATTTTTCAGCAGTAAACATTAAACAAAGGATGAAGGAGTTTTACTGCAATAGCCTTGAAAGTCTGCGATTGTTTTAACTAACAACGAGAATTGCTTTTGAGGGACAACATATCGCTGGTATTTTGACAGGTGTCAATTGACCATAACGATGGATGTCTAATATCAAAGATGTCCGCTGTGCAGGTGGTTAGCTGGAGTGTGGCCGCCATGTTGGATTATTATTATTATTATTATTATTATTATTATTATTGTGATTATTATTAGGACATTATTAATTATAGTGCGAAGTCGTCGTCGTCGTCGTCATCGGTCGCACCCATGAGCAATACCGCTAGCCAAAATTACCATGAGAAAAGCGGTTGACGGGTTTCTATAGGTATGGGGCTCTGCTTGGCAGGCCTTCGGGCCACCGGAGCTCCGCTAATAACACTAAACGTCAAGGAGAGTGAGCCGAAAGTGGTGTGAAACTCTATAATTTACAAGAACAGGACAGAAGCAACGGGATATAGGTTTTATTTCGTCAAAAGCACATCATAGTCGACGTTTAACCTCTCAAAGGTGAAGAAAAATGAACTAATGAAAGATTGTTTTTTTGCATCTGTGGTTTACCATTGAAACTTCAATAGTGTCGTTGTAAAGGAGACCTTTCGTGAATAATGAAAAACTGGATATTAAAAAATTCTTCAAATCTGGATATGTCATGGAGAATTGCATTTCCTTTCAATATGAGAAATAAAAAGCATAGGTCCCCATACTCCGGCGGTTGGGAGAAAATCGCCATTTACCTATCTCTAGGAGATCAGCCTTTCACAAAACCATCAGTGTTTACAACATGCACGCCCTCGTGCGCGCGCTGCTGACACAAGAACTTATGCGCAGTAAGGATGCGCAATGCAATTCAGAGGAGTTACCTTAAAAGAAACAGAGGGCCTGATATCAAGCATCAAGATCAAATTTGATTAAAGCTTGACACACACGAGGTTTCGCTTTTGTGCAGAATAAGTGGAAAAACTGAACCTGTCAACCTTACGTGTGGATGTAGTACGCTTGCAAAAACAGAGTACAAGCGCCATAATTATATGTCTTTCTTGCCGGCTGAGCTTGCGAAAGAGGCAAGAAATGAAGTTCTCTCACACTGAATGGAGACCTGGGTACGAGTGGGTGTCAGTTTACATGCTTGTCACATGGTTCAGTTTTTGTTTCTTGCCTTGAAAGTGCAACAGTCTTTAATTTTGCTCTTCGTTGTTCCAATCGTTTTTTCTCGATTCGGTCAAGAAATGCCGCCAAAATCCAGAGCTAGTCAACGCCTGATGGCTCACAACGCCAGTCCGGCGAGGGAGTCGCGAAAACGCACGAGGAACGAGCGTGAAAGGTCGCACGATCGGCGCGAGTCTTCGAGAAGTTCCCGCCGTAATAAGTCTCC
>OX419338.1:24006382-24011382 GCA_948470475.1 Galaxea fascicularis
TTGTCGTCTCGCCTTATTTCAGACATTTATACCTTGTTTTAGATTGTTTGCGAGTGGTTGTAGATGTTTTTGAGGTGGTTGTAGATGGTTGTTGAATTTTTTGAGGTGGTTGTAGGTGGTTGTAGACGGTTTTAGGTGGTTTTAGGTCGTTCCATGTTTTAGTAACCACGTAGAAATGAAAGATTATATTAGATATCTTGGTATACTCATTGATTCGAACCTTGCATGGAAATTTCACATAGATTACGTTTGTCAAAAAGTCAGTAAAACAATCGGAATTTTTGCCAAGCTCAGACATTTTGTTCCCCATCATGTACTTCTCACTTTATACCGTTCTTTAATTTTACCTTATATTAGTTACTGGTATCTGTGCATGGAGTCATGCTGCTGAAACGCATCTTAAGAAACTACTTGTTCTCCAGAAGAGAGCCCTTAGGCTAATGTTCTTCGCTGAACCAAGAACTCATGCAGTTCCGTTGTTTTTAGAAACAAAACAGTTGCCGATATCCTTCTTGCTATTTGAGCAAGTGAGCCTTTTAATGTATGACGTTCATAATAACCTCGCTCCTGATAACATTAAGAATATGTTTACGAAATTGTCTTCTGTCCACAGTTACCGGACTAGATCTGTTACTAATGAAAATTACTATGCAAGTGAAGACTGATCATCGCAGTAAATTTTCCAATTTAAGCAACTGGAAAGAAGAAGCCTGAAAAAATCAGGGCTTCAACGGGATTCGAACCCGTGACCTCCGCGATACCGGTGCGATGCTCTACCAACTGAGCTATGAAGCCACACATTGGGAGCGAGGTCAATTATTGAGTTCATATTTTCCCGCACAGTGAAGTGATGTGAAGTATATATATATATGAAATAATTCATATTTGTACTGCGGTTGTAGATGCAAGTGAAGACTGATCATCGCAGTAAATTTTCCAATTTAAGCAACTGGAAAGAAGAAGCCTGAAAAAATCAGGGCTTCAACGGGATTCGAACCCGTGACCTCCGCGATACCGGTGCGATGCTCTACCAACTGAGCTATGAAGCCACACATTGGGAGCGAGGTCAATTATTGAGTTCATATTTTCCCGCACAGTGAAGTGATGTGAAGTATATATATATGAAATAATTCATATTTGTACTGCGGTTGTAGATGCAAGTGAAGACTGATCATCGCAGTAAATTTTCCAATTTAAGCAACTGGAAAGAAGAAGCCTGAAAAAATCAGGGCTTCAACGGGATTCGAACCCGTGACCTCCGCGATACCGGTGCGATGCTCTACCAACTGAGCTATGAAGCCACACATTGGGAGCGAGGTCAATTATTGAGTTCATATTTTCCCGCACAGTGAAGTGATGTGAAGTATATATATATGAAATAATTCATATTTGTACTGCGGTTGTAGATGCAAGTGAAGACTGATCATCGCAGTAAATTTTCCAATTTAAGCAACTGGAAAGAAGAAGCCTGAAAAAATCAGGGCTTCAACGGGATTCGAACCCGTGACCTCCGCGATACCGGTGCGATGCTCTACCAACTGAGCTATGAAGCCACACATTGGGAGCGAGGTCAATTATTGAGTTCATATTTTCCCGCACAGTGAAGTGATGTGAAGTATATATATATGAAATAATTCATATTTGTACTGCGGTTGTAGATGCAAGTGAAGACTGATCATCGCAGTAAATTTTCCAATTTAAGCAACTGGAAAGAAGAAGCCTGAAAAAATCATGTTGAACAAGTTAGAACTGAAAATATGTAGCGAGCCTTCTCTATTTCCGGTACTTTAATTTGGAACAGCATTCCACTTTCTATCAAAACACTTAAAACACAATCAATTCAAAAGCGAACTAAAGAGAAAACTCTTTGAAATTCTGAAAAAAGAGGACGACTATATTAGAGTTTTTGATATTACAGGGAAATTCTCAAAAGCGTAACACGGTGTGCTTCTGTATGAAGTACAGTCTGCCTTCCTGTCTCACTCTGGCTATAAACCACACGACAAACTAGATTGCTTCTAGGGTTGTTCGTTTAACATATATATGTATAATTATACAATTTCCTTTTTTCTCTTGTACCTGCCTGGAATAGCCTTCGCTAATTGCGGGCACAAGCTTTGTAAGTTATATTTAAATTGAAATAAACTTGTTGTTGTTGTTGTTATTCACCACCTTAATCGTCCCCGACTTTCTCTGTCCGACCTTGTAGCTTAGTCGGCAGAGCAACGGTAGATCTAGTCCGGAGGTTGTGGGTTCGATTCCCACCGAGGTCATAAGAATTTTTTCTTTGCCTCGTGTGGTTCCCTGATACCCTTTACTAGGGCTAACGCTCATTGGGTTTTTCATGGGTTTCTCTTAGCACTTTAATTTACACTTCAGAGTTAATTCCCTGTTCCACCACTTGAATGTGTTTATAGTGCTACGCGGCACAACATATATATGTTTTATTGTAGCTAAGCTTGATTAGCTTAAATGTGTCACCAATTAGTGCCAAGTGGCACTAGAACACATAAGCACTATAATAAAGGTTACATATGTATGTATGTATGTATAAACTGACTGTTGATTTACCTTGCAGGCACTAGTACAGATAAGAGTTCACAAGTGAGATGGCGCTTGATAATGTTCTTTGATGGATGAATACCAAGAGCTTGAGCTAGTTCCTCTGCGCCAAATGTTGGATCAAGCACTAACAAGGCACCATGAACACCACTGTCTTGTAAGTTGTCCACATATTCCTTTGAACACAAAAAACCTTGTCAAGATCATAACTACTAACTGTGAGAATACATACTTAATCAACTTACAGTGTTACTGTATGTTGAACATCCTTTAGAGACAGACATGGTTTGATGCTACTCTGATTTGAAAATTGATGAATGTAACTTAAAAAGTTACAATTCACGACCCAACGTTTCGACACGCCTGTCTAGTGTCTTCATCAGGGGTGATCTAGTGTTGCAAAAAGGATCCTCACTAACTAACGACCTTTTGTTTTAATGAGGTGTAAATAGGTGTCAGGTAAAAGGCTGCTATCGTCACGGTTTAAAAGGAGCGTGGGTGGAGTTGATGTGCCAAGCTTCCAAACAAAGCCGTTGATGGTACCGCCGGTTAGTGGTGAATTATCCCACGCTATTATATGGTTAGTTTGGCAAGCATGCTCCGACAGAGCGGAGTTTTCCTTTTTGTAAAGAAAACCTGCTTTTTGATGCTCTTTCAAACGTGTAACAAGCTGACGCTTGGTCTGTCAGATATACTCATGATCACAGTCATTGCATGGAATAGAATAAACAGCGTCAGTCCGTTGTTCCTTCAAGACAGGATCCTTAGGTTTGGCAAAAATATGACTCAACGCCTGAAAAGGTTTTTGTTAACGTTGTGGTTAGACAAAACTCTCTTAATGACTTCTGTAACCCCGTGGATGTAAGGGATGACGGCAAAACCTTTAGTCGAATCCTCGTCCCCAGAGGTGTTAAGAGAAGGAGTAACAGGTTTTAAGCAGTTACGGAGGAAAGAGTTTGGGTAGCCATTGACCTTTAGGACGTCAAAAACATATTGTCGCTCTTTGGCCCTAGAATCACAGGAAGATGGCAAACAGTCAGCCCTCGTGACCAAAGTTCTGGTTACTGAGTTTTTTATGGCAGATAGGGTGGTGGGAATCGGTATGCGTGGGTTTGCGATAAACACTTAATAAATAATAATAAATAAATTACGAATTTATATTGCACAGTTTCCATGACGAGATGATCAACTGTGCATTACAACAATGCATGGAATAAAATAACAAATAATAAATACTAATTACATCATGTGTTGTATAAAATGTTAAAAGCCTAGCTAAAAATAAAAAAAATAAAATAAAACCTTATTAAAAATACATCACATAATCACCTAACTAAGAATAAAAAGCCTTACTAAAAAGATGCGTCTTTAAAAGCTTTTTTAAAAGTGTCAACAGATTTAGCCATTCTAATATCCGAAGGTAAATCGTAAATCGTCCAAAGTTTTGGCGCCGAAGCAACGAAAGCACGGTCGCCCAGGGTTGTTAAAGTTAAGTATTCCGTCGTTAGATTGCAGTCCATATCTTGAGTTTAAAGGCTTAATTTTGACAAGATCGTTGATATAGGACGTTGCTAATTTGTGAATGGTTTTGAAAGTCAAAAGTAGAATCTTAAAATTAACACGAAATAAGACAGGAAGCCAATGCAGCTTATGGAGCACTGGGGTAATGTGGCAAAATTTGCCCTGCATAACGAGAAGTCTGGCGGCTGCATTTTGAACTCTCTACAACTTGTCAATATGGCACTTAGGCACACCGTATAATAGACTATTACAGTAGTCTATTCGGCTGCTAATAAAAGAGTGGATAAGAGTCGCAGCTGAATCCATTGAAAGGTATTTCCTTATGCGTCGAATATTGTGTAAGTGATAGAAAGCGGCACTGCATATTTTGGTAATGTGTACGGCCATAGTAAGTTGATCAGCAAACCACGTGCCCAAATTCCGCACTACAGACACTTTGCCTACATCGCAATCTCTGACCCTTATAGTATTAACAGCAGCTTTTTTCAGTAAATGTTGTGATGCTATTACAATAAATTCGGTTTTGTCGTCATTAAGCATAAGTTTATCTGTGGTCATCCACTGCTTAACATCTGAGATACAGGTTTCCATTGATCTAATTGCCTCGTCTTGACTAACAGCACAGATTGGGTTGAACGATAAATAAAGCTGAGAGTCATCTGCATAACAATGAACTTTTGGAAGGTGACGACCGACAATGTCGAAGATTTTGCTTGAATATATGTTAAAGAAAATGGGGCCTAGGCATGATCCCTAGGGAACGCCATAACGAAGATAAAATACATTTCAAAGCGCTCCCTGAACATATATTCGTTGTATCCTTCCAGATAGATAAGAGCAAAACCACGAAAGAGCAGTTCCATTGAGACCCAACTTTGATATTAAACGTGTTAGCAAAATGCTAGGGTCCACAGTAT
>OX419338.1:24016382-24068882 GCA_948470475.1 Galaxea fascicularis
TCAGACGAAACAACTGCTGAGGGCGCATGTATTGGTCCCTGAGATGGATTCCCAATGTGACAGGTTTGTTTCTACCTGCATCCTATGTCAAGCGAACACGCCGGTCACGCATCGTGAATTCCTCAGAATGACGGAACTTCCGGAGGGACCTTGGAGCAAGGTCAGCGTGGACTTCTGCGGACCTATGGCAAATGGAGATCTCGCCCTGGTGTTTTACTGTCAGTACGCCCGTTACCCAGTAGTTGAATTTGTGGGATCTAGCAATGAAAAGGCGACCATACCGGCATTCAGGCGAGTGTTCGACACATACGGAATTCCTGAGGAGGTCAAATCAGACAACGGACCACCTTTTAACAGCTGTAAATTTGGGGAGTACGCTAGAGAGGAGGGGTTTACGCACCGCAAAGTAATGCCAGGATGGGTGGAGGCTAACGGTGATGTGGAGAGATTCATGCAAAGAGTGAAGAAAACAGCACGCATTGCAAAGCTACAAGGCCGACCTGTGTGGGAGGAAGTGCGCAGGGGAGTTAGGGCACCCAGAGCAACTCAACACGCAACCACGGGAGTGAGTCCAAATAGTCTCATGTTCGGCCGCGAATTACGTGAGAAATTCCCAGGGTTCAAGAAACGGCTCAGGCACCCAGATGATTCAAAGGTCCGTAATCGAGACAGAAAGCGGAAAGAGGAAATGAAGAAAAACGCCGACAAGAGAAGACACACGGCGGTGAAGAAGATTAAAGTAGGGGACACGATTCTTTGTAGACAGGAACGCAAGAACAGCTTAACGCCCCATTACGATCCGGTCCCCATGGTCGTCATAGGGGTCAAGGGAAGTATCATAACTACCAGGAACAGCCAAAAGATCCGTACCAGGAACTATGCAGATTGGAAGTTGCTCAAAAACGGGTATAGGGCATCAGTCCGGTATGGTGAATCTGAGGGTGGACCTGACCCAGTACCTCCACAGGAGGTCACAAATGATCCGGGAGCAGGAGAATCAACAGGAGGTCGTGAAGAAAACAGATTGTTAATATCTCTTGATCGAAGAGTTGATCGAGACCGTGAAGTACTCACATGCTGCTTGTAATTGCTATGTAAGCAAGGTCCAGGATTAGAATTAATATCTCCGCATAAGGCCAGTCGATTTAGCTGAAACGTAGCTGCGGTGGCAGAATAATAGACAGTTCTTGTAGCGAGGTATGCCTTCCTTCTTGGTCGATGAACAAGATGGCGGAGCTGATAATGCAGTGTATTTATATTGAAGCTGAGTAAGCAAGCTATAACTCTAATTAAAATTGCTATATCGTCGATATATGGATACTCGATAACACTGATGAGCCATTCGTGGTAGCGAGAGCCGTGAAAATGGTGAAGATCAGTATTAAGATTGAGTAAAACCAGCAGAAGGAGAAAGACACATGCGACCGCCATGACCGCCAGTAAACAGTAAACTTGTCTCTAAATTTCCCAGGTGTGCCCTATAGACATTAGAGACCTTGCTAAAAAGTATACAAAGTGAACAAAAGACACAATTTCGGATTTTTGCTCTTTGTTATATTCTCATTAATTTTGCTTGTTCCTTTGCACCTTATCTTACACTTTACGATTTTTTTTGTTCCGTTACGTAATGTTTGTTACAGGCGTGCAATTTTCACCTTTCTAGTAGTGCATATATAGCTTTCTGTGTTCATTTCTTGGGTCTTCGTTCGGCTTCCATTGCAGATTTATCGTTAAAAGTAAGCAACAAATAATAAGAAAGAGGCTCTAGGCAAGCTGTAATATATCGTTCGTTTGTTATCGCAATTCTTTGGCATTTCGTTCGGCCACAAAGCCTTCACCTCAATGCTCTCCAGTTAAGTATTTTGTGGGGCTCATAAAACTAACAAATTAGAGTTTTCTTTGGGAAAATCCAAATCTGGAACAGATTTTGAGGTAAAACGGTTTTGGATATTTATCTGGTTTGTCACCGATGACAAAACATTGCATCTTGTTACAGCAAAGTCTTTGGGTTTTGGCGACAGTTTCGCAGACATTAGAAAAGGCAATGCCAGTCCCAGGACTGCAACGGTAGTGGGTGGGTGGTATCGCAGTTTTTACTACAGGTCAAGTTGCAGTGTTGACGTCCCATTTGGTTTTCACTTTTTTGGTTCCTCTCCAGGGTTGGTTTCTGAGTCGTAGACACAAATTCAACTTGTCCTCTCTCTCCTTCTCCCTCTTTTCATATGCTTTTAGATACATTTTCATAGTAAGACTCCTCTGTAAAACTGAAAGGATTGAACACCTCTTTGGATAAATACTCCCAGTCTCACAGCTGGTACTTGTACTTGTACTTGTTATACTTGGATTTCTGAAGTCTGTGCTTTTTTTATGCTGTATTCAAAACAGGTTTTCTCTGTGTTTCTTTTCTAACAGTCTCAGTACAATTTCCTGAAGTTTGTTAGAACAGCGACCAATAGGTTGAGGTGGCAACTGTAGCATTCTCATGGCTGGAAGGGTGTTTGATTTGAGCTCAAGGCTTTATTGCAATGGCCTCTTGAACACTCTCTTCTTAACTTGGCGCTTAATCCTTGTCCATCTTCTTCTCAAGTAATCTTCTGTGCTTTCATTTTCCTGTTGACTCAGTCTCTCCTCCATCTTCTTTTGTCACATTACCACACAATACCAGACAAGCACTTGTCTGGAAGGAATCAGTGTCGCTTATACCAAGCCCATAATCTGCGACGGACTTCAGTTACCCTACTCTTATAAATTATTATCCATGACTTTTTGAAAGATAACGGAGGATTTCTCAAGTAAGAATGAAAATCACATTATATGCTAATCAGAACTGATCATCACCGCCTGTTTTGAATTTCACGTACCATATCCTGGTAACAGCTGTGGGGCAGTCCCTAATTCAATGGTTCTGCTTACAATGCCAAACATCTGGGTGAAGGGATGAATATTTTTAAAATTACCCCAAAATAAATAGCTATTTTCAGACATTTCAGCCACAATTCGCATAACCATTTCAATGAAAAAGGCTAAACAACGTTCCTAGAGGGAAGGTAAACACCATTATAGCTTTAGGGAGTGCCCCCATGTTGGTTCGGAGTCAGCCCTGAGTCTGACGTCCTCACACCATTCAAGAGAAACAGAGTGACCGAGTTGTATTTTTACTTGGTACTGTAGTGTATGAGTTTCCGTGTATTCTGTAAAATACATTTGGGGATTTTCGGATAGTACTCCAGCGTGAAGGCAACTTACACCCAAGTCTACTGAGTGACACCACTTTGCAATTCTATCGCTGGTCCACACAAGAGGATCAAGGTCGTTATCTTCAGTCCGCCTTCTCCGTTCCACCAGAAGCTATGAAGTTATGAAGAGAATGCTGATGTTAGTTCATGAAAACATCATTACACAACAAGTAAACAAAGGGGGTAGTTTCGAAAGAAACTGGTGCTGGGGGAGTTGTCCAAAAAACTTGGTTTGATCAACGGACTTGATAATGTAAATTGACTACCGTAAAGGGCATTCTCATCCCCAGAGCTCACGATCCTTCTAGCCTGCGGCAGAAATCGAGAGCTCTGGCCAGTTCCGAAATATGCGCAGTCGTAGTAAAGGTGCCTTTTTGTAGCCCTTGGCAACCACTATTGTTTCAAATTTCTGAATTTGCGCAGAAGAGCCGGAAGTCCGTGATTCACAGACTTCGTGGTTTGGAACCAGCCAGAGCTCTCGATCTCTGCCGCAGGCCAGAAGGAACGTGGGCTCTGGGGACGAGAATGCGTAAAGGGATTCTAAAAGCTGATATTTTGAGCATTAGAAGTAGCATTAGCCCATCACCAGAGCAAATTGAGGAATTATGGATCGTATGTACTTTATAGCGGAGCTAAATCAACCTTAAGGATAAAAAAGCCGATTAAGTGCATGTGCATGTCTTAAAACCTGACAGAAAGTTGTCAAAAAGCTGTCAAGAAAATGTCGTGCTTTACTGAAAAGGTTTGAGATCTTCATCCAAAAAGACTGTACACAACAATGCGGTCTCTAACCAAATTACTTCTCGGGTTGTTTTGGTTTCAACCAGTTAGAATCAGTGTTTGGATGTTAAAAGGAGTGAAATGGATTGGCTGGCTGTTATGTATTTCCTTATATTCTATGTGTTCTTATAGGTTATTACTTTAGTCATGTAAACACTATCTGTGAATATTTACCTATTTTTATTCTATTTATTTTATTCATTTATTTATTTACTGGTACTTATTTTGCCTATATTAATTTGTTTATCAGTTATACAACCCGCCTAGATTAGCTTTGCTATTTGCGGGTTGTATACATCTATGTATTTATTATTAAACTTATTGGAATAAATTGAATTGAATTGAATTGAATTGAATTGGCTTTGCTATTTCATTGTGGTTTGACAAGGTTGTAATAACGCTGTCGGATGTTGCTGTGCAAGTAGTCAATGTGTTGCTGCTAAGAATCCTAAAGGAATTTAAGAGGCTTCCTCTGTGGACATGGGAAGTAACAGTAAGAAATGTTCAAGAGTGAAACGACAGCTATTTATGTAGCAATGCGTTTGGAGCGATTGTTGACTCACCTAAACTGTCCGGCAGCAGCTTGCGTCCGTTTGTATTCCTTTTTTGTGTTTTACACGCGGATTAAAGTCAAAATATGCTTAGCAATTTGTCTAGCTTACTATGAGATGTTTGCTACTTGCCTTATTTCTCCAAGTTCTTCAAAAAACATAAAAGCATTTGCACCATTCTTTGGTTTAGGTTGTTTTCGACCTGCCATGAATTCTTTTCCGCTTTCATCGATGTGAAATTGGTTTGGATTCTATAGTGGAGAATAAAATTTTTGGTTGAAGAAAAGCCAAACTGAAGTCCGGTTGGCTTGTAAGTGTCACCTTTGGAAATTGACTTGAAGAACAACAATACCTTGCCAAAGTAAACACGACATTTAATAGCTACAGCATTAAAAATGCCAGGCAAGAAACATCTTGTCCCTCACATCAATTTTCTTTGTTAGTAAAAATTCACAAACTTTTAAGGCCGATTGTTGTAAAAACTGTTCATCTTTAGTTCAGTTGTTTACGGCTAACAAAAGTTTTTGAGAAATCCAGATGCTATCATTAAGATGCTATCGTCGTCAGTGATATGAAATATGATAAAACTCACGACTTTTATTCAAGGTTTGTAGTTTGCAATAAGCTTATTCATAATTGATCGAAGTCACTAATAAAACCATTCTCAATTGCCATTGATTCATGACTTATGCTTTCGCTATGCCACGCCATTTTTCTCAACGAAAATAAAGTCAATTCAATCAATTTTGCTCCATGTTATTGCAAATAAGAAATCGACAGCAGTTCTCTATCATCTTTACCCCGGACAAAGTACTTTTCTTCTTTTATACCCACCCCTTTGGTTTTACACCATTTTCTTTCATTATGGGCTCTTAGAAAATTTGTGTCGACTTAACCAAAGCACATAACTGGTTCTGATGTTGAGATTTAAAGTAGGATTGATAGCCTACATTTTGTGATTTTATAGTTGACCATTTCTTTTGAAATGTTCTTCCGAAAAGTACATTTCCACACGATTAAATGGTGGTTGTTGCTGTGCCGCAAAAAAGTGAAAAAATTATCCGGAAGAGTGATATGATGAGCAGACGTCTGTAAATACCAATACAGAAATAACTGTGGAGGTCCACTTTTAGGCTTTGCTTAATATTTTTATTATAGACGTGGAGCTAAACTATTGGTGGAAACATTGCAACGTGAAAAATAGGAAACATTATTTGAATGAAAAGTGTTCGTTAATACTGTGGGGATTAAGGGTGCTGATTTAGAAGGGGAATTTTTGTTCTAGATTCTTGCAGCTTTCCGTCGTACCTTGATGCAGGGAAGGGCCGTAGATAGCCATGTGTTGTTTGAAGTGCTTATGGAGAATAAAATGACAAGCAACTGGTTTAGATGCATCCTTGTCATTCTTCCCAACATTGTGAAGGTGTTTGCGGAATCAGTTGCCTAGTTGTCTTCTTGTCTCGTCAATGTATAACTTGTTGCAAAACGTACAGGTTGTAGCTACAACAGAAGCATTGGCGTTTTTTGACCTGAGAATTATTTGTCTTTATTTGTTAATTTATATTTCATCAAGAAAAAGCATCTTTAGTTTACGTAATCCTTTTTAATTGTGTATTAGAAGGTTCTATATTGTGTACATGTTTCTAGATCTTTCTAGATGTCTCCATCATCGCGAGCTATCACGCATACTTTAAAGCACACGATAGTACACGCAACAGCATATAAAACAGATTTTGCAGACAGGAGGAAAGTTACAGTTAACAGGAAGCAAGGCTGCATAAGGTGACCAACAACTTTCGTAAAAAGGCTAATAAAAAAAGATTTCCAGTTTCAGTGATTATCAGGGCAGAATCGAGGTATTTCTTGGTTTCATAGAAGTAACAGTAACAGTCGCAAGATTATGATCGTTTGAACATGAATGTTTAATTTATTGTAATTTGTTTAATTATTCGTTATTGTACTTCAAACTTAACACTGTTGTTTTCCAACCAGTTGTAAAACTCTCAGTTTTTGTTTTTAGCATTTTGTAAAAACAACGTCCTGTACATGTACATGTAGTTCAACTTTAATTTATATGTAGCATTTCTCACGCAATTTGTACATTTATTTCAGTTTTCACGGTGTTTGTTATAAGAGAAGAACAAAACAGCAAACAGCAGTCGAAACTAAACTCGCTCGTAGATCACTGGAGCTACACATAGTCAGGAGCGGCACTGTCTCAGAAAGGGCTTACTTTTCATTTTCACTAAACATTTTGGGTAGAAGTAGGAAACATAGCTTAAAATCTTCGATTTTCCGCCCTGACTAAGAATATTGCTGTTTCCACCTCCAAAGACACTATCATTTCATTTTAAATAAGCTACAACTAGTTGCAAAATTGTTGAGACATTCGCCATCAAAAACGTCTCTTCTTTCTCTAAAACGCTGCTGCTAACAAATCTGTGACATGCAATACTCACCCCCTCCCTCTCCCCCTTTCAAAGTTGTTCCTCAAAGTTTCGAGCATGGTGCTGCGCCGTTAACAACTTTGATAAGAGGGGGAGGGGAGGGAAAGCGGAAGATCATGAGAACGTCATTCATTTTTAAGTGCATGACGAGTTGTGCTCCGGAGTACTTGACATCAAAGCTCGTTGGAAGATCCGCCGTCTCGACAAGGAACACGAGAAATTCTCAACTTTTGAACATACCACTCTTCCGCACTGCCAGCGGCCAAAGGACCTTTCAATATAGAGCAACCTCTCTCTGGAATGAGTTGCAGCCTGCGCTCAAACTTAGCTCATCCGTGACGGAATTCAAGCGTTTACTCAGGCAAAAGCTTCTTAATGACTGCTTTATTTAATTAATTTAACTAATTTTATTGACCTTTGTCTTTTTTATCATTGTTACATTTTTATTGTCATGTATTTGGTTTATGATTTTGTGATGTAAATTTGACTCTGAAAAGCCCCGTGGGGACGAGCCAATAAAGTATGTATGTAAGGCCAAATGGCGTACAGTGTCTCAAGTATTTTTGCAACTCGTTGTCTAATTAAGGTATAAAAGTGAACTTTGTTTTCTCTGGTATGAAGGATGCAACAATGGAGCTTAGCAATTAATTTTGAAGAACTATATTTCCTTATTATAGTCTTAGACATATTGACGTTCTAGTTCGTCAGAGAGTATGCAAAAAACTAAATTTGAATTCGTCGAATTTTCTTAACTTGCAGTTAATGACGTAACAAATCGGAGTGTATTCTTTCCTTTTGTTCGTGCAACTTAATAGACGCCCTACGTCTAGGGCGTCTAGACATAGACGCCCAACTTAAAGCGTTTATAAGATATGACAGGTGTGAGACTTTTCAAGAGTTAACACTACCAGTAGAGAGCACACCATAGTCAATGCTCAATGCGAAGTGACATTGACAATACTATCGCGCCAATGCATAACTGCTTACATTTGATTTTAGCCGGGTTTGCTCCGTAAAAGCAGTGAAATATGCTCCGATTACGTCGTACGATAAACAGCACAAAATGAGCTTTACCTGCTGGCCATTTTTAATCCACGTGATGTAAGACAATGAAACCCTAATTGTTTTAAACACCTTATTAAAAGCAAAAACTACAATAGCTCTCGCCCAGATTCCCTAACTAATAAAGTGGCCATACAGTGCACTAGCATTGAGACAACTAGTTGCAAAATTGTTGAGACATTCGCCATCAAAAACGTCTCTTCTTTCTCTAAAACGCTGCTGCTAACAAATCTGTGACATGCAATACTCACCCCTCCCTCTCCCCCTTTCAAAGTTGTTCCTCAAAGTTTCGAGCATGGTGCTGGGCCGTTAACAACTTTGATAAGAGGGGGTGGGGGAGGGAAAGCGGAAGATCATGGAAACGTCATTCAAGGCCAAATGGCGTACAGTGTCTCAAGTATTTTTGCAACTCGTTGTAGCGTGTGACTTAGAACTAGTTAAGGTAATTGTAAAGCAGCTAAACATCGATTAAGCCTGGTCAATACATTCGAAAAAATTCTCTTTTTTAACACTCTAAAATGTTACAATCCTTCAAATCAGTTACAATAACAAGAGGAAGAAAAAGAACCTGATGTGAATATGAAACCTCGAATACTAAGTATTTGCCAAGATATATTATTCCTTGCTTCTAGGGGGCGTAAGCTGACACCAAAGTATGTTGGTTTCGGCCTAACTGTTCATCAGGCAACTCAATCAAAAGAACTTGTGCAGCTATGAAACCGTTCTTAGAATGGACAACACTCTTACAAATGACGTTCTTGAAAGGTACAAAGAGAACGGAAATGTTTTTGCCTCATGAAACTTCGCTGAGAGCTCAGACGCAATAAGCTACACTAGATATGCTGTAGACAACATTGACATAAATGAAGAGAGAATGAGTGGTATGGGTACATTTAATGCAACACAATTGGCAGCTTTCCGTCGAAAGGTAGATGGTGAACCAGCAGTGGATATCCAAGTGGCTCCAAATCGGAAAGGCGTCTATGTTTACAAGTACCATAGGAGCTACATGAGCTTAGTGAGATTTCACTAGAGAACAGGAAATCAGAACCAGAAATGGAGGGAACCGTTATTGAAGAAGGGTACGAGCCTGACATGAGCAAAATAGAGAAGACTAGTTCAACAGCAACCTGAGCTTCAGAAAATACCTGGTTGATCTGGCTTTAACCAGCTCTTGTCTACTGATAAATCACAGGTCACTATCATTGGCCCACTACCTACTGTCAATGCCCCTGGCGCACGAGTTTGAGACTTTGTGGACAGTCATACTGAGATGCAAGGCAATGACAAGAGTTAAGAATGGCAAATATACTGTTGTTACTATGGATGAAGGTTTATACAACAAGGCTAAGATGCTCCAATGGGAAAAGACAGAAGAGTTCAAGAATGTCATTATCATACTTGGAGGTTTTCAGACTCAGATGCCATTTACCAAAGTCATCGGAAAGTACGATATATGGGTGGAGAGCGAGGTTTTTGGCGAAACTACTGTTGGAAACGTATTGAAAGAAAAACGGTGGAACCGTGTCTTACGAGCATACAAGATAAGCTGCAAGGCTCTGTGGAGGGTTCTCTGGCCTCTCTTGATAAAGTGGACACAGGAAAACGGAGATGTTGTTGTTAAAACACTAGAAGATCTTTCAGCAAAGCTGGTCACTGAGTTCACACCTGGTGAGGACAACCCTGCGATAGACAAGACAGTGTACAGTTATCTTATCAACGAAACTGGACAGGCAAGTTCACATTATAGAATATTTCATATATTTTGAATCTGTTACGCGCATCATCATCATTAATTTCTATCATTATTATTACAGGTTGCAGCGGTCATCAAAGAATTTGATGCAGTGCAAAAGGATTATCCAACATTCTGCTACTGGAGACAATACATGCGCTTAGCGTCTATTCTTCTCAGGTTTACTCAGGCAATCCAAGAAGGAGAATGGGATCTGTACCTGTCCTCGTTTTCCGAGATGCTTGCCTGGTTTGCTGCATTTGACCAGTTCAACTACACTAGATGGGGTGTTTCTAGCTGAGATGAAGCTGCTCCCAAGACAGCACCAGAGTTTTACAAGGCATTGCTGTGTGGCGATTTCGTTATAAAGGAGACAGAAAACTCGTTTAACCACAAAAAGCATGTTTAACATCGGTGGGAATGAGGGTGATAGTCATAGAGAGCTGGGAAAAGCAAGAATCCAGCGAGATGAAGAGGATGTTCTTAAGCTGGTGTCATGTTTCATGTAATATGAGGTCTTTCGTCAAGTGGAAAACTTTGTCTCAGTCACAACCGGCCAGTGAAGAAATCAGACATGATCTGCTGGGCGCAGAAGAAATTGGAAAGACCATCTTAAAAGAGTTTGTACAAGACATGCTAATAAAAAAAGACATTAAGTTTCATGACCGTGTCAAACGACAGAAGCTCAAGACATTTAAAACGTTGTACTGTGTACGAGTTTCACTGGATAACAACAAGACGGTTACCATAAAGGCAGACAGAGATATCTTGAGGCGTGTCATGGTAGTCTTAGAATCTGGTCATAACGTCGATGTAGACAAACCGTTACAAAGAGAACTCTCTCCTGGCCTGCTTTCAATTGCCACTCCCCTAGGAAGTCTGAGGAAAGCATCAGGGAAGTCAGATTTGAGCAAGATAGTAACACCGAATGTTTTGTCAGGGCCAGCGCCCTATCATCCAGAGTGAGACATGTACTATTGTCGATGGGATGGAGGCTGTTCAATATCTGGCCACTGCCGCTGGTGCAAAGATGTTTGGAGAGTGGTGTGACAAGTTCAGTGCGTACGTTACCCCCCACTTCTCTGCACTAGAGTCAATGTAGTATTTGATCGCTATCTCCAAAATTCTATCAAAGGAGAAACAAGAAGGAAGGGCAAAAGAGGGAAGAGCAAGGGCATCAGGAGGAATGTGGAGAGCCAGGAACAGAGGATTGGCGACTGGGGTAAGTTCATTGTCCTAGAGGACAACAAGGCCAGTCTAGCCCATTTTTTGTCTACGAAAATGTCGGAAAGTTACATTGCACATCCTCGTCGTGAGCTGGTTATTAGTGTTGGATTCAGCAACATACTGAAGGTATGGTCATCTGATAACTCAAGAGAAGACCTTGAAGTACTGGCTTCTAACCATGAAGAGGCAGATAGAAGAATTATTCTCCATGCTAGGGATGCCACTGTTAGAAGCTACACTCAGGTTAATGTTCTGTGTCGTGACACAGATGTTGTTGTCCTTCTACTGGCACACAAGGAAAATCTTTGTCAAAACATATGGGTGTTTTCTGGAACTTCTAGAAGAATTTGTTACATACCAGTTCACAAAATCGCATGGCCGGAAGAGAAGTGAAAGTCTCTGCTAGCATTTCATGCCTTAACTGGGTGTGATACTACAAGCCAGGTTGTATGTATAAGTAAACAAAAAGTATGGAAAGCTTTCAACGATCCTTCAGTGAAGCTGCTTGAGCACCTTGGCAAAGGAAGCCATCCTAATGCTAAAGTACTTGCTGATGCGGAGTCATTTGTCTGCCAACTCTAACATAAGGGCACAGAAGTCCATGTCAATAAGGAGAGGGCAGCAGCATTTCGAAAGACAAGAAAAAACCTTGATTCTTTTCCTCCCATGCAAGATGCTTAATAATAATAATAATAATAATAATAATAAACGGGATGGAGACGTCTGAGCGAATAAGGTTCAGTAAGGGTCTTCCACAGGGTGATGCCCTGTGTCCGAGGCTGTTCACGATGAATATAAATCCCCTGGCGTGGAAGTTGCGAGCTTCAGAAGGCTATCGACTCTCGAGACCTATTTGCCAAAAGGTCACGGATCTCTTGTATATCGACGATCTAAAGATATACGCAGCTTCACAAGGCAAGCTTCAAGTTGTCATCAGTGAGGTGAGAACGGCGATGGAAGATATCGGACTATCGTGGAACATGAAGCGAGGCAAGCTCGAGACGCCGGACGAGTTGGTTATCAGGGAAGAAGATGTGATTGAAAGTCTAAAGGAAGGATCACAATATAAATTCCTGGGAGTACTGGAGAATGTTAATCACAAAGACAACCTGGTTCTTCAGAATGCAAAGATGTACATGGACAGACTATCAGTGATATGGTCGAGTCTGTTGTCAGACCAATCACTTCGCACTTCTGGCTTTAACATACTTCATGTGGACCCAGGTATGGACTATTGCTGATATGCAGAGGTTAGACAGAGAGACTCGTAAGGTCATGGTTGTTAATGGAGCTAAACATCCTTTGAGCTCCACAGATTTGCTGTACCTACCTAGGAAGTTAGGAGGACGGGGCCTTAAGTCCATCGAGAGAGAGTACAAGACCATCAAGATAAAGGCAGCTATGAACTTGTATTCCAACAACGATCCAACTATGCACCTGGTCAGACAGTTCGAGGAGAAGGCGGCTCGTACAGGGCGCAGATCCCTGATAAAGGATGCAGAGAGTTATTCACAACAGCTGGGATTGCGATTAGAGTTGCAGTACCCACAACCAGTGGGGGTTACAAAAACTGGGAACGTACTCGACAGAAAGAAGTTCAGTGGATGGATTAAGAAAGTAAACCAGAGCAGAGGCTGTGCAGAGATTGAAAGTGAGAGATGGCAAGGGAAGTTAATAGCGGAGAGATGGAGAGATGAAGAAGTGGACGAGGAATGTTTTGCTTGGCTGTCAGATTGGAAAACAGCTCCAATCAAGACAGTGGCGGGACTACAAGAGTTATATCAGCAACTCCTGACAACTAGGCTATACGCCTCAAGGAAGACCAAGACACACACGGACAGTGATGAGAAAGGGCACAAGAAAGTGTCGCACAAATGGTGTCAGGTTGCAGTGCACTGGCGCAAACCTTGTACCTGACTAGGCACAACGCAGCAATCAAGATTCTATTCTTTGAGCTGCTTAAGGGCTATCAGCTGGCGGACGCCATCCCACCCTGGTTTTCACCAGTCCAGCCCAAACCCGTGTACCAAGACGACATGGTAACGGCGTATTGGGATGTGCCTGTTTTCACGGAGCACTTGCAAGTAAGAGCCAACAGAGTTGACGCGAGGTTCGTAGACAGGGAAAACAAGGAGGTGGTGCTGATAGAGGTGACCTGTCCCTGGATGGATAACAGAAAGCAGAAAGAAGAGGAGAAGACCTTAAAGTACGCGCCTTTGCGACTAGAGCTCAAGAGAGAGCACCCAGGGTTCAAGATTCGACAGGTCAACATCGCCATTGACGCTCTTGCTGGCTACTCAAGGAGTCTGAAGGAAGAAGTCAAGATGCTAGTGGGCTCAGATAGGTACCGAGAGGTACTCAGAAGGATGCAGAAAGCCGTCCTGAGCCACACCCTTCACATGGCTAAAACATTTAAAGTCATGTGCTAGCCACATGGACACCTTTAAAAAGCAGGGCGCTAATGAGACAACACAAAATTAGCATTTAGCAGTTGGATAGATATTTATTTTATTGATTTTATGCAATTTTATTCCTATCTTATGTGAATTTGTAAATTTTGAGATAATACTGGCTACGTTAACATGCCCAGTATTTGTGACTAGGACCTGACATTCAGGAGTTTTAAACTGCCATAATAATATAAGGCTTTTATAGCGCCCGTGCTAGAGTTTAGAGCGCTGTACAACTACGTGAATAGAAAGAATAAGATAAAAAAGACTAAGACAACTAAAGTATTAAGCAAAAAACCTAATGACTAATTAAAAACTTGATCAAATAAATGAGTCTTCAAATTGGATTTAAATGTCGCAAGCGATGAAGCTTTCCGTATGGCGTCTGGAAGCTGGTTCCACAAAAATGTCGCTATGTAACAAAACGATCTGCCTCCGTAGGTCTTAAGCTTGAAATGAGAAACTTGTAACACATTCTTGTCGGAAGAACGCAAAACTCTAGCTGGTTTGTATTGTACTAGAAAATCAGATATGTACTGAGCTTTCAGGGCCTTATAAGTTTGAAAATTATACGTTGCTTTACAGGTAACCAGTGAAGCTCTCTAAGGACTGGCATAATTCGGTCATATTTGCAAGTACGGGAGACGAGGCACGCAGCAGCATTTTCTACCCTCTGAACCTTATCTAATAAGTATTGTGGTAGCTCAGCCAACAATGAATTACAATTGTCCAGCTTGGATGTTACAAAAGCATGAACTAACGTTTCAGTATCTTTCTGAGTAAGACATTTCCTGATTTTACATACATTAGGTATGTGAAAGAAGGCTACTTTACAAATATTTTGAACTTGATGCTCATGGTTCTAGCTGACTCACTTGGAACTACCCTAGCACCTGCTATTTCGATGTTGCATATTGAAGCGTGTGGGCGATGTTTGGCATGTATCACTAAAAACTCAGTCTTATCACGATTGAGTTTTAGCTTATTACATGCCATTCATGCGTAGATCTCTTTAGCACAGGCCTCCATTTTCAACACAGCAGCAGATTCTTCATTAGGACCTGGCTTAAATGACACATAAATTTGGCTGTCATCAACATACAGGTGGAACTGGAGGCCATGTTTTCGAATTACGTCATCGAGAGGGGCCGTATATAAGGTGTAAAGGATTGGACCCAGAACTGATCCTTATGGTACTCCCCATTGTAACTCAACGGAGGACGATCTGATATTTTCCACTTGGAAAAACTGCCTGTGCTCCTTTAAATAGGACGCAAACCAATGGAGAGCATTCCCCTTGATGCCATATCGAGTGTTTAGTCGACTTAATAAGATGGCATGGTCGACCGTGTCAAAAGCAGCTGATACCAAGGGAAAAAACTTTCTGCTTGTTTAAACTTCAGAAATGTTGGTATTCTAGATGACAATACTGAAATGATAATGTAACTCAAACTTATCCATAAAACCGAATAAAAAATGTACTTTCTTTGATATTTTCAGCTTTTTGACACATGACAAGCACATGCGGGACATATGACCCATTATTTCAATATGGATGTCGATGTCAGTACAGTGCCGATCACTTAAGTGCAATAGTTTTGCTAATATCCTATATTTTGGTGGACTTTTTCTTTGCTTTTGTGAATCTTCCAAGACCAACCTCGTTTCCATGTTGTGGGATCGAAGCCTGGAAGAAAACCACTCATTGTGACTGAAGTCCGAAGATTTTGAGTTGGAAACAGCAATATTGTTACTCAGGGTAAAAAACGACAATTTTAAGTTATGTTTCCTGCTTCTACCCAAAATGTTTAGCGAAAATCGGATTTCTACTATCTGCCTCCTGACTAACAGGTTCTGCAACAAATGACATTTGTGGAGGTACATGTAAAGCAATCGCTAATTTAAACAGATTCCTTATGTCCCGATATTTCGCTAGTGTTGAGAATGAAAGGACAAGTTTTGCATCCTGAGGGTGCGCATTTGAGAGTCCCAGCTTGCTCATTAGTTTTGAGTGCGCTTCTCACTTAGACATTGTCTACGTTTTCATCACATTTGAATGAAATTAGTGGAGGTTGCAAAAAGACTCTACCAGTCTCAGGATCATTTTGGAGCAATTCAAAGTTATTAAGAATGATGCTTTTGACTGTGTGATTACAAGGATGGAAAGTGAGGGTCAATGGAATTCTGTCATTCTTATCCTTTTGTGACGTTTGTAGTCGGCTGACTGTCGATCAAATTGTTGAGCGTGATGATGGCCTGCGTTTACCACGAAGACAGGGGTTGTTTACCATTAACATGGGAGAACCAGTTGGTCAACGGTTGCAATAAATGGTACACATCAAATACGTAAATGAAGATTTCCATGGGAGATGCATGTTCCATTTGAACAAACATTCCCAACGGTCGGGTTTTCAGGGCGATCCACGCAAAACAAAACGCACATTTCTGTTTGGAAATTTTCGACCAACCCGCAAATTTTATAAAATAGGCTTACCATTTACATTCCAACGGAAATTTCCGGAATTTTTTGGTAAATGGTAAATAACCACGATAGCCAGGATCAGTTTATGTACTAGTGTGCACTACAAACCTACAGATTCTCACAGTTATTTGTTGTATTCATTTTCACATCTATAACATGCCAAGAACTACATTCCTTATTCTCAATTTCTTAGACTTCAACGTCTGTGTAGTGGTCACTGATTTTCCCACCAAATTAGAGATGTGCCAGTCCTTTGAAAAACGTGTCTATCCTGTCTCTGTGGTCAAAGTGGGCCATCATTGTAACCAACAATTTGATCGACAGTCAGCACTACAAATGTGGCATGCCCATCTCCGGCCTTTCCCTACATCAAGGTACGACGGAAAGCTGCAAGAATCTAGAACAAAAATTCATCTTCCAAATCAGCACCATTAATCCCGCCCTTTTCATTTAACTGTTTCCTATTTTTCACATTGCCATGTTGCCACCAATAGCATAGCTCCTTCTCCTTTTTTTTTTTACTACACACAACCCATAATTCCTAGATTCGTTTTAACGAAGGGCTAACGCTCGATACATCAGCTTTTAGAATCCCTGTATGGTGTCAATTTACATTACATTGTATTAACTGATAAAATCAAATTTTAATTTACAAGTAATATCATTTCAACAAGGGTTTCTTAATACAATTCACAGTAAAAAGCACGGTTAAAATTGAATGTCTCAACCTTTCTACGGTCATTCTCAAGTTCTATGTTGAGGCTGAAAAGAATTAACATAATATTTATAATACTAAGGGATATAATGAAGTAAAATTGTGCGCTAAAAGATAACAAAGGGGTGTTAAAGACAATAAAAATATGCAAACAAATTTTAATTTAAAACTTTGGCACAAATTGAGTCAGATTGCACATTGGTTTCAGTTTGTTGATAAAAAAAACATTTCACAAATGAGGCCGTTAGCTGAAAGCCAAAATACCTCACGCAACCAGGACATCTGCTAGTGCCTTTATTAAGCTGCAAGTTTGTAACATTATCAGTGTAATTAACAATCCATCTCCGTGATAGACCTGTTCTACAGCGTCAGATTCCCAGTAGAAGCGTGAAAATGTCAGGTTCATTTATGTGAGAGCTCTGCAATCCTGGATTCTCCAACTTCCAGTAGACAAAAAACCAGTCATCTCTAAAGTGGTTACCACCTCCCACAGGACTTGCATCAGTTGAGAATTTCACTGGTGTTGTTGGTTCTGACGCAGTGAAAAAGGTTGTACCAAGTGTTCCAAGTGTTCATTCACATGTGGTGATAACCGCACCGCAAAGTGTTTATCGCATCAACGATTCTCCGCTGGAATGCCCGCCCTCCATGAACAACATACACTGTAAAGTTAAGTTTTCTACACTTCAAGCAGTCTCCCTTTTGCTCTAAAATCTGTGGAACAAACATGATATCCTAGAGGCGAAGCTGCAAGCCGGTAGTTTTGTGGGCGCCAGTTACGAAAAGCTAGCAAACATCGCAGTGTTTCCGATAACAAAGCGAGTAATGTAGGTGTTTTTCACTGGTCCTTAGAACGCCACAGAATGTAAAATGAGCGTTGGATCGCGAAGGTGGTAAGAGTGCAAATTTTCTTTATTTGCCAGGCTTACGCAAGTGCATGAGTTGTCCAAATATTATTGGTTGCAACTCGTATATGACAATGAGCCTGTTGGTAAGCGTAGGATTTATTTCTCAGACATCATTACTCTTTGAACACGCTCAATTCCTGATACCGAGTGAGCAAGCGAGCGAGCAGTTCAACTGAAATAAAATAAAGAAATCTAGATAACAAATAATAATAATAATAATAATAATATTTATATAGCGCTAAAATCCAATAATTGTCCAAAGCGTTACCTAATTACAATATTAAAATAAATAGATAAATAAATGGAATATATGAAAAAAAACCCAGAAATTCTTAAAATATCTACAATGTACAATATAATTTAAATATAGCCTAAGTTATCTACGTAATATATCAACAACGAGTGCGAGGGTTTTATCAGGGGTTCCAAACACCGAGAAACAGATGAAAGCACGAGGCCGCTTCGGTCGAGTGCTTTTATTGTTTCGAGGTGTTTGGAACGCCTGATGAAACCCGAAGCACGAGTTTTTGAGATGGCTTCTCAAACTAGTGTGAAAATTTCATGGAATTTTTTCCGAAGAATAGGTCATCAGAAGGTGTGATCAACAGGCAATTGTTCGTTTTTTATTCATATGGTAAATGAATGAATATTTAATATTTAATATTCATTTTGTTGTACTAACGAGTACATTCTTGTCGATCACCCTGCAGCCTGGTTCTTCGCCATTTTCTTTCTAGGCGTCGTCGCTTACGCTTCTCTACAGATACCTTATTAGTGTACCACGGAGCAACAGGCCTAATAGTAACAACTCCGCGCTTGACAGGAGCATGCTTGTCCATTATTGATCTTAATAAGGTGTCATACTGTTGAACTAGATGATCGACATCGCTGGATGGATCAATGACGAGAGGGCCATCACAAACATCACTAAGAAACGACTCCATGTCAAGAGACCGAAGCTTCCGATAGAAGATAACCTCCTTCTTAAACTGGGGCTTCCTTATGGAGACATCACACATTACAGCCGTTTGGCATTTACATCATCTTGACGATCTATATGCAAGTTAAAGTCACCAGTAATTAGGACTCGATCAGAAGACTCCACAGTTGCAGATTCAAGTAGATGTGAGAATTCCTCAAAAAATCAATTGAAAGAGGATTACCAGGTGGACGATAGATGACTAAGACCCTGACACTATATAGGCTCCGAAGACAAACATCCATGATTTCAAATGTATCATAATCAACTATTAATGAAGTGTTGATGTTCAGCACATCCTTAAATAAGATACCAACGCCGCCTCCTCTTCCTTCTTTCCTGGGAACATGTAGGAATCTATAACCAGTTGGACACAGTGTTCCAATCTCAACATCATCCATATTGTGTGGTCTCAGCCAAGCCTCTGTAAGAGCTAGAATATCTACATCAAAATCTACCACAAAATCCTTTACCTCCATTGTCCTATTACGCACAGAGCACGTGTTCAGTAGAGAGAAATTTAAACAATGCAACAAACCATTTTCACTGTATGGAATTTGCGCAGAACCAATAGAGATATTACCATGGAGTTAAAAGAAGCCGTAGTATTACTGTAATAAGATATTCTGCTTTTAAACCATTTTCTCTTCCGAGTCCTTAATAACAGACCTTTGTTTGGACTCATAAAGAAAAAAATCTCACGGGAGGAGAATGCAAATGAGCTTCTCTGCCAGCGAGTAATCCAAGCGTGACTCATAAACAAAACCATCCCATGGGAGGAGAATGCAAATGAGCTTCTCTGACAACGAGTAATCAAAGGGTAACATATTCCTGATGAAGTTCATTCAACAACTCTTTGGAACCGGTTTCGAAGCTGTCAAACTCAGAGGTGAATTGAAAATCCCCGCCAATACATCTCAGTAGGATTATCAACCACAAGGACCAATTTAAAAAACGAATGGCCATCTTTAAGCGCATAAAAAGTAGATAACACCAGAGCTTGAGTGGACACGTCCTCGCCGCATGACCGCTTTCTCTAAAGGACCAACAACAAACCACTTACAGATTTCATACCATGTCCAAGAAATGAAATTGCAAAATAAATGACCTGAAATCCACAAATTCTGAGTTCAAGCACATGGTTAAAAAACGACCATCATGCTCAGTGAGCATGTAACATTTGCCTCGGTTCCAATGTAATGCAACGTAACGTTTTGACCGTAACAGTAACAGCTTTGAGTTCTGCCTGTAAATGGTCCTGGACGAAGGTCGGGTCCATCACTACTTGTTAAAAACTCCCGGAAGGTAATAGGGTACCTCTTGCTCAACCCCCCTCCCTCCCCCCCCACAAAAAAGTCCCTGTTACAAAAATGCCTCGGGGACGTGAAGGTCTTGGTCTTTAAGGATATCAGCAGCTCTCTTCGTTAAACCAGTGGCCTCAGCCCACTTCAAAAAATCTTCTACCATCTCTAGATAACACAGAATACAGAAAACTGAATAACAATAATAGAGGATCGTTTGCTCACTATAATCACGCCTGCTAAATGACCTCACTTTCTAAATGAGTATACCCCAAAATATACTGTGCTCCAAATACGATATCAATTAACTGCATCCAGGCACACCCAGATTTTAAACTAAGATAAACCTGTTCTTATCTAACATATAAATGAAGCAGTCAAACTTGTCCGTGCATTTCTTTAAAAGAAAAACATTTTTCAAATGACCTCGCAAGGTCAGGGGTTCCAGCCGAATTTTTTTTTCAGGCTTATTTTCGCAATTGCAAAAATTGCGATCACAACTGCGACAATCATTCTTCATTTGATTTCATATCCACAGTTCACATATGATTTCTTTCATATGCATCATTCAAAATACATACTGAAAAGGATACTAGAGTTAGAGATCATTGTCATATCACAGGAAAATATACAGGCAGTGCTCATCAAAAATGTAATCTTGAATTGAGAATAAATCCTGAAAACATTAAAATTCCAGTGATATTCCATAATCTGAGAGGTTATGATAGTCATTTCATAATGCAAGAGATTGGTAAAATAGCAGAAAAAAAAAGGAAATGAATATAAATTGCATACCAAATAACATGGGAAAATATATGGCTTCCATGCTTGGAGAACATCTTGTATTTATTGATAGTTTTCAATTCATGAGTCAATCTCCAGACAAACTTTCTACCAACTTACCAGATGATCAATTTCAATATACAAGTGAGGTCGTTACAGATGAAAAACTAAAATTAATGAAGCAAAAAGGTGTATATACATATGATTTTATGGGTAAATGGGAACGATTTGATGATACACAATTACCAGCACAAAAAGAATTCTATAGTATATTACATGATGAAAATATGTCAGATAAAGATTATAAACATGCCCAAAATGTTTGGAAAGAATTTGAATGTAAGACAATTGGTGATTAACATGATATATATTTTAAAACTGATGTATTATTGTTGGCAGATGTATTTGAAAACTTCAGAAAAATGTGCATGCAATATTATTAATTAGATCCTTGCCATTACTTTACAAGACCAGGATTAAGTTGGGATGCAATGTTAAAAATGACTAACATCAAATTAGAATTGCTGACTGATATAGATATGTTTCAGTTCATAGCGAAAGGACTAAGAGGAGGTATTTCATATATAGCCAACAGATATGGATCAGCAAACAACGATTACATGAAAGAATATGATAAAAAGGTGCCCTCAAAGTATATAATGTATTTGGATGCTAATAATCTGTATGATTGGGCTATGAGTCAACCCCTATCAACTGGAAATTTTGAATGGTTGAGTCAAAAGAAGATACAAAAAATAAATTTAGAATCTTATACAGAAGAAAGTAAAAAAGGATTAATATTAGAGATTGATTTTGAATATCCAAAAGAACTACACAATATCCATAATGATCACCAATGTGCTGCAAAAAAGATAAAAGTAACACAAGATATGTTATCTTGTTATTGTAAACAAATACAAAAGAAATATAATATAAGTACAGGATTAGTACACAAATTGATACCAACATTATCTCGTAAAACAAAATATGTGCTACATTATAGAAATTTACAATTATATCTATATCTTGGACTTAAACTCAAAAAAGTACATAGAGTATTACAATTCAATCAGAGTCCATGGTTAAAACCAAAAACTATCTATCTCGCCCAGACTTTCTACAAAGTTCCAAAGAACATCCGGGACCACTGCAGCCACTTCTACCTTTTCCGGTTTCTTCTGAGAGAAAACAAACGAATAGCCAATGAGCTGGGCGTCGATCCTACGCTGCTCGAACATACAACTCGCGAAAAGTTTTCCTTCCTTTATCATGACAAACCCGAAAAGCGAACATACAAGAATTTTGATGAACCAATATAAGAATCAGTTATGTCAACTTGTTGCCGACAGCTGGAGGAGAAGGCCAAGGCAACGCCCCAGGGGCTGCTGGTCGTCTAGGTCCTCAAGGACCACCTGGTCCCCCAGGGAAAGGATTCAAGTTTGACGACAAGGGCAACTACAACGTTGAAGATAAAAAAAATAGTCAATGTTGCTGCAGGGAGCAATCCTGCAGAGTGCATTGTTGTTCAGCAGCTCAACACCGCGCTAGACACCAAGGTTGCTAAAACTTTGCTCAGTATTCCATCGGTGAACACTGCAGAAGGCCAAATCCTGACATACGATTCCAAAAAGGCTTTGTTTTCAAGAGGGTTGATCATCAACAATCACCTGACCACCAGGGGATATGTGGATTGACTTGGTCCTTTTCTCAAATCGGACAGTTCAAACTTTATGAATGAAAACCAAGTCAAAAACATGTTGGATCCCTCCGACAAGCAGGACGGGGTTAACAAAAGGTTTCTCAAAACCTGGCTGGATGACTACTTGAGTTGGAAAGGGCAAAATAAAATGGTCGCCGCTCTGGACATGGATGGGTACAAAATCACCACATTGAAAAACATGGATGCTTCCAGCGCCCCTTCAGACGCAGCTTGTCGATCCACAGCCAGACATCCAAAACGATTGCACAAACAAATGGAGTTGCAGGCTACGTGAGAAGCCTCATTCAGTTCCACAGATGGAGCAGCGATTTGCACGGAGAAACGTATGGGGAAACAATGGGGACGATGGTTGTTTACGGAGTTCAAGGTTACGTTCCGAATACCATAGAGGTGATAGACTGAATCTATTTTGAACTTGATGTTGATTTCGGAAACTGCAGAGTTTTCGGGGTTTCCTTGGCGGCTCCTTTATCAGTCCATTTCTTTTGCAAATACACAGATGGTAATCGTTTTCATGATTTTTTGTTCGATAATGAACATCATAGGTTTTTCGTTCCATATAACAGTTTTGCGGTGAGCGGTTTTGAACTTGTTTACAAAAAAAGAACTGGACCTTTCTTGGCTTTGCATGTGGCAATGGTTTTTAAGACACAAACAAAGGAGGAACAAATATTTATACGGCAGGGACTTTAAACACTAATCAGACGACACGCCACCAAACCTCCAGACAGGTTTTTCAATTAACAACTCCTTGTTTATTAAGATTCAGACTGCTGCACGCTGAGACTGGAAATGTCTGGTTTTTGTATTGTAAACCTGCAGTGATGAAAATTCTCCCCTTCATATAGGATGCAACTGCCTTGGAAGGCACAGCACCCTCCCAACTCCAAAATCTTCGATATGAAACACATCGATCCGGATCTTCCGAGGGAAACCATCGAGATGTTAAAGAGGTTATTTGTTTTTTACCACAAGAAACATTGGTGCTATGGCGAGCTGTTCCACAGCTTCAAGCAGAAGAATCTGGTTTGCAACCTCGTGGCAGGAGAGCTGATGGTCGTTTCCATGGTTGCCAGAGGGGTCACTTTGAACACCGCTGTTTTGACAGGGGTTGGTTTGGCTGTCAAAGGGATCGCGACTTCAAAAAATACAACAAAAAAGTAGAGGGTGCTGACTTCGCTCGGGTCGAGTACAAGAAAATCTTGAAAAAGATCCAGTTCATTCTCAGGGGTGAACCTTTCAATGAAAAAGACTTTCTCGTAAAGCTGAAAATGATCAACGACTTTGCCAGCGACCACTGCATGGAGATCCCTGCTGCGATTCAGCAGAAATATCGCGGAAAGTTCCTCGCAATCTTCTGATTTCTTCAACAACTGGCACAAACCACCACCTTGAAAAACTTGCGCCTGCTTTTTGCCTTGTTTTCCACCATATTTCCCTATAAGTCGGTGTAAGGCGCTGAAGAGTCGTTGTTTTCCACTTCCAAATTTTTTCCGGAACCGCTTGAAAATAATAAAAGAGACACAAAAACATAGTTGACCAATTTGCTGCTGAAACGGCCAAATTCGCGGATTAGATTCGCCAAGAAAATCTCTCGTGACAGCACACACGTTTCCCGCGGCGGTGTTGACTGTGTTCAAAATCCTGTCTCTCCTGGATTTTATGGAGGTGACCCTTCTCTGAGAAGGCGGAGTTTCGGGCGAAAATTTTCTCTCCACAAACATTGTGTCTTGTTCTTGCCGATAGCACGAGCTTTTGCTGCTGATAAGTGTGCATCCGCACATCTTTCATCTGGACCCCCGATTCGATGCTTTGACTTTTTCCCAGTGCAAAGCAGCTTTGGAACGCCCCCAGGTGACTGCGTTCTGTGTTTTTGACATTCCTTTTGTGGAGAGTTTGCTCTTCCCTTTGAGCACAGCGCAATCATGCGCCACCCCTCACATTCCAGCTTGAAGAGTCCTGGTGTGCGGTTGCTCCACTTGTTCCAGGCAAGCCACTGCTTTTTTTTTGCGCCTTGAATTTTTTCTGCATCTCCGGTTACGATGTCCTCCAACCTCTCTCTGCTGATCGCCATGTACTTGCTATTGGTGTCCATCTGGATCAGCTTGAAATCTTTGTGATCTTTGATCTTTGATCTTTGCTCTGTGGGTGATGTACCATTTCAGGAGCCGCACGTAGACCAGCATTTTGTCGGCGGAGAGCATGCCAAGCAACTTCTTGCCTTTGCTCCAAGTCCTGCCAGTGCGCCCCAGATAGTCAAGCATGCTTGGTGGCGCAGTTTGGAATACCACGTGGGGTAATCCAGCAGCCCCAGGAAATCAAGCTTGTCTGAACCACTCATATGGGAACCACGATTTTCCCACCTACAGCTGTACACTTTCACCCATTTCTTGTTTCTCTCTGGTGCCTGGTCCAAGATAGTTGATGTCAAGGAAGCAGAAATTTTTTGGCCACTTTGATTGTTTGGGTGCTGTTGACTATCCGCTCTACAAAATACTCTTTGATGAGGTTGAGATTGTAGCTATTGGATATCTTTAATTTTTTTAGCTACCGGAGTTGAATCCAAGCACTGGGACTTGGTCAGAAATCCTCACACCTGTTGCACACCCGTTTCCAGATTTCTTGACCTCACTTTTCCAATTCTTCCACCAATTTGTGGCACAGTTCTTTCGGATCTCTTTCGCAGATGTGGGAGGGATTCGGGTTGAGCGTGTTGCTGATTCCTTCAAAATCGAAGAGGATTGCGTGGGGGGACGATTTTGTGAATGTTTTCGGTTTTTGTCTTCACTCTCTGAATGTACATTCCCACTTTTCGATCACTCAGAATCGTGCGGCACAGAGTGTGTTGGTTCTGTTTCAGGTTGCTTGAAACAGTTGTTCTGCTGTTTTGTTGTGGGTGAGCCTTTGGGCAAGGTTGGGTAACATCTTTGGCAAACGTGGAACAGAGCTGTGGAACTGGAAAATTGTTTTGCTGGTGGCGTGGAATCCATCTACTGCAGCACCTTCGATCCATCTTTCCCTGCCGTGCCCACAACCCATGTGGTGAATGTGAATCTTTCGCTGCCGCGCTTTGCTTTCGATCCAGGTTCAAGACACAACTCCGATGGTTCTGTCGGGAAAGAAAGCTTGCTCGAACGCTGTTTTGGGAGCTTCGATTTTTTTGTTTGAGCAGGAAATTTGTGTCTCGGTGTGGTGTTGAAGAGAATTTGTATGTGTGAATCGGGCGTTGCAGTGTTTGCAAGCATAAAGCCTTGCCAACCGCTCATTGTCTTTGATCAGAAATGGATGACCGTCGAAAACCCTGACTGTCGCAACGTTTCAGATCCTGGCGGGGGAGTTTCAGCAGCTCTTTCCGGTTCGTTTACTCGGGCCCTGATCCAGTTTTCAAACGTTTCCCTTCGTTGAGGTGACGCTCAACTTTGTCAAGTTCATCAAGGGATGTTTTGCAGGAATCGAGGGTCGGGGTGTCAAAGAACCTTTGTGCCTATTGCCTTGCTGCTGCTGTGGAGCAATCCGGTCTTGCCCCTTGGTGCACTGCAATGCATCTCCACAAACAAAGGTTGTTGTTGAAAGTGTCAAGAGCCAGCATCTCTCTCCTGTGTGTGCAATTGCGCAGCCAATCCGGCAAGGGTCCTGTGCAGACCAACAGCTGGCAGTCAATCACAACTTTCCCATCAAGGTTGATGAAACCTTCGAACTCCCATTTTGTGTTTGGTTTGTTGATTGTGGATCCGTCAATCTCCACCCGCTTTGTTTCTTGTTTGGGCGTTTTTTCAATTGGCGGGCAGTTTGCTTCTGGCAGCGTGGTGGGCAGCGGCGATTTTATTTGCCAGCAGAATCAGATACTCAGGGCTCTTATTCAAAATGAACTGGGCTTTGTTTTTCTCGCATAGCGCATGCCTCCACCTGTGAGTAGTATGTTATGTAGTGGACAAATCACCACCTGCAAGGGAAAGCCATGAATTACCAAAATAAGGCTACCAGCAATGGTTTTTTCGGTGATGCCAGCCTGGTTACCTCAGCTGGTAGGGCGCCAGTCTGCTGTGCGGGAGGTCGAGGGTTCAAGCCCCAGACCGGACCAACACTCAGGGTCTTAAAATAACTGAGGAGAATGTGCTGCCTTTGTAATTATACCTTCAAATGGTTAGACGTTGAAGTCTTCTCGGATAAGGACTATAAACCGTAGGCCCCGTCTCCTGCATCTTCAGTGTTACATGGTCAGCAGGGGACGTTAAAGAACCCACATACTTGTCGAAAAAGAGTAGTAGGTGTGGTGGTCTATCTTCCTATGCATGGGTGGGGTGGGTTGGTGAGATCAAATATGGACTGATAGCGGCAGCCATAGGCGCCTTTACAAGCTGACGTCCTATCTCACCCAATTGGGCCTGAAAAGCCCCGAGGGGAGTGGCCAATTACAATTACAATTCAAGTCTTTCCCTTGCACGTGGTGTTTGTCGACTACATAACATACTACTAACAATAAATACATGAAAGATACAAGGTACAACAAAAATAAACCATCAAAATATATCATGCATTTAGACGCCAATAATTTATATGGATGGTCTATGAGTCAGTTTATACCCACGGGTGGATTTAAATGGAAGAAAATTGACGATTTCAATCTAAAATGAGCGACAAAAGTGTTGAGACATTTTGCCCTTTTGGAGTACTTAAGGCTCAATCCCACCTAAACTATATGATACACCCCCTTCCCCCAAAACAATGTTGGATTTCCTGTTTCTAGAACTTGCTTCCTTCCTGTGCAACATTGAAAAGGGGGAGTGGGGGTCGCTGTCAATGTAAACGGGATTTGAAATGGAATAAGTGAAATGTTGCAATTAGTACTTGATTCAGTCGACTGTCTCAACCACTTTTGTCGCCCATTGTAGCTAAATACAATGAGAATAGTGAAAAGGGTTTGATATTAGAAGTTGACCTCGAGTGCCCAAAAGAGCTTCATAACTTACACAATGATTATACCTGCAGAGCAGAAAATTTAAGAGTTACCAAAGACATGTTATCCCCTTATTTGTAATGGACTAGGAATACCTGCCGGTAGAGTGGCAACGAGTAAACACTGGGACAGTTGTGTGCTCAGAGAAAAATAAGAAATAACCAGAGTACAGTCGATTTTTTTAAACTGAATGGTTGTTTAAAAAAGCAGTGCAAAACTCACATGTTTTTCTTTGTTTTTAAAATGTCTATAAGAATTAAACTTGTAGGGTAGATTAGAGGTGAAATATGAGTCCCTTGCATTACTTGAGAGAGATCAAACCAACATTGTTGTTAGAAATGAGCATGAATTCAAATGTGACATGTTTGTGTTTTAACATGTACTTAGAACGCAAATCCCACATGCTCTTGTTTTAAAATGTTTTAAGAACAAAACTTGTAACGTAGATTGCAAATGGAAATTCCACTCCGATATCCTATTCCTTGTTTTTTATTTTAATCGTTAAGAACTAAACTTGTAACAGAGATTACAAATGCAAACTTGTGAGAGATTGGAGATGCAAATCTCACATGCTATAGTGTGTCAGAACTTGAATATTTTCTAAGTGTCGAAAACAATGAGATTTCACTCTATGCCCAAGCTCGACAGTCGCTTCTACTTTTAACCCAAGGCAATATTTATAATCGCTTGAGATTTCTAAACAAATAACTTATGTTCTTACGGGAATTAAACGAGCTATTTCGAGGAAATTGGTCAAAACTTCTGACTGCCGGGTATCTAGTTTTTTTAAAACACTTCCCGGCTGCCGGGTATCTAGACATGTCGTTCTTGTGAAGGCTAATGGACGAGCACAAACTAACAGCGACACGTCGTGTGACTCGTGACTTGATTGGAAAGAGGCTTTATATTCCCTCTGATTATGTTTATAGTCAATATATTTGAATATATTCAAGTGTTTTTTTTTTCCTTAGTTATAGTACAAGTGGTTTTGTTTTTTTGGTTATTAAATGGCACGCTGGCCGATCTTGTCAAGGCAATTGACTGTTTTGGCAAGCTAGCCGTTTTCGAGCTGATTTCGATAACTGCCTCGCTGGGCGGTTCTAGCCTTGCTGGGCGATTTTTCAGCCTGCTAGGTGTTAGATTTGTGACACTCTGGCTCCCCAAAACACTAAATTAAAGTACACACAAGAAGACAACGCTCACGAGTGAATAATATCAAAATTGCACTCAACTTTTCCTGCCTAAGCTGGCAATAGCGACCAGCATGTTGTCAATGAGGTCAATGTGGTCATCTTGTTACCGATCAAGATCCTCCTGATGTGATTGGTTTACATAAAAAATACTGCGATGCCATTGGCTAACTCGAAAACAATCACCGATGTCACTCTTACATTACCTTATGGTAACTTTTTTCATTCAAGATTTCGACTCCCTGTACCAAAATCAACTCGCACACACGGCTTTATAATGCTGCCGCCTCGTCACCCTCACGTCCTTGCGAGGGTGGCTCGTTGGCAATAAGGGAAAAATTCACTATTTCAGCAGGAATGGTTCATAAGCTAATACCAACACTTTCTTATAAAAAGAATTACGCATTATATTACAAAAACCTGCAATTATATCTTGCCCTTAGATTGAAGCTTAAAAAGGTACACAGGATTCTTGAATTTGATCAATCACCATGGCTTAAGTTAAGCAGTACATAGACTATAATACAGAGAAGAGAAAGAATGCTAAAAACAGCTTTGAAAAATACTTCTTCAAGCTTATGAATAACTCAGTTTATAGTAAAACAATGGAAAATATCAAGAAGTGTGTTGATGTAAGGCTTGTCACAAACAAAGAAAAATTAATACAAGTTGCTTCCAAACATTCGTAAATACTGACATTTTCAATGAGAATCTCGTTGTGGTTCATAAAATAAAAGAAACACTAACTCTTAACAGACCAGATTATGTTGGAATGTGTATTTTAGATCTTAGTAAAACAGTAATGCACGACTTTCATTACAAGTACATTAAACAAAAGTATGGAACTAAAGCAAAGTTGCTTTTCACAGACACAGATAATATAACTTATGAGATTGAAGCAGAAGATGTATATCAAGACTTTTGGAATGACAAAGAAAAGTTTGATCACAGTGATTATCCTGAAAATAGTCCTTATTTTGACAAAAGTTATAAAGTCATCGCTAAAATGAAAGACAAAGCAGCGGGTATTCCAATTACAGAATTCATCGGACTACGAAGCAAAATGTACTCTTATATCAAAGATAATAAGATAAACAGGAAAACGGAGAAAAGGGATAACACGGTTGTCATCAAGAAGGACATCAAACATGAAAATTATAAGGATGTATTTTTTAATAACAAGCAGCTATACCACAAGATGAAACCATTCCTAGTGAAAAACACCAGATATCCAGTTATGTGTTAAATAAAATATCACTCATGTTTCGATGATAAAAGATACTTGCTTAATAATGGTACAAACAGCCTGGCCTATGGTCATTACAGAATTAGCTAACATCTATAAGTTTTAAGAAAAGTCAATTATGTATAATTATTGCATAAAGGTCTAATTTCATAAAAATAGTAAATTCCACACTGAGCATGATTATTTTCCCTGTACTTTATGCAATCTATTGTTATCCTGTTTGGATATTATTGAGCACCAAATGAATATTCCAGATGATCCAAAAACTACATATGTGAAAACAAATATATAATCAACTAATATAAAAGAATGGGACAATGCAGATGTTAAAGATATTTCAAAACTATTTGTAAGCTTGTTCAAAAAAATGAGACAGAAAAGATAAGATTATTTTCATTGTTCAGTATGTGACATGCTTCTTTACCGTTTTATGTGGTTTGACCATTATCAAACCTTTTTAGAAAACCATTACCAACAAAAGCCCACTGTGGTAATCAAAATGCTTTTACTAACTAAAACTGTACACATAGGCAGAAAATCACATGCTGCTGCTTCAAAATAATTACTGATGTAATTTTGGATCAGTCGTGTCTATTCCCACCACTAAGTTAAATTTAGGATTGAAATTCATTGGCTTTAAAAACCACAAAGTCAAAATTCTTTGTTAAAGAAACTGCCTCTGATTGGTTAAAAAACCTCGGGTGGCCCTGGTTGAAGTCGTTGCACTCTAAGAGCAGCTGTTTGTAAATATCGCCTTCAGGTGTGCAAAATGAAAAAATCGAAAATTCCCAAACTTTGCCAGAATATAGGTTTAGGTGAACTATTTCTGGAAAAAAATACTTTGACTTTGATTAGACTTTTATTTTGCACAAATGACAACAAAGTTTGTTCAAAGGCCTTCACATCAGTTTTCACGGGGTAAACACAGCACATTACTTGAACCATGAAGATTTTCCTTGGGAAAATTGACCAATATCTTGTTTTGACAATCTTACCCTTACTTCCAAACTTCCTACGCTTCCGAATGCATAATATGAAAGGGCATAAAAATTATTTTGACCTTTTCTCTGGCGCTCTAAAATTTCTTAGTTCCAGTAGCCCAAAAATTTTATTCCAGTTTATTGAAGAAGAAACCTTGCTTTTTGGGTGAACCCGACACAATGGCAAGCCATATAGAAAGTGGTGAATTTGAACCATGAATTTTGCCTCGTCAAAATCGGAGAAATTCTGGAAAGTAATAAAAAATCTCTAAAATATTTAGTTTGTGGTAGAATTGGGCAAATTGGATATAAACACGTTTGTAAATATGTCTTCTTTTTAGTAACATAAGCAATGTTCACATTTACCTTTTTGTTTTGTTTTAGCATCGGTTCAAGTAATCTGTTGTGTGGACCCCATGACAACTGATGTGAAGGCCTCAGAGCTGACTTTGTTGCTGTTCATGCAAAATAAAAATCTAATCTAACTCAAAGTATTATTTCCAGAAATAGTTCACCTAAATCTGTATTCTGGCAAAGTTTTGGAATTTTCGATTATTTCATTTTGCACACCTGTAGGTTATACTTATGGGACAGCCGTTCTTAAATAACAAAAAGTGTTAGTTCTTGGCTTAATAGGTTTCAGCGATCTCCACTGGTTACTGAGAAAAATATAGAACCGGTATTTCCGGGAATTGTTAAGTTGGCTAGGTGCCAGACAAATTTAGCAAAACTGTGTTGGTTACATGACCTAGGGAAAATGAACGCAAATCATCTTTTGTAAAAACAATTAAACTGGGTTGGGGTTATGAGTGCAACTATATGATGAAAAAGCCTAATTCTGGAAAATGTACTGGTAGCCCCAGCATATATACCACTCAACTAGCACTTGGCATTGCGAAAATTTATAAATATATGGTCAATACAGCTTTGAAAAGATCTGGTGTCCTAAGTAGCTTCAAAATATCAAGACTAAATCCTTCAGACTGAACTTAGAGTATTAATATTGGTATCACCCATTATTACGCATCTTTTCTTGGATAAATATATGCTATGTAAAGTCACTTCCAATCTATCCAGAAAATCAAGATTAGAGGAATTAGGTGGTTTGTAAATTACGCCAATAATCATATCCTGAGTCTCAATCCAGATGTTTTCAATATGATCAATTTTCAAATCATTTCTAATACAAAATGTATAGCTTGATTTACAAATAATGCAACACCTCCACCTATTGAGTGAATGCAATTATCACTATCACCTGGAATCTGGAAAGAATTTGCATTTGTTTGTGCAGTGAACCATGTTTCAGAACATCCAATTACATAAAAGAACAGGATCGCACAAGTTTTGATTCGTCTGCATTTAACAAACGTTAATGGAAAAGACAAACAGAACACAATGAAATAAAACTGAGTCACGATTGATACAGATACCCATTCATATATAATTTACCATTGTGGAACCTAGGTCTGTTTCCAGCTTCGTATCCCTCCTTCATGACGGACCTCAGTTGTTTCTTTCTCTCACGATCTTCGCAAATTAAGTCCTCTGAAATTCCAACATCGTTCTTCAAACCTCTCTTCTTCTTAATGCTTGCAAAACACTCTGGTCTGTAAAGGAACTTGGCAAGAATTGCTCTTGGAGAACAATCTTCCATTCTAACCCCGTTCCTATGTGCATTCTCAATAGTTGGCTAGACATTTATGTCACTGCTAATACTGATGGCATTTAAGTTTACAATACGATCTTCTCCAGCACTCTCTGGTCTATTGTAGAAGCGGAGATTTGAATCTCTTGAGTACCTTTCAAGGGAAACCAACCTTTCATACCCATTGCTGGCGTTTTTGAGAACTTCTTTGGATCATTTTCCATACGTTCAATTCTGCAGTTTACATCGTGTGTGCCACCAGTCACTTTATCTGTAAACTCTTGCTGCTCAAAACATCGTTCTTCAGCAGTTAGAGATCATAATGTATTTTGGCTTGACTTTCTTTAATTTCTTTGATATCTTGGCATAGACTGTACAGAGTACTTCTTACATAGGTTTCAAATTCATCTTCTTCCCCTTTTTTCCCTTTTTTAGACCTTGTAATACTATTTTGTTCTTAGCTGACTGAATACATGGCCATATTGATTGACCACTAACCCCATTTTTTCTTCCGTTAATATCCTTTAGCACATAATCCTACTTCACTATATCCCTTAGTATATACATTACTTGCAAAAAATTTCGAACAATTTTAATTTCGGATTAAAAGTGTCTGAAAATAAAACTGTCCAAACTTTTTACAGTACAGTATAAAATTCTTAAGTACTTTCTTGGGCGACACCATCACATATATTTAACTCAATATACATGGTATAGCTAGAACTCAAATTAGGCTTTAGTCGTTCTTTATATCACTGCAAAAGAAAACTATTCTTGCTTTTTCAAAAAAAAACATAATGTGCAAATCAATTTCTTTTTGCATGCATAAATAGTTATATTTTTGAGCCAAGCTCAGTGGCATTCCCAGTACCAGTTGTGCCAGTCCTCTTCTGCTTCATCATCAATCATGAACGAAACTGACACGTCCTCTTCATTGTCACTAGCAAGTGATTCTTCTTCATCTGTAGTTGATTTGTCAAGAAGCTCGTAGTTCTTTTCAATAAGTTCTTTCAGATGGTGAAGAAGAGACCACTTGCTGGTGTCAATTTTAAGGGTGGCTCGGAGGTTTTATTTTCAGACACTATTTTAAACTGTAAAACCTTGAGGGTGCAGTAAAATTATCATTTTCACAGATGTTGTTTCAGTCTATATTTATATTTTATAGGCAAAAATCTACTCATGCTGTGTTTCAGCAAAGTGTCCGGAATTTTTCTCCGAAATGAGATAAAATGTGTCCGAAAATTAAACATGTGAAATTTTAATGTCCAAACATTTTGGCAAATAATGTATGTTAATTCTTTTTAGCCTCAACACTGAACTGGTATTCGAGAGTACTGATTGAGAAGCCTGCAAGACAATGTGCTACTGTGCTATGAACTACCCCTGTTGATATACAATATTAATTTTACCTTATTAACTGATACAGTACCTCCCTATTAAACTCCATCATGCGCAGCAACTTTACACCATAAAGGACACTCATCTAATAGAAAAAAGGAACAAATTATTGAACTTTGAAGACAAAGTGTTGAGTTACAATGAAATGTTCTCTCGTGTACCAAACTTACACTGTTACAGCAAAAATAAGGACAAATTAAACTTTAACTCAGTTACAACCTCAGGTATCAAAATAGGTCCGCAATGCGTACATGTGTGGCTTACTAGACCACGTGACAGGCGCTCGACTCTCGTGGACAAATAAATAAATAAATCTGTTCTCAGCATAATGTGGCTATACACTTCGTGTAAGCCACATAATAAATCAAGTTGATACATATTCCAGACTACACTTAGAGAAAGAAAAGCATTTTTAGCCATACTAGCTTGTTTTCATTCTCTCAGTGAGTGACCAAATGAGAAACATGGGCAAGGCACCATAATTTTCTGTTCCCATTTCATACCCGGCCTAGTTAATTCACTTGCAGCAGTTGTTGACATATTTTCACAAGAAATTTCAACCCACGTTTTCCAACAGATTCATGCAGGCACGTGCAATGAATGTGTTACGAAAAATTATTGCGTGACTCGCGTTACTGTCTGGAAGTGTCTAGAATCTTCTGCATATTTAATTAGTGTTTTATCATCGTCATTCTGCAATTCTATTTTAAGCCGTTTGCATATGTCGCTGTGAATAGTTTTCATTGTAATGTTTCTTTATTTAGTCGAGCCGGAAAGTTCTAGAATTTTATGTTGTGAAGTATATAAGCCCATCGGTGTAGCTTTGGAGTTTCTCTTAGAGAGAAGTGTGTTTGTTGAAGTAAGTCTGAGAGCTGAGAGCTGAGAGTAGTTGGCGGAGGCCGTGTTTATTGAAGTTGACAGAGGTCGTTTATACATTTGGCGGAGGCCGTGTTTATTGAAGTGTGACAGAGGTCGTGTACATTTGGCAGAGGCCGTGAGTATCGAAGTTTGACGGAGGTCGAGTATAATTTTATAAGCCTAGTGTGAGCTTATTGTGAAGCCTTGTGCAGAGTTTACTACATTTCGTTTGGAATAAATAACCTTGTTGCTGTTCCGACAACCCTGCGTTCTGTTTAGTCTACAAACAACCCACTTCTCACGTCACAACACAATCGAACTCGTAACATTGGGGGCCTGTCCGGGAGTGAGCGAGTGAGTTAAAGAGTGGAATTCAAGGAACTGTTTGTTGTCTACCGTTAACCAGGAAAGGATCACAACTTCGAAGAAAGTAGCTTTGCTATGAAAGCGAGTGATACGAGTGGAAGAGTATCGGGATTTTAACGCTGTGAAATGGAGAAATTTATTCAACTTGGTAAAGAGTTTGGTCTGGAAGGAGCTGAGCTGCTTGCATTCGTTGAGAAACATAAAGAGGAAGAACGTGAACAACAAAAGTTGGATGATGAGAGAAGGCGAGAAGATGATGAAAAACAAGAACGACTTAGGCAGCTTGAAGAAGAGAAACAAGAGAAATTGAGGCGGCTAGAAGAACAAAGAAGGCGGGAAGATGAAGAGAGAGAGGAACGACGCCGAAGAGATGATGAAGAGAGAGAAGCAAGACGCCAGGAGCGAGAACTGAGGAAATTGGAAATGGAAGCTGATATCCTGAAACAGAAAGAGGCCGCCGAGGCTGCTAAAAGGGAGCACGAATTAGAACTTGCGCGGTTAGGGAATCTTGACGATCGTCCACGTGATAGAGAGGAACGAGCTAAAGCACCGAAACTTCCAGCGTTTGTGGATGGTAAAGATGATTTGGACGCGTATTTACAGAGGTTCGAGAGATTTGCTGAGACAGCCAAGTGGAAAAAAGATGGATGGGCATCGAAGCTTAGTGCTCTGTTATCCGGTCGAGCACTTGAAGTGTACTCACGTCTATCTGAAGCAGCAGCTAAAGATTACGATAGAGTGAAGATCGCGTTGATGAAGAGATATGACCTCACAGAAGACGGCTATCGTCGCAAATTCAGAGCATCTAAACCGGAAGTTGACGAAAGTCCGGAGCAGTTTATTGTGCGATTGGACAGATACCTGTTACGATGGCTAGAGCTTTCAGATACTGAGCAAACCTTTGAGGGCCTAAAAGATTTAATTGTGAAAGAACAGTTTATTGATTCCTGTCCCAAAGATCTGGCCATTCACCTACGAGAACGGGCACCTGAAACCCTGGCGAAGATTGCAAAAATCACTGACCAGTACTTAGAGGCTCATGGCAAGCATTTATTTAGCCCAGTGAGCAGGAAGCCGGCAGTACAGCATGAAAGGGACGAACCCAAGAACACACAGTTTAATACAACACCCCTCCAGTGCTTCAAGTGTAACGCTCGCGGTCATAGAGCTATCAACTGCCCAACCGTGACAAGAAGATGTTTTCTGTGTGGCAAGCAGGGACATGAAGCTAGAAATTGTCGCTCAAGTACAAGAAGGCTAGGAGGACAAAGTAGGGATGGTAACCCTGTGCACCGTGGTCAAGTCAGTGCTAGTTGTTTAGTTCAGCCACCAGAAGTTAAACCTTCAGCAGAAGAAGTTAAGTCCTATATCCAAGATAATAAGCTTGTGTTGGCTTGTGGTAAGAAGATTCCGTTGCTGAGTAGTGCCTGTGTTAAACCGTTGTCTGGAGTAAGAAGTAAAATGCCTGTTGTGAAAGGAAGAGTTGGAGAGAAATCCGTTGATGTCCTGAGAGACACTGGTTGTAGTGGAATAGTTGTAAAGAAGGATCTTGTGTCCGAGGATCAGTACACTGGCGACTTTAATGTTATGCTGCTCATCGATAACACAGCAAGGAAAGTGCCCATTGCGAAGATTGAAGTTGACACACCCTATCTCAAGGGCCAAGTGGAAGCGCAATGTCTCCCTGATGCGGTTTACGATTTGATTGTTGGTAATGTACCGGGCGCGAGAGCTGCTGACGACCCAGATCCAAGCTGGCAAGATCATGTGCAAGAGGCGTGTGCAGTAACCACAAGAAGTCAAGCAAAGAAGGCCGGAGAACACATCCCGCTGAAGGTACCGGCTGCCAAAGAAAGTCCTGTTGTTGATAGAGAAAAGCTCAAACAAATGCAACGTGATGACGAGAGCTTACAGAAATATTGGGAGCAAGATGATGTAGTTGTGAGAGGCCAGACCGAGAAGTCGTTTGAAGTGAAAGGTGGAGTTCTTTACCGTGTTTACAAGCACCCTTATGTCAATGGTGGTAAACCCCTGAAGCAAGTTATGGTTCCTGCGCAGTTGAGAAACCGAATAATGGAACTAGCGCACGGATCGATCATGGGAGGTCACATGGGAATAAAGAAAACGGCAGATAAAATCCAAAGTGCATTCTATTGGCCGGGTATTCAAGGGGATGTCACTCGTTATTGCAAGTCCTGTGATGTATGTCAGAAGACAGTTAACAAGGGTTCCGTACCGAAGGTTCCCCTGGAGAAGATGCCATTAATTGACAAGCCGTTTAAGAGAGTAGCAATCGATCTGGTTGGTCCTATTAGTCCCCCGAGTGAAGGCGGTCATAGATATATATTGACATTGGTTGACTTTGCAACCCGTTATCCTGAAGCTGTTCCGCTCAAGAATATCGACACGGAAACTGTCGCAGAAGCATTAGTGGATATTTTTAGTCGTTTGGGAGTGCCTGAAGAAATCTTGAGTGACCTCGGTACGCAATTTGTATCAGAGTGTATGAAGGAAGTGACGCGGCTGTTGAGTATTAAACAGCTCACTACGACGCCTTATCACCCCATGTGTAATGGCCTGACGGAAAAGTTCAATGGAACTATGAAGAGCATGCTGAAGAGATTGTGTAGCGAGCAGCCGAGACAGTGGCACCGTTATATTAACCCGTTATTGTTTGCATATCGTGAAGTCCCTCAAGAGTCTACTGGTTTTTCGCCGTTTGAGTTGTTGTATGGAAGAGCCGTTAGAGGTCCGATGTTTATCCTTAAAGAGCTTTGGACGAAAGAGCTGGAGGAACCTGAAGTGAAGAACAGCTACCAGTATGTGTTTGAGCTACGCGAGAATCTAGAAGATACCCTCAAGCTTGCGCACACCGAGCTTCAGAAAGCCCAAGTTAAAGGGAAGCATTACTACGACCGCAAGGCTAAAGTCAGGAAGTTTGAACCAGGAGATAAAGTGTTAGTGCTGCTACCGACTGACCATAACAAACTTCTAATGCAGTGGAAAGGTCCATTTGAGGTTAGTGCTGTAGTGGGTCTCAATGACTATAAAGTGCGTGTCAAAGGAAAGGAGAGAGTTTACCATGCCAATTTACTGAAGAAGTATTTTGAGCGAGAGAATCCAGCACCCGTAGGAGCAGTGGCTGTTGAAGAGAACATTAATGATCGTAAGAACGACGACGTTAAGAGTGAATTAGAAATACTGGATCCTGTAGACGATGTTGATTTTCTGGAGATTGGTGGATATGTCGCTAAAGAGTCAATCAAAGATGTGGCTACTGGAGATAACCTTACTGATGAGCAAAGAGCAGAGTTGTTTACACGCTTGTCAGATGCTGGAATAACTTAAGAAACATTGGACTACCTTCTCTTAGTACTACTTAAGTAATTTTTCGTTGTTAGTAGAAATTTAGGAAATTTCTTCTCGAGAGGGGGTTATGTTACGAAAAATTATTGCGTGACTCGCGTTACTGTCTGGAAGTGTCTAGAATCTTCTGCATATTTAATTAGTGTTTTATCATCGTCATTCTGCAATTCTATTTTAAGCCGTTTGCATATGTCGCTGTGAATAGTTTTCATTGTAATGTTTCTTTATTTAGTCGAGCCGGAAAGTTCTAGAATTTTATGTTGTGAAGTATATAAGCCCATCGGTGTAGCTTTGGAGTTTCTCTTAGAGAGAAGTGTGTTTGTTGAAGTAAGTCTGAGAGCTGAGAGCTGAGAGTAGTTGGCGGAGGCCGTGTTTATTGAAGTTGACAGAGGTCGTTTATACATTTGGCGGAGGCCGTGTTTATTGAAGTGTGACAGAGGTCGTGTACATTTGGCAGAGGCCGTGAGTATCGAAGTTTGACGGAGGTCGAGTATAATTTTATAAGCCTAGTGTGAGCTTATTGTGAAGCCTTGTGCAGAGTTTACTACATTTCGTTTGGAATAAATAACCTTGTTGCTGTTCCGACAACCCTGCGTTCTGTTTAGTCTACAAACAACCCACTTCTCACGTCACAACACAATCGAACTCGTAACAGAATGAGTTATTGTGGAGTGGGAATTTGGCGTAGCCTGCAAACAGGTTGAGTCCATTTGTGTTTTTCCGGGAGACAGTCACATCAATTTGCTCTCTCAGTGGCTGCAGTTGGTGTGGACCATGGACCATTTTGTCACTTGCTCATTTGAGCTCACTTCCCTTTATACATGTGGTGGTAAAAAGGCCTCTGAATGTTAAACTAATGATAGTATGAGAGGCGATCAAAGATCACGAAATGCGTTCGAACATTAGGGTGGAGATAAAGTAGAGAAGATGTGTATAAAATCTTAACTAAAGAGGCTTCATAGCTGATTTTGGAGGACAAGTAAGGAAACCATTTATTACAATTATCACACCATTGTTTGTATCATACGCTAAGTAGTAATAGAGGTATTCGACAAATAGAAGCCATAGAAGCCTCCTTTTGCCAAAATAAAGCCGCCACCAAAAAATGAAGGCTGATAGCTTTATTTTAGCAAAAGGAGGCTTCTATGAGGTGGTATTTGGTCGAATGCGTCTATTACTACTCCAACCAGCCAACCTGCGGGCAACCACCAGCAAGCTGGCGAATTAGAGGGAGGGGTGCAGGGGGTAGATGGCAAACCAAGGCAACCAGCTTGGCCCACACCAACAAGGTGCAAAAGAAGGCAATCACCCTGGCCCGTGCCCACCTATTAGAGGGGGGCACCCAAGGGGGAGATGGACGTGCACACTGCAATGCTGTGGTGGAGCGAGGAAAGGGGATTGGAACTCTCAGAGTGCGGGGAAGCAGCATTGAGGGAAATCTGAAAAAGTTGGGAGACTGGGAAAAGCTGGAGAAACTAGGAAGTGAATGTGGGGGAATTCTTCAAGCAGATGGAAAATGACAAGGCGGAGCTGAAGCGTCTTGTGGGGAGCTGGAAGGTTGGGAGAAGGAAGCCAAGAGGGCTGCAACCAGACCGGTGGAAGGGGAAAGGTGGGAAATGGAAGGAAGTCCAGAAGGAAGTGGTCACCATCTGCTGCGACCTCAGCTGGGAGGGGGGAAGACAGAATCAAGCAGATTCTGGAGGAAGTGAAAGAGCAGCGGCGAACCATTTAGAGAAGAGCCTCCTCAATGTACATGGCGAACCAAACTCGTCAACCTGCACCCAACTGGAGGAGAAGCTCAACTATTAGAGGGAGGGCACCTGAGGGAACCATGGCAGCACAGCCAGCCCGCACATTAGAGGAAGGTACCCCTCAGGTACCCATGGATCTGGACCAGACTCGTCAACCCACAAGAAGCCCATGCCCCCTATTAGAGGGAGGGCAACTGAGGGAACCATGGCAGCACAGCCAGCCCACCTATTAGAGGAAGGTGCCCCTCAGACAAAGGCGCACTGTCAAGAAAATTTTTCCACAAGGTATATAGTGCCTGAAAGGATCCTCATGTACGAGGAACTCTTGGCCAGGGCGAATGCCAAGTTGGAAATGCTCTTGGAAGAGTATTGAGCGCCTGAAAATAGCCCCATACATGAGGAAATCTTGGCATAAAAACATCAAAAACAGAGACATCATCCTTCATTACAAAAACGAGGGTTCCCAAGCTCAAAAATGGTTGAACCAGCAAGAAGCAAAAAGGTTGGAATTACACGACATCCAAAGGCCAAGCACAGAGTGGAGCTTTCTAAACTTCTTCAACCTCAACGTCAAAGCGGTGCTTGATCCCCACTGCTGGTCGGAACAGGTCCATTGCCTGACTGGCTGCACAACCTTCCACATGGGTGCTCGATGATAGTATTGGACACCTACAGGGTCAACATCTGTTTGTGGCGCTGCATCGCAGTGCACCAACGAGCAACAGTGGATCAACAGCAGTAGCTCGGCAGCTTGCGGAAAGTTTCTTTGGCGCCCCCATCAACGATTGCCGCAAAACATCTCTTGACGACCTGGACAAGGTTGAGCGGCATCTCAATGCAGGGAAAGCCCTTGGGGCTTGGCTTGGGATCCGTGTTTACAAGCCGGAAAGGGGTGAAGCAGGAGACGTGGTTTGGCACCTCTGCCGAAACTCCCCAGCAAAGGTGCAAAACATTCTGACACTTACTGTTTTCAACAGGCATGCGTTTCTTATCAAAGACATCGAACGGTTGGCAAGAATTTACACCTGCCTGCATGCTCACACCAGGTTCACACAAGCGAGTCCTCTTCAACACCACACAGCAACCTGTTCCAAAGACACGTGCATCTGCTATCCAAACGAAGATTGCTTAAAAAGATTTTCGGGAAGGGTACAGACCTCAGGAGATCCAGCGTTACAAACTCGTTCAGGAGTTGTCTCCTTTGCAAAAGAAAGCAATTGAAAAGTTTGTTGTTGGCAAAGGAATGGTCCACAGAGGAGATGCCGCGCAATATGGAGGGTTTCTCGGAATGTTGGCTTCCATTGGGGTACATCTTGCCATGTTTGGTTGAAGGGGTGCAAATAAATCTGCCATGCCACTCACACTGGTCGCTCCCTCCCCCACTGCCACTGAAAAAAGGGGGAAGAGGTATGCACCTAAACCCCCCTCCTTTCTTTTGGCGATGGGGGGATTACAAAAAAAACTGAAGTTTTGCAACGTGCCACTTTCCAACACTGACCTGGTTAATTGGTGTCGTTATCTGAACCACCAGATCAAGGGGGTGTTCTCACGAAATGAGATCAAACCTTTGGAACATTCCCCCTGCATCTTCAACCTTGATGATCTCAGCAACTTGAGCACTCATTGGGTCTGTTGCTGGAAAGGGAAAAACATCAAATATTTCAATTCTTTTGGGATGCCACCTCCTGAGTGGGAGCAAGAGATGCGTAAAACGGCTGGGAAGACTTTCGTCTGCAACAACAACCAAATTCAGGTGATTGAGAGCATGTGCTGCAGGCCAGTTTCCGAGACAAAAGGTTTTCTGGTGATGTTCACAAAAACGAACGCGTTGTCAAAAATTATTTCTTGTAACCCGTGTGAAAAACCAGAATTTTCCCATTCGATATACGTGGATATGGAGGTCTACTGGGTGAAAGACAAGCGCAAGACCCCAAATGCACCAGGGACTAACCATGTGGTCACAACAAAGAACGGCAGAAAGATGCTTAAGGTAAAGTGCGCCATTTGAGGGATAACAAAAACCCGTTTTTTGCCAGGTGTCATGGAAAGTTTGGTTTTTAGGATTGAATTTGTTAAGGTGTTATATTATCATTGCTTATTCCCCATAGGATCAGCTTATGAAATTGTATTTATTCTGGTAGCAACTATTATGCAACCTTTTATGGTGTAACCTGTTTTGTAATCAATCTTTATCCAATAGCTTTCTTTCCCTTTCTCTCATTTTACACTTTGCGTTTGCATATTCAAGGTTTTGGGGTTAAAACGTGGGTGAAGTTTTTTCTGCGTTTAGAAGAACGTCACGTTGAAGTGTAGTTGCGAGTGAGATTAGAAAGTAGCAGGAACATGTCCGGATCCAAGCACATTTTCATTACTGAGAAGCCATCAGTAAGCCATTCCTAAATACATGACAAAGAGCCATTTGCTGGGGAACGCGAGAGCTAAATAGCTGGTCGAAGCAATCGAAGGACAAGAGTAAAGTTCTGTCAAAGGGGGCCACTGGAAACTGGACAGCTGGAGTAAACCCGAGAAGACAAGTTGAAGAATACCAGACTGCGTGAAGACGTAATCAGAAGAAGTAAGTTAAAAGTGGAAGTGATAACAGGAGTTTGGTTTGTGGTGTGTTTCAAATGTTGGTGGAACATTGTTGGGGTCAAAAACAAGGATAAGGACTTCAGATGCAGGGTGAACTGAACTGAACTAAACTACTAAAACGCGTTTTTTTTTTTGTTAAGGAATATTCTTGTAAATAATTATTGAGCTTACTGTATTATCATTAGTAATCCTATTTTAAGAATGTTATTTTTAGAGTAATTGTTGTATTAAATACTTGTAGACTTATGTATTGTTGTTGCATGTTTTCTCGTGTTTGTTTATGCTTAGTGTTCTTGTTCAGTGTTAGAGAGTGCCCACCTTTGTGGCACGGTTGTGTCACACCGGGTGAAGGGCGTCAATACACTGAATACAAAAAACAAGGCAGTTCATGCAGTTGGACTAATTGGTTGAAATGGAAAGGCCTAGTTTCTTGAGTTTGCGCTCTTTGCAGGGTGTTCAAGTGCTGAAAAGGGGGACATTTTCGAAAAAAATATAGGATGGAGGTCTACTGCCTGAAAGACAAGTGCAAGACCCTGAATGTGCCGGGCACTGGCCGTGTCGTCTCAACAACGAATGGTACAAAGATGCTCAAGGTGAAGAGCGCAGTTTGTGTTATAACCAAAACCCGTTTTTTACCTTGAAAAAAAAAAAACGGTGAAGGGCACTGGGTGCTGGGAAGTTTTTTGGGGTTCCAAACTTCAGCCCGAAACTGGTTAGATCTTTCGTGAAAGCAGCTCCAAAAGGGAACTCTCCAAATCGGGTTGGGTGCTCACAAAAAATCTTGCTGAATACAGTACAGCCCAAAAATAATGCACGCGCAAGAACTTCTTTTTGCGTCCGCAAGCCGGCTACTTCTTGTGGCTTCTTGCTGTATATGGCTCGCTTGGAGTTCTTGTTTGGTCGCTACGTTTTTGGCTGCATTTTCCCGTATACAGGCAAATTGAAACGTACCCATTACCGCAAAACGACAAAGGTTCACCCAGAGTTGTAAGGTGGGGGATAGCAAGGTCCGGTTTTCACTTTTTCCCCTTGTACTTTGACAATTTCAATAGTTTCACCCATCAGAATATGGGCCACTTCTGTCTACACTCCGTTGTCCCTACAACAAAGGTTTCCACGAGCTGCTTATGCAAAACAGCTTTTTCTATGTGTTGTGCTTTTTTCGTGGTTTCTGTTTCGGTAGTTGCAACATATTTAAAATTGTGCAAAAAACAAGTTCAAAACGAGTTGTTGTGCAAATGCCACCTCAGATCACTTGTGTGCCCGACTTTGAACACCTGGTTAGTGCCAAAGTAAGTGTCAAAGGTGATGTGGTGAGCGACGTAGAAGCCTGGTATCTTCATGGAGATATAGCGGGGTGCACATCCTTAAATGTCCATTTCATCACCGTTGTCAAGGTAGAATTCCTCATTCGCATCTGTTGCCACTTCAATTATAGTCAATAAAAGATCAAATATTTTTCAGGGAAAAATTATATATCGTAACCCTGAAGGAGATGAGCATGACCTTTTTGGTAAGACATCTAACAGTGACTGCATTTGCTGCAAGTGATAATTTTTGTGCACGTCCCCCAAATTCACAAAACAGAGCTTCCCAAAATTCTCCCAAATCAAGCTCTTTGTGAACTTGGTCCCAACTGAGGTCCGCCCTCTTGTGAAGTATTGCACAGATTATGAAAAAAGCTCGGGGCAGAGTATTCGAAAAAACTCTGTAAGTTATGTACCAAGGGCTTCTGTTGCCGTGCACCTGTCTCCTCTTGCTTTGCTGGCTTGGTTTGCCATGGGTACCTGAGGGGTACCTTCCTCTAATGTGCGGGCTGGCTGTGCTGCCATGGTTCCCTCAGGTGCCCTCCCTCTGATAGTCGGACTTCTCCTCTGGTTGGGTGCAGGTTGACAAGTCTGGTTTCCCATGTACATTGAGGGGGCTCTTCTCTAAACGGCCAGCCACCGCTCTTTCACTTGATTCTGTCTTCCCCCTCCCAGCTGAGGTCCCAGCAGATGGTGACCACTTCCTTCTGGACTTCCTTCCATTTCCCACCTTTCCCCTTCCACCGGTATGGTTGCAGCCCTCTCGGCTTCCTTCTCCCAACCTTCCAGCTCCCCACAAGACGCTTCAGCTCCGCCTTGTCATTTTCCATCCGCTTGAAGAATTCCCCCACATTCACTTCCTAGTTTCTCCAGCTTTTCCCAGTCTCCCAACTTTTCCCCTTGGGGTGCCCCCCTCTAATAGGTGGGCCCGGGCCAGGGTGATTACCTTCATTTGCACCTTGTTGGTGTGGGCCAAGCTGGTTGCCTTGGTTTGCCATCTACCCCCTGCACCCCTAACTCTAATTCGCCAGCTGGCTGGTGGTTGCCCTCAGGTTGGCTGGTTGGAGTAGTAATAGAGGCATTCGACCACCTCATAGAAACCTCCTTTTGCCAAAATAAAGCTATCAGCCTTCATTTTTTGGTGGTGGATTTATTTTGGCAAAAGGAGGCTTCTATGGGGTGGTATTTCTCGAATACCTCTATTACTACTTGATATATTTCAAGTAAACAGTTGCACCGTTTTTCAGCAAGATGTGTTGTGTACTGTTTCTACCCATTATGTGCTAATTACTTTAAACGTGAACTAAGAAAAAAATAAAAATCTAGGGTTTTATTTATATGCAATGCCTTTGGTGTGTAGTGTGGGCAAGCAAGCGAGATTCATAGTCAGTTTAGCAAGTCTTGTAATTATATTCTGTTGCCATGATGGACTCTGGAGAACATTGACTTGCATTAAATGTGGTCTGTTTTGAATCTAGCGCTTATTTTGAGTTGTTCCTTTCGTTTCTATCCTTTGCAATAAGCGGCTGTTTGACAGGCTATAAAATCTGCATAAGAAGTAAACATTTTATCATGTCTCTTCAAAAATGTTCATTACAATATTTCGTGACTTTGAAGGAAACAATGATGACAATAATAATAATAATAATAATAATAATAATAACAACATTAATTTCATTAATTTATATGCACTTTTTAACATACAGTTATCAAAATTATTATTATTATTATTATTATAAAAGCACAATGTGAAGGAAAGAAAGGAAAGTGCCTTTTTCAATCAGATTCAGAATGATTTACCATTGTCTGCAAATTCAAAGGACTTTTCCCCGAAAACCACCCTAGACCAACCATTTGTTCAAGTCATTGTGCTACTCTTTGATGTGATCAGTAAGGTTATGTTGACCCAGGCTTTTAGATTTTAACAAATTCAATCTGGTTTCTACGTTTGCTCGAACAACAGCCAAGTACAATAAATTGCCAAAAACAGCTATCAAATAGAACTACCAAATACAATTATTGCCAAATACAAAACTCACAGAAGTGATACACATCTCAACATCTGTTTTACTTTGATGCATGAATGAATTGGCCAATAGAGCCTTTTATTGTTTTTCTGCATGAACAAACCAAGCCATCTTGAACAAAGTTGTTGAGAAAATTGGGCCCCAAAAGCGATGACTTCCTAAATTCAACATTAATTAATGGGCTAGGGTAAGGAGAAGTTACTTCTCGTAATAATGTTGAGCCACTCATACTTGAGAACAATTTTTGGACACCAAGAGGTCTGTTTTCTTATAAGTAGTTTTGTCCACAGTTTGAGGGTGCAACATTTATCAATCAGTTTTTGGACTACAGTGCACAGCAGTCACACCACAGAATAACATCATTAGTTTGAAAAGTCTTCCCTCTACATCCCAAGGGTTAATCACAAGGCACACGGAATCTCTGCTGCTGAATTTAACCATCTAGAAACGACGAAAAAATTGTGCTTTTGTTCCTTTCGTTTTTTTTCTCATCAACATCCATGTATACTACACTGTACATGTATTCACATGTGAATATGTTACCTGATGGAATTTCTTGTTGACATTAAGGTATTTCTCCATGTCTTTCTTTGTTAGAACATTCAATAGCCTTCCATCTATCATTTGAGACTCAAATGCTGAGGAATACTGCTTGAGTCCCAGGTCCTTTAACCACACATGGGACACCCACAGGTGGTCTATTGAAGAGATCTCTGGGTACTTTCTGCAAAAGAACAAGAAATGAATATCTAACCTTACTTAAAAAGGTAAGAAAGGATAGACAGGGGATGGGACATTATAAATAAATGGAAACCAAGGTAATCATCCTTTAAGATTAAGCAATATTAATGCACTTTTTTGGTCTATTCTAGAATAGAAATGCGATGGACTGGATAGTAATTGTGTTTATTTGGGGATCTGAATTCCATCTTCTCAACAAACCGAATAAACAGACTGAATAAGGTTTTATCAAAATGTGAAGAGTGAGCACTTCTTTGTGCAAAACATTTGCTGGGAAATTGTGTACCACCTGCCAAGCACTGGAAGTTAGTTTAAGACGATTTGTCCACTGTATTATGTGCACAAAGAGTATTGTTTTCAGAACATGCCTTCCTAAACCAGAACAGGAATAGCAGAATAGTCCCATAACATGTGCCTCTTGCACAGCAGGTACACAATAATTGTACCTACAAACTATAATTCACAAGAGTTAAGCAAAAGCAATAGGCCACTTCTGAATTACCTTAGGACTCTTTTTCAAAGCGAGTCTTGGTGCTCATCCTTTCATATGCAAATCAATTTTCATTCACACGCAAATTTAATTCATTTTCATAAGAATGAAATTTGAGTTGAAATAGTATAACATCTGTTTTTTGGCTAGGGAAATTCCCATGATTGGCAACGGAGTGAGAGCTTTAAACAGAGGCCAAGTATGTTTAAGGACAACAAGTGTTTGTCCACACATGCAAAAGTATTGTTGATTTCAACAAAAATTTATTTCTGGCTGGAAACACCGTTGATCATTTGGTCTTGTTAATTCATATGGCACGATACAGTCTTAAATGCAAAGTTGTATTGACTTAGACTAATTTGTATATTAGGGTTGTTTATACTGGTTTTATATGATATGTGAACGGTTACAATGAACTTGTGTAAAATTTGACAAATTTAATTTTGCTTTCAAGATGCTTTTCACACCATTCCTTGATGGGAAACCAAATCCTTTGGCATTACATGTTTTTTTAAGACCAAACACAGCCGACCAGCAAACATAGCACATGACGTTTGGCCCCCAAACTTCCTTGAAACCCAACATCGCTTATTTTGAAGTTTGACAAGTGGGTGGGTTAGAAGGCAGAATGATGTATTTAAAAAGTGCTTTCAGGCTCTCTCTCTCTCCCCCCATTTTCCTGTCTAAATTGCCACTGTTTTGCACTCGCCCTCTTTATTGCTCATCTCCACTAACTGAGAGCGTGGCACAGGCTAAAAGGTAAGGTGTGGTGAAGTAGCTCATCCTATGATTGGGAGTAGCATGCAAAGCTTGGTTGCTGCATTTCCATGCTGATATCAACTGCTCATGAATGGAGAAAAATATAACGAAATTAATGTGTTATTCAGAACATTGGGTCATGAATGTCTGTTTCAGTCTGAGATGAAATGACACAGTATGACACGGTATGTACATGTACAAGCTACCATCTGCAAGTTTCCAAACAAATGCCCTGGCTGCCACAATGATGTAAAATAGAACATCTTCTGTGATGTCCTAACAAGCAGCCTCTATGACAGTGACATACAAATGGATCTACTTGGTAATAAACTATTTCATTTCACTAAAATCAAAACTGAAATATGTATGCAAGACTTTGGTTTTATCAATGGAATTGATAATGTCAGAGCTCTGACGAAGGGCTAGTGTTAAAAATGTCAGCTCTTAGAAGCACTGTACAGTGGTTCATTTACATTATCAACTCTGTTGATGAAACCAAATCCTTGTGTTTTACTCCTCAAATGATGAAGCAGTAGTTTCTTTAGAAACTACCACCTTTATTATTATCAAATGGTACATGCTCTTATTGTGGAAAGCATGGACCTAGCAAGAATGTCCTGCTAAAGATGAAAAAGAATTAATACCCTGACTATGGCAAGGTATGCAAGAAATGTGGCCTCCCCAACTACTTTGCATACGTCACAGCCAAACCAAACAAAAAAATCCAGCCATCTGTCTTGTCATTAAATGACATGCATAAAGGGAAAAAGGACATCATTTTTGATGAACTATGTGATACAACCACTATCAGTCATGTAATGACTGTGAAAGGCATAAAATCACCCTGGACCATAACTTATTCAGCTGCCCCAGTGATTGTTGGCTCCAACAACCATCAAAGCCTCAGCCATTCCTGACCATCACAGCCACAGCTTGCCAGGGCAATTTAACCACCCTAGGATACACGCAAGCAATGCTAGAACCAAAAGCTGTCTGTCTGTCTGCAGTGACTGACACTGGCTGCTAGAGCTACCTTAATTGCTAGTATGAAGATCCTCAAATCATCTTACTCATCTCTGGGAAATATACATGTGGTCAGATTATTGAAACCTGACAGATTGTCTATGCGATGAGCACTGAGAAGAGCCGTTGTCAGTAATTGTCAAGAAACATGACCAGTTGCAAAAATTCAAATTTTTTTTTTCTTTACCAAAAAGTCCCCTTTGGTGAACTATTTTCAAAAACAATGTTCAAAAGTTCCAGCGAGTCTCCGGTTTAGCGAAAAATAACGAAAAGTTTGAAAATGGAGTAGACCGGCCGAAAGTGAAAATTATGCAAATTACAGTATTTTCAAAATGGAAGCTTGTCTTGACCAAAATTTTACAGGATTTGTTGCAATTTTTTAAAGTTACTTTCAACACACATTTTATCTAGCTAAGCTTTCTTTCCATTCTTCCTACCCACACACAGAAGGCAATGTTTCATACTTTGCTGACACCATGAATTTTACAGTATTTTAGAAGGCTGTAACATCAGGGGCATCTAAAATTAGCACTTGAAAAAGAGCTCTAGAACAACTCTTCCTGTTTGTCATACTAATTTTTATTTTTTTGGCCCACTGAAGTGACCTTTGACACAGTTTGCAATTTTAACCAGCATTTACCTATATGGACCATGCAATGCATTTGGTCAAAATTCAACATTTTTGTCCTAAATGCTGCTTTTAATCATCTAAATTGACTATTCTTTTAGCATAATAAGGTCCCTGTCATACATTTTAAGCAACCTAAATGAACTAAATGAACGTTGAATAACAACATTATAAAAATGTTGGCGAGATCAAATTAGGAGTGAGGAAAGCCTATGACAATTCGATAAAGTTGAATATTTACCAAGTAGATCCTCTATAATGTCTCTGATCAACCTTCCTACAGGAAAAATTGATTTAAAGAAAAATAATGTTAACATCATTGAGTCCAAAAGATTTGCACAATTTTCTGTAAACTGTCTACTACATGACTGGTGACAATGACAAAGCAAATCATATTAATATGGAAACTCAGATCAGGGACCCATAGCTTGTGTTACCTTGGCTAAATTACCAATGACCAACTGACCTCTGTTACAAAATGTAGCAAAACGTTATTAAATCAAATGAAGAATGATCATTGCAGTTGTGATCACAATTTTTGCAATTGCGTAAAGAGGCCTGAAAGATTCAGGACTTCAACAGGGCTTGAACCCGTGATCTCACATGTCCGGTGCGATGCTCTACCAACTGAGCTATGAAGCCACTGACATTGGGAGCTGGTCAATTTTGGGTTCATATGTTCCCGTGAAAGATATGAAACTGAATCATGCATATGAAAGAAATCATATGTGAACTGCGCATATGAAATCATATGAAAAATGATCGTTGCAGTTGTGACTGCAATTTTTACAATTGCGTAAAGAACTGCCTGAAAAAAGTTCAGGACTTGAACAGGGCTTGAACCCGTGACCTCGCGATTCCGGTGCGATGCTCTACCAACTCAGCTATGAAGCCACTGACGTTGGGAGCAGGTCAATTTTGGGTACATATGTTCCCGTGAAAGATATGTACAGTAAGTGGATGATGCATATGAAAGAAAAATGACATGTGAACTGCAGATACGAAATCAAATTCTTGATTTGATTTCAGATCCGCAGTTCACATATGATTTCTTTCATATGCAGCATCCACAAACTTAATTTTGCAAGTCCCGATCTTCATCCCATCCTGACTATCTGCCCCTGGGTCTCTGCGAGAGACCCGTAACTTTCCAGATGACTTTTGTGGTCTACGATTGGAGAACAAAATACAACACAAACAATACCCCTAACCCTGATAACAAAAGAAGCTACAGGTCATAGCGGCCAATGAAAATATAGGTCTGAAAGAGCTAAAGGGTTACGCGTCTCCAAGGATGTTTTGGTACAGAAAACGTGAAGTTCTGTGCAGCCCCAGAAATGATCCTGACCCCAAAATGATCCCCAAATTGACCCCGAGGTGACCCCAACCGCAGTGTGATCCCCATTTTTAGATCATGGATGACGTAGTCGTGCCATGAGCTTTAGGTGTGGGTCCTATGGCCATTGATCACTCACTCACTCACTCTTTTCTGATTAATTTATTAATTAAACCTGGATTGAGCGTTTCCTCCTGTCTCTCTCCTGGTACATCTAAGTATTGCTTTTGTCTCCACAGTCTTCTTGGTCCAACCTTTGCAAGTTTCAGGGGGTAGTACAGAGGTACAGATTTTTGCTCTGCCGATTTTGTTTACCGGTACATGCGGAATTTTCATGGCGTTCATTGACCATCATTACGTGGAGAGGTGAAGATGTAATGCATATGGTTTTTCGTTCGATACTTAAACAAAATATACCTTTGTCAAGTTGAAAAATGGAAAGTTCATAAGATGAAGAACACAAGCTGCAAGAATTGAACTTAAAAATCTTCAGAGCAGCTAAAGGACTTCAAAATCTCAGAAGCGGCTATGATCGGCCAAGCACAAGTTCATCAACAATTTCTCTTTTCACCCAAAGGAAGAATGCAATAGGAAATAAATCAGCAAAAAAAGAAAACAGGAGTAAGGCTTTGTAGCCAAAAACCGTATTCAGGCAAGCAACACATTTAATTTAGGAGCAATTTATGATCGATTTAATTACCACTTAAACAGGTACATAATGAAATGTTTTTGAAGACGCTTCAGCCGGTTCTGTTCAAGGTGAATCTCATTGCAAATAGATGGCCTTTGAAGCCAAAACACCAATCTTGTTCAGAAAGTTTATATCCTTTGGCTTAAACGATCAGTATAACACTTACTTGTGAAAACATATTCAACACTTGACAAAAACACAAGCGTGCAAATCTTTTTCTCTGTGAGGATATAATTAGCCAGGCAAGCATCAAGGTTTGGTCTGACAAGCAGGTAATGTGTTAGAGAAAAACATTTTTGGAAAGTCAAGTTAATTGTAGCACAAAGCATAAATAGATGGATTGAATATCTCCCCTTACAAAACAAAAATTGAAGTTGTGTGCCAGAATCCCTCAAAAACATCGTGACTGTAAAGCGTGACTAATCTCCCTCAGGACTTTCACAAAATATTGTGATGTTATCTTGCCTTCAGAATAGTCCTAAATTTTATTAGGACCAAAAACGTTTATAAAACTAACTTGAAATGACCCATTGCCTAGTAGAAAAATTTAACTTGCCTGTTTTCAGTTTTAAAAATTAACAGATGTGATAAATGGTTTCATTGGATTTGAGAACATACATCGATTTAAGCTCTTCTGATGAGCAATGGTTTTGCGACAGAATCGATTGTGCTTCGCCTTTTAATTTTTCGGACTCTTTCTTTGAACCCACCAACTCAGCCGACGAAAATTCCGGAACCTCAATAACATCTTCTGCGGACGAGAACGGAAT
>OX419338.1:24073882-24133882 GCA_948470475.1 Galaxea fascicularis
TCATTTTCTCATCCAAACTAACCATTATATTACACGTTTCAAAGACCGTGACACTGGAAGTGCTGTATCATCTGGCAACATTCTGGATCTCGTTCTGACAAATAATGATGCACTTATTGTAGACACCTCAGTTTATCCTCACTCCTTTGACTCCGACCATCTTCCTGTCTGCTTCTCAATCAAGAGTAAATTCAAGAGACCCAATAATAACACTACAAGAAAACTCTACTGTTATAATAAAGCTGACTTCAATGGCCTAAGGAGTAGTCTATCACACGTCCCATAGGATTTATTCATACAGTATCCAGTGATGACATAGATTCAAGTGTAGTTTTCTTTCAAGATCAAGTGCTCGCTACCGTTGAACAGCACATCCCAACAATGTACCTAAAACAAAAAGCCAGACCACCTTGGATTGATAAGGATGTGATGAAGTTAGTCAAGAAAAAGAAAGCACTATGGAAGAGACTGAAGAATACTCCCTCAACAGAGCTCACCTCCAATTTCAAGCTCTTAAGGAAAGAAATTAAAAACTCATTTCTTCCAAATATTGTAAATATTTGAAGTCCTTGGCAGATAAGTTGAAAAGTAATCCAAAAAAGTTCTGGTCCTTCCATTCGATCAAGTCAAAATCAAAGAGACTGCCAGATGTTGTCACATACTCTAGAGTGGGCAAGTCTGCCAAGAATCCAACTGAGAAAACGCATCTGTTCAATGAATTCTTCAGCACTGTCTTCACGAAAACAGTACGTGGTCGCATGGAATTCCCTTGCGATGTAATACAGCCTGATCTGTTACTGCAAGTTTCTACATCCAGAAATCAAGTTAAGGACATTCTGACAAAACTTGACAGCACCAAATCAACTGGTGTGGATGGCATATCTGCAAGGGTCCTGAAGGAGTGTGCCTGGGAACTATCATATCCCTTAACACTACTTTTCAACTTGTCTTTCCAAATTGGAAAAGTACCTCTATCATGGAAGAGAGCTAATGTCAGTCCTGTTTTCAAATCAGACACTAAGGAAAAAGTTGGGAACTATCGCCCTATTTTATTATTAAGTATTCCTGCCAAATGCCAAGAGAGAATTGTACATAATGCCATTTCCTCACACGTGGCTCTGTACCTAACCAAGTGGCAGCACGGCTTCGTGAGGGGTCACTCTTGCACTACCCAACTAGTACTCTCACATCATCAATGGTCAAAAGCCCTGGATGAAGGCAGACAGGTAGACGTTATATTCCTAGATTTTGCTAAGGCCTTCGACAGAGTAGCGCATGATGTACTACTGCAGAAACTGTGCAATTTTGGTATTTCTGGTGCACTTTTGAACTGGTGCTAAGATTACCTCAACAACAGAGAACAGAGAGTCGTGATCGACGGAGTAAATTCTTCTTGGTGCTCTATCCCATCAGGGGTACCTCAGGGCTCATTACTCGGCCCCTTGTTTGTTGTAATTTTTATCAATGACCTGCCAGAAGTTGTTACCCCAGAGAACACTGTGTCACAATATACGCTGATGACTGCAAAACATCAAGGGTAATAAATTGCCCAGCTGATCATTCTCTATTTCAGTCTGACATTGATAACATCTACAGATGGAGTCTACAAAACCATATGGAGTTCAATGTGAAGAAATGTAAGCTAATGCGAATCTGCAAAAAAAGATCTCCCCTTCTCTCTGACCTACATCTCAATAATTGCACTCTGGAGTCAACATCTGAATTCTGTGATCTTGGACTGGTTAAAAACTGCAATCTCTCTTGGAACAACCACATTGATAAGATAACAAGCAAGGCCAATAAAATCCTGGGACTCATTAAAAGAACTTGTAGAGGACTTAAAGATCTTTCTACTCTAAGAACCCTTTACCTTGCTTTAGTTAGGTCTCAACTGGAGTTTTGCTCTGTGGTGTGTTCCCCATATCAAGCAAATAATATAATGAAGTTGGAACAAACTCAGCGAAGAGCAACTAAGCTACACTGTAATTCTGAAGACCACTGATGAATACCAGCAACGAAGAGAAAAACTTAACTTATTATCCTTAGAACAAAGGTTTTTATTTGATGTTTTATTCCTGTATAAAGCCTTGAATGGCCATATAGAGATTGACTTATCCGATCATGTCCAGTTTTTCAAAGATTCTGATCATTACATGCTACGAAGAAAGGGTGACTGTACACTGAAGAAGAACTATGCAAGAACGAACACTTTTAAATATGGCTATTTCAACAGGATTGTAGACATGTGGAATTCCCTGCCACACTCAGTTCGTCGGGCACCTAGTATTAAAATTTTTAAGAGAAGTGTTAGGGATATCCTGATCAGAAGTCTGTGATTTCTCACTTATTATCTTATCTTATTTATATTAGTAATCCTATTTATTATCGTATTTCTATAGCACTTATTTAATTATCTATTGGACTGGGCTTCCCACTGTAGCTGTAGCTGTGTATTATATACTTTCCTAATGTAGTGTAATTATATATATTAGTTAGTAGGGTTGTCTATCTTGTATGGGGTCTCAGACCCTTTTATAGACTTTCCCTGGCACTCTTACTCAACAACACTTTCGCTCACCTATGTATTTTTGCCAAAATCGTAATAAATAAAAATAAATAAATGGCCGACTAGAAAAACATCGTTCCCAGTTCCATAAGATTGGCCGTATTGAGCGAACGCGTGGAAATGAGTTTGAGCTGAAGTGGGTAATTTCTCTCTTCGCTTTTGCGCACTTTCACTGGCTCTTCATTTTCACTCGCTTGGCTTCTCGTTCACTTGAAGGATTCCTGGTGAAAGACAAACTTACGTGATATTTGACAAACAGCTATTTTAAAAAACATGTTGTGTGACGACTTATGATTCCCGCTGATAAGCGAAATCACTTCAAGGCTCCACACACGAAAAATAGTATTTATAAACAGCACTGTTCACACATAATACAAGATAAAAATTACACCTGCAACATACAGAAATATTGTGGAGATTAGCATTAAGTTATTTTCCCGAGTTCCACTTTGATAGCTAAAATAAGAATGACGTAATAACATAGCTTGCGTGTACAAAGTAATTCGATATCTTGTTTCGATTGTGCACAAATTAAAAAACTTTGACAAGGTTACAAAACGTGAACAATACCGTCAACTTTCAGTTCTTTCTTGGATATTGTTTGAATGGAAACTTCTTTCAATTTGAGCAAACTAAAGGTGAGCTGCCAGGACTGTAGAGTGTTAATAAGCTCAGTTGTTTATAGTTTGAACATTTTAAAAGAGAGAAAGCAAGATAAGCGCATCTATTCATACGTCTAGAATTTTCCACGGTCGTTGTTAGGAAACTTAAATCTCAAAGCCTCATCCAGCAATTTTGTTCCTTACCTAGTGAATATCTCCTTAAATAATGTTCCATGAAATAGCAAGTGTGGTGTGGCCAAATCGCTTACATGAAAAATATGCCGCTTTATGTCGTCATCTGAAGTGTAACTATAATCGGCCGCAACTAAATTTCATTTCGGCATTAAGTAGATCAAAATAAAGTAATGAAGTCTCTTCATTTGTGGATTTGGAATTTCCTGGGGGTAGGGGGGACCAAGTGGAAAAATCTTGGAAATTCCAGGGGGTGGGGGGAATAACGCGGTCACTGAGCTGGGCAGACATATATTTTTGTGCTCCGATCTCAATTCATGAATTCTTCTATCCTACATGTAAACCTACATATTCTGGAAACTTTCCAGTATGACGGGTGCTGAAAAGCTACTGAAGCAAAATCAAGCTTTGCATAACGAAATTGTAGAGTTAAAGAGCCAACTACAGAAAGTTTCTGACGACCTGTCAAAGAACCAACATGGCCGACATGGTGAACGGGAATTGTCACCACGAAAAGCGCATTCAATTGAATTTATGTCAAGTCAATACAACAACTTCATCTGCTTTAAAGAGGAAGCTGAGAGGCAAATTCAGGAGCTCATCTCAAGAGTTAATGAAATTTCAACTTTGTGTGATTGTATTAGGAAATCTATTGAAGCCTCGGAAGCGTACAGTTATCAATTCAACATTAAAATAGTGGGTGTGCCAACTGTAGCTAAAAGCGAAACAGCTCAACAAACAGCCGATCTATGTATGAAGCTATTCGCTGCATTGAGAGTTGAGGGGGTATAATTGAACGACATTGACACTGCACATCGGGTACCATCCCATGTGGCTTCCAACAGACCCAATGCAATCATTTGTAAGTTCGTCCGTAGGTAAGCAAGAGAGAAAGTCATGGCAGCCAGGAGACGAGTGTCTAACCTAAATGCAGAAGTTTTGGGCTTCAATGGCTCGGTTGATGTAAGTCATATCAACTTATACGACCACCTCACACCAAGGCTGCAAGAGCTACTATTTCAGAGCAAAAAATTCAAGGATGAGAACAATTACAAATACTGTTGGGCAAAGAACGGATTATAGTCTGTGGAATAATTTATCGTCAGCATAATTCGCCCAATGACTTCCTGACATATTTTGATAGGACAATAGAAAAAATGGTGTCACTTGATAAGGACATTTACATCATGGGTGATTTTAATATAGATCTACTTAAGTGTGAAACATCTCAAGTAAGCCAGGATTTTTTGCTTTCTCTTCGAAGCTATTATCTTATTCCAACAGTGGACAAACCGACGCATGTACATAGAACTTCTGCTACCTTAATTGATAACATTTTTGTTAACAATCCCGACAAATTGCTTGCCAGCGGAAACATTATCTCTGATATTAGGGATCACTTTTCCCAGTTCTGTATCACAACATCAGCGAAAGACAAATTTCAACCAGTTAAAAATGTAAAACTACACGATTATTCAAGATTCTCTGTGGATCTTTAACAATGAGTTGTCTGAAATTGATTGGGATCAAATAATTGCAAATGGCGCTAATTGTGTGAACAAGTTGTTTTCATCATTTTACAACAAGTATAATACAATTGTAAACAAACACGCCCCGATGAAAAAATTATCTAATCACAAAGCAAAGCAACTATCCAAACCCTGGATAACTAACGGAATCAGGGCGGCGATTAAGGTTAAAAATAAATTATACGCTTCTGGAGAAGAAGCCAGGTACAAGCACTATAGGAACAAAATTTGTACATTGATACGATTAAGTAGAAGGAAATGTTATGATACATTCTTTGAAAATAATATGACCAACATGAAAAAAACCTGGCAAGGAATTAATGAACTTTTACATCAAAGGAAAAAAAACTTAAAAGTTATATCTGCATTGAAGGATTTTAATAATCGTACTGAAATCATTATGAAAGTTCGCGGATACCTAACATTATTAATGAACATTTTGCAACAGTGGGAAACAGACTTGCCAATAAGCTACCCATTCCTCAAAATCATCATTTAGACTATGTTGATAAGAGCAAATCTTCAATTTCATCATTCTTTTTTCAACCTGTTTTACCTGAAGAATTACGGTCAGAAATACTACTTGTACCGACGGATAAATCTTATGGCTTATACTCCTCGCCTACTAAACTACTCAAATGTTCAAGTGCTGTAATAGCCCCTGTTCTTACACACATACTTAATACATCTATCAGATTAGGGAAAAAAAAATTAACGAGCTATATAGAAAAACATGACCTTTTGTATTCCTCACAATATGGCTTTCGTAAGGGGCATTCAACCCAGCATGCAATACTTGATATTGTAAACGATATACAGTCAAACATGAATCAGCGTTTGTTTTCCTGTGGAGTATTTATTGATCTTAAAAAAGCCTTCGACACCGTTGATGACGATGTTTTGCTTGATAAGCTCAATCACTATGGCTTTCGTGGAATAATTAATGATTGGTTCTCCTCGTATCTCAAATATCGTACCCAAACAACGCAAGAAGACCATCATATATCAGATAAGGCTGTTGTTGAATGTGGAGTTCCTCAAGGATCTGTTCTTGGACCATTGCTGTTCTTGCTTTATGTCAATAACATCCACAGATGCTCGAATAAATTAGGGTTTTACCTCTTTGCAGATGACACTATGCAGACAAAAATTTCTCTTCAGAAATTTGCTCTTCAGAAAAGAGCTCTTTGCTTATTGTACTTCACAGACTGGCATGACCATGCAATTCCTTTATTTCTCGAAGCAAACATCCTACCAATAACTTTTCTTTATTATGAATCGGTATCAACCTTAATGTATGATATCAATAATGATAAAGCCCCAACAAATATTCTAAATTTATTTCAGAAAACGCGTAATATTCACTCATACAATACATGATCGTCTACATCTGGAAAGTTCGCTGTTAAAAGTTCTAGACTCAAAATACTAAACAATTCCTTTTCTCGACTCGGAGTAAAACTGTGGAATAAGATACCACGCTATATAACGGATCTTCCTAAAAAAACTTTCAAACGAGTTCTTCGCAAATTGTTATTAAATATTTTAGAAGAGGAGGATGACTATATTCAAATCCCCATGATCATTAAAAAAGTAGGTATATAGATCCAGTTTTTAATTTCTTTAATTAATGTTTGTTGTTCTTTCCTTTTCTTCATTGTATGTCAGTAAGCGCTGTGTTAACTAGATCTTTGTTTTATTTATTTATCTATTTATTCATTATTATTATTATTTTTTTTAAGTTGTAATAATCTGCAAGGCTTGTTTTAATTTAAGGTTCTTTTTTTGTTTCTTAAGCTACTCATCTGAGTTGTATATGTATTTGTCTTGCCCCGCCACGACTAGCTTCTCAGCTACCCTTAACTTTCAGATGTAAAGATAAATAAAGTTGTTAGTTGTTAGTTGTTAGAAGCCCTCTGGACCGGAAAATCTGGGAGGGGTGGGGGCTCAAACTGAAAAAACCCTCTGTGGGGGGGGGAGGGGGTATGGATATTTTCTGGAACCACACATTGTCAAATAAAAGGAAACTAGTTGTCCAGTCACTGTCTTGTTCCAGTCAAGAGAGAGTAGAGAGATTACATGAGAAGTTTTATTTACAAAATCACACTCTCAGAAGTGAAATTTGAAGGAAGCAAACAGGCTCTCCTCCAACAGAACAAAACACGAATCTTGCCCTTCATGATACAATATCACCCAGCAGTTTGAAACCTGAAAGAAGTCCTAATGAGCAAGTGGTACTTAATTCAGCCATTGCTAAACCATTGCTAAACGATATTTTCAAGGAGCCACCCATAGAGAAAGGGGCGTTCACTCAAAGACATACACTGTACTTATGAGAGCAAAATTATAATACCGTAAAAGCTCTACTAAGCCCCCCCCCCCCCCTTATCTAATTTGGGAGATGAGACTTAGTAATTCGTCCCCTCTATTCCCTATTACGAAAATCCACTTCATGTGGCCTAAATGGTTTCCTTTTTTTAACAAAAATGCCATAGGGTACACTCAATGCAGCTTCAATGTTGCAATGAACCAGACAATGTTTTTTTGTGATCTTCCAAAAGCTACCCATTTAACACGTTAATTCGCATCTGTTTCTATTGTTTGCTGTCATGTAATCAATTCTATTATGTACTAAGTTAATCCGATAAACAGATCCTCACAGTTGTTAATGCAATTTATGCAATTGCATAAAGAAGCCTGACCTTCAAACCTTGCTTCTACATGTACTTTCGTCATGAAGGAGTTTTCAGCAAACATGTCTCAACTGCTATTCCTACTACTTTGCTGTATTTTTTCGTAGGCTAGGCAACTTCATTCGAGGCCATATATGTGACCCTCCACGGGAAAACAGTGAATAAGGTGATCGCACACGCATGACACGGACCTAACACGTTCGCACGATATTTGCTTGACACGCTTAGCATGCACATTATGCAAAGAAAAACAAAAGAGTTGGAGTAGCGTGTTTGTGTGCTTTGTTAAAAGTCAGTTAACACGGTAGAGCTTTATAGTTTAACACGCTAGTTTAACATGGTTTATTTCTTTGTCCTTGACACCGGGTAGATCTTTATTCTTAGATTCTTACCAAACGTGAATAGTTCCATGGTAGCATTTGTTTGTTTACCTCAAAAAGCTCTAAATATAAGCTACGCATGTTATCAGACTTTTTGATCGATTCATCTGTAGCACGTGTTTCAGGTGCCGACTTTCAACTTCTCTTTTATTAATCTTTTTACATGGTTAAACTTTAATAGTTTAAAATCTGACAACTTCACAAAGTTACAAAAAATTACTGAAAAATTAAAACTTCTGTTTCAGGTTTTTGTTAGTTTCACAATTGCGTAAATGTTTTGGGTCAGCTCCAGTTAAGAGGAAGGTTTCAAATTACATGTGTTGCAGTTATGCAAATTTGTTGTCTGATGACAAAATCTAGTAAACGGTCGCCATTGGTTGTTTGTGGCAAACTGACACTTAATTTTATGTCCCCAACAAATTGATAAAATGAGAGTATTTAACGTATTGACGATAGACTCAATAAACTAAGGCCTCATAATTGTTCTTAGTGTTATGGTGACAAGACATGTTGACAAGACAGTGTCGGAAGTAACGCAATAAACAGATCAGAATAATTAATTAATATTTATGTCTTGAGTTTGTTTCGCCATTTGGACAAGAGTAATACATGTAAAAGAAATCGTTCAGCTGTGAATAGAACTACCATCCAACAGACTTCTTCAAGAGGGTTTTGAAGCTGAGACAGAGTTTATGTACCAGTATGTGTGTTTGGTATACCAACTGATTTAGGAACGGATTGCAGCAGACTTTTATGAACCGGCAAGTAAACGGCTTTGGCCAATCAAACGGATAACCATAGAACGAACGAATGTTCAGCATGTTAGAAGTTGACACGGTAAATGTGTTTGAGCCAAAGTGCACGCAAAGCTTGTTGGACGCTCTTTTGTCTTTAGCGTGCATGAAAAACAAAGGCCTCAACTTTAATGAGGTAGGATGGTAACACGCAACTAATGTGTTGAGTCACGCTCCTTTTGTTTCAACGTGCAAACGTGTCGTGTGCGAGCGTTCACCTTATTCACTGTTTTCCCGTGGAGGGTCACATATAGATGTCCACTACACCTCCATAATGAGATTCATGGTACCTCACAATAGACATCACAAAGTGTCACAAAACTGTTACTGTTTAGTTAGGGATTAGGGTTATGGGGACACTTGGTGATGTCTTTCAGAAAAAATCATAAATCTCATTATGTCAGTGTACTGGACCACTCCTTTGAGGCCTGGGGATGACCCTTTTTGAAAGTCCAACAAACAGCTGTTTTGTGATGCTTGTTGAGAAGTGCTTGCCATAAAGGCCACCATAACCAAGCATCACAGAACAAGTCCAGGAAAGAAATGTGTGCTCAAACAAAAAAGAAAGTAATCAAGTCAAGTACTCAAGTCTATGAAGAGTATGATCAGCAAGTACATCCCGTAGGTGAAACTTTTTCTGATGAACAGCGACTGTTCAGAGTAACAGTCATCAAAACATTTCTTGGGGCAGGTGTCCCGCTTGACAAACTGAACAATTTTTGCGAACTACTCAAAGAATAAACACCCAACATGAGGCAGGTTGTACCTTTTGTAAAGCACAAGGAGGAACAAAAGGTCAAGCAAGATTTTAGGAATGCAAACTCCTGTAACTTCTGGGGAAGGAGGTGGGAGGTGATGGGTGGGGGACAGCATCCATGCAGCTCATCTAAACCTCAGCACTGCTTGAAGAAATATCTCAGCGGGGAATCCCACTGTAGCACAGCATGGTATTGCAGTGCACAACCAGGCTGGGACTACTTTGGCTTGAAACAATGCTCCCACAACTAGAGGTCTTTAAGGCTTAAAGACTAATCAGCCCATGCAGCATAAATCAGCTGCACCCTGTATCAAATGACACTGATGCTGTTGAATCAATTACTTTCCTTAATGGCCCAAGCCTGATTGGAAACAGGAAGGTTGAGCTGTTCAAAACGAAACCACACTGTCGAATTCAGTTTTATGGAAGTTCTTCAAACACGAGTAGAGCATCACATCAGTCTCTTTCTTCCGTGTCTTATTTAAGTAATTCTGTTTGCTTTCCATCATGACATTCACATGGATAAATGCTATTAAAATAAGAAAACTAAGCAAGAAAAACACGTCATAATAGTTTATCACTATGCCAACGACACAAATTGGCGAGGTTTTCATTTGACCACTTTGGCTAATAAGCTTATTTAAGCTTACATTTCTTTTAGTGAAGGAAAATGGAACAAGATGAAAAAGTTAAACTCCAAAGGAAATAATGAATATCAAATGAAAACAGGAGTTCTGAAGTTAGTCGTATTCAGTTTTACGGCGTGTCAACTCTTCAAGAAAAACAACAACTTGAACTGAAACAGCAAAGTGTTGTAAACAAAATCTAGTGAATACTCGCCTTTTTTAGGGGAACTGATAATTAGGATTTTATTCCACCACTGATGTTTTCCTTCAGTTCGTAATTGGTGGGAACTTTCATTTTAAGAGCAAAAATATACTCTTTCGTCGCGCCAGTGTAAAAAGATGTACAGCTGTAATCGACAACTCATCCCGCAACGATACTGCCTGCCGTGAGTGGGCCGGGTGAGAAAATACTGCCCGCTCCCGGAACCAATCAGATTGCAGGATTTGTTGAATACCGCCCGCTCACGCACTGAGGAAAAAATAATTATATGTCTCCTCTCAAAGGGGAGAAGAAACGCATTCTCGAACTCTATTTTTGAGCAGCTTGGATTTACAGTGCTACAAAGTGACTTGCTTAGCTGTCGTGTGAAGCAAAAATCTAATTGAATAATGCATATCAAAGAAATCATATGTGAACTGTGGATATGAAATCAAATGAGGAATGATTGTCGCAGTTGTGATCGCAATTTTTTTACAATTACGTAAAGAAGCCTGAAAAAAATTCAGGACTTCAACGGGGATTGAACCTGTGACCTCGCAAGTCCGGTGCAATGCTCTACCAACTGAGCTATGAAGCCACTGACGTTGGGAGCTGGTCAATTTTGGGTTCATATGTTCCCGTGAAAGCTAAGTGAATAATGCATATTGTAAAAAAATTGCGATCACAACTGCGACAATCATTCCTCATTTAATTTCATATGCATTATTCACTTACATATCTTTCACAGGAACATACGAACCCAAAATTGACCAGCTCCCAAGGTCAGTGGCTTCATAGCTCAGTTGGTAGAGCATCGCACCGGAATCACAAGATGACGGGTTCAATCCCCGTTGAAGTCCTGAACTTTTTTCAGGCTTCTTTACGCAATTGTAAAAAAACTGCAATCACAACTGCGACAATCATTCATCATTTAAAAAATCTAATTTCTGACTAGCTTCTCAGCAATGAGTACTGCCTTTTAACTACCTGGGCCTGTGAGCAGTATGCAATTGTCTGAAAGACAGTAAACTTGGCTTTTATTGCTTGCACTTTGAGAAGTTTGTTCTTAAAAAATGTTGTGTTCTGAACTTCAGTCCTGTTCACAGGAGGGAAGGGGGAAGGGGGGTTGGAGGGCTCTTAAAGACTCTTAAATTGATTTAATAAATGGAGCATAAATTATTTATTCACACAAACATATATTGAGCATTTCAGGGGTGACACTCAAACCCATAATTATATTGTGAGCAATACATCGGATGCTACATCAGGGTGCAACCCCCACAAATAATCTCGCAGGAAAAAATTTTGGTCCAGCATCTTTCTGGTCATGACAGCCCTGCAGGCAAACCGCAACCACTGCAAATGATGCTACTCTCACAACTCAGCATAGAGCTACCTTACCCCAGCAATAAGGATCAGGTTTAGTTGATGTCACTCAGCATTAGACTTGTTTTAGTTCCCTCATTTTGATGAGAACAGGCAAACTTTTGCAACCAATTCCTAGAAGCTTTTTCACTAATCAGGAAGAAATAAGTCTACAATGACAGCACAGCTTACTTGCCACTGTTTCCTGTACAAATTAGAATCAGCACACTAACCTAGCAGCTGGCTCCCTGTATTCCTCAATAGCCAGCCTCAGTTTACGACGGTGCATGGTGTTCCCAATTCCTAGTCCAGCTTGAAGTTCAGCATCAGTGAGCTCCAACAGAACTTTTCCGCTTTTGACATTCTGGTAACACATCTGTGAGTATATAGACATCTGGCATTCCACTTCAAGCCAAGCCAATACCATATTGGCTTTCCAACAGGCCATGGGAATGTCTTTGTGTGATTCCCAAACTTGCTTCTTCTCAGCAAAACTAGCACTGCTGAGAAGATGGTCCATGGCATTGATCTCAGGGAATTCTGTCAGTCACAAAACAGTTAACAACACTTAATTTCCTTAGAATATGGGCATTATTGGTTAATGTCTATTGTAATTTGATTTCTTGAAATAAGCATCAAGGGCTTGTTAAACCTTTCCCGTTGGAAGACACTCTGTTGACAGACACAGAGATGCCAACCTCTGGAGAATTTGTTTCCTGCACCAAGCCCCCTTACCTGTCAAATCTGAGTGACCCTTCCCCGTGAAAATTCCTTCAATGACATCAACAATCTTGTCTCCAGAGCCCATTTTACTTTTGGTCAGTACCATGAACACGATCTCTGGCCAGGTTGGGTTTTTGTCCTAAACTCTACGGCTTCCAGTTACACTGGGCAAAATCAGAGGGGAGAATGATCAAGATTCAGACAAACCAGCTCTGTATTTGTTACATTTCCCTGTGAAATACAGGTTGGAAAGATTGGGGAAACCAGATGTCCTGGTCAGAAAGAAATAGTGTGAAATTCTAAAGGCTGCAAAGCACTGTCTGAGAGCGTTGTCTTCGCCGTGTTTTTTTTTTGTTTTTGTTTTTCCTTTCTTGAGATCACATCTCAAGTATAGGAAACTTGCCAATGGAGTATGGATCTGCCATTTTCTTTCTCTTTGACTGGTAACACTGACTCACAGTATTTTTTGTAAAAAAAACTGACTTTTGAAACTTTACCTTTGTGGTTACCATGTAGCAATTTTGAATTTAAAAACCTCTCAAGAACCAATGGGTGATTCGTTACAGTAATATTTTCATCAAATTAATGTTCAACTATTTTGTGAGTCACTACTCTGAATTCAGTTATTACAGTTATTATTCTATTTGCTTGCTGGTTCACTTTGACCTCAATTTTAATGTCACTGTGTTTAGCAGCCAATATGAATTGGATCTGAAATCCAATTGGACAGAGGTCCCAACCCCTCACACATGTGAAAAAGGATCACGACCTCTGGGGACGAGATTGTGACATCAAAACCCCCTCCAGGGGACATTTCCCTCTGAAAAACGGGAGTCTATCTGTGAGGGACCTTAATTAGTTGAATGCTCATACAATCAGACTGTCCCTTATATAGCGATGTTTCTTGTTTACAAACATTGATGTCAAATTTCTTTTGATATTCAAATTTACCAGCCACCGAACAATAGCATGCATTGTTTCAGTAGCCAATAAACCTCTGGTTGGCACATAAATAACAATGGGTGACGTAACAAGAAACATAGCTATAGTAAAAACAAAGAGGGTCAAAAGTTAGTGTATTTGTTTGTTTACAACATCAACCTGCAATGTAACAAATTACAATTATGTGCAAGACACATGAAAATGAAGCCATGAACCATAGTACATTATTTTTGCAAAATACTATATATTAGCATAAGAAGCTGAATGATTTGGATTTTTGGAAGATGTATAGTTTTGTGGGGAACGGGTCCAATTTACTGTTATCTGGGAGATTTTTAGCCACCTGTACCGGAGACCAGGAGTTTTGCTCTGCAGCTGGGAGATTTCTGGATAATCCAGAAGAGTTGGCAAATATGCAGATGTAAATATACTGTCATGGCTTTGCCAGCCACCAGCACATGTCAAGATCACTACTATAATTTATTGCTGTCTTTTATAACATCCTGCACTACATTTGTGATTGCAAAGTGCCATTGATATTTATTTAGGGATCCAGAAGTTACATCACAATTTGTCTAAGATTCCCATTGTCAATGAAATCTATGAAGAATGATCCTCGCAGTTGTGAACACAAATTATGCAATTGTGTAAAGAAGCCTGAAAAAAATTCAGGACTTCAACAGGATTTGAACCTGTGACCTCGTGATGCTGTTGATGCTCTAACAAACTGACCTATGAAGCCACTGACATTGGAAGCAGGTCAATTGTGGGTTCAGATATTGCTGTGAAAGAGAATAATGTGAATAATGTACATGAAATAAATCACATACAGTACTGTGAAAAAGTAATGAGAGCGAATTTCGCCAAATTTCGTCTATTGTTCTTGCAAATTTTCACCGACATAATTATTGTCAAAAAATTCGCTCAGTATTTCACATTGCTCAATGCGATATTTTGAAGAAAATGCAATGAAATGATGCGCATTCCTTCGAAATTTTGAAGTATCGAACTTTCCTTGCTGCGAACTCTTTTGAAATTTCGAAGTAACGAACTTTTCTTGCTTTCGAATTTTTGAAGCAGTGAACTGTTGTTAAAAATACACTGCACATTATAATTGTAGTAACATAACTTGATTTATTTACACCATGACTGAAGAGCATTTCAAAAATGAGCTAGAGAGATTTAACGCGCACTCTGCTTCAGTAGAGTAACTGCCTGTTTGTTTTTAGACAAGACTAACCTTCAAGGACTGAATCACAATGACAACAAGCGGGATTGTACCCCATGATCTTGATTACACATACATATTTCTGGTTGAAATCTAACACTTTAATTTACACTTCAGAGTTAATTCTCTGTTCCACCACTTGTATGTGTTTATACATGTAGTGCTATGTGGCACAACATATATATGTACCCTTACTTTCTCTTTGCCGCGATTCACCACCTTAATCGTCCCCGACTTTCTCTGTCCGACCTCGTAGCTTAGTCGGCAGAGCAACGGCAGATCTAATCCGGAGGTCGTGGGTTCGATTCCCACCGAGGTCATAAGAATTTTTTCTTTGCCTCGTGTGGTTCCCTGATACCCTTTACTAGGGCTAACGCCCAGTGGGTTTTTCATGGGTTTCTCTAGCACTTTAATTTAAGCTGCAGAGTTAATTCTCTGTTTCACCACTTGTGTTTATAGTGCTACGCGGCACAACATATATATGTACCCTTACTTTCTCTTCGCCGCGATTCACCACCTTAATCCTCCCCGACTTTCTCTGTCTGACCTTGTAGCTTAGTCGGCAGAGCAACGGTAGATCTAATCCGGAGGTCGTGGGTTCGATTCCCACCGAGGTCATAAGAATTTTTCTTTGCCTCGTGTGGTTCCCTGATACCCTTTACTAGGGCTAACGCCCAGTGGGTTCTTCATGGGTTTCCATTAGCACTTTAATTTACACTTCAGAGTTAATTCTCTGTTCCACCACTTGTATGTGTTTATAGTGCTATGCGGCACAACATATATATATAACTCCAATTGAAGGCCAAGCTTGCAATGTTTTGATCCTCTTCATAGACAAAAAGCGCTTTGACTTGCATACCAGTAGTTTGAAAATGTGAATGATTTCAGAGAAACATTGAATCGGTTCAACAAATAGAATTGCTTACACAAAGGGTTGATCAAAGGACGCAAAAGCCTTCTTACAATGTACTTACCTCAGCCTCGAAAATTCGCTGCACTCTTCAAAACTTCTAAACATGCTTCGCGCATTCTTCGAAATTTCAAAACATTTCCTTTGAAATTTCGCGAATCTTCTCGAATTGTCGTTCGAATTTTTGCTGGAACATTCACATACAATTTCAAAAATTTGAAAGTGTCAAGCCAATAGCGCTTTCAAAAATTCGTCGAAAGTCCGGCGATATTTCGTTTCATTAAAAAAATCGCTGGTTTTCATCAACATTCGCTCTCATTACTTTTACACAGTACTGTATGAACTGCAGACATAAGATCAAAGAAGAATGATCCTCGCAATTGTGAATGCAATTTATGGAATTGTGTAAAGAAGGCTGAAAAAAAATTCAAAAGAAAATTAGGACTTCAACGTTGAAGTCCTGATTGAAGTTTTTTCAAGCTTCTTTACACAATTGCATAAATTGTGTTCACAACTGCAAGGATCGCTCTTCACTGGTTTCATGTGTGCACTTCATATGATTTACTTCATATACATCATTCACAGATTCCCATTGTCTTGGACATTAATTTTATACATACATGTTATATATACTTAGACTAGAAAGGCAGCCATATTTAAGAAGTGTTCCCATCTGGCAGGTTAACTGAATAATGGAAAATTAATGAGATTGTATCTGAGAGATAGGTCAACACAGGAGCGATCTCTGCAGGAATGTTTGACTGTACCTCGAACAGCTGGTGTAACTTGATCAAGTCTTCTTTCTTTTCCTCTGGAGAAAAACTTTGAAAATGAAGAGGAGTGCACCTTTTTCTTTTTTCCTGAGTCAGGTAGTTCTAACTTCTTATGAACTCCAAAATTAAACACTTCCAGTTCAGTATGACAGACCGCTTGACTAACATCAGACTGTGAGCCTGTGCAGGCTGAATCCAGTTGGGAGACGTTTGAGGTCTGAAGAGCATCATCACAGTTATCTAAAATAAGAGGGACAACTACACTGTATAACATATAAACAAAATATAAAGAGGTCTATCTTTAATTTTTCTTTGCTTGTTTCATTCTTTTTTGAATGGACTAAAAAAACTTAGCTTAAAGCTTAAAGAATTTTGGACTGTTAGTACTATTTATAGGTTATTTAAAATAGCTGGGTATCTTTGCAATATTGAATGTCTGTCTAGTCAGATGATGACATATTGGCAAACTGTCCAGACTCTTACTAGAAATTCAAAATTAAAAGATGCTTCTACAGCTTCTTAGGTTTACAGTTACATTTCTTCAAATTATTTGGTGCCAACCCTTGCACTTGACATTTAAAATACCCGTAAATGTTATTTGCTAATCAAATTTTTACCTTCTACTTGATCAGGATGTCTGCATATTTAACCATTAAGATTAAATCATGTTTTTGACTCTGAATCTAGTCAAATAAAATTTTTTGGGGGGTTTTCAGAGGCTTGTGTCATGCAAATTTTGCAAACCATCATAAGACCTAAACTATAACCAGTGTTATTACACAACTTAGGCAGTCAGAGGGCCAATAACTAACATCAACCAATAAAATTGCTCTATTGCTGGTCCAATATTCTCCAAGTATTGGACCGGGTATTGTCCCGAATGATCCCGCGTTGTATTAGCGGAGTAAAATTCTTCCCTGAAACCGGCAGCCATTAGTAAATAAAAATCATATCAGCGGAATTAACAAGTAGAAATTGCAACACTGGAACCAAAATACAGACGAGAATGACAAAAGACCAGATCAGTGCAGGTTTCTGTTTTAAACAATTTTCTTGCAGCTCTGGGAAAAGTTCACAGCAGCATTCGCTACAGGAAATCCCTCGAAGGATCGGTGTTCTTTAACTAAAAATCAACAAAGTAAAAGTGGTCTTTTACCTGCGCTCACTGAAATGTACCAATCACCAGCTTCAAACGTTTAACTTTTACAGCGCCACATTTTGAAAAGACGAGAAGAATCGCTGCTTTCGTTTTTGTTATTCTGCTCGGCCGCGGTTCCAGTTTTTATGCCGCAGACATCAGATATTTATTAAACTTCAAGACGCTCAGGATATTTCTTTCATAGCCATGATATTTCTTTTGCTTATCCCTCAGGTTGCTTGTTTCCGACCAGTTTCGGTTTGATGAAATTCGCACATAGTGCCATTGTTTGTATGGATTACAAATTCGCTTTCTTTGGCACGGACATCCATGTGAAAGCCATTCCATCCACTTTTTTAAAACATTGACAATTTACAACAGTCCTGAACCAATAAAATAGAGTAATTATCCGGAAATGAAGCTCCTGCGTTCCTATCGGATACTTTCGTTAAATTCATTCAACTTTTCCCAGAAACGCTGCAACAAAACTAAGGTTTTCGCACCCTTTTCGTTTAGTCAAGCGATCAACAAATGTTGCCATTTCACCGTTTTCTTTTTCTCTACGTTTATTTCTTTCATTTGCTTTTGGTTCAGATTATCAATTCCTGGTCGCAGTGTTTTTAATAAAACAATTATTCTACTTGGGCTTACTGGATATGAAATGATAAATAACCAATGAGGCGCGTAGTGCCGAGTTGGTTATGATCAGCGCGCCCTTGTAGAATAATAGTTAATTAACCAAGCCCGAGGGTCATGTCTTCAGTCGTGTAATAAATCTCTTATTAACCAAGCTTGCTCAGGACCGTACTGGGAGAATATCGGCCCTCTGTCTTTTTTGTACGGACCTCGCTGCACTCGGTCCGTACTGTCAAGACCTCGGGCCGATAGTCTCCCAGTACGGCCCTTGCACTTGGTTAATAAGATATATTTATTGTATCTCTCAGTTAGTACGCATGCTGTGGTTGGTCAATTTTGTGGGCCATACTCCACTGTATGGCCCGCTAAATTTGAAAGTTTCCTTTTCCTCTCACCTGATTAACCTCAGAGACATAATAGATATCTTACTAACTTCATTTTCTTGGTCCATACTGTAAGTTATGGATCCTCAGTTTTTCCCGTTGATTTATTAATTTTATGATTTATGATTTGTTTATAAGTGAGCGGGAAAAAACTCGGTCCGTATCTTACAGTACAGCCCTCAAACTCGGTTGGTAAGAGGTATTTATTTTAACAGCTTTTGCAGGCTGCTTTCTTAACACCTATATTTGCTCTTGTGTGTTCTTAAATTTGTTGTGTTAATTGATGATTGTAGTTGGATGTTCGACAAGTTGAGGGGCAAATCACTTATCATCATTATTCCATATAACATCACACCAATACATGTAGAGTGTAGACATCATGAAATCATTAAAATGGTTATTGATGTGGTTCTTTTTTGGTTTTTTTTTTATATATATACTCCTCTAAATGGAGGGTACAGTTTAATAATCTCCAATTTAAACTGCTTTTCTTGAATATCATTTATTTTCAGTGTTTCCTGAATGACAGATCTGGATGTGGCTGCATTTTCCAGCATCTTGTTGAAATTGAAAATCTGGCTCTGCGAAATCTTAACAGAAAGCAGATCTGCATTCTTAGTTGGTGCAGAATGTGTGATTCCAGAATAAAAAAAACCCACGGAGGGTTATTTTCAGTTTGAGCCCCCACCCCCCCCCCCGGATTTTCCGTTCCAGAGGGCTTTCCAGAGGGACTTCTGAGCGTGTGATGTTGTAAATAAAACTTCTCACGTAATCTCTCTACTCTCTCTTGACTGGACCGAGACAGTGACTGGACAACTAGTTTCCTTTTATTTGACAATGTGTGGTTCCAGAAAATATCCATACCCCCCACGGAGGGTTTTTTCAGTTTGAGCCCCCACCCCACCCCCAGATTTTCCATTCCAGAGGGCTTCACGTTATTCCCCCCCCCACCCCCTGGAATTTCCAAGATTTTTCCACTTGGTCCCACGTACCCCCAGGAAATTCCAAATCCACAAATGAAGAGACTTCATTACTTTATTTTGATCTACTTAGAGCCGAAATGAAATTTAGTTGCGGCCGATAAAAGTTACACTTCAGATGACGATGTAAAGCGGCATATTTTTCACATAAGCGATTTGGCCACACCACACTTGCTATTTCATGGAACATTATTTAAGGAGATATTCACTAGGTAAGGAACAAAATTGCTGGATGATGCTGTGAGATTTAATTTTCCTAACAACGACCGTGGAAAATTCTAGACGTATGAATAGACGCGCTTAACTTGCTTTCTCTCTTTTGAAATGTTCAAACTATAAACAACTGAGCTTATTAACACTCTACAGTCCTGGCAGCTCACCTTTAGTTTGCTCAAATTGAAAGAAGTTTCCATTCAAACAATATCCAAGAAAGAACTGAAAGTTGACGGTATTGTTCACGTTTTGTAACCTTGTTGAAGTTTTTTAATTTATGCACAATCGAAACAAGATATGGAATTACTTTGACGTGCAAGCTATGTTATTACGTCATTCTTATTTTTGCTGTCAAAGTGGAACTCGGGAAAATACAGTGTAACTCAATGCTAATCTCCACAATATTTCTGTATGCTGCAGGTGTAATTTTTATCTTGTATTATGTGTGAACAGTGCTGTTTATAAATACTATTTTTCGTGTGTGGAGCCTTGAAGTGACTTCGCTTATCAGCAGGAATCATAAGTCGTCACGCAAAATGTTTTTTAAAATAGCTGTTTGTCAAATATCGCTTAAGTTTGTCTTTCACCAGGAATCCTTCAAGTGCACGAGAAGCCAAGCGAGTGAAAATGAAGAGCCAGTGAAAGTGCGCAAAAGCGAAGAGAGAAATTACCCACTTAAGCTCAAACTCATTTCCGCACATTCGCTCAATACAGCCAATCTTAGGAGACTGGGAACGATATTTTTCTAGTCAGCCATTTTGTTTTACTCGACATTGAACGTGCTGCTGAGAGGTGTGCCTCAGTGCAGGGCGTAAAATTGCGCCTAATACAGGCGCCAATGCAACTAAATTTTTCACTTTGGCGACCAAATCCTGAAAATTAGTCGCCAAATTGGCGACTAGAATTTCAAATCACACCTTACTTAAAGATCTAGTGATTGTGGAAGATTTGTAAAGATAAATCTGCAGCAAAGTTCCTTGTTAAGCCCTTTTCCAAAACGCAGCACATGCACGATTTCGAACGTGAATCTATCGCCACTAGACGCCATCTTGGATTTAGGTAAGCTTTCACCTTGTATATGACCCATTCTAGAGTCCTCTTTGTAGCTCGTGCGAATTTTGCGGGCTTTTAAATTAATTGCGTTTGACATGATATGTCTGCCGCGTGAGCTCATTTGAATTTAGAATGAGCGAGGAAATTAATCGAAATGATCTTTTTGATCAGTTAAACTATTGTGACAGCACTTCCTCGGTCGAAGATATTTTAGCATTTCCTTTAGCACCTTTACCCTGGGTAAAATTTATTTTCATCACGCTTATTGTCTATGCCAGTTAGTTTAACGTGGCAGTGACCAACCCGGAAGCATCTGCTACTTTGGTCACTGCGCACATCTTAATTTCGTTAATTTCTTATCTTTATTTTGATTTTGGTTTATAACGTACTTCTACAAATGTAATGTAAATTCTATGTAAACAGTGCAAAATAAAAGATAATCCTAATCCTAATGCATTGGACGAAAAATTTGCTGAACAAAAAGAGTCCATTAGACGAATTCAATTCAATGGCCACGTGGGTCTACCAGCAGATGAATGGTTGAATATTCTTCTGTAACGTTAATTTTACAACACAGGCGTTTTTGAATTGTACTTTGATTTTGATTACACTGTGATGGTTGCATGAACTTGTAATAATTATTGTCAGTAGACCATGCAGGCCGTCAAGTTCATGTTCTACACTTTCATTTGTTGCGTTCATGATATTAGAAGCTTCCTTCATACTGCACGAAAAAGAACAATCAGTTATTAGTAGCAAATGAAACATAAAAGAGCAACTCTTTATTTGTAAGAAAACTTTCCCTCCATTTGTTGGAGAAATGATTGTTGACTTAGTTGTTACTTAAAACCTATTTTCAACATTGTAATGGCAAGGTATTGTGAGTGGATAAATATGTCTAAGTTAGTGAGTTTGTTCCATGAGCTGGAGGCCGGGTAATTTTTGATGTTTTTATGACTCTGATCATGAGCAATTTAATATATCTAGTACAGTGACAGGGTAAAAATTGTTTTTTTTTTGTGTGTGTGTGTGTGTGTGTGTGTCATAATGGCCACCAACTTTTTGGAATTGGCTACCACTTTAGAATATTTAGGAGCCAAGTGGCTACCGGAAAAAAAAGTTAATTTTACGCCCTGCAGTGGTGTATGTGTCGTCTGGCGCTGGAATAATAATAGGAAATATATGACAAGGAACCCTGCGTCTATTTCTATGGATAGAACTTTTTGTTTTTCTTGGTTACCTGAATCAACTGGAAAAATACATAAGTGTTTATTCGATCGCATTTCAAACCCTCAGGAAAGAAAACTCTTTATGTACCCCCCTCCCCCTCCCCTGTCTCTTTTAGACACCCCTACCCCTAGGAAATTCCGTTACCCTCCGTGGGAGGGGGGTATGGATATTTTTCTGGAACCACACAATTGGGAAAGATTTCTGAACAGCCCCATCAATAATTATACATGCACCACTGTTATACTAACCCTGTTCCGAAAACAAATAGAGTTTTAGTCACAAAATGCATGTATAATTCAAAAATCATGCCCAGAATGGTGTTTCGCTAGTTCTCAACCAAAATATATGATCAAGTTTATCGGTATCACAACCACATTTGCATAAGTGGGCGTGCTTTGAAGTGGCAAAACACTTCTGAAATCGGCCATGAAATCAATAGTCTGTAAAGTTGTCTGTCATCAATAATCGTAACGCAATCGGATCAATAAATAGAGTGCGTTAAAGTATACTTCGGTGAGTGCATTACATCTATTTTTAAAGCGTAAAGAACGACTTCTTGAATCAGTTCCTCTTTCTATGGAAATACAGTAGCAAACAAAATCACAAAATTCTTCCCCAAGTCGGGTCAACAACAGCGTGATATAACGATCGATACATCACAAAAAAAAGTTGAAATCACGTAAACACTTACCGCCATTTTCCAAGGGTAATTTAGGTAAAGCCTTTAAATTTTGCTCGGAATTTGATTTCCTGATGCTCCAAGGGCTCAATTTACGCGTCCCTCGCGTTGAGTCCAGACTTAAATTGTTTGATTTGAAAATCAGTTGCGAATTGTTCTTACGAAGCGAAGATTGCAGTGCAGACAAGTGTTGTTTCACTTCGAAAAGGTTTTCCTCTATTTCTTTTAACTGTAAATCTTTCAACTCTAATTGTGAATGTAAGCTTTCTGTTTCCTTCACGAAATCTGTACGCTCTTGCACCCAAATCCTTTTTTCGCTTTCCAAAGACTTAACTCGTTCTTCGCCTTCTAACATCCGTTGTTCATAATTCTGAATAAATTCCGTTAGCTCTGCTTCTTTTATTTCTAAAATTCCATAAACCTGTTTCATCTGGTGTAGCAGATTCATCTTTTCTGTTTTCAAGCGCTTCCTTTCCACTTTCATGCAAGAAATCGTTTCCTTCGCCCGAGAAATTTCGTGCTCACACGAATGAAGTCTTTGTCGAAGCTGGTCCAAATCCGAGTTTCCATGTCTCCATTCATTTAGTTCTCTGGTTAAAAAATCATTTTCACAGCGTAACCTACCATTTTCCTCTTTGAAAATTTCCAGTCTAGTTTTAGACGATTCAGAACCATCTGATTTTGGTTCCGACGCCAGGGAAGACTCTGAGAGTTTCGCACTCGCCAGCTCTGAGAGCCTCTTGTCTTGGTCTCGAAGTTCGGCTTTCAAACACTCTACCTCCCTGTTAACAGCGTTAAGAGAACTATTAATTTTAGCAGCAATAGTGACTTTCTCCTCCCGCATTCTTTTGCTTTCGCTTTCTGCTTGTTCCATCAAACGCCGCATAACACTCAAGCAAGTTATCAAATCGTCTTGCTTTCTCACAAGTGGTCGTGTTCCTGAGCTCCCACTGTCACTACTTTCACCTGAAACGGTGCTACAGAACGACAGCGAACGAACCCTCTCTTTGAGTTTGTCGACCTCGGCCATAGCTTCCATAGCTGATAAAGAAAACTTTCGTTCTTTGGCGGGAGAGGCGTGTGTTCTTTCCTTTCTTTGATCACTGTTTACCTCTGCCATATTTGATTTGTGTGACATCGGAGGTGGCAAAGACGAAATTTAAGACACGAACTCAGGTGTCCGCAGGGAGACTGGAGCCTATCAGTTCGGACTCTTCTCGAACTTCTCGTCTTCTCGATCTTGATCCTCGGCAAACGCAAAGTTGCGTGAATTGGATAGGGTAGGCTGACGATATATACTCCAAAATACCGTGAATTGATAACCAAGGTTTGTGTCTTTGTTTTCATTTTGGAGAGAATGTAGAATGAATGAGGAACAAAACCAAGCAAAACATGTGACGAAGGAGTGAACTAGAAAGATTACTGTGTATCTAAGTTAAGCAGTTTATTTCTTTTTTTTTTCAATGGACAGCTCAAAATCAGAGTGGATATATGTAACGTTCCAGTTGTGTCCTCCGTTGCAGTAATGTCTCACACCTATCTCCCAATCAAAATTCGTGGTCGTGTCGTTCGCATGTGACTTCCAAACTAGACGAGGATAGATAAGATAAGATAAGATAATTTATTTAATGTCAAATACACAGGGGGTGGTCTCCCAATCCCCCGAGCCACAGGCTCTTGATAAAAGTGTTTCACAATATGAAAGAAAAACTAATATCTTCGAATAGCAACTAATTCAATTAAAAAATAACAGGAAGGCTGTAGGTGTGTTGACTGCGACGTGTGACAACCTCGTGTAGTTTTTCGTTCGGTCGAATGAGAATCCCGTGGTGTATCTGTGAAGCGTTTTCTTAGTTTGATTTAGAGTTTTGGTGAAGTGAAGTGAAGTGAAGTGAGTGCTGAATGTAGGCTTGGAGCAGACCTTTGTTTGGTACGTTTTTATTGGTCCAGAAAGGACGCTATGGTTCTCAGGGTTTTCAAGCTGAAAGGTATGTAAGCACACACTAGTAAAATGAGGGTTCTAGCGCATCGGACCCATTCCTCTCCCTTCCCCCCTCCCCCTCCCCTCCCCTGGCAAACCGGTCCAAACCACCCCAACAGACAAAATAACCACGTGAACGTAAGGCGCAAAAAAGATTTTGGCAAACAATTTTTCGACAAAGATCAAAACCCCAAACGCCGGAGGAGTCGCCGCCCTCAAGCAGCGCCAGGGCAACACCCCTTTTAGAGGAAGGGCCTCTCGGGCATATAACAGCAACTCGGCCTAATCCCCCCAGGACAATTCCCCTTTAGAGGAGGGTCCTATCGAGGATATGGCAGCAGCCCGACCAAACCGCGCCAGGGCAGCACCCCTATTAGGGGCTGCCTGCGGGACTTCTCGGAAATATGGCAGCCGCTTCGCCACCCGCGCCAAAAAATTTTCCACAGTTAGATATAGGTGCCCCAGAAGAAATGGCAAAACCAAGGGCGAACCGATGGAACCAGAGAGGTCCTGACGGTCGCTTTGTGGCGGCAAACCCGCGCAACCAACAGGCAGAGGCGGCACCTCGTTGGAACCGCAGGGGTTCTGACGGGCGTTTTGTGGCGGCGGCACCCTTTTGGAACCAGAGTGGCCCAGACGGGCGCTTTGTGGCGCGGGCGCGTTCGGAAGAAATCGGAATACAAGAGGTGAACCAGCAGGAGGAGGCCCCAGAGGCGAAACAGCGCAATCAACAGGCAGAAGCTCTCGAAGGTCAAATTCTGGAGCCTCCACCCGAGTTTCGGGACCCATTGCCCGACGACGACGAAGAGCTTTGGGAGATGGTTTTCCGGCTGATGGACAGACCGGCAGACGAAGACGAAGAAGAAGATGAAGGTGGAGATGAAGACGACGATTTCGGTTGCAATCTTCAGGAATTTTTCACGGAGTATGAAGAATTCCGCATATTGCAAACCGACTTCCACGACTAGCTTTCATGTTTGGAGAATGGACGTCAGCCCACAAAACGAGAACGTGAAAAACATCCCCGGCTTCACCCAAAACACAGTGAAATGGAACGCCCAGAATATCCTCCAGTACGAAATCGAACAGCTAGGAGGCATCAAAGCGAGCTTCGGGCTAGAAGTCCATTTCTAACGCGAAAGGCGAAATGAAAACGAAGAAATGGTTGAAGATAAACAAAGACACCATTTCAAAGAAGACCAACCACACGTTTTCACAAAAGCAAACTTCCAGCAAACTTTCAGCGCAAGATTCAATGAATTTGTTGACACGGTTTTGGGAGAGGTCGATAACTGGTAGGAGCGGGGGTCCAGCTGGGAAGTTGATGAAATAACCATAGCCTACGTCAACGTCTCCCGCTACCAGCCTCTGAAGGGGGGTCATATATTCCGCTTCCGAAGAAGCTTGCGAGCAAAAAAGCGGTTGTCAACGTGAAAAACACAGACAACGAGTGCATAAAATGGGCGTTGAGGGCGGCATTGTTTCTGGCGCGCAGAGATCCGCAAAGGCCGAGCAAACACCCAACAAACGACGGGATCAACTAGGAGGGCATTTCATTCGCAACGCCGCTGAAGGAAATCGACAAGCTTGAGAAACAAAATCCGCGCCTTGCGATAAATGTCTTTGGCTGGGAGAACGACTGCGTTATCGTGCACCGAATCAGCGAGAATGACAAAAGAATCAAAAGAATCAATCTATGAAAAATAAAATATGAAAACACACATTTCTGCCCTTCTCTTTGATCAGACCAGGCACAGCAACGAAAAACACTTTCGCAGAATGTATTTGACAGGCTTCTGGAAAGCAGAAACCCTCGCCGAGCACAAGAAACATTGCAACGACGTGAACGAAACCCCAACAAGGATCGAGGTGCCAAAGGAAGGTGAAAACAAGCTGAAAACTTTCACAAGCAAATGAAAGTGCCTTTCGTCATCTGTGCTGATTTCGAGACCTTGATCGAACAAATCCCCGAAAAAGAGCGCGAGAGAACAAGCTGCACAAAAAAAACCCCAGACAAACACGAAGCGTACGGGTTCGCTTACACAGTCGTGGAATGCGACGGCAAAAGCGAGCCAGTCCGAAAATATCGGCAGGGCGCCGACGGGCAAAAGAAGCCCGCGGAAAAGTTTCTGGACACGATCTTGAAGCGCGAGAAAGAGCTCCGAGAAAGATTGAAAACTCTATCCCCGCTGGTGCTGACCGACGACGATTGGGTGCGTTTCAGGAACCCCCAGAATTGCCATATCTACGACAAAAACCTTGTAGTTCCCGAATTTCTGGATTCGATATGGCTACTGGGACAAGGATACCGCAAGAACGGCGGGCAAGGCCATAAAAAATACTACTGGAACTCCTACATAACTATCGAGGATTAATGTAAATTCCCTTTCATTGGGCCAAAAAGCGAATGGCAAGGAAAAGACCCAACCGACAAATGGATTGAGAAAACCCAAACAGATTTCCTTTTCTGCAGAAACTCGCTGCTTCGGACGCGGACGCGGTGAAAGACCACTGCCACGTTTCCGGAACTTAATGTCTACATATAATATAATGTCATATTGTAGTAAAGGTTTGTATATTAAAAAAAAACGTTTCCGGAAACTTCATAGGAGCTGCGCACGACGCATGCAACAAAAAACTGCAGATCAATCCCAGCAAGATTCCAATCCCCGTTGTATTCCACAATCTGAAGAGCTATGACGTGAACCACCTGATGCAAGCGATGACGCAAACAGAAAGGGCCGGAGAACTGAATTGCATCGCAAACAACACGGAGAAATACATTTCATTCTCTCTGGGTCGGCTGTGATTCATTGACAGCAACGCCTTTCTGCTTACCAACTTGGACTCACTTGTCCGAGCCACACCCAAAGAAACACTCAAAATAATAAAAACCCTTGTCGGAGACAAAGGAAATGGTTTCTAGCTTCTAAGCAAAAAAGGGATATATCCCTATGAGTACATGGATGGATGGGAAAAGTTGGACGAAACGAACCTCCCTGCCAAAGAAAAATTCTTCAGCAATCTCTTCGGAGAGCACATCTCGGACGCAGATTACAATCACGTACACAAAGTTTGGAACACTTTCGAATGCAGAAATCTGGCCGATTACCACGACCTCTATCTCCGGACAGACGTTGCTTTGCTGGCGGACGTTTTCGAAAACCTCCGCGACATCTGCCAAAAGCAATACAGTTTAGACCGACGCAATACTACACTTCCCCATGGCTATCCTGGGATGCGCTCTTGAAAAAGACAGGCATCGAGCTCGAGCTTCAGACATCGACATGCACCTTTTCGTGGAGAGGGGGATACGCGGCGGCTTTTCGATGGTCAGCAAAAGGCATGCACAGGCAAACAACCCAAACGTCTCGGCGTTCGACCCAAGTCTGCCTTCCAAGCACATCATGTATTTCGACGCAAACAACCTTTATGGGTGGGCAATGAGCAAGCTCCTCCCGACGAGCGGGTCCAAGTGGAAGCGCTGGCTGCCAACAGAGGACGAAATCCTGCAGAAGGGAGAAAAAGAAAAGCTTGGGTGGATTCTCGAGGTTAATCAAGAACATCTGCGGGAGCTGCACAAAGCGCACAACAGTTATCCGCTCGCCCCAAAGAACCTCAAAAGAACCTCATCGAAAGGCTCGACCTCAACCCACCAGACTGCAAAAAAACTCCTGCTGACACTGCAGTACAAAAACAACTACGTGATTTACTATCGCGATCTGCAATTCTATCTCAGTCAAGGGATGAAACTGGAAAAAGTGCACAGGGTCATGGAATTCGAACAAAGTCGCTGGATGGAGCCGTACATACGGCTGAAAACAGATTCCAGAGAGAAAGCAAAAAAAAAAAAAACATTCGAGAAAGACTTCTACAAGCTCATGAACAATTCGGTTTTTGGAAAGACCATGGAAAATTTGCACAACTGCGTTTAAGACATCAAACTTGTGCGTAGCGGCGAGGCAGACAAACTCTGGAAATTGATCACCAGCCCCCTACATTCCAGACACGTGTTCTTCGCAAACAATCTTGCTGCAGTCGACAAGCGGAAAAGCAAACTGGTTTTGAACAAACCGGTCTACGTTGGAATGACGATCCTCGAAAACAGCAAAATCCTGATGTACGATTTCTTCTACAACACTCTCAAGAAGCACTACGGGCAGAAATGGAAACTGCTCTATTCGGACACCGACAGCCTCCTGCTGGAAATTGAGACAGAGGACGTTGACAAAGACATGGAAGGTACCCTTGGAGCAGATCTGTTTGACACGAGCGACTACCCAAAAGAACACTCGCTGCACTCAGAAAAACACATTAAGGTGATGGAGGAAATGAAAGACGAATGCGCGGGTCAGCCAATCGCCGAATGCGTGTGCCTTCGCCCCAAAATGTACTCGATCCTCATGGCGGACGAAAAAAACATCAAGAAGGCGAAGGTGGTGAAAAAGAACGTGGTCAGGAAGCAGATCCTGCACGAGCACTACAAAGCACTACTATTCGGCAGCAAACAGATGACGCATGGAATGAACCTTCTCCGGAGCGATGGGCATGAGATCTTCGGAATGCGCATGAGCAAAACTTCGCTGTCGGCGTTTGACTCGAAGAGATGGATCGCGGGCGATAGCGTCAACACATATGCACATATGCCTTCGGGTACAACCCCCCACTCGCAGACGCTCAATGGGAAGAAATCGATGAATATTTCGCAGAAATTTTCAGCGAGGGTTGATGGGCAGCAACTCTGTAGGGGATGACCAACAACGCTTCGCGCACGAAACTTCGTTTGGGGCCGTCATGCAAATAGTACATAACAGGTTGAACTGGCTTTTGGACCGGTTTTTTCAATCTGGAACACTTTCAAAGACCAAATAGGATCTGTGGCTCTTTTTTTTTTGCCGCCCTCCAGCTCGCCAGGCTGGTAGAGACAGCGGACAAGGACGAAAAGGGGAGTAAATTTTCGCGCGCCCCTACAGGTCTCCATTATGTCGTTTAGGGCTTAACGAAGACGGATTTTTCTTTTAGCGCCTCTGCGGTTTTTTTTTTTGGCCAGTGAGGCTTGTTTCCTCATTATTCAAAGCTGCAACAACTTTGGGAAGCCGTTTCACGCATGCAACAGAGCACTGCCCCTCTGTGTGACGCAGGTCACCAAAACAAAACAATAGAGAAATTAAAATGAATGCTACACAAACACTCCTTCCCACAAACGCACAACACACGACCATGAAACTTCTAAAATAAAACAAACAAATGCTATAATTTAAAAATAGAAGGGGAACTCCTAATATTACAGAGAATAGTAATTCCTGACTTACAATTTGGGTATAAAACTAACCTAACTTAAACGATAACACTAAGTTTATTAATTGCTTAACTACAATATTTACAGACAAACATTTCAGTGCCAAAGTTCAAAGTTCCGATTCAAAGTTCCTCCACCAACCTTGCACACACCGTCTCCACCCACCTTAGTCCCAATCAAATTCCTCCCTTGTCTTCTTTTCCAGTCGCCAATGTTACTTTCAATCGTAGGTAGATCTGTGATCAATGAAACTCGCCGTTTCTTTCCTTAAACTTTCTTAACTTCTTCTTCCCTCCGGCCCACGAACACCGCCAATGAGAAATGGATTTTGTTCTTGATTCTTAGTCGGCATCTGCTAATGACTTTTAGCAGGGAAAGGCTGTTCAGCTCCTCTTCTCAATTCTTTCTTCAACTTTCAACAACTACTTTCCTACAACCGACTGTTCGCCACTTATATATAGGCATAATTAATTTAGCAATTAACACTTTACATACATACTTATTGTAAAACGCGGTACCTTGCACCTCTATGTTACTATTTTCTCCTATGTTACTTACACTCTTAGGTGTTAAACAGCCAAACCAGTGCTTACCAAAGACAGCCCCGAAACCTATTGAGCCCGCTGCATCGGTATAAAGTTCAAGGGTATGCGACGTCTCCCATGTATCTTCGAGGAAAATTGATTTGCCGTTAAACTCGTCTAAAAACCGCAGCCACAAAAGGAGATCCTGTTTCGAGCCTTTACCTAAACGGATATGATGATGTGGCTGTCAAACGCCCTTGGTAAGATCGATCAGGCGGCGAAGAAAAGCATGACCCGGGACAATAACTTGACTATCTTTGACTATGATCTTAGTACCCGACTTCCCTCCCCTTGGGCCATCGACAATGATGTCCTCGGCTTCTCTTACGCTATTTTTCTCTCCTCTTTCAACAATACAGCCGATGCCTTTACACTCCTGTGATAACAACACTTTACTAAATCAACACTTAAGAACAATAAGCTTACAAGCTTTTAGTTACAGACTAAGTTACAATACATCTCTAATTACAAACCACACTAGAACGTTGAATTAACACTAGTTAATTAACACTTGGACCATACGAAATACTAAGACCGAAAAACTGAAACAAAAAGCTAAATTAAAACACGACAAAAAAAGAAAATTTCGTGACACTCTGGCAAGAGCATTTCCACGGCGTACTGGTGGTCGAACAGGCACTCAGCCAGGGTGCGGTTAAAACGTTTGACAATGGCCTGGTCGCAGTGAATCTCCGCGCCCCCACGCCGGATGAAGGTTTTGTGTTTCTCCATCTCTTTGGAAACGGCGCCCATGAACTCGCGTCCGGGGTCCTCCTGCCGCATTTCGGGCCATTTCAGAGGGCTGCGCTTGTACTTTTCGGAAAAGTGGTGGAACAGAGAATTAACTCTGAAGTGTAAATTTAAGTGCTAACAGAAACCCATGATAAACCCACTGGGCATTAGCCCTAGTAAAGGGTACCAGGGAACCACACGAGGCAAAGAAAAAATTCTTATGACCTCGGTGGGAATCGAACCCACGACCTTCGGATTAGATCTACCGTTGCTCTGCCGACTAAGCTACAAGGTCGGACAGAGAAAGTCGGGGACGATTAAGGTGGTGAATCGCGGCGAAGAGAAAGTAAGGGTACATATATATGTTGTGCCGCGTAGCACTATAAACACATACAAGTGGTGGAACAGAGAATTAACTCTGAAGTGTAAATTTAAGTGCTAACAGAAACCCATGATAAACCCACTGGGCATTAGCCCGGCTAGATTCTAGAATACCCGGCCACTAAAATCTAGAACTTAAAAACCCGCTACCGCAGTCCCGCAGTCATCTAATTTGCATACTTCAATAAGGCTAAATCTTTCAACACGTTTGTAGGATAATCTCTTTCATTTTTATCATTTTGTTCGTTTACAAATTATTGCGAGTGATTCATTGTTCTGTTTGTATAGCCATGCTTTTCGAGATTGGAGTACGCTTTCCAGCAGCCTGATATTATAACTGTTCCTGGTTCAATCCACCTTTCTATCAGGGGCAACAAAGTTGCTTCGTCTCTTTTGTCGACTGCCACCATAAAACATTTTCTACTCTCCTGCTCGATTCCTCCAAAAACCCATTGTCCTTCGACGTGATGTCCTCGATGATATTTTCGCTTTCCAAATTTGCTTTCATCAATTTGGACAATCTTTCCTTCCCCGCCTATTTTTTGACTGCTATCGAACATTGTTATTTCACAAACCTCTCAGCAAAAGCTGTCCCAGTCTACACCTGTACCACGTGCTAGTCCTAGTTCATGCGTTATCTGACTCTGCTCAAGATCTTGACACCACCAATACGTGAACTTGAGTATTTCTTTCAATGTCATGTTGCTTTGCGCAAACCAGCTTCCCTTTCTTATTGATGTCTCCGTCTTGTGTCGTTTACCACTTATTTGTGTTCTGCACTCCCATTTCAAACCATCTGATCGGTCGTTGCATGTCACCAATTTCATTTATTTGTTACAGTGAGGACACAGTTGCGACTTGGCAAGTAAGCCTTCCGCCATCAGCCACTCCATTAGAACTTCTTTGTCCATCATTTGACGCACTAAATCATCATATCTCCAAAGCCTATACTCCCTGTTGCGCCCATAACTGCCTCGTTCATGTCCACATTGAGTCCCACTTTCTCTTGTTTCAGTTGAGGGAGTTTGTGTTGCCTGACTAGTTAACCGTGGTCTTTTAAGGCCTACGACAACCTGGAATTCCTTTATCAGCCATGCTTACTCTTGCACCACAACACTGTTAGTGTAATTTGTTTCAATCTTACAATTTAACCGCCTTACAAAGGTTTTTGCCTTCGTTATAATCCGCTCGTGTCTCTTTTCCGATTTCAACACATACATCAATAATCTTATTTTGCACCTTCGTTTTTCACTTTTTAATGGGCCAGTCAATTATCATGTAAAAGATGCAAAGTAACTAACTTGAAACTATTAGTAGTACTATGCGCTAGACCACGGCAACCTATGAAAATCCCTATATGACGTCATTCTCCAGATTTACGGATAATACGTTGTTACTAGGGCGTTTTGTTGCTTGCCGTGAAAACGCTTGCCGTACCTGGAACAGGGTCCTTTTTCCCCGGATGTAAAGTCATTAGCATAATTAGCATATATACAAATGAGCTCATTAGCATAAATGCAAATGAGTTGGGTGCGTGGCCAAAAAACAAGACACACACACATGAAATGAAAGGCAACAAGACTTTTAATGATAACAGCAGCTCCTTGATTTTTTTAGACTTGGAAAAAAGGTGGCAAAAAAAAAACAAGGCAAACAGGAAAAACAAAAAACGCCACGTTGGTTTGACAAAATACAAGAGAAAAAAAGCACATCATGGTCTGAAAAAGTCATTGGGCTCTACGCCTCCTCCGTCTTCGTCTTCTTCCCCTTTCTTGTTCGTATGCCGGCATGTTGAGAATGAAGATGTGTAAATTGTGGATGGTGGCTCGGTTGGGTACAATGCCTCTCAGGGGACGCGGGAGATGATCGGTGTGGTCCGTGATGGTGCACTGAGGGAAGAGCGAGCAGACGATGAGGGACGAGCATGTGGTGTGCGGCCATTTCTTGAGGGGTGTGGTCATCAAATGCGAAGAAAGGGAGGGAGGAGGAGGAGGAGGTGAAACATCGAGTCAATAGTCAAAGTCACTAATCGCTGGGAAGGAAAAAGAGACAAACTGATTAGCAAGGGGGAGAAAGACAAAAAGGATTGGCGAGCCACTTACACATACGAACACATGCACGTGCGAGGGTGAGGCCAGTTGGGGCCGAATTGGCAAGTCAGTGCGTGACCGGGGATCTGAAAAAAACGAAAAAAAGGACTTACTTTCTTTGTAATAGGCAGTATGGTGTATCTGTGAAACACATGGATGCGACGTGGTCCCACGGGTTGACCACGCATGTCAAAATGTGAGCTGGTATCTGGGAAAAAAAACTTACGTTCAGGATCCGGTGCATGTGTTCCCATGGCAAACGACGCAGAGGTGGACGGTGCCGCAGAGAGCGCACAACATGAGTCGATGAGGATTTAACTGAAAAAAGGTTGTTTTGAAAAAAAAAGATTACCTTGAATTAAACCCCCGTATATAATCAAATTAAGCCCCATTTGTAGGTGAACCCATAAGCGGAGGGGCATGTGAATTTGTGGATGAATCCGCGAAAGACACCAATCTGTCGAAGCAATGGAAGGTTTGTTTAGGCGTTGGTGTCTAAACATCGTATGCCCCACTTGTAGGCGTCTCTTAGCGTGGATGGGCACGTGCAATGCACGGTACTGTACCAGCGGGTAATCTGTTGGAGTGATGTGAGGAAAAAAAAGGTACCTTGTTTGTGAAAATCGCTCGTTAATATGCCAGACCACGCCGTTCCATAGAAAGCACCCACCGGAGAACCGACCCCACCCAGGGATCTGGAAAAAAAAAGTGAAAAAAAGCTACTATACGTGGAAGGGGCGCCAACCGTGGGGATTGTGCGAGGTGCGGCATAATGTATTGGGATAATTTGGAAACCCATCGATCTGCGAAAAAAAAATATATGAGGGAATGATGCAGATTTGAGACTGACCTACGCATACGAGCCCATGCAGGTTCTGTGGCGCCACTCAGGGTAAAAATGGACACGTTAAAACATGACCGGGGATCTGAAAAAAGAAAAAACAAAGGAAAAGCAAACAAGCGAAAAAAAAAGCGAAACGAGAAAACAAAGGGAATCGCTTCTCTCGGCTAGCAAAACATGTTATTTTCGCAACGGAACCAATTTGGTCGAGCGAGCACACCGCTCTGAATTTTTTTTTTTGAAGAGCACACACATAAGATGGACATCGACTTACAACGAAAAAAAAATAACAGAAGAAAATAATAATAATCACGATGGTTTAAGCTCGTTGTCGACGGAGAAATCCATCATTGAACTACAAACGAAACGTGAGCACTGCCAACGGTCAAATAAAACAAACGGTACGTCAAAAGAAAGCTAACATAAATGTTCAACTGTCGTTTGAGCGAGTCAGTTTTGAGGATTATTGCAAAGGAAAAAAAATATATGGCAGAGCTCGGACGCCTTTTCTTTTTTATCGAGGTTTAGTAAGTCGTGGCAATGAAAGGATTTGAACCACTCAGCAATTTCTGCGTTTTGTTTTCCTGGAAACATCCACGAGAGCGGTCAGGGTTTTCTCGGAAAAAGTATCGGTCTGGTCTTTGAATGTGCTTTGTTCCCACCACCGACTCCTTTGAATCTTCTGGAAAAAAAAATGTAATGAAATAAGAATGGGTGTTGTTTTCTCGGATGACCAAACGTAAGCTTTTGAAGGAAAAAAAAATTGTGGCCGCCAACGCTTCCCGCATTTGCGAGCGAGTGTTTTTGCAAAGAAAACCAAAAAAAATTATTTATTAGCTTGAAAAACCGCTTCAAACCCAGCCTATGCAACGCTTAGGTAAGAGTCATGGTGATTTTAAGGAAGGTTTTTTTGTTTGGAATTTGACAAACGTTGCAACGAAGAAGAGCTTGCGTTTCTTTTCAAAGGTCGTTTGAAATGGGAAAATCGTTTGTAAAGATCCTCTTTCGATTGTACACAAAAACAGCTTGCAGAAAGGTCTAGTCACGTTACCGGTGGATCAAATCAAGCTGTGAAAAGTCTTTTTTTTTACGCTGGGGATCAAATCAAGCTGCAAGCTTTCACGCCGCAAAAAAACTAAACCCCGCTGTCACGGAATTTCTAATATTTACATTTTTCGTCATTGTTTTTGTCTTTTTTGTCATGTTTTTATTTAGCTTTTTGTTAGTTTTTTGGTTTCAGTATTTCATATCGTCCTAGCGTTAATTATCTAGTGTTAATTCAGCGTTGTAGTGTGGTTTGTAATTAGAGATGTATTGTAACTTAGTCTGTAATTAATATCTTGTAAATTTTGTAAAGCGTTATCATAGGAGTGTAAAGTTATCGTGTTTAGGACGTAAGAGTGTAAAATAACATAGGATTGTAAGGTACCGCGTATGTATGTTAAGTGTTAATTGCTAATAGTATGCATCTGTATAAAATGTAAGTTTCGTGGTGAAGGTAGTCAGTCAGTCAGTTGTCAGTTGGAAGGAAAGAAAGTGGGAGAGAAGCAAGAAGAAGGAAAGTTTGCGAACTGAAAGGTCGAAGGCCACGACGCTCAAGAAATCACTGCCAAGAGCCATTGGTAGGAGCCAGCTGTGTCCCACAGACAAAACCCCTTTGTCGGCGGCGGCGAGCGCGAAGGTGTTGGAAAAAGCGAGTACGAAGAAGAAAGATGAAAGCTAAGAGCTAGAGCAAGGTAAAGAAGGAGGGCGCCAAAGGTGAAGAAAGATTGTGAGAAGGTTGATGGTCGTAGGTTGTTTTCGGTTTGTTTGTTTTTGGAAGAGTATCAAGGACAAGGAATTACTGGACTATCAAAGAATTGAACTAAACTGTCCAATTGTAAATATAAGAGTTAATTAATTAATTAATTTAGTGTTATCTTTTAAGTTAGCTTAGTTTTATATATAAATTATAAGTTAGGCGTTGTTAGTTCTGTGTTTAATAATCTTCTATGTATTTTAACTTTATTAAATTTGTAGCATTACTTAGTCTGTTGGTGTGTTGCGGGTTTGCGGGAAGGGTTTTGTATAGTCTTTTGTTCAATCTTGTCGCGCAAGGGAAAGATTCACGTCACACCCGCATCTCAAGTGCTTGGCAAGTAATGTTTCGATGGCGTGGATGTGACGCAGTCGGTCGACTTCTTTGTCCTTATTTGGCATCTCGCACACGTGGGTGGCCCAAAGGCTAGATTACGGAGAGATTACGGCGACAAATGGAAAATAGGTCAGTGGTATCTGGTCAGTGGTATCCCACCCCAGCCAGGGGGTGATTTCGATACGTCAGGTAAGACGTCACGAAGGGTTCCCTCTCTGAGAAATAGGGGCCTGCGAGGTTATTTCAACATGGAGTCAGTGGTTTCCCACCTTAACCCAGGGGGTGGTTTCGATGCATCATGTAGGAGGTCACAACGTGTCCCCACCTGAGAAAGAGAAGCCCGCTAGGCTATTTCCACATGGAGTCAGTGGTATCCCACCTCAACCCAGGGGGTGGTTTCGGTGCATCATGTAAGACGTCACGACGTGTCCCCACCTGAGAAAGAGAGGCTTCCAAGGTTATTTCCACTTGGAGTCAGTCGTATCCCACCTCAACCCAGGGGGTGGTTTCGGTGCATCACGTATTAGGTCACGACGTGTCCCCACCTGAGAAAGAGAAGCCCGCTACGCGATTTCCACATGGAGTCAGTGGTATCCCACCTTAACCCAGGGGGTGGTTTCGGTGCATCACGTAAGACGTCACGATGTGTCCCACTCTAAAAAACAAGGTCCTGCAAGGCTATTTCCACTTGGAGTAAGTAGTATCCCACCTCACCCAGGGGGGGGGGGGGTGATTTCGGTGCATCATGTAAGACGTCACGACGTGTCCCTCTCTAACAAAACAAGGGCCTGCAAGGTCATTCCCTCTTGGGCTCAGTAGTATCCCGACCTATATGTGAATCACACGCATTGCAAATCGTTTTTTAAAGAACCATTTATTGTCAATTGCTTTTTCAAAAAAGAACCACTTATGGCAAAATAGTTTTTAACCTGGTCTTGAAAAAAAACAGTTTTTTTTAAACGTTCAACTTGACTTTGGTTTGCATGATTTTCTTGACGATCCTTTCCGTGAGGGTCCGCTTGCCCGGCAATCCCTCGATGGCCTTGATCATGCGACGATCGGCGGCGTGCTTGTCCCTCAAAGTCTTGGCCTTGTCGTAGTCGATGTCGTGTTGTTTGGCAATCTTGTCCAACCGGTTGATGCCCGGGTCCCCGCGATTCAAACGTTTCTTCAAATGCGTGCCGGGGCCCATGTACTGATAGCCCGGCCAATGAAATTCCAGGCCCGTTTTGCCCAGCCATTTTTGCACGTCCACCCCGCGGCCACCCTGAGACGTAGAGGGCTTCTTGACTCGTCGCTTACTCTTCATCGTAGTCCTCTTGATCGAGTCGGCGTCGCGTGCGCTTCCCTCGCTCCCAATCTTCCCACCCTGGTTGGGTTCTCAACCGTCTCACTGCCAAGGGTGTTTTCGACTTTTCCTCCATGGCCTGTCGCCTTTTATCCATGGCCCTGGCGACAGCCCCCCATAAATCGTCCTTACCCGTGGCGCTTGGACGCTCGATTTGGGGCGTCTTTTTCAATCGGCGTTTACCCTGTTCGAGGTCCCACGCATCAAAGGGGGTCTTCATTGTAGGCTCTTCCTCCTCCTCCTTTTTCACTTTCACTTCCTGAGGGGGTGGGAAGGACCAGTCGTCTTCCTCTTCCTTTTTGACTTCCACCCAAGGAGGGGGTGGGAGGGGCCAGTCCTCGTCCTCTTCTTCTTCTTTTGCGTTTTTGAACAACCGTTTGGGTTTTCTTGGCACTTTGGGTTTCACGTCCGTCCCTATGGCTTTGCTCACCGTTGTCTTGGCAGGGGTCCTACCTGTAGGGGTTCCCCCCTCCGTTGTTTGGGCCACTCTCACCATGCGTCGCATCCATGCGTCGCACTGCTCACCAAATCCGTTTCAGGGGCGTCGTCATCGTCGGCTGTCCCCGCCGTGCCTTCTGTGGGAACGTCCAAGGTTCGCAGTTTTTTCGTGGCTCGATGCAGGGCCCGCGATACGGGCTTCAACTTCATGCGTTTGGCTGCAGGCGACAGGTGGGGATCCTTCAACAACCGTTCCTTTTTAGCCGCCAGGGTGGCCGCATGGGTTAACAGATGGTTCTGCAACAAACCGGCCTTGTGTTTAGCCACCCAAGGGGCCAATTCGCGTTTGGGTACGATCAACATTTCTTCCATGACGAGACGGTGATGCGACCGGTCACGCGTGCTTCACCAACAGGGGTCGCACAGTAGGCGTCGTCTGAGTTCACAACACTCACGTTGCCACCTCTTATACCGTTGGTTTCTTGTCGGCCGGACCTTCGAAGGTTCGACTGTTGTTTTTCTTCCTTGGCCGCTTGCAACAAGGCCACAAGAGCTCTCATCGTTGGAGACATCGACACACCGCTTGCAGTCCCCGCCATAAGCCACTGCCCGTCTGTCGGAGCAAGAGAGCGCGTCGTCGGGTCACCGAATTTTTCCGCTTGGCTAACTCGCGCAAGACCTTTTTATGCCTTTTCAACTGGGCCACGACGTCCGGGGTGACCCTGGCATGCCCTTTCAACGTGTTCAACACCAATTCGCTGATGGCATTGATCTGATCGGCGTTGGCATGTCGTAGGAGGTCGTGACGATATTGCCCGCGGGCATCTCGAAACAGACTTTCCAAAAACGGCAACTGACGTCTGAGACGTTTCATCTCGAGGGGAACCGTCTGCATTGACCAGGGTCCACGTTGTCTTTTATACCCTCTTTTCGTGTGGCAACTTTCAGGGCTTTTTTGGTCACATGAGGCAACAAGGGCTGGCTTTCTTGGCGATGAAACCTTGCGATCGAGCGTATTGGAGCCACGATTGTTTGCCTCCTCTTGCTTTGTGACCCTGCCAGGCCGCTCTCATGCTGTCGTATTGCCGTTTGGCCTTCGTCATGTCCGTGTTTTTGACGGCGTGAATCATGTCGCGCGTGACCTCATAGACGTTTTTGAGATCCACCACCCAAGGCATCTTGCCTCCTTGCTGAGTGGAGGGTCGTCTCCGCCGACGTGTCCAGGAGGAGGTTTTCTTCTTCTTTGTCGTCGCACGTTTGGCCATGGTGTGAGGTTGCGAGGACAGCGTCTCTTCCCTTTTATCGCGTCCACGCAAAGGTGGAACCATCGGGATGACGCACCAACCCAGACCTCCGTCGTTTCATGGCAGCACGTTCTACACTGCTTGCATTGTACCGCTTTTTGGTGGCGGCCTCTAGGGCTTTTTTGGCACCGTATCCCGCGGCACCACTGACGGCTCCTACAGCAGCCGCTTTGCCGGCCGCGAAGGCTGCAGGCAGGAGGGCTAAGAGAGGAAACAGGCCCCCCTTATGACGTCACCGTCGAGTCGTCCGTCGTCGCGACACTCTTTGCTTGGGCATGCTCGCTTGTTGAGTGACCTCTCGTAGACCGTGCGTTCCCTTTTATGTCGGACGGTGGGGCTTGGCAAAGGCACGGGTGTACCCTTCGTCCTCCAAGAGGTCTGCAAAGACCCGGTACGTATCGTCGGAGGCCGGATGCAGATCCAAGAAGACGTACTCAAAAGGTCGGGCCGTGACGGTTTCGTAGACGTCTAACACGTCGGGCCAATGTTTGGGAAAGGCTTGCCTGATGAGGTTGGTGAACCCCAACTGATCGCGAGGACTCTTGAAGGCCACGATGTAATGCGCATTACGCGAAATGGTCTTGGCGTACTTGCCAGGGGGAAACATGTCTTGACAGAGATACAGCACGGTGATGTTGCGATGGTGCGAGTCTTTGGTGAACAGATCCAACACGCGTTTGTCGTTGCCCCCTTCCTCCATCAGATCGTCGAGGACCAAGACCCCTCCTTCGTGCGACCGAACCAACGTTGTAATTGATCGCTCTCGGGTATGCCTTTGTGCATGTGTACCCCCAGTCGAGCCAACGGGTGAAAGCCCTCTTGCCACACCCCGTAACAATAGTGGACGTTGGGCACCACGTCGCAAAAGTACTGGTGAGGCGCTTTCAAGAGTTTGGTGACAAATACCGTCTTGTTACACCCCGAGGGTCCCACCACCAACAGGCTACTCGGTGGCCGAATCATCTTTTTTTTGTTCAACTCCACAGCAAGGCGTCGATTTTTATACTGCCCGCTTTCAGACGTCTGAGCATGGAATTCAACGTCAGACGCCGCGTGAGAGGCACCTTTTGCGTCTTCAAGGTCTTGGGGAGTTTCCGAAAGACCTCGGCCAACGTCACGGTGTCTTTGACCATCTTGATCTTTTTCTTTTTGCTCCGCACGCGTTTAGGTGGGTCGGGTTCGGGACCGTATTGTTCCTGGAACCGTTGTATCATACCCATCCACGTGGCTTGACTGGGTAAGGGAACCGCCGAGGTAAGTCGCGGAGGTACGAACCCCGTCACAGGTTGCAAGTCGAGGCGTCGTTGGGCGATACTGATACGGTTACCCAAAGAGCGCGCCCCCCTTTTATATGGACAAAGGACCACACAGTCACCGCTTTTTTTTAAACGTTTTATTAAGAACGACCTCGTTGTTGTTGTTAATACATGGTATCGTAGTTTTGGCCTTCCGGGCTTCCCGTCATCGTCATGAGCATGTCCATCAGACGCACGGGCACGTGGTTACTCTGGCGAATGGGGCCCGTCAAACGATGCCACGCCAAATCGCGTCGCACCAACCGCTTGAACCAGGCAGCCGCGCGAGCGTCGTTCTTCACGAAATCGTAACGACTAAAATACTGTTGAAACGTCTGTAACGTGCCTCCCAGACTGCAATGCACCAAAAACAGGAGGGCATAGGCACCGCACGTGTTGCTGTCGATGGCTTGCAAACTGCACTTGTTGAAACGAAGGGTGGACCAATGCTTTTTCAACCAGTCTTCCAGGGCAGGCGCCCCATAACGCCACAACGGTAACCCAAAACTGTCCATCACCAAGCAGGTCTCCTCCTCTTCGTCGTCGTCAGGGCCTGGCGTCCTAAGGGCCATCCAATGACTGCCGGGACGATCGTGAGGGTCCACGTTGACGATATACCCTTGCGCACGGTCTCGGATGGGCAGAGGGGGCTGTCGGTCGCTGGGAAAGACCCCGGCAAAATGAGGACCAAGGTGGGGGTCGTCTTCGGCCAAATGCCGCAACTGTTCGTCCGTGGTGGGCACCAACTCCATGGTGGGACTGACCTGAGTCTATCTTCTTACGGCTCTTTTATGTGCCATAGGCATTGTACAACACGCCTCCGTCATGGGTAATTTGCATGACGTTCTCAAATTCGCCGTAAATGACCACCGTGGCTACGTGACCCAGCCCGGCATTCAAGTGAAATTGCACGCACACGTTGCCCTCTTTTTGCGGGTTGAGAATTTTGCCGTCGGCATCCCCACTGGCCACGTTGTCGAAGACGTACAAGGTGTAATTCGTGCCGTACCCCCACTCTTGGGGCCGTATCAGGTTGGGTCGCCTTTCTTTCCAAGCCGAGGTGGCCTGCACGAAGCGGAAATATCCCACGAGATCTTCGTTGCCATTGCCTGCATTCAATTCGAGGGTCGTGCCATAGGGATACTCTTCCCCGTCCACGAACTGTTTGATCCACTGTAACCCAAACTGTTGAAAGGCAAATGGCGAGTACGTGTAGTCGCCATTGTAACTGCTCTGGTGCAACAACCCCACGATCATCCGATCGGGCACGCGGTGGAGAAAGATGCGATCTTCGTCAAAAACCGTCTGACCTGCAGGTAGGGCATACGTGCAAATCTCCGAACGCACCAAGGGGTACTTGGCATAATACCCCTCGTTTCTTTGTAATTGCAAGGTATTGGCGAGGGGGTCGGACAATTGCACTTGACATACGTGAAACTTGATTTTGATGTCGGCGTCCGTCAAACGGCCTTGCTCTGCCACCCCGTTGAGGAAGAAGGCCGGTTCGTGAAAGAAGAAACGCATTACCACTTCTACAAAGGGTACCAAGGGTTTACCCATGTAAAAGGCTTCCGAGCGTGGCTTGAAGTACAGCGTGCGTCGTTTGCCATCCGTGTAGTGCCCTTGTTCTCTCTTCATGGCCTTCACGGCAGCTTTTTGCGTGGCACTGAGAGCCGTGTAGTCGGCATGAGGGCCCCCGTCGTTTAGGTTGTTGGCCGTCAAGGGGGTGGCCACATCCAATCCATCTTGTTGGAAACCCTGCAAGGGCAAGAGGGTCTCTCCATCTAGGTGGTCGTTGTTGATGAGGGTCTCAAAGTAAGCTTTGTACGGGTAGGTGTCCGTCTGGGAACTGATCAACGTGCCATTGAAGGTGACGCTGCATTGTTTGATCATGGTGTGGCACAAATTCTGTGCGGGGAACAGATTGTCCGCGGCTGCGACGTTGTTGCCATCGTGTTGTTTCATTTGAAATTCCATTTCGAAGTAACTCCGATTCAAGTCCACGTACTCGTTGACGCCCGACATGACAAATTGCATGGGTTGAATGCCCCCACTGTCCGCTTTCACCAACACCATACGATACTTCTCGTAGGAAGTATCCGTCGGGGGGACGTCGAAGATTTGCATGGTGGGATGCCAGGTGGTGGCGGGAGGTGTCCTTCCCTCACTCATCGTGCTCACCGGCGTCCTCGTCGCCTTTGCCGTGTACGCTTGTGCATCTCTTTTATATACGCGCGTGTCCAGGAAGGCACCATGTCAGGAGCCCCCGGCCAAATCCGCCCCCTGACCTGAGGCGCCACGCCTTTCAGACCGTGCCGTTGAAGCCCCCTCGAGGGCATGGGTGCCATGACGACGCGCCGCTTCACCATCTTCAGGGTCCCAAGATATCGTGCACACTGTGCTTGACGCGTTTACTCACTCTGTCGAGGACTTCGTCAGCTTTGCGTTTCAAGGCCCTCTTCACGTGCTTTTGTACCTTTCTGGCGACGACTTCACCCCCCCTTTCGAGAACGGGTCCGACAAACCGACTGAAAAGCCCCGAACCGTCTTGCGACGTGGGGGTGTACCGTGTCAGACTGCCTCCTCGCATGACTCACAAATGCTTTGGGCGTTGGGGAGTGTCCTTTTATACACGTCGACTGGATTGTCTGCACAGACCACGACAGGGTTGTCTTGTTCTTGTCTTTATACACGCTGGCGAAAATGCAAAGTCAAGTTGGAGGGTCCCTCCCCCAGATGCGCCAAGGCACCGGCCATCTCGGCGATTTGCACTTCCATCACCTCGAACGAGGGTTGACACACTGGCAGGTATTGCACGTGGGTGGGTTCGAAGTAGGCGTACCCATTTCGGTCCGTGGTGGAAAGGTGGACTTCTCTTAGGAGATCCGTGATGCGTTCGCCCACGATGGTGCTCTGACCCGCATTGCAGTAGACACGCAGACTGCGCGAGGGGGTGAAGAAGCTCTTTTCGAACCAACCCCAATTCAAGTTGGTAAACTCCCAGGTCTGTTGTTGCGTGAAAAGGACCCACTCTCCCTGGATGGTGGCCGCATCGATGGGTTGAGTGTTGATCTTGTCGCTGGCGGGAGGGGACTTGTAATGAATTTGGCGAATCTGGGATCCGGGAAGGAAACCAGCCAACCCATCTTAAAACACAAACTCTTGTTCAATTCAAAGGTCGTTCCATCGAGTCCATCGACAATCATCTCTCTGGCGCCATTGGAGGTGTCCCAACTCACGCGGGGGCGGATCTGCAGGGTTCCGTCTTCGTAGTCAAACAGATTGACTTTCAACAACCATTGTTCGATCAAGGCTTTCATGAACGCTTCGCCCGATGGCAAGGGATGTCGAGCATTCGAAGCCACAATGTCACTGACAAGGACTTCGTTCTTGATCGTCCAGGGAAACTCCGAATCCCCCTCTTTCAGTAATCGGGTGGTCGTGACCAACAAGGCCTTGGTAGGTTGGTCGTGCAAGAGGGTGACGTCCATCCCACGATCGCGTATGACCAGACTGCTCAAGGCCAGTTCCCACCCAGGCTCTCCAAACGTCAGGGGAGTGGCTAATCGCACTTGAAAGGACTCCGCCGTGTTCTGGGGAAATTCGGGCGTCGTGTCGCTCGACAGGGTCACGTACATGTCCCTGAGTCCCCTCATCTCGACTGACCCCCGTGCCACGGCGTCCCGTCTTTTTATGCTATTTGTCTAGGGTCGTGGGTGAGGGGAAGGTCAACATGCATACACTACAACAACCACACACCTCGGAATGAGGTCTTTAATGGTTTAATCTTTAAAAATGGACCGCACGCGATTACAAGGCCAACTACAATTACAGGGTTTCCAGCACAACACTTCTTCGGGGGTCCCACGTTGGTACACCTGGTTTTTCTCGTCCTCACAGTACTCACACAACACCAGGTCTAACAGGTCGTCACACCGTGCACGCCACAGATCGCGTTCTCGCAAGGTCTTTTCGTAAAGGGGCTCGAAGACCGAGGCGGGGGTGGCCACATCCTCCTCCACCTCTGCTTTGGGTTCGGGTTTCGGGGTGTAGCCCATCGTTCCCCTGGCCCATCGCGTCACATACTTCACAATGGATTTTTCCAAATGGTACTGGGTGCGGCCGATAGATTGCACGTTTTCCGACAATCCCTCTTTTTCTCGCAACTCTTTAATCGCTTGGCACTCGTCAATCTCTCTGACCTTGTCCTTCAACGTGTGAAGCAGATAAAACGACATGGGCTCGAACTGGGGAGGAGCCTCCTTTCGCGCAAGGGGTGCCAGGGCCGCCGGGTCTACCTTGGCCCACGCCTTCACGCAGTTCACAATCTCTTTCTCCAAGTCGTACCGAGCCTTATCGAAAGCATGCACGACCTCCCATCGTCCTTTCCTCGCCCACCCTTCGTACGTTTCGTCTACACTAAGCATGTCCAAGACTTTGTCGTGCAACACCCATTGCAGTGGGTCTGGCATCTCGGGATGTCCGACCATGGCGAAGAACAAAACAAAAATGATCAACAATGCCAAGCAACGCGCTCTTTATAACGTCCGTGGTGCCTGCAATGCGCGCAAAGCCACTCAATCGCAGCTAGGCCCGTGACCCAGGCGGTACGAGGGCTCTTTTCCTGGCCATGAATAAAAGGCGACAGGCCATGGAGGAAAAGTCGAAAACACCCTTGGCAGTGAGACGGTTGAGAACCCAACCAGGGTGGGAAGATTGGGAGCGAGGGAAGCGCACGCGACGCCGACTCGATCAAGAGGACTACGATGAAGAGTAAGCGACGAGTCAAGAAGCCCTCTACGTCTCAGGGTGGCCGCGGGGTGGACGTGCAAAAATGGCTGGGCAAAACGGGCTTGGAATTTCATTGGCCGGGCTATCAGTACATGGGCCCCGGCACGCATTTGAAGAAACGTTTGAATCGCGGGGACCCGGGCATCAACCGGTTGGACAAGATTGCCAAACAACACGACATCGACTACGACAAGGCCAAGACTTTGAGGGACAAGCACGCCGCCGATCGTCGCATGATCAAGGCCATCGAGGGATTGCCGGGCAAGCGGACCCTCAAGAAAATCATGCAAACCAAAATCAAGTTGAACGTTTAAAAAAAACCTGTTTTTTTTTTCAAGACCAGGTTAAAAACTAGTTTACCATAAGTGGTTCTTTTTTGAAAAAGCAATTGACAATAAAAGGTTCTTTAAAAAACGATTTGCAATGTGTGTGATTCACATATAGGTCGGGATACTACTGAGCCCAAGAGGGAATGACCTTGCAGGCCCTTGTTTTGTTAGAGAGGGACACGTCGTGACGTCTTACATGATGCACCGAAATCCCCCCCCCCCTGGGTGAGGTGGGATACCACTGACTCCAAGTGGAAATAGCCTTGCAGGACCTTGTTTTTTAGAGTGGGACACGTCGTGACGTCTTACATGATGCACCGAAACCACCCCCTGGGTTAAGGTGGGATACCACTGACTCCATGTGGAAATCGCGTAGCGGGCTTCTCTTTCTCAGGTGGGGACACGTCGTGACCTATTACGTGATGCACCGAAACCACCCCCTGGGTTGAGGTGGGATACGACTGACTCCAAGTGGAAATAACCTTGGAAGCCTCTCTTTCTCAGGTGGGGACACGTCGTGACGTCTTACATGATGCACCGAAACCACCCCCTGGGTTGAGGTGGGATACCACTGACTCCATGTGGAAATAGCCTAGCGGGCTTCTCTTTCTCAGGTGGGGACACGTCGTGACCTCCTACATGATGCATCGAAACCACCCCCTGGGTTGAGGTGGGAAACCACTGACTCCATGTGGAAATAACCTCGCAGGCCCCTATTTCTCAGAGAGGGAACCCTTCGTGACGTCTTACCTGACGTATCGAAATCACCCCCTGGCTGGGGTGGGATACCACTGACCAGATACCACTGACCTATTTTCCATTTGTCGCCGTAATCTCTCCGTAATATAGCCTTTGGGCCACCCACGTGTGCGAGATGCCAAATCAGGACAAAGGAGTCGACCGACTGCGTCACATCCACGCCATCGAAACATTACTTGCCAAGCACTTGAGATGCGGGGTTTAGTTTTTTTGCGGCGTGAAAGCTTGCAGCTTGATTTGATCCCAAGCGTAAAAAAAAAAGACTTTTCTCAGCTTGATTTGATCCACCGGTAACTTGACTAGACCTTTCTGCAAGCTCTGTTTTTGTGTACAATCAAAAGAGGATCTTTACAAACGATTTTCCCATTTCAAACGACCTTTGAAAAGAAACCCAAGCTCGAGGTAAGCTTAAGTTCTCTTCTTCTTCTTCTTCTTCGTTCCAACGTTTGTCGAACTCCAAACAAAAGAACCTTCCTTAAAATCATCATGACTCTTACCTAAGCGTTGCATAGGCTGGGTTTGAAGCGGTTTTCAAGCTAATATAATTTTTTTTTTGGTTTCTTTGCAAAAACACTCGCTCGCAATGCGGGAAGCGTTGGCGGCCACAATTTTTTTTCCTTCAAAAGCTTACGTTTGGTCATCCGAGAAAACAACACCCATTCTTATTTCATTTCATTTTTTTTTCCAGAAGATTCAAAGGTGGTGGGAACAAAGCACATTCAAAGATCAGACCGATACTTTTTCCGAGAAAACCCTGACCGCTCTCGTGGATGTTTCCAGGAAAACAAAACGCAGAAATTGCTGAGTGGTTCAAATCCTTTCATTACCACAACTTACTAAACTTCGATAAAAAAGAAAAGGCGTCCGAGCCCTGCCATATATTTTTTCCTTTGCAATAATCCTCAAAACTGACTCGCTCAAACGACAGTTGAACATTTAAGTATGTTAGCTTTCTTTTGACGTACCGTTTGTTTTATTTGACCGTTCGCAGTGCTCACGTTTCGTTTGTAGTTCAATGATGGATTTCTCCGTCGACAACGAGCTTAAACCATCGTGATTATTATTATTTTCTTCTGTTATTTTTTTTTCGTTGTAAGTCGATGTCCATCTTATGTGTGTGCTCTTCAAAAAAAAAAAATTCAGAGCGGTGTGCTCGCTCGACCAAATTGGTTCCGTTGCGAAAATAACATGTTTTGCTAGCCGAGAGAAGCGATTCCCTTTGTTTTCTCGTTTCGCTTTTTTTTTTTTCGCTTGTTTGCTTTTCCTTTGTTTTTTCTTTTTTCAGATCCCCGGTCATGTTTTAACGTGTCCATTTTTACCCTGAGTGGCGCCACCGAACCTGCATGGGCTCGTATGCGTAGGTCAGTCTCAAATCTGCATCATTCCCTCATATATTTTTTTTTCGCAGATCGATGGGTTTCCAAATTATCCCAATACATTATGCCGCACCTGGCACAATCCCCACGGTTGGCGCCCCTTGTACGTATAGTAGCTTTTTTTTTCACTTTTTTTTTTCCAGATCCCTGGGTGGGGTCGGTCTTCTGGTGGGTGCTTTCTATGGGACGGCATGGTCTGGCATATTAACGAGCGATTTTCACAAACAAGGTAACTTTTTTTTCCTCACATCACTCCAACAAATTACCCGCTGGTACAGTACCGTGCATTGCACGTGCCCATTTTATTTATCTATTTTGCCATACAACAAATATAATGAAAAATAATAAAAAACGGAAAGAATAGATTTAACAATGGGGAGGAGACCTAAAGGAAACTATGAAGCTCAAATTAATTAGGTCTCCTCAGTTAGTTTTACAAGATGAAATCGAAAAGAAGATAAGAATATGACGACGGATACAATTACAATTAGAATTACATACAATAAGAATGTCAAACGGAAAGATACGATACGAAAAAAAAACGAAAAAAAAAAAACGAAAACCTGCAAAAAAGTTAATACTTAAACACATTTATAAGAAAACTACCAGTAGTTATTACAGAAAAACGCCTTAAGTGCTTTTTTAAAGGAGACAGAAGAGGACGAGTTGACGATTTCGGTACTCAAGTAGTTGTAAAATTTAGGTCCTTGGTAAAAAACGGAAAATTGTTTGATGTCAGTTCGACAAAAAGGCAAGCCATATAAATGTAAGTTTCTGGTGTGATACGAATGAATTTCTTTCTGTAAGGTGAATTTACAGTCAAATTTTAAAGGAAGGGTACGGTTCTGGTAAGAGTACATGAATAAACCTAATTGTAGTAGGTGTATGTCATGGAACTTTAAAATACCAAGGTTTCTCAAGATTGGATCAGTATGTGCATAGAAATGGGTTTTCGCTATAGTTCTCACCACTCGCTTCTGAAGAATTTCAAGACGAACAAGGTTAGATTTGTAAGTGGAGGCCCAAACTAAGTTGCAGTAAAAAAAGTATGGGTAGACAAGTGAAAAATATAAAGTTCGTAGAGATTTTGTCGACAAGTAGAAATTAGATTTGCGAATTATTCCGATAGACTTTGAGACTTTGTTAGCCACATGCGAGATTTCGGACTTCCAATTTAAATCTTCATCTAGGATTACTCCCAAGAAAACTGTTTCTTTTACCTGATCAAGTTTATAATCATTTATTAAAAGTTGAATATCATAACTTACACGTTTTTGACTTGGTTTAAATACCATAAATTTAGTTTTTTTCAGGTTTAATGAGAGCTTGTTAACTCTAAACCAATTTGACAACTTATTAAGCTCAGTGTTCAATATGTTAGCTAGGCAATCTGCATCCTTATGGGACAGAAAAACGTTGGTATCATCAGCAAATAAGATCAACTATAATATTTTAGATGCGTTGTTTATATCATTGATGTAAAGCAGAAAAAATAAAGGTCCTAAAATGGAGCCCTGTGGGACACCACATGAAATGTTGGGACGTGAAGAAACATGACCGTTGTATTCAACAAATTGAAGTCTGTTGAAAAATAGCTCTTTATCAATTTCAAGGCCAAGCCACGTATGCCATAGTGTTCAAGTTTATCAAATAAGATAGAATGATCAACTGTGTCAAAAGCTTTCGAGAGGTCTAAGAAGACGCCAACCGCTAATTCACCATTATCCAACGCAGATGAAATTTTATCGTGCAAATCAATCAAAGCAAGCATGGTAGAATGATTTTTCCTGAAACCGAACTGGTTATCACAGAGAACATGTAAATTAGTCAAATAGTCAAGTTTGCGATTGTAGATGATTCTCTCTAGAAATTTAGAATAGCCCATCCACGCTAAGAGACGCCTACTTGTGGGGTATACGATGTTTAGACACCAACGCCTAAACGCCTTCCATTGCTTCGACAGATTGGTGTCTTTCAGGGTTGGATCCACAAATGCACATGCCCCTCCGCTTATGGGTTCACCTACAAATGGGGCTTAATTCGATTATATACGGGGGTTTAATTCAAGGTAACCTTTTTTTTTCAAAACAACCTTTTTTCAGTTAAATCCTCATCGCCTCATGTTGTGCGCTCTCTGCGGCACCGTCCATCTCTGCGTCGTTTGCCATGCGAACACATGCACCGGATCCTGAACGTAAGTTTTTTTTTTCCAGATACCAGCTCACATTTTGACATGCGTGGTCAACCCGTGGAACCATATCGCATGCATGTGTTTCACAGATATACCATACTGCCTATTACAAACAAAGTAAGTCCTTTTTTTCGTTTTTTTCAGATCCCCGGTCATGCACTCACTTGCCAATTCGGCCCCAATTGGCCTCACCACCGCACGTGCATGTGTTCGTATGCGTAAGTGGATCGCCAATCCTTTTTTTTCTCTCTCCCTTTTGCTAATCAGTTTGTCTCTTTTTTTTCTTCCTAGCGATTAGTGACTTTGACTATTGACTCGATGTTTCACCTCCTCCTCCTCCCTCCCCTTCTTCGCAGTTGATGACCACACCCCTCAAGAAATGGTTGCACACCACATGCTCGTCCCTCATCATCTGCTCGCTCTTCCCTCAGTGCACCATCATGGACCACACCGATCATCTCCCGCGTCCCCTGAGAGGCATTGTACCCAACCGAGCCACCATCCACAATTTACACATTTTCATTCTCAACATGCAGGCATACGAACAAGAAAGGGGAAGAAGACGAAGACGGAGGAGGCATAGAGCCCAATGACTTTTTCAGACCATGATGTGCTTTTTTTCTCTTGTATTTTGTCAAACCAACGTGGCGTTTTTTTTGTTTTTCCTGTTTGCCTTGTTTTTTTTCGCCACCTTTTTTCCAAGTCTAAAAAAATCAAGGAGCTGCTGTTATCATTAAAAGTCTTGTTGCCTTTCATTTCATGTGTGTGTGTCTTGTTTTTTGGCCACGCACCCAACTCATTTGCATTTATGCTAATTATGCTAACGACTTTACATCCGGGGAAAAAGGACCCTGTTCCAGGTACGGCAAGCAAAAAAACGCCCTAGTAAAAACGTATTATCCGTAAATCTGGAGAATGACGTCATATAGGGATTTTCATAGGTTGCCGTGGTCTAGCGCATAGTACTACTACTATTCCATTCAGTCTATTTCTTTAACAAAGCATCGCCGCCTTTCAAAGAGCACCGCGCGTTTATTATTCATCAAACGTTTTTCTATAATCCGGCACCTTGCCTCTCATTGGTCGAAATTTTACTCGCGTCGTTAATGCTCAACAAAAATTATTCTCACCTTACACCAATACACTATCAATCGATACTAGTCTTCGGAGTCTAAACATCAAGATGTACGCCGTATCCAAACTAAACAAACAACACGAGCAAACCTGGATTAACCTTCAAAAACGGTTGAATTCAGTGCAATTCCCGTACGAAAAGTTATTTACCAGCCAAGATGTTCATCGATTTGTAAAAAATAAGGCCGTCTCCGTTGGAAGCTGTGAGGGATATTTCATCCCTTCGTTGTTGACGACCACTGCCTTTCTAATAACGTGCAACAAAGTACGCGTTGCACCAGCACCCACAAGCAGCCACTTAACCTCCTGACTGTATTTGTTGGATATCCCGGAACAGGTAAATAACTTGTTACAGTTTCACGTAGTTTTGCTTCAACCTAGTCACACCCATAACTCTCTTGCGCTTATACTCACTTTGGCCGCATGCTCAACATAAACTTTAACATCATTTTTTCTCGTTCCAAACCGTTCACTTCTAATATGTTTCTTTTCTGTCAAACAGGGAAATTGTCGGCCATACAGTACACCGCCCAGGAACCGCTGGAGCATCTCGCTCTCAATGAATCCATAATTAGCAAAAGCACCTCCTCCGGCTTCGTCAAACTCCTTGCGACCAAAAAGAAGGCCATGATTCTGTCCCCGGAGGTCTTTGATATTATGAACAAGCTGCTTAAGTCAGACGAGGATAACGCCACAGGAAATATTCAGCTGCTCTGCAAACTTTTCTCCAGCGAGAGATGCTCATACCATTACTCGACAGAGGAAAGCAGAATCATACCTGCGAACACCCCATTCTGTCTTCTTGGCTGAACTCAACTGATCAACGCAGCCAAATGGGATTGCTCGCATGGATCAAGGACATGGCTTAGTGGACAGAATTCTGCTTGCCATCCCGTTGGCGTTCCGGCTGACACTGTCCGAAATGGAGGCCGCCAAGGATTACCTAGCCACCGAGATTGTCAGCGACTTCCAAGAACTATTCTAAAACATCAACGACATTGAGGAAAACACAGAATTCGCATTCGATGACGAAGGCCGACTGCTTCTTCGACAAAAAATGGATCAGTTTGTGGGAGAAGTGAACGAAGCGATTAAAGAGGGAAAAGTGCCGCCCAAATCAAAGACGCCCGAGCTCGTCCCCCGAGTTGCGTGCGCCCTCCACGTGTTCAATCACACGATGAACGAACTACTGGCCGGTGTACCATCGACACAACCACCGACAACAATATCCAGAACGACCCTGGATAATGCAGCAGCCTTCTATTATTCATTGCTGTTTTACCTTTATTCACACTTCATTCTAGCCCCCGATCTGAAGATATCTGTTGTTAACTAACTCTTTTTTCAATCTATGAGCCGCAACATATACGCTGTTGTTCTCCCAAACATTGCTAGACATTACCGAAAACTTCTAACGTCGAGTAAGGGTCAGTACGCCAATTTTTATCTGTCACAACACTTGTGCCAAAAAAAAAAAAAAAAAAAACAAAGCATACGTCTGACGTTTATGAAAAACATACTACTACACGCATAGTTTGAGACGTTTATGTAAAACATACTACTGCACGCATAGTTTGACAACCACATTTTTTTTTTAGTTTCTTAAAGAAATAACCAACGCTGCTTGTGACAAGACCATTAACCAGCCTACCAGTCAGACAATCCGGGGCAACATCCTCCTCACCCAGGGTCCCGTGGTGTCGTACCGCTCATTCAAACATGGCAAAAGGTCAGCGCGTACGATAGCTCAAACAGAGTACACAGTAGCAACAGAGTCCCTGATGCAAGATGGCTTTGGACGAATTGTGGAATTCAGAATTCCCCGAGCGAGAAACACCTGTAAGGTTTTTGTGAAGAGCAAGCCTAACCCGTGGCCAAATAGCGCAAGTGATGTTAACGAACAGGAGTTTGACATTGCTTTCGCAAAACCAGTACATCATGACATAACAGCTCCCATGAGAGTTTATCTTCAAAATAATAATTTCATCTCGGAATAGAATCGAACATCGTCAGACAACAGATTGTTGTCTATTGCTTTCGCAAACGCAATATCAGTTAAAGACTTAGCTGACTTACTTATCCATTTTCTAAAAACGAAAGATCATTTCATTTATAATCATGAAAGGCATTTAGTTGTTGTTAACAGTTTGTATTGCATCGAAACTTCAAGCTACTTCTCTTCCATTTCAACACTTCGCGACATTATTCATTACATTGTATTTAAAACCATTAGTAACTTGAACGCCATTAAAAATGGACTTTATTGAAATGCCGCAGCTATGTATAGTAATTCTTAGCCAAGAAAGGGGCTTACGCCACGTTTGAACGCTTTTTCGTATCTAAAATTAACCTACGAATGTGCGCTATTCATCATCGTTAAACTAGCGAGACTAAAACGGAGGCAAGGTTAATTAATATTTCCTAAATCTCGCAACAGAAGCTACGAAAAGTCTCGGTCTCGCATTTAAAAACGCACGTCTCGCAAACCCTCGCATTTACCATTCACCACCTGCCTAACATGAGAAAGGGTACGCTACACTTGAACTTAATACGCACAACAAACAACGACCAGCGGAGTGTTTGCCTCGTTCTTTAAGTGTTAATGCCCAATACTTACATCTATTACTTATTCAACAACTGCAGGAGTGCGGACCGCGGTAGCGTTCCAGTTTAATACTTAGATCAATTACTCGTTCATTCGCTATGGGACTGCGGACCGCGGTAGCACTCCAGTTTAATACTTAGATCAATTACTCGTTCATCAACTACGGGACTGCGGACCGCGGTAGCACTCCAGTTGAATACTTACATCTAATACTCATTCATCAACTACGGGACTGCGGACCGCGGTAGCACTCCGGTTTACTACTTAGATCTAATACTCATTCATCCACTACGGGACTGCGGACCGCGGTAGCACTCCAGTTTAATACTTAGATCAATTACTTATTCATCCACTACGGGACTGCGGACCGCGGTAGCACTCCAGTTTAATAGTTACATCTAATACCCATTCATCAACTACGGGACTGCGGACCGCGGTAGCACTCCAGTTTAATACTTACATCTAATACCCATTCATCAACTACGGGACTGAGGGATAGAAAAAATTCTTATGACCTCGGTGGGAATCGAACCCACGACCTCCGGATTAGATCTAAAGTGGTAGATCTAATCTGGAGGTCGTGGGTTCGATTCCCACCAAGGTCATAAGAATTTTTTCTTTGCCTTGTGTGGTTCCCTGATACCCTTTACTAAGGCTAACGCCCAGTGGGTTTTTCATGGGTTTCTCTAGCACTTTAATTTACACTGCAGAGTTAATTCTCTGTTTCACCACTTGTATGTGTTTATAGTGCTACGCGGCACAACATATATATGTACCCTTACTTTCTCTTCGCCACGATTCACCACCTTAATCGTCCCCGACTTTCTCTGTCCGACCTCGTAGCTTAGTCGGCAGAGCAACGGTAGATCTAATCCGGAGGTCGTGGGTTCGATTCCCACCGAGGTCATAAGAATTTTTTCTTTGCCTCGTGTGGTTCCCTGATACCCTTTACTAAGGCTAACGCCCAGTGGGTTTTTCATGGATTTCTCTAGCACTTTAATTTACACTGCAGAGTTAATTCTCTGTTTCACCACTTGTATGTGTTTATAGTGCTACGCGGCACAACATGTATATGTACCCTTACTTTCTCTTCGCCGCGATTCACCACCTTAATCGTCCCCGACTTTCTCTGTCCGACCTCGTAGCTTAGAGCAACAAGATGCAGACCCCAGTCTGAAGCCGATACTTCAGTTGAAGGAAACGACTACTGTCAGACCAAGGTGGGAAGACGTGTCTTCCTATGACCAGACCGTGAAGCCCCTCTGGGCTCAATGGGATCAAGTGGAAATCCGTGATCGTGTACTGTGCAGGAGATGGGAGGAAGGAGGTGGTAACAGAGTGAAGCACCAGATTATACTCCCACGGAACTTGCGAGAGACTGCCCTTAAAGCACATCATAACCACATTACTGCTAGCCATCGCGGCGTAAGCAAGACACTTGCTTCAATCAAAGCACGTTATTACTAGCCAGGGTTAACTTCACAAGTCATGAAATGGGTCAGGATTTGTCATGAGTGTGGTGCTAAAAAAACTGGGGGAAGAAACGCCGTTCACTGCTGCAGCAGTACATAGTGGGTGCACCAATGGAGCGGCTGGCGATGGACATATTAGGGCCCCTACCTCTGACTCCCCGTGGGAACAGATATGTGCTTGTCGTAACTGATTACTTTACCAAGTGGACGGAGAGTTACGCCATCCCCAATCAAGAAGCGGCAACAGTGGCTGAAAAGTTGGTGTCTGAATTTGGGTGTCGATTTGGAGTCCCGCGTGAGTTACATAGTGATCAAGGGACCAACTTCGAGTCCAAAGTTATGGCCAAAGTATGTAAGCTCTTGGACATTGAAAAACTAACATAATTAGAACAAAAGGCGCAGAACATAGTTATTAGTGACCATAGCAGACTTATGGTTGCGAAATCTAACTCTAAAATCAGTTGTTGTAGAACCAATGTATTGCAGGCGACATTTCTTACACGAAGCCAAATAAATAATGTTCTTAGAATCGCAAGAAAGTTTTGATCGTATCTTGTAACTCTTGCCCGTTTGAAAACATAGAAAGGAATTTGATTCAACCAAGAAGTTGCGACAAAGATCGCATCTTGTTCTTTTACATGTAAAACAAATGGTCACTAATAAAAAGACTTGTGAGGTAGCAGTACATCTCAACAGAACACCACATGATTTAAGCGACTTCTCATTCCAATGTATTGATCAAGTGCAGGCGACTGTAAATAATTCATGTACCATCGAAAAACTTTTAGTCACTAAAGAGGCATATTGGAGTGCAGAGTTGTTCTCTTTGGCACCCTTTGGTTTGAATAAACGTCAGGAATTTCACTCGAAAAAAAGAATCAACTACAATTAACGTAGAGGCAACTCGTAAAATTGGGCAGTTATCAAAGGTCCCAGTCTTGGATCCTGTTAGCTTTGTTAGCGCTAGGTAATCTGGGGGGCTCCCATCTGGGAATTTATTACAATGTTGTTGTTTAAGGGCCCAGTTCGGGGCGCCTTTTGTGCCCTGTCTCGGCATGGTTTCAGGGGCTTTGATTGGGAATTTTGTTGTAACTCTCGCCCTTTTATTTTTAACGCTGGTTCCTTGACACTTTCAGTGAACTCGACAGCTTTTTCTTTTCTTCTTTATTTCATCTCATCTGTATGCTTGTATTCGTTTATTTTACCTTTCATTTGTTTTTCCAGTAGATTTATATCGTATTGTTATAGTTTCACGCGTAGTAATTACCGAATGTTCATCACTTGTTAATTTTTTGCTGATATGTGTTATCACGCCCTGTTATGTAATCATCTTTGTAATGTTTTGTCATCTTTTATGCTGTAAACTTATTTAAGGAAATTGTAATTTATTATTCACTTGCACTGCAACTGATGAAGGTCACTGACCGAAACGTCTTTTTATAAAACATTTTATCTTTTAAATATTTTTTAGTGTATATGTTTTCTTTCGCTCGAAGTTATCCGTCATTTTTTTTGTCATTTTTTGCAACTTAGAGAACAGTAAGGTAAAATGAAAACTACTATTTGTTTGATTATTTAGTCCATCAGCACATAATCAACAACATTTGAAAAGTTTTGTATTACAAATATTAACAATAACTTCAACTTGAACAACAACACTATTTTGGAGAAAAGAAAAACTGAATGTGGTGCTCTGTTTTGTTGATAATACAATGTAATCAATAATATTGTAAAAGCTTTAAATGTGGATTTAACATTTGTCTTGTTTGTAACTTAGTGAATTAACCAAAGTCAAATATTATTTCAATGTTAAGAGGCTTAGCACATAATGAAAAAGGCATAAACAATAACTTTAACTCGTAACAACAACATTTTATTTTGGAGAAGGAAGAGCTGAATAAACCTTAAGTGTCATCTCTTGTTTGTAAAGAAAAGTTAAAATATTTTCTTTTATTGGAAGAGGCATTTTTAATGAGAGACACTGAGTGTATGTAGCAAGTTATCTCTGAGTTAGAAGGTTGACTTGCTGAAGTTTCAGTAAAACCAGCTGTTCCATCCATCGCATCCATGACCTAAAGGGGTAAAAAAAATTGTAAAGGTAAATGATAGTCGAGTAAGGATACGATAGAATATAGTAAGGTGTAAGTAATCAATGAATAGCAGAATTACTTTTGATGTTCTTCAGGGAATGTTATAGATTGCATGAAAACTGGGTATCACCGAGTTGTTGCAATCCCTTATAATCAAATGACCGGATGAAGTTTCCGCCATTGAAACTGCACCAGTTCGTTTCACTCGCACTGGGAATGTTTTCTCGCCACAAATCATGGCCATTTGCCGAGTTACAAAACTCGGTTACTATTTGCTTTGGTGACCACAAGTCATGGCCATTTGCCGAGCTACACAACTCGATAACGTTTTGCTTTGGTGACTACAAATCATGGCCATTTCTCGAGCTACACAACTCGGTAATTTTTTGCTTTGCTGACCACAAATCAAGGCCATTTGCCGATCTACACAACTGGGTAAGTAAATTATTTGCCGAGCTACACATCTCCGAAAGTAAACGTTACCTATTTGCTACAACTACGGAATTTGCCTGTTGATTCATTCAGCGCAAGACAGCGTTGGTTTCTTGTGGTGAAATGGGTAAACAACAGCAGGCCGAACTTATTCATGTGTCTTCGCAGTCGTACACACTTTGTGAGAGCGTCGATAAATTTCACCCGTAAGGTTTCTTTCTAACTTTATAAACAACACAACTTACCTGAGCAAGAACAGCCGTCCAGCGAGACAAAACGCAAGATCCCGCTAGAAACAATGCACATGGTCGATCTCAATGACGTCATTCGCCCCTGTTTTCGGGGGGGCCAGATCGGTGTCGATGAATACATAGTCCAAAGATCTCGATTTCGACTGCACTATGAACGCGTTCTTTGTCGAACGCAATAAGACGATCACAATTATAAGGCTTACAAAATATGACTATAGCCATGACCACACATCTATATTCATGTTATTTATTCATCTTATTTTCATCAAATCATGATTTCGCTGTTTCCTCAGAGATTTAGCTTCACGGCATCGAAGATATTATGTCATTGTAAAGAACTAAGCGCCTCCTCATTAGTAATTATTGTCTTTTTTCTTTTGAAGAATGTTTGTTAGTTCGTTGTGCGTGTGGAATGTAGTTCAGCGTGCCAGTCAAGTAATTTATTGTAATATATTCGTTTTTAGTATTTAAGCCCATGTAATCGTTTTCAGTGTGCTTTTCACGTTCGCTGTCGAACAGTTACGCCATTCAGAAAGCAGTTACGCTTAGCGCAGTTGTATTGAATCTACATCGCCGAATTCTGTGCAGTTTCCTCCCAGCTACTAACAAATGTAAGTGTCGCCTTCGCCGGGTTTTCCACACTGTTTTAGTTTACTTTGGTAACGTTCTTTTCCTTTGTTGTATTTAGTTTTAACCGCTTTACAAGAATCGCTTTCAAGAACCGCGTACAACCGCTTCCAAGTACCGACTACAATCGCCTTCAAGATCCGCCTATCGTAGCAACCTAAGTCCATTAAAGTGTGTTAAAAAGTTAGTAAACCATGCTGGAGTGTTTCTCTCCCTTGTGGAAGTTTCATCGTTAAAAATTTGTTACGCGAGTTTTGTTCAAGTCACGATGTCAACGCTTGACGAAGGCGCGCTGTACGGCAAGCTTCTTCACCTCAAGAATTCGAGATCGGGCTATCTTTCAACTGTTACCGTGAGGAAAAGTGAAGTTGGGGCCTTGCTGTCAGACGTGGAGAACATTGACCGTGTAAAGGATAAGTTTACGAACTTTTTAGTCGCTTTCGATAAATTTAAAGAAGCACACATTCTTTACTTGTCGTTCGTTCAAGACGAGGCTTGTACTACCAGATGTCAGGAATCCTTTGATCGCGAAGCTGTGCAAAAGGATGACTTTACTCTGCGAGTTCAGAACTGGATCGCGAGAGCCGAAGAAACGCTTCAATCGAATGATCTAGTTAGTCCAGAAGATTCAGTGAGTCATGTTGGTTTCCGATCAGCTTCTGAATCATCAAGAATGTCTGAGGGTTCGAGTCGCAGTGGTTCACACAGGAGTGGTGGCTCCCGTAAAAGCAGTAGTTCGCGCAAGAGCAGTGCCTCATCTCTATCGACAGCGAGAGCGTAGGAAGCCGCTCGCGTTGCGGAGTTAAGAGCAGAAGCAGCAGCCTTCAGTAAGCGCCAGTTTCTAGAAGAACAAAGGTTCCGTCTTAAGCAAGAAGAGAAGCGCTTAACCTTGGAAACGGAGATTGCTAAGTCACAAGCCAGAGAA
>OX419338.1:24138882-24143882 GCA_948470475.1 Galaxea fascicularis
TATGTTGATAGAAATGGATAAGAAAATTAAAGAGCAAAATGAGCATATTAATAAGCTTCTTAAGCAACAAACAGAAAATAAACCAACTCAAAAACCTAGAATTAAAAAGCATGATGAAATTAATCTGTTATCAAAAGAAAATGAGAATATCAAATCAATTCCAACAGAAAAACGTTTCTGGGATAGATGTCTTAAAAAACATAAAGGAGAGGATAAAACTTTAGGTGGTTCTATTTAACAAAAACCAACTCCAACACCTAGAAATACCAAAAAAGATTAAGAAAAAAGCCTTATTGAGTTATGTTGTGAAAAATATAAAGCGGAGGAAATGTATGGAGGTGATATTAGAAGAAAACCAATAGCACTACCTAGAACGAAAATTGAAAAGCTTGCTACTGCTCTTGATGGTCATACAGTATCTTATAAGATTGATATTAGAAATAATAAAGATCCTCTTATTCAATTGAGATTTACAAGGCTAGCAATTAACAACAAAATAAGGGGATCACTTGAAATTCTAAAAGGATTGAAATTTGTTGAAACGCTTGTAGTAACATTTGGTAAATTCAGTTATGGAAACTTAATAGCAAAGACTGCCTACTCTAACTGTGATCCAAAAACAATAACAAATAATATTGAAATAGGCGAATCTTTACAAGAGTCTCGAGAACAGATTCTTAATATAATTGCTATTTGGATTTCGGAAGGTTCTGGCTGGACAATTTAATCTATTGACAGTCATTACATTTAATGTTGTAAAATACAAACCAATTAGAGGTTCATCATATATAAAACTACCTTCTGAACTGAACAACAGCTCTAAGGGTCTTATTAATATTAAGAATGATGATGATGAGTGTTTCAGATGGTGTCATATTAGATACCTAAATCCACAAGAGAAAGATCCACAACGAATTAAGAGAAGTGAGAAAAAAATTATTGAAAAATTGGATTATTCTGGAATAGATTTTCCTGTTGGAATTAATCAGATTAACAAGATAGAAAATCAGAACGAGATTAATGTGAATGTATTCGGTTATAGGCATATCCAATACATGTATCAAAAGAGAAGAATAAAAACTGTTTGAATCTGCTGTTGATTACTAATGATGAAAGATTTCAATAAATTTATGTACAATCAAACACGCCATAATGAGAAAAAACACTTCTGCATGTACTGCTTACAATGTTTCAGTTCAGAAAGAGTATTAACAGATGACACTGAGAATTGTATTACACTAAATGGTGAACAAGCTATTAAAATGCCGGAAGAGGGTAGTATTGTAAAGTTCCAAAATTATGATAAAGAGATACCATCACCCTTTATAGTTTATGCAGATTTTAAGAGTTTCACCGAAAAAGTACACAGGTGTCAACCAAATGATGATAAATCCTATACAGAACAGTATCAGAAAAATACCGCATGTGGATTTGCTTACAAACTAGTTTGCTACTATGATGATCGGTATTCAAAACCTCTAAAAATATATCGAGGAGAAGATGCTATTGAGAAGTTCTTGAAATCAATGCTGAAAGAGGCAAATAGATGTGAAAAAATATTGGATACTCTTTTCAAAGATGATAAGGAGTTATCTCGTATTATATTCAAAAAGCTGTCTATTGTTATCCATAATTTGAGAGGTTATGACAGTCATCTGATTATGCAAGAACTGAGTGATTTTGTTGAGAATAATCCTTATTACAATAAAAAAGGTGACCTCTGTGAAATGAATATTGGAGTTATTCCTAATAACAGCGAAAAATACATGAGTGTTATGGTTGGTAAGAATCTGAAATTCATTGATAGTTTACAATTTATGAATTCAAGCCTCATTTCTCTTGTAAAAAATCTACCGGAAGAAGCGTTTAAATATACATCTAATGTGTTTCAAGGTGAACAACTTGATTTAATGAAACGAAAGGGTATATATCCTTATGATTTTATGGATAGCTTTGATAAATTTAATCTTAATAAACTACCTGAAAAAGAAGACTTATACAGTATTCTGAATGATGAGTCAATTAGCGATGAGGATTATAAACATGCTGAAAAAGTATGGAAAACATTCAATCTTAAAAAACATTGGAGAATACCATGATTTGTATCTAAAATCAGATGTTCGTCTACTAGCTGATGTATTTGAAAACTTCAGAAAAACCTGTCTAGAGTATTGCAAGCTTGATCCAGCTCACTATTTCAGCTGTCCTAGCTTGTCTTGGGATTCAATTCTTAGGATGACTGGTATTAAGCTTGATTTGATGAGTGATATTGATATGTTCCAATATATAGAGAAAGGATTGCGTGGAGGTATTAGCTATATTGCAAACAGATACGGTAAAGCAAACAACAAGTATATGAAAAATTATAATAAAAATGAATCTAGTAAATACATTATGTATCTCGATGCAAATAACCTATATGGCTGGGCTATGAGTCAGCATCTACAAACAGGCAACTTCAAATGGCTTTCTGAGGATGAAATAAGTAATTTGAACCTAATTGAATATAAAAATGATAGCGATAGAGGAATAATACTAGAGGTTGACCTTGATTATCCTAAGGAGTTACATTAATCACACAATGGCTATCCTCTTGCACCTGAAAAAATACAGGTTGAAAATGATATGCTGTCAGAGTATTGTAAAAATATTACTGAGAAATACAATATATCCACAGGATTAGTACACAAGCTCATCCCCACACTGAACAAGAAGGAAAAATATGTTCTTCATTATAGAAACCTACAGCTATATCTTGATCTCGGGTTAAAACTCACTAAAGTCCATCGAGTATTGGAATGTAATCAATCTGCTTGGTTGAAAAAATACATTGATTTTAATACTAAGAAAACAACTAATGCTAAGAACGCTTTTGAAAGAGACTTTTTTAAGCTTATGAATAATAGTGTTTTTGGTAAGACGATGGAAAACCAGAGGAAACGAGTAGATGTTAGGTTGGTAACAGATCACCATAAATTATTAAAACTAACAGCTCAACCTACATTTGTCAGCAGTAATATCATTAATGGAAGTTTGGTTGTTGTACACAAGAAAAAGGAAATACTAACTGTAAATCGCCCCGCTCATGTTGGAATGTGTATTTTAGATTTGAGTAAAACCTTAATGTATGACTTCCACTATAATTATGTTAGACAAAAATACGGTGATAAAGCCAAGCTTCTCTTCACTGATACGGATAGTCTTACATATGAAATTGAAACAGATGATGTCTACAAGGATTTCTGGAATGATAAAGACAAGTTTGATAATAGCGATTATCCTGTTGACTCACCTTTCCATGATAAAACAAATAAGAAAGTCATAGGTAAAATGAAAGATGAAGCTGCAGGTGAAATAGTTACAGAATTTGTTGGCCTTCGTTCTAAATGTATAGTTATATCAAACAGAGTGGAAAAGGAGGTAAAACAGCAAAGGGTATTAAAAAATGTGTTATTAAAAAGAATATTACACATCAAAATTATAAAGATACCTTATTACAAAATAAACAGATGTATCACAAAATGAAAACCATCAGAAGTGGGGGGGGACAGGCGGGTCAGAACCTCCCGCCTCCCGTACCCTGCTCCCCCGCTTCCCGTACCTTTATCTCCCGCCTCCCGCCCTTTTCCGTGCTGCTCCCGTCCCCTGTAAATTGGCAGAGTCGAAACACATCCTAGTCATTTAGCGTCACAATTCTCAAGCATAGAGTTCTAAAGTGTGACGTTACAAAAAATTAAATTTGTGAAATTATGGGATTGGGCGCCATTTTCGAATGGAGTATCCTTAAAAAAGGGTCTTTGCCATAAATTAGCTCTTAATTGTCATTCCCAGCCGAAAATTTGATACCGCCCCATATAAATCTCTCTAATTTTGAATCAGTTCTAAACTGAAGGAACTGAAACAAATTTTGAGGGGTTTGTATTGATCCCTTATATCTCTACTGGGAATTGCAATTCGAAGCTAATTTTGGGACGAGGGCGTCTTTCAGGATGCTCTATAAGAATATGGCATCATATTCCATAATTTCAAAAATTTTATTTAATGTGACGTCCTCACTTTAGAACTTTATTTCTTTTGTTTTTAAATAATTTAAAAAGTTTACCACTGCCATATGTTTTGATTGAATGAAGTTTTCACCTTCTTGTTTATCTTCTTTGAGTTTCACAATTTCAGTCTATTTTCATTGGCTCTTCAGATTTGTTTCTGAAATCCGTTTTTAGTGACGACGGTCTAAAAAGTTAATTCAAAATTGTGTATTGTTCTCATAAAGTATACGCATTTCCAGTAACCAGTCCGGCTTTATTGGGATCAGACAATTAAATCATGGAAGTAGGATTTGACGGAATTGCAGGCAAACGTCGCAGGCGGATTTTAGATATGCATTATTGTTAGTTATTGTTTAGGAAATCTATCTGACGTCTTCCATGTGCCCAGGTGGGCGCACTGGTCTCCTTCTGCTCCAAATGGTAGTTAAAATCGATTTGGACTTGTCCAAAACAAAAAACTGGGTCGTAAAACCAACCACTCCACACTCTCCAGCGCGCTCATTAAAGCAGTGCTCAGTTGCGGCATTTCTAGACCACACGGTGAAATCTTTGGTTCGTTCTGACTCACGGTCGTAAGGAGCAAGCTCCCAAGAAAGTCTTCCACGTACTGACCTTTCACTGCCGCACCGAAAAATACTGACACCTAATAAAATTGTCTTCGATGACATTGATTTGAGAGCGGCTGCTCGCCTCACCTTTTTTGCAATTTGACAGCTTAGTACAGCTTTATACGCGACACATGTGCACTCATGCCGCTTGACATTTCATGACCTCTGACGTAACCACTGTAAACGGGTTTACTATTTCACCCGAAGTAAGCCTGTTTTTCAGCCCAAGCGCAAATTTTCGTTTGCTCGTTTGCTCAGAAGTCTCAGAAGTGACCGAGAAGACGTTAAATGCAAGTCAAATATATTTTGGGTTCTTGTTTTTGAAAGTATTGTAACATATTGTTGA
>OX419338.1:24148882-24151382 GCA_948470475.1 Galaxea fascicularis
ATATATATATATATAGGAAGTCCGTGTATCGATGTTTCCGTAAAACAGTGCTCAATGCATGAAAGCAGAGCGTAATATATGTTGAAAAACAGAAAAAACTACACTTTCATCCCGACAAGCCTGTTTCGTGATTAATCACTCTTCAGGGGATTTAATGGCAAGAATATTCTGAACTGTCGCTTATATACTATAAAGATTACATAATAATACATAATAAATGCGGCGGTAAATTAAAGTGTTAAATTAAGGTGTTATATTTAAGGTGTTAGTTGTTACGTAGTAGCGCTTTGTTTCTGTGGCGGCAAGAAGATACAAGTTCGTTACGTTTGTTGAGCGATGATAATTCAGGTCGGTAGATGATTAGAAATTTCTCTTTAAGGCAGAGGTTGCATCGTTTATTTGAGCTGTTGTAGGATGAGCTTGATGAAATGGTGCGCCATGAAATAACGTAGTCAATGTTATCGTCTTTAAGAGACCAGATGTGTTTGCTGAGTTCGGTCGAGTTCCTGTGTTTGGCGTGTCGAAATGATGTAGTGTGGTTTCTGTATCTTGTCTTAAAGTCGTTTGCTGTCAGCCCGATGTATGTTTCAGAAGTGTTGTTGTCCTTACGTTTGACGGTTGCTTGGTAGATGATTGATGATTGGAGGCAGTTTCCGTTAAGAGGGCATGCGCTCTTTTGTCGGCAGTTGCATGTTTTGTTGTCAGCTGTGCTATTGGCGGTTTCGTCGGTGCGTTTGGGTGAATTCAAAATGTGCTTGTTGTGATTGTCGATAATTTGTTTAGTGTTATTCATGCAGCTGTAGCTGATCTTGACGGTGTTGCGCTTGAAGATTTTTCTCAGTTTGTTGTCCTTAGGGAAGTGTTTGTCTATTAGGGTGAGGAATTTGTGTCCGATGTTTGTGCCGACGTTTTTACTGAATGGGGGGTTGTACCAGAGGATGTTGTTTCGTTGTCTGTTCTTTCGTTTAGTGGTCGTGGCTGGCTCGTAGTGTAGAGTGTAGCGGTATCCGCTCTCGTCGAGTGCTTTCTGGTATGGAGGGGCGGCTCGGTCGAAGGATGCTTTGTCCGATGAAAGAGATGATAGTCGTTTGTTGATGCCGGCGGGTATGTTTTTTGTGGTGATTGGCGGGTGGTTACTTTCGCGGTGGACGTACTGGAGTGTGGTGTTAGGCTTTGTGAAGGGCTGGTAGGTGCTGTTGCTCAGGTTGAAAGTGACGTCCAGGAAGTTTATGATCTGTTTGTTGGCTTCGATTGTGATGCGTAGGCCATTGCGATTAAAGACGCGGCATATCTCCTTCTTGATGTTCTCTGTGATTCTCGGGGGGGCGTTAGAAATGGCTAAACCGTCGTCTCGGTAAAGTCCTATGTCTGCGTCAAGGTTTTGTAGCTGTGAGAGCAGGAAGTTTCCAACTAGCTCACAGGTCTCAGCACCGTCGAAGCTGCCCATAGTAACGTCGAATGCATCGGGCTGACAGCAAACGACAGCAAACGACTTCAAGACAAGATACAGAAACCACACTACATCATTTCGACACGCCAAACACAGGAACTCGACCGAACTCAGCAAACACATCTGGTCTCTTAAAGACGATAACATTGACTACGTTATTTCATGGCGCACCATTTCATCAAGCTCATCCTACAACAGCTCAAATAAACGATGCAACCTCTGCCTTAAAGAGAAATTTCTAATCATCTACCGACCTGAATTATCATCGCTCAACAAACGTAACGAACTTGTATCTTCTTGCCGCCACAGAAACAAAGCGCTACTACGTAACAACTAACACCTTAAATATAACACCTTAATTTAACACTTTAATTTACCGCCGCATTTATTATGTATTATTATGTAATCTTTATAGTATATAAGCGACAGTTCAGAATATTCTTGCCATTAAATCCCCTGAAAAGTGATTAATCACGAAACAGGCTTGTCGGGATGAAAGTGTAGTTTTTTCTGTTTTTCAACATATATATATATATATATGTATATATATATATATACCTGACCTTATGAAAACCTGGTCGACGAAAATTCGAGGCTTTTTAGAACTTCCTTTGCTATTACCTCCGTTGTTCAACAAGGACACTTAACTTTTTGCTTATTACCAGATTACAGTGTCGACGAAAGGAAAAAAAAAGAGAACATGGCTATTTGCTATATAATTAGACATGAAATCGACGTAACCTCTGACCTGAACTATCGTGTGGGCAGTAGTGTCAGTTTTGCCCAAATCTTGCTTTGAAACGTCGGCCTTGCCGAGAGCAAAGTTGCCGTCGGAAAGAGGCATCGATTTGCACGAAATCAAGCAACGTTTTAAACCGAATTCCCTGGTGGTTAACACAAATAACAGCAAGCTCTTGGTAAATTACATCTACGTAAACATGTGGCAAATGTTACGACTAGATTTGAGGCCGGAAATCACACATTATTACACTTCAAATTATCACATCACTTATCAGATCACTAGCATAGAATCGCTAAAGCCGCAAGGGC
>OX419338.1:24158882-24161382 GCA_948470475.1 Galaxea fascicularis
GTATCTGAGAGTATTATTACAGATCCTGTCCTTAGCCCCTTCGCTGATGTATTTCATGGTATTGGTTGCTTACCTGGAGAATACAGTATGTCATTGGATGGGAATGTTAGTCCTGTAGTACATCCTCCTCGTAGAGTGCCTGTTCCTAAGAGAGATGCCATGAAGGCAGAGTTGGAAAACTTGGTTAGCAACCAGATCATTGCACCTGTTACTGAGCCAACCAATTGGGTATCCAGTGTCTTGGCCGTGCCCAAAAAAGATGGGTCAATCCGTGTATGCCTGGACCCCAAAGATTTGAACTCTGCTATTAAGCGTTCACACTACCCCCTACCTACAGTGGATGATGTTACATCCCGACTCACCAAGGCAAAGGTCTTCAGTGTCATGGATGCGAAAAGTGGTTTTTGGCAAGTGAAGCTGTCAGAGAGTTCCAGTTATTACACCACGTTTAATACTCCATTTGGCAGATTTCGCTGGTTAAGAATGCCGTTTGGCATTTCTTCTGCGCCTGAGGTATGGCAGCGGAAAATGAATGAAGCAATTGAGGGTCTTCGGGGAGTGGAGGTCATAGCTGACGACTTTCTCGTGTGTGGTTTTGGAGACACAACTGCAGACGCAGTCCTGGATCACGATCAGAATTTAACTGCATTTCTTGAAAGGTGCCGCAAGCTGAATCTGACTCTTAATCCTCAGAAAGTCAAGCTCCGCCTTTCCAAAGTACCTTTCATGGGTCATTTGCTGACTGCTGATGGTATCGTTACAGATCCAAACAAGGTCCGTGCTATTAAGGACATGCCTACCCCAGCAGATGTTACATCACTGAAGAGATTTCTTGGCATGGTTAATTATCTTTCGAAGTTCCTTCCAAACCTGTCCAGTGTATTAGAACCATTGCGTCGTCTTGAAGCTAAAGATGCTGAGTGGTCCTGGCTCCCAGTTCATGATGCAGCTGTCCAGAAAATAAAGAGTCTTGTTTGTGAGGCTCCGGTGCTCAAGTTTTATGATGTCACACAAGCCGTTACAGTTGAATGTGATGCATCGCTATCTGGACTTGGCGCCACCCTACTCCAGGGAGGTCAGCCAGTTGCTTTTGCCTCAAGGGCACTTACTCCCGCCGAAGGCCGCTATGCCCAAATCGAAAAAGAACTTCTCTCAGTAGTTTTTGCATGTGAGAGGTTTGATACCTACCTCTATGGTCGAGACATTGTTCATGTCAAAACAGATCACCAGCCTTTGGAGGCCATCTGCAAGAAAGACCTTGCTTCTGCCCCCAAGCGTCGCCAGCGGATGCTGCTACGCCTTCAGCGATACAACATTGATGTGAAGTACCAGAAGGGAGAGAATATGGTTATGTCTGACCCCCTGTCCAGAGCCTATGTGGACGAACCTTGCTCAGAGACAGAGTATTGCAATGAGGTTGAGGAAATAGTTCTGGTTGATGATCTACCTATCTCCCATGCACGCCTTAACGACTTTAGGAAAGTCACTGCCTGTGATGCTGACCTTCAGATCCTGATGTCCACTGTCTTGGAAGGTTGGCCAAGTACTCAAGCCGAAGTACCCCAAGAAATCAGGCCTTATTTCTCTTTTAAAGAAGAAATCACTGTTCAAAATGGCTTGCTGTTCAAGGGTGACCGTATTATTGTACCGGCCAGTTTAAGAAAGGAGATGATGGAAAAGGTTCACTCGTCTCACCTGGGTATTGAAGGTTGTAGCCGCCGTGCAAGAGAAGTTTTCTATTGGCCACGGATGAATGCTGAATTGAAAGATTTCATCCTCAAGTGTGATGTCTGTAATTCCTACAAGCCAGAGCAGCCTCGAGAACCACTGATGCCGCACGAAATTCCATCAAGGCCCTGGCAGAAAGTTGGAACAGACCTGTTGCAGTTTGATGGGCGACAGTACCTGATAACCGTTGATTACTATTCATCGTTTTCTGAAGTTGACAAGTTGGAGACTACAGATTCCAGAACTGTCATCAACAAGCTGAAAATGCAGTTTAGCCGTCATGGAATACCGGAGATTGTCATTTCTGACAACGGCCCACAGTACGATTCTGCGGATTTTGCAAAGTTTGCAAAAGACTGGCACTTTCAACACATTACCTCCTCGCCTCGCAACCCTCAAAGCAACGGAAAGGTTGAGAGTGCAGTTAAAGTCTGTGAAAATATCATGAAGAAGGCAGCTCTTGGAAAATTTGATCCATATCTTGCCCTTTTAGACTACCGCAATACACCTACTGAAATTGGCTCTTCTCCAGCTCAAAGACTGTTCAGCAGAAGAACACGTAACCTGCTACCGCTAACACCAAGACTGCTTGAACCAGCAACAGTCCCGCGAATGGATGTGCAGCAAAAGCTAATTGCCTCCAGACAAAAGCAGGCCTACTACTATAACCTTAAAGGAAAAGCATTGCCTGAACTACAGCCTGGTCAGACTGTCAGAATGAAGAAGCCAAATGAGAACACCTGGACTGAAGCAGTGTGTAAGAAGATGATTG
>OX419338.1:24173882-24204512 GCA_948470475.1 Galaxea fascicularis
TTAAAAATCGGCGATCGTACCTGCATTTGGTTAGTAGATCACGACTGCAACGTTTCCAGCACGTTTTGGTGACTTTTGAATTTTGCCCCTGCGGAGTTGTAAAAATTTCGATTTTTCAAATTTTGCCGGAGAAAATTAAAAATCGGGGATCGTACCTACATTTGGTTAGTAGATGACGATTGTAACGTTTCCAGCACGTTTTGGTGACTTTTGAATTTTGCCCCTACGGCCTTGTAAAAATTTCGATTTTTCAAATTTTGCCGGAGATAGTTAAAAATCGGCGATCGTACCTACATTTGGTTAGTAGATCACGATTGCAACGTTTCCAAAACGTTTTGGTGACTTTTGAATTTTGCCCCTACGGCCTTGTAAAAATTTCGATTTTTGAAATTTTGCCGGAGAAAGTTAAAAATCGGCGATCGTACCTACATTTGGTTAGTAGATGACGATTGCAACGTTTCCAGCACGTTTTCGTGACCTTTGAATTTTGCCTCTACGGCCTTGTAAAAATTTCGATTTTTCAAATTTTGCCGGAGAAAGTTAAAAATCGGCGATCGTACCTACATTTGGTTAGTAGATGACGATTGCAACGTTTCCAGCACGTTTTGGTGACTTTTGAATTTTGCCCCTACGGCCTTGTAAAAATTTGGATTTTTGAAATTTTGCCGGAGAAAGTTAAAAATCGGCGATCGTACCTACATTTGGTTAGTAGATGACGATTGCAACGTTTCCAGCACGTTTTGGTGACTTTTGAATTTTGCCCCTACGGCCTTGTAAAAATTTGGAGATTTCAAATTTTGCCGGACAAAGTTAAAAATCGGCGATCGTACCTACATTTGGTTAGTAGATGACGATTGCAACGTTTCCAGCACGTTTTGGTGACTTTTGAATTTTGCCCCTACGGCCTTGTAAAAATTTGGAGATTTCAAGTTTTGCCGGACAAAGTTAAAAATCGGCGATCGTACCTACATTTGGTTAGTAGATGACGATTGCAACGTTTCCAGCACGTTTTGGTGACTTTTGAATTTTGCCCCTACGGCCTTGTAAAAATTTCGATTTTTGAAATTTTGCCGGACAAAGTTAAAAATCGGCGATCGTACCTACATTTGGTTAGTAGATGACGATTGCAACGTTTCCAGCACGTTTTGGTGACTTTTGAATTTTGCCCCTACGGCCTTGTAAAAATGTCGATTTTTCAAATTTTGCCGGAGAAAGTTAAAAATCGGCGATCGTACCTACATTTGGTTAGTAGATGACGATTCCAACGTTTTCAGCACGTTTTGGTGACTTTTGAATTTTGCCCCTACGGCCTTGTAAAAATGTCGATTTTTCAAATTTTGCCGGAGAAAGTTAAAAATCGGCGATCGTACCTACATTTGGTTAGTAGATGACGATTGCAACGTTTTCAGCACGTTTTGGTGACTTTTGAATTTTGCCCCTACGGCCTTGTAAAAGTTTCGATTTTTCAAATTTTGCCGGAGAAAGTTAAAAATCGGCGATCGTACCTACATTTGGTTAGTAGATGACGATTGCAACGTTTCCAGCACGTTTTGGTGACTTTTGAATTTTGCCCCTACGGCCTTGGAAAAATGTCGATTTTTCAAATTTTGCCGGAGAAAGTTAAAAATCGGCGATCGTACCTACATTTGGTTAGTAGATGACGATTGCAACGTATCCAGCACGTTTTGGTGACTTTTGAATTTTGCCCCTACGGCCTTGTAAAAATTTGGATTTTTGAAATTTTGCCGGAGAAAGTTAAAAATCGGCGATCGTACCTACATTTGGTTAGTAGATGACGATTGCAACGTTTCCAGCACGTTTTGGTGACTTTTGAATTTTGCCCCTACGGCCTTGTAAAAATTTGGAGATTTCAAATTTTGCCGGACAAAGTTAAAAATCGGCGATCGTACCTACATTTGGTTAGTAGATGACGATTGCAACGTTTCCAGCACGTTTTGGTGACTTTTGAATTTTGCCCCTACGGCCTTGTAAAAATTTGGATTTTTGAAATTTTGCCGGAGAAAGTTAAAAATCGGCGATCGTACCTACATTTGGTTAGTAGATGACGATTGCAACGTTTCCAGCACGTTTTGGTGACTTTTGAATTTTGCCCCTACGGCCTTGTAAAAATGTTGATTTTTCAAATTTTGCCGGAGAAAGTTAAAAATCGGCGATCGTACCTACATTTGGTTAGTAGATGACGATTCCAACGTTTTCAGCACGTTTTGGTGACTTTTGAATTTTGCCCCTACGGCCTTGGAAAAATGTCGATTTTTCAAATTTTGCCGGAGAAAGTTAAAAATCGGCGATCGTACCTACATTTGGTTAGTAGATGACGATTGCAACGTTTCCAGCACGTTTTGGTGACTTTTGAATTTTGCCCCTACGGCCTTGTAAAAATGTTGATTTTTCAAATTTTGCCGGAGAAAGTTAAAAATCGGCGATCGTACCTACATTTGGTTAGTAGATGACGATTCCAACGTTTTCAGCACGTTTTGGTGACTTTTGAATTTTGCCCCTACGGCCTTGGAAAAATGTCGATTTTTCAAATTTTGCCGGAGAAAGTTAAAAATCGGCGATCGTACCTACATTTGGTTAGTAGATGACGATTGCAACGTTTCCAGCACGTTTTGGTCACTTTTGAATTTTGCCTTTACGGCCTTGTAAAAATTTCGATTTTTGAAATTTTGCCGGAGGAAGTTAAAAATCGGCGATCGTACCTACATTTGGTTAGTAGATGACGATTGATCCGTTTCCAGCACGTTTTGGTGACTTTTGAATTTTGCCCCTACGGCCTTGTAAAAATTTGGATTTTTCAAATTTTGCCGGAGAAAGTTAAAAATCGGCGATCGTACCTACATTTGGTTAGTAGATGACGATTGCAACGTTTCCAGCACGTTTTGGTGAGTTTTGAATTTTGCCCATACGGCCTTGTAAAAATTTCGATTTTTGAAATTTTGCCGGAGAAAGTTAAAAATCGGCGATCGTACCTACATTTGGTTAGTAGATCACGATTGCAACGTTTTCAGCACGTTTTGGTCACATTTGAATTTTGCCCCTACGGCCTTGTAAAAATTTCGATTTTTGAAATTTTGCCGGAGAAAGTTAAAAATCGGCGATCGTACCTACATTTGGTTAGTAGATGACGATTGCAACGTTTCCAGCACGTTTTGGTGACTTTTGAATTTTGCCCCTACGGCCTTGTAAAAATTTGGATTTTTGAAATTTTGCCGGAGAAAGTTAAAAATCGGCGATCGTACCTACATTTGGTTAGTAGATCACGATTGCAACGTTTCAAGCACGTTTTGGTGACTTTTGAATTTTGCCCCTACGGCCTTGTAAAAATTTCGATTTTTGAAATTTTGCCGGAGAAAGTTAAAAATCGGCGATCGTACCTACATTTGGTTAGTAGATGACGATTGCAACGTTTCCAGCACGTTTTGGTGACTTTTGAATTTTGCCCCTACGGCCTTGTAAAACTTTCGATTTTGCAAATTTTGCCGGAGAAAGTTAAAAATCGGCGATCTTACCTACATTTGGTTAGTAGATGACGATTGCAACGTTTTCAGCACGTTTTGGTGACTTTTGAATTTTGCCCCTACGGCCTTGTAAAAATTTTGATTTTTGAAATTTTGCCGGAGAAAGTTAAAAATCGGCGATCGTACCTACATTTGGTTAGTAGATGACGATTGCAACGTTTCCAGCACGTTTTGGTGACTTTTGAATTTTGCCCCTACGCCCTTGTAAAAGTTTCGATTTTTCAAATTTTGCCGGAGAAAGTTAAAAATCGGCGATCGTACCTACATTTGGTTAGTAGATGACGATTGCAACGTTTCCAGCACGTTTTGGTGACTTTTGAATTTTGCCCCTACGGCCTTGTCAAAATTTCGATTTTTGAAATTTTGCCGGAGAAAGTTAAAAATCGGCGATCGTACCTACATTTGGTTAGTAGATGACGATTGCAACGTTTCCAGCACGTTTTGGTCACTTTTGAATTTTGCCCCTACGGCCTTGTAAAAATTTCGATTTTTCAAATTTTGCCGGAGAAAGTTAAAAATCGGCGATCGTACCTACATTTGGTTAGTAGATGACGATTGCAACGTTTCCAGCACGTTTTGGTGACTTTTGAATTTTGCCCCTACGGCCTTGTAAAAATTTCGATTTTTGAAATTTTGCCGGAGAAAGTTAAAAATCGGCGATCGTACCTACATTTGGTTAGTAGATGACGATTGCAACGTTTCCAGCACGTTTTGGTGACTTTTGAATTTTGCCCATACGGCCTTGTAAAAATGTTGATTTTTCAAATTTTGCCGGAGAAAGTTAAAAATCGGCGATCGTACCTACATTTGGTTAGTAGATGACGATTCCAACGTTTCCAGCACGTTTTGGTGACTTTTGAATTTTGCCCCTACGGCCTTGTAAAAATTTCGATTTTTGAAATTTTGCCGGAGAAAGTTAAAAATCGGCGATCGTACCTACATTTGGTTAGTAGATGACGATTGATCCGTTTCCAGCTCGTTTTGGTCACTTTTGAATTTTGCCCCTACGGCCTTGTAAAAATGTCGATTTTTGAAATTTTGCCGGAGAAAGTTAAAAATCGGCGATCGTACCTACATTTGGTTAGTAGATGACGATTGCAACGTTTCCAGCACGTTTTGGTCACTTTTGAATTTTGCCCCTACGGCCTTGTAAAAATTTCGATTTTTGAAATTTTGCCGGAGAAAGTTAAAAATCGGCGATCGTACCTACATTTGGTTAGTGGATGACGATTGCAACGTTTCCAGCACGTTTTCCTGACTTTTGAATTTTGCCTCTACGGCCTTGTAAAAATTTCGATTTTTCAAATTTTGCCGGAGAAAGTTAAACATCGGCGATCGTACCTACATTTGGTTAGTAGATCACGATTGCAACGTTTCCAGCACGTTTTGGTCACTTTTGAATTTTGCCTCTACGGCCTTGTAAAAATTTCGATTTTTGAAATTGTGCCGGAGAAAGTTAAAAATCGGCGATCGTACCTACATTTTGTTAGTAGATGACGATTGCAACGTTTCCAGCACGTTTTGGTGACTTTTGAATTTTGCCCCTACGGCCGTTTTAAAAATTTCGATTTTTGAAATTTTGCCGGAGAAGGTTAAAAATCAGCGATCGTACCTACATTTGGTTAGTAGATCACGATTGGAACGTTTCCAGCACGTTTGGGTCACTTTTGAATTTTGCCCTTAAGGACTTGTAAAAATTTCGATTTTGCAAATTTTGCCGGAGAAAGTTAAAAATCGGCGATCGTACCTACATTTGGTTAGTACATGACGATTGCAACGTTTCCAGCACGTTTTGGTCACTTTTGAATTTTGCCCCTACGGCCTTGTAAAAATTTGGATTTTTCAAATTTTGCCGGAGAAAGTTAAAAATCGGCGATCGTACCTACATTTGGTTAGTAGATGACAATTGCAACGTTTCCAGCACGTTTTGGTGACTTTTAAATTTTGCCCCCACAGGCTTGTAAAAATTCCAATTTTTTAAATTTTGCCGGAGAAAGTTGAAACTCGGCGATCATACCTACATTTGGTTAGTAGATCACGATTGCAACGTTTACAGCACGTTTGGGTCACTTTGAAATTTTGCCCTTAAGGCCTTGTAAAAATTTCGATTTTTCAAATTTTGCCGGAGAAAGTTAAAAATCGGCGATCGTACCTACATTTGGTTAGTAGATGACGATTGCAACGTTTCCAGCACGTTTTGGTGACTTTTGAATTTTGCCCCTACGGCCTTGTAAAAATTTCGATTTTTCAAATTTTGCCGGAGAAAGTTAAAAATCGGCGATCGTACCTACATTTGGTTAGTAGATGACGATTGCAACGTTTCCAGCACGTTTTGGTGACTTTTGAATTTTGCCCATACGGCCTTGTAAAAATTTCGATTTTTCAAATTTTGCCGGAGAAAGTTAAAAATCGGCGATCGTACCTACATTTGGTTAGTAGAAGACGTTTGGAACGTTTCCATCACGTTTTGGTCACTTTTGAATTTTGCCTTTACGGCCTTGTAAAAATTTCGATTTTTTAAATTTTTCCGGAGAAAGTTAAAAATCGGCGATGGTACCTACATTTGGTTAGTAGATCACGATTGCAACGTTTCCAGCACGTTTTGGTGACTTTTGAATTTTGCCCCAACGGTCTTGTAAAAATTTCGATTTTTTAAATTTTGCCGGAGAAAGTTAAAAATCGGCGATCGTACCTACATTTGGTTAGTAGATGACGATTGCAACGTTTCCAGCACGTTTTGGTGACTTTTGAATTTTGCCCCTACGGCCTTGTAAAAATGTCGATTTTTGAAATTTTGCCGGAGAAAGTTAAAAATCGGCGATCGTACCTACATTTGGTTAGTAGATGACGATTGCAACGTTTTCAGCACGTTTTGGTGACTTTTGAATTTTGCCCCTACGGCCTTGTAAAAATTTCGATTTTTCAAATTTTGCCGGAGAAAGTTAAAAATCTGCGATCGTACCTACATTTGGTTAGTAGAAGACGTTTGGAACGTTTCCATCACGTTTTGGTCACTTTTGAATTTTGCCCCTACGGCCTTGGAAAAATGTCGATTTTTCAAATTTTGCCGGAGGAAGTTAAAAATCGGCGATCGTACCTACATTTGGTTAGTAGATGACGATTGCAACGTTTCCAGCACGTTTTGGTGACTTTTGAATTTTGCCCCTACGGCCTTGTAAAAATTTCGATTTTTCAAATTTTGCGGGAGAAAGTTAAAAATCGGCGATCGTACCTACATTTGGTTAGTAGATGACGATTGCAACGTTTCCAGCACGTTTTGGTGACTTTTGAATTTTGCCCCTACGGCCTTGTAAAAATTTCGATTTTTCAAATTTTGCCGGAGGAAGTTAAAAATCGGCGATCGTACCTACATTTGGTTAGTAGATGACGATTGCAACGTTTCCAGCACGTTTTGGTGACTTTTGAATTTTGCCCCTACGGCCTTGTAAAAATTTCGATTTTTCAAATTTTGCCGGAGAAAGTTAAAAATCGGCGATCGTACCTACATTTGGTTAGTAGATGACGATTGCAACGTTTCCAGCACGTTTTGGTGACTTTTGAATTTTGCCCCTACGGCCTTGTAAAAATTTCGATTTTTCAAATTTTCAGGAGAAAGTTAAAACTCGGCGATCGTACCTACATTTGGTTAGTAGATGACGATTGCAACGTTTCCAGCACGTTTTGGTGACTTTTGAATTTTGCCCCTACGGCCTTGTAAAAATTTCGATTTTTGAAATTTTGCCGGAGAAAGTTAAAAATCGGCGATCGTACCTACATTTGGTTAGTAGATGACGATTGCAACGTTTCCAGCACGTTTTGGTGACTTTTGAATTTTGCCCCTACGGCCTTGTAAAAATTTGGAGATTTCAAATTTTGCCGGACAAAGTTAAAAATCGGCGATCGTACCTACATTTGGTTAGTAGATGACGATTGCAACGTTTCCAGCACGTTTTGGTGACTTTTGAATTTTGCCCCTACGGCCTTGTAAAAATTTGGATTTTTGAAATTTTGCCGGAGAAAGTTAAAAATCGGCGATCGTACCTACATTTGGTTAGTAGATGACGATTGCAACGTTTCCAGCACGTTTTGGTGACTTTTGAATTTTGCCCCTACGGCCTTGTAAAAATGTCGATTTTTCAAATTTTGCCGGAGAAAGTTAAAAATCGGCGATCGTACCTACATTTGGTTAGTAGATGACGATTCCAACGTTTTCAGCACGTTTTGGTGACTTTTGAATTTTGCCCCTACGGCCTTGTAAAAATTTGGATTTTTGAAATTTTGCCGGAGAAAGTTAAAAATCGGCGATCGTACCTACATTTGGTTAGTAGATGACGATTGCAACGTTTTCAGCACGTTTTGGGGACTTTTGAATTTTGCCCCTACGGCCTTGTAAAAGTTTCGATTTTTCAAATTTTGCCGGAGAAAGTTAAAAATCGGCGATCGTACCTACATTTGGTTAGTAGATGACGATTGCAACGTTTCCAGCACGTTTTGGTGACTTTTGAATTTTGCCCCTACGGCCTTGTAAAAATTTCGATTTTTGAAATTTTGCCGGAGAAAGTTAAAAATCGGCGATCGTACCTACATTTGGTTAGTAGATGACGATTGCAACGTTTCCAGCACGTTTTGGTCACTTTTGAATTTTGCCCCTACGGCCTTGTAAAAATTTCGATTTTTCAAATTTTTGCCGGAGAAAGTTAAAAATCGGCGATCGTACCTACATTTGGTTAGTAGATGACGATTGCAACGTTTCCAGCACGTTTTGGTGACTTTTAAATTTTGCCCATACGGCCTTGTAAAAATATGGATTTTTCAAATTTTGCCGGAGAAAGTTATAAATCGGCGATTGTACCTACATTTGGTTAGTAGATGACGATTGCAACGTTTCCAGCACGTTTTGGTGACTTTTGAATTTTGCCCCTACGGCCTTGTAAAAATTTCGATTTTTCAAATTTTGCCGGAGAAAGTTAAAAATCGGCGATCGTACCTACATTTGGTTAGTAGATGACGATTGCAACGTTTCCAGCACGTTTTGGTCACTTTTGAATTTTGCCCCTACGGCCTTGTCAAAATTTCGATTTTTGAAATTTTGCCGGAGAAAGTTAAAAATCGGCGATCGTACCTACATTTGGTTAGTAGATGACGATTGCAACGTTTCCAGCACGTTTTGGTGACTTTTGAATTTTGCCCCTACGGCCTTGTAAAAATTTGGATTTTTGAAATTTTGCCGGAGAAAGTTAAAAATCGGCGATCGTACCTACATTTGGTTAGTAGATGACGATTGCAACGTTTCCAGCACGTTTTGGTGACTTTTGAAGTTTGCACCTACGGCCTTGTAAAAATTTCGATTTTTCAAATTTTGCCGGAGAAAGTTAAAAATCGGCGATCGTACCTACATTTGGTTAGTAGATGACGATTGCAACGTTTCCAGCACGTTTTGGTGACTTTTGTATTTTGCCGGAGAAAGTTAAAAATCGGCGATCGTACCTACATTTGGTTAGTAGATGACCATTGCAACGTTTCCAGCACGTTTTGGTGACTTTTGAATTTTGCCCCTACGCCCTTGTAAAAGTTTCGATTTTTCAAATTTTTCCGGAGAAAGTTAAAAATTGGCGATCGTACCTACATTTGGTTAGTAGATGACGATTGCAACGTTTCCAGCACGTTTTGGTGACTTTTGAATTTTGCCCCTACGGCCTTGTAAAAATTTCGATTTTTCAAATTTTGCCGGAGAAAGTTAAAAATCGGCAATCGTACCTACATTTGGTTAGTAGATGACGATTGCAACGTTTCCAGCACGTTTTGGTCACTTTTGAATTTTGCCCCTACGGCCTTGTAAAAATTTCGATTTTTCAAATTTTTGCCGGAGAAAGTTAAAAATCGGCGATCGTACCTACATTTGGTTAGTAGATGACGATTGCAACGTTTCCAGCACGTTTTGGTGACTTTTAAATTTTGCCCCTACTGTCTTGTAAAAATTTCGATTTTTCAAATTTTGCCGGAGAAAGTTAAAAATCGGCGATCGTACCTACGTTTGGTTAGTAGATGACGATTTCAACGTTTCCAGCACGTTTTGGTGACTTTTGAATTTTGCCCCTACGGCCTTGTAAAAATTTCGATTTTTCAAATTTTGCCGGAGAAAGTTAAAAATCGGCGATCGTACCTACATTTGGTTAGTAGATGACGATTGCAACGTTTCCAGCACGTTTTGGTGACTTTTGAATTTTGCCGGAGAAAGTTAAAAATCGGCGATCGTACCTACATTTGGTTAGTATATGACGATTGCAACGTTTCCAGCACGTTTTGGTGACTTTTGAATTTTGCCCCTACGCCCTTGTAAAAGTTTCGATTTTTCAAATTTTGCCGGAGAAAGTTAAAAATTGGCGATCGTACCTACATTTGGTTAGTAGATGACGATTGCAACGTTTCCAGCACGTTTTGGTGACTTTTGAATTTTGCCCCTACGGCCTTGTAAAAATTTCGATTTTTCAAATTTTGCCGGAGAAAGTTAAAAATCGGCGATCGTACCTACATTTGGTTAGTAGATGACGATTGCAACGTTTCCAGCACGTTTTGGTGACTTTTGAATTTTGCCCCTACGGCCTTGTAAAAATTTCGATTTTTCAAATTTTGCCGGAGAAAGTTAAAAATCGGCGATCGTACCTACATTTGGTTAGTAGATGACGATTGCAACGTTTCCAGCACGTTTTGGTGACTTTTGAATTTTGCCGGAGAAAGTTAAAAATCGGCGATCGTACCTACATTTGGTTAGTATATGACGATTGCAACGTTTCCAGCACGTTTTGGTGACTTTTGAATTTTGCCCCTACGCCCTTGTAAAAGTTTCGATTTTTCAAATTTTGCCGCAGAAAGTTAAAAATTGGCGATCGTACCTACATTTGGTTAGTAGATGACGATTGCAACGTTTCCAGCACGTTTTGGTGACTTTTGAATTTTGCCCCTACGGCCTTGTAAAAATTTCGATTTTTCAAATTTTGCCGGAGAAAGTTAAAAATCGGCGATCGTACCTACATTTGGTTAGTAGATGACGATTGCAACGTTTCCAGCACGTTTTGGTGACTTTTGAATTTTGCCCCTACGGCCTTGTAAAAATTTCGATTTTTCAAATTTTGCCGGAGAAAGTTAAAAATCGGCGATCGTACCTACATTTGGTTAGTAGATGACGATTGCAACGTTTCCAGCACGTTTTGGTCACTTTTGAATTTTGCCCCTGCGGCCTTGTAAAAATTTCGATTTTTCAAATTTTGCCGGAGAAAGTTAAAAATCGGCGATCGTACCTACATTTGGTTAGTAGATGACGATTGCAACGTTTCCAGCACGTTTTGGTGACTTTTGAATTTTGCCCCTACGGCCTTGTAAAAATTTCGATTTTTCAAATTTTGCCGGAGAAAGTTAAAAATCGGCGATCGTACCTACATTTGGTTAGTAGATGACGATTGCAACGTTTCCAGCACGTTTTGGTGACTTTTGAATTTTGCCCCTACGGCCTTGTAAAAATTTCGATTTTTCAAATTTTGCCGGAGAAAGTTAAAAATCGGCGATCGTACCTACATTTGGTTAGTAGATGACGATTGCAACGTTTCCAGCACGTTTTGGTGACTTTTGAATTTTGCCCCTACGGCCTTGTAAAAATTTCGATTTTTCAAATTTTGCCGGAGAAAGTTAAAAATCGGCGATCGTACCTACATTTGGTTAGTAGATGACGATTGCAACGTTTCCAGCACGTTTTGGTGACTTTTGAATTTTGCCCCTACGGCCTTGTAAAAGTGTCGATTTTTCAAATTTTGCCGGAGAAAGTTAAAAATCGGCGATCGTACCTACATTTGGTTAGTAGATGACGATTGCAACGTTTCCAGCACGTTTTGGTGACTTTTGAATTTTGCCCCTACGGCCTTGTAAAAATTTGGATTTTTGAAATTTTGCCGGAGAAAGTTAAAAATCGGCGATCGTACCTACATTTGGTTAGTAGATGACGATTGCAACGTTTCCAGCACGTTTTGGTGACTTTTGAATTTTGCCCCTACGGCCTTGTAAAAATGTCGATTTTTCAAATTTTGCCGGAGAAAGTTAAAAATCGGCGATCGTACCTACATTTGGTTAGTAGATGACGATTGCAACGTTTCCAGCACGTTTTGGTGACTTTTGAATTTTGCCCCTGCGGCCTTGGAAAAATGTCGATTTTTCAAATTTTGCCGGAGAAAGTTAAAAATCGGCGATCGTACCTACATTTGGTTAGTAGATGACGATTGCAACGTTTCCAGCACGTTTTGGTGACTTTTGAATTTTGCCCCTACGGCCTTGTAAAAATGTCGATTTTTCAAATTTTGCCGGAGAAAGTTAAAAATCGGCGATCGTACCTACATTTGGTTAGTAGATGACGATTGCAACGTTTCCAGCACGTTTTGGTGACTTTTGAATTTTGCCCCTACGGCCTTGTAAAAATTTCGATTTTTCAAATTTTGCCGGAGAAAGTTAAAAATCGGCGATCGTACCTACATTTGGTTAGTAGATGACGATTGCAACGTTTCCAGCACGTTTTGGTGACTTTTGAATTTTGCCCCTACGGCCTTGTAAAAATTTCGATTTTTGAAATTTTGCCGGAGAAAGTTAAAAATCGGCGATCGTACCTACATTTGGTTAGTAGATGACGATTGCAACGTTTCCAGCACGTTTTGGTGACTTTTGAATTTTGCCCCTACGGCCTTGTAAAAATGTCGATTTTTCAAATTTTGCCGGAGAAAGTTAAAAATCGGCGATCGTACCTACATTTGGTTAGTAGATGACGATTGCAACGTTTCCAGCACGTTTTGGTGACTTTTGAATTTTGCCCCTACGGCCTTGTAAAAATGTCGATTTTTCAAATTTTGCCGGAGAAAGTTAAAAATCGGCGATCGTACCTACATTTGGTTAGTAGATGACGATTGCAACGTTTCCAGCACGTTTTGGTGACTTTTGAATTTTGCCCCTACGGCCTTGTAAAAATTTCGATTTTTCAAATTTTGCCGGAGAAAGTTAAAAATCGGCGATCGTACCTACATTTGGTTAGTAGATGACGATTGCAACGTTTCCAGCACGTTTTGGTGACTTTTGAATTTTGCCCCTACGGCCTTGTAAAAATTTCGATTTTTCAAATTTTGCCGGAGAAAGTTAAAAATCGGCGATCGTACCTACATTTGGTTAGTAGATGACGATTGCAACGTTTCCAGCACGTTTTGGTAACTTTTGAATTTTGCCCCTACGGCCTTGTAAAAATGTCGATTTTTCAAATTTTGCCGGAGAAAGTTAAAAATCGGCGATCGTACCTACATTTGGTTAGTAGATGACGATTGCAACGTTTCCAGCACGTTTTGGTGACTTTTGAATTTTGCCCCTACGGCCTTGTAAAAATTTGGATTTTTGAAATTTTGCCGGAGAAAGTTAAAACTCGGCGATCGTACCTACATTTGGTTAGTAGATGACGATTGCAACGTTTCCTGCACGTTTTGGTGACTTTTGAATTTTGCCCCTACGGCCTTGTAAAAATTTGGATTTTTGAAATTTTGCCGGAGAAAGTTAAAAATCGGCGATCGTACCTACATTTGGTTAGTAGATGACGATTGCAACGTTTCCAGCACGTTTTGGTAACTTTTGAATTTTGCCCCTACGGCCTTGTAAAAATGTCGATTTTTCAAATTTTTCCGGAGAAAGTTAAAAATCGGCGATCGTACCTACATTTGGTTAGTAGATGACGATTGCAACGTTTCCAGCACGTTTTGGTGACTTTTGAATTTTGCCCCTACGGCCTTGTAAAAATGTCGATTTTTCAAATTTTGCCGGAGAAAGTTAAAAATCGGCGATCGTACCTACATTTGGTTAGTAGATGACGATTGCAACGTTTCCAGCACGTTTTGGTGACTTTTGAATTTTGCCCCTACGGCCTTGTAAAAATTTCGATTTTTCAAATTTTGCCGGAGAAAGTTAAAAATCGGCGATCGTACCTACATTTGGTTAGTAGATGACGATTGCAACGTTTCCAGCACGTTTTGGTGACTTTTGAATTTTGCCCCTACGGCCTTGTAAAAATGTCGATTTTTCAAATTTTGCCGGAGAAAGTTAAAAATCGGCGATCGTACCTACATTTGGTTAGTAGATGACGATTGCAACGTTTCCAGCACGTTTTGGTGACTTTTGAATTTTGCCCCTACGGCCTTGTAAAAATGTCGATTTTTCAAATTTTGCCGGAGAAAGTTAAAAATCGGCGATCGTACCTACATTTGGTTAGTAGATGACGATTGCAACGTTTCCAGCACGTTTTGGTGACTTTTGAATTTTGCCCCTACGGCCTTGTAAAAATGTCGATTTTTCAAATTTTGCTGGAGAAAGTTAAAAATCGGCGATCGTACCTACATTTGGTTAGTAGATGACAATTGCAACGTTTCCAGCACGTTTTGGTGACTTTTGAATTTTGCCCCTACGGCCTTGTAAAAATGTCGATTTTTCAAATTTTGCCGGAGAAAGTTAAAAATCGGCGATCGTACCTACATTTGGTTAGTAGATGACGATTGCAACGTTTCCAGCACGTTTTGGTGACTTTTGAATTTTGCCCCTACGGCCTTGTAAAAATTTCGATTTTTCAAATTTTGCCGGAGAAAGTTAAAAATCGGCGATCGTACCTACATTTGGTTAGTAGATGACGATTGCAACGTTTCCAGCACGTTTTGGTGACTTTTGAATTTTGCCCCTACGGCCTTGTAAAAATTTCGATTTTTCAAATTTTGCCGGAGAAAGTTAAAAATCGGCGATCGTACCTACATTTGGTTAGTAGATGACGATTGCAACGTTTCCAGCACGTTTTGGTAACTTTTGAATTTTGCCCCTACGGCCTTGTAAAAATGTCGATTTTTCAAATTTTTCCGGAGAAAGTTAAAAATCGGCGATCGTACCTACATTTGGTTAGTAGATGACGATTGCAACGTTTCCAGCACGTTTTGGTGACTTTTGAATTTTGCCCCTACGGCCTTGTAAAAATTTCGATTTTTCAAATTTTGCCGGAGAAAGTTAAAAATCGGCGATCGTACCTACATTTGGTTAGTAGATGACGATTGCAACGTTTCCAGCACGTTTTGGTGACTTTTGAATTTTGCCCCTACGGCCTTGTAAAAATGTCGATTTTTCAAATTTTGCCGGAGAAAGTTAAAAATCGGCGATCGTACCTACATTTGGTTAGTAGATGACGATTGCAACGTTTCCAGCACGTTTTGGTAACTTTTGAATTTTGCCCCTACGGCCTTGTAAAAATGTCGATTTTTCAAATTTTTCCGGAGAAAGTTAAAAATCGGCGATCGTACCTACATTTGGTTAGTAGATGACGATTGCAACGTTTCCAGCACGTTTTGGTGACTTTTGAATTTTGCCCCTACGGCCTTGTAAAAATTTCGATTTTTCAAATTTTGCCGGAGAAAGTTAAAAATCGGCGATCGTACCTACATTTGGTTAGTAGATGACGATTGCAACGTTTCCAGCACGTTTTGGTGACTTTTGAATTTTGCCCCTACGGCCTTGTAAAAATGTCGATTTTTGAAATTTTGCCGGAGAAAGTTAAAAATCGGCGATCGTACCTACATTTGGTTAGTAGATGACGATTGCAACGTTTCCAGCACGTTTTGGTGACTTTTGAATTTTGCCCCTACGGCCTTGTAAAAATTTCGATTTTTCAAATTTTGCCGGAGAAAGTTAAAAATCGGCGATCGTACCTACATTTGGTTAGTAGATGACGATTGCAACGTTTCCAGCACGTTTTGGTGACTTTTGAATTTTGCCCCTACGGCCTTGTAAAAATGTCGATTTTTCAAATTTTGCCGGAGAAAGTTAAAAATCGGCGATCGTACCTACATTTGGTTAGTAGATGACGATTGCAACGTTTCCAGCACGTTTTGGTGACTTTTGAATTTTGCCCCTACGGCCTTGTAAAAATTTCGATTTTGCAAATTTTGCCGGAGAAAGTTAAAAATCGGCGATCGTACCTACATTTGGTTAGTAGATGACGATTGCAACGTTTCCAGCACGTTTTGGTCACTTTTGAATTTTGCCCCTACGGCCTTGTAAAAATTTCGATTTTTGAAATGTTGCCGGAGAAAGTTAAAAATCGGCGATCGTACCTACATTTGGTTAGTAGATGACGATTGCAACGTTTCCAGCACGTTTTGGTGACTTTTGAATTTTGCCCCTACGGCCTTGTAAAAATTTGGAGATTTCAAATTTTGCCGGACAAAGTTAAAAATCGGCGATCGTACCTACATTTGGTTAGTAGATGACGATTGCAACGTTTCCAGCACGTTTTGGTGACTTTTGAATTTTGCCCCTACGGCCTTGTAAAAATTTGGATTTTTGAAATTTTGCCGGACAAAGTTAAAAATCGGCGATCGTACCTACATTTGGTTAGTAGATCACGATTGCAACGTTTCCAGCACGTTTTGGTGACTTTTGAATTTTGCCCATACGGCCTTTTGAAAATATGGATTTTTCAAATTTTGCCGGAGAAAGTTAAAAATCGGCGATCGTACCTACATTTGGTTAGTAGATGACGATTGCAACGTTTCCAGCACGTTTTGGTGACTTTTAAATTTTGCCCCTACGGCCTTGTAAAAATTTCGATTTTTGAAATTTTGCCGGAGAAAGTTAAAAATCGGCGATCGTACCTACATTTGGTTAGTAGATGACGATTGCAACGTTTCCAGCACGTTTTGGTGACTTTTGAATTTTGCCCCTACGGCCTTGTCAAAATTTCGATTTTTCAAATTTTGCCGGAGAAAGTTAAAAATCGGCGATCGTACCTACATTTGGTTAGTAGATGACGATTGCAACGTTTCCAGCACGTTTTGGTGACTTTTGAATTTTGCCCCTACGGCCTTGTAAAAATTTCGATTTTTGAAATTTTGCCGGAGAAAGTTAAAAATCGGCGATCTTACCTACATTTGGTTAGTAGATGACGATTGCAACGTTTCCAGCACGTTTTGGTGACTTTTGAATTTTGCCCCTACGGCCTTGTAAAAATTTCGATTTTTCAAATTTTGCCGGAGAAAGTTAAAAATCGGCGATCGTACCTACATTTGGTTAGTAGATGACGATTGCAACGTTTCCAGCACGTTTTGGTGACTTTTGAATTTTGCCCCTACGGCCTTGTAAAAATGTCGATTTTTGAAATTTTGCCGGAGAAAGTTAAAAATCGGCGATCGTACCTACATTTGGTTAGTAGATGACGATTGCAACGTTTCCAGCACGTTTTGGTGACTTTTGAATTTTGCCCCTACGGCCTTGTAAAAATTTCGATTTTTCAAATTTTGCCGGAGAAAGTTAAAAATCGGCGATCGTACCTACATTTGGTTAGTAGATGACGATTGCAACGTTTCCAGCACGTTTTGGTGACTTTTGAATTTTGCCCCTACGGCCTTGTAAAAATTTCGATTTTTCAAATTTTGCCGGAGAAAGTTAAAAATCGGCGATCGTACCTACATTTGGTTAGTAGATGACGATTGCAACGTTTCCAGCACGTTTTGGTGACTTTTGAATTTTGCCCCTACGGCCTTGTAAAAATGTCGATTTTTCAAATTTTGCCGGAGAAAGTTAAAAATCGGCGATCGTACCTACATTTGGTTAGTAGATGACGATTGCAACGTTTCCAGCACGTTTTGGTGACTTTTGAATTTTGCCCCTACGGCCTTGTAAAAATTTCGATTTTGCAAATTTTGCCGGAGAAAGTTAAAAATCGGCGATCGTACCTACATTTGGTTAGTAGATGACGATTGCAACGTTTCCAGCACGTTTTGGTGACTTTTGAATTTTGCCCCTACGGCCTTGTAAAAATTTCGATTTTTGAAATGTTGCCGGAGAAAGTTAAAAATCGGCGATCGTACCTACATTTGGTTAGTAGATGACGATTGCAACGTTTCCAGCACGTTTTGGTGACTTTTGAATTTTGCCCCTACGGCCTTGTAAAAATTTGGAGATTTCAAATTTTGCCGGACAAAGTTAAAAATCGGCGATCGTACCTACATTTGGTTAGTAGATGACGATTGCAACGTTTCCAGCACGTTTTGGTGACTTTTGAATTTTGCCCCTACGGCCTTGTAAAAATTTGGATTTTTGAAATTTTGCCGGACAAAGTTAAAAATCGGCGATCGTACCTACATTTGGTTAGTAGATCACGATTGCAACGTTTCCAGCACGTTTTGGTGACTTTTGAATTTTGCCCATACGGCCTTTTGAAAATATGGATTTTTCAAATTTTGCCGGAGAAAGTTAAAAATCGGCGATCGTACCTACATTTGGTTAGTAGATGACGATTGCAACGTTTCCAGCACGTTTTGGTGACTTTTAAATTTTGCCCCTACGGCCTTGTAAAAATTTCGATTTTTGAAATTTTGCCGGAGAAAGTTAAAAATCGGCGATCGTACCTACATTTGGTTAGTAGATGACGATTGCAACGTTTCCAGCACGTTTTGGTGACTTTTGAATTTTGCCCCTACGGCCTTGTCAAAATTTCGATTTTTCAAATTTTGCCGGAGAAAGTTAAAAATCGGCGATCGTACCTACATTTGGTTAGTAGATGACGATTGCAACGTTTCCAGCACGTTTTGGTGACTTTTGAATTTTGCCCCTACGGCCTTGTAAAAATTTCGATTTTTCAAATTTTGCCGGAGAAAGTTAAAAATCGGCGATCTTACCTACATTTGGTTAGTAGATGACGATTGCAACGTTTCCAGCACGTTTTGGTGACTTTTGAATTTTGCCCCTACGGCCTTGTAAAAATTTCGATTTTTCAAATTTTGCCGGAGAAAGTTAAAAATCGGCGATCGTACCTACATTTGGTTAGTAGATGACGATTGCAACGTTTCCAGCACGTTTTGGTGACTTTTGAATTTTGCCCCTACGGCCTTGTAAAAATGTCGAGTTTTCAAATTTTGCCGGAGAAAGTTAAAAATCGGCGATCGTACCTACATTTGGTTAGTAGATGACGATTGCAACGTTTCCAGCACGTTTTGGTGACTTTTGAATTTTGCCCCTACGGCCTTGTAAAAATTTCGATTTTTCAAATTTTGCCGGAGAAAGTTAAAAATCGGCGATCGTACCTACATTTGGTTAGTAGATGACGATTGCAACGTTTCCAGCACGTTTTGGTCACTTTTGAATTTTGCCCCTACGGCCTTGTAAAAATGTCGATTTTTCAAATTTTGCCGGAGAAAGTTAAAAATCGGCGATCGTACCTACATTTTGTTAGTAGATGACGATTGCAACGTTTCCAGCACGTTTTGGTAACTTTTGAATTTTGCCCCTACGGCCTTGTAAAAATGTCGATTTTTCAAATTTTGCCGGAGAAAGTTAAAAATCGGCGATCGTACCTACATTTGGTTAGTAGATCACGATTGCAACGTTTCCAGCACGTTTTGGTGACTTTTGAATTTTGCCCCTACGGCCTTGTAAAAATTTCGATTTTTGAAATTTTGCCGGAGAAAGTTAAAAATCGGCGATCTTACCTACATTTGGTTAGTAGATGACGATTGCAACGTTTCCAGCACGTTTTGGTGACTTTTAAATTTTGCCCCTACGGCCTTGTAAAAATTTCGATTTTTGAAATTTTGCCGGAGAAAGTTAAAAATCGGCGATCGTACCTACATTTGGTTAGTAGATGACGATTGCAACGTTTCCAGCACGTTTTGGTGACTTTTGAATTTTGCCCCTACGGCCTTGTCAAAATTTCGATTTTTCAAATTTTGCCGGAGAAAGTTAAAAATCGGCGATCGTACCTACATTTGGTTAGTAGATGACGATTGCAACGTTTCCAGCACGTTTTGGTGACTTTTGAATTTTGCCCCTACGGCCTTGTAAAAATTTCGATTTTTCAAATTTTGCCGGAGAAAGTTAAAAATCGGCGATCTTACCTACATTTGGTTAGTAGATGACGATTGCAACGTTTCCAGCACGTTTTGGTGACTTTTGAATTTTGCCCCTACGGCCTTGTAAAAATTTCGATTTTTCAAATTTTGCCGGAGAAAGTTAAAAATCGGCGATCTTACCTACATTTGGTTAGTAGATGACGATTGCAACGTTTCCAGCACGTTTTGGTGACTTTTGAATTTTGCCCCTACGGCCTTGTAAAAATGTCGAGTTTTCAAATTTTGCCGGAGAAAGTTAAAAATCGGCGATCGTACCTACATTTGGTTAGTAGATGACGATTGCAACGTTTCCAGCACGTTTTGGTGACTTTTGAATTTTGCCCCTACGGCCTTGTAAAAATTTCGATTTTTCAAATTTTGCCGGAGAAAGTTAAAAATCGGCGATCGTACCTACATTTGGTTAGTAGATGACGATTGCAACGTTTCCAGCACGTTTTGGTGACTTTTGAATTTTGCCCCTACGGCCTTGTAAAAATTTCGATTTTTCAAATTTTGCCGGAGAAAGTTAAAAATCGGCAATCGTACCTTCATTTGGTTAGTAGATGACGATTGCAACGTTTCCAGCACGTTTTGGTGACTTTTGAATTTTGCCCCTACGGCCTTGTAAAAATGTCGATTTTTCAAATTTTGCCGGAGAAAGTTAAAAATCGGCGATCGTACCTACATTTGGTTAGTAGATCACGATTGCAACGTTTCCAGCACGTTTTGGTGACTTTTGAATTTTGCCTCTACGGCCATTTGAAAATATGGAGTTTTCAAATTTTGCCGGAGAAAGTTAAAAATCGGCGATCGTACCTACATTTGGTTAGTAGATGACGATTGCAACGTTTCCAGCACGTTTTGGTGACTTTTAAATTTTGCCCATACGGCCTTGTAAAAATATGGATTTTTCAAATTTTGCCGGAGAAAGTTAAAAATCGGCGATTGTACCTACATTTGGTTAGTAGATGACGATTGCAACGTTTCCAGCACGTTTTGGTGACTTTTGAATTTTGCCCCTACGGCCTTGTAAAAATTTCGATTTTGCAAATTTTGCCGGAGAAAGTTAAAAATCGGCGATCGTACCTACATTTGGTTAGTAGATGACGATTGCAACGTTTCCAGCACGTTTTGGTCACTTTTGAATTTTGCCCCTGCGGCCTTGTAAAAATTTCGATTTTTCAAATTTTGCCGGAGAAAGTTAAAAATCGGCGATCGTACCTACATTTGGTTAGTAGATGACGATTGCAACGTTTCCAGCACGTTTTGGTGACTTTTGAATTTTGCCCCTACGGCCTTGTAAAAGTGTCGATTTTTCAAATTTTGCCGGAGAAAGTTAAAAATCGGCGATCGTACCTACATTTGGTTAGTAGATGACGATTGCAACGTTTCCAGCACGTTTTGGTGACTTTTGAATATTGCGCCTACGGCCTTGTAAAAATTTGGATTTTTGAAATTTTGCCGGAGAAAGTTAAAAATCGGCGATCGTACCTACATTTGGTTAGTAGATGACGATTGCAACGTTTCCAGCACGTTTTGGTGACTTTTGAATTTTGCCCCTACGGCCTTGTAAAAATGTCGATTTTTCAAATTTTGCCGGAGAAAGTTAAAAATCGGCGATCGTACCTACATTTGGTTAGTAGATGACGATTGCAACGTTTCCAGCACGTTTTGGTGACTTTTGAATTTTGCCCCTACGGCCTTGTAAAAATTTCGATTTTTCAAATTTTGCCGGAGAAAGTTAAAAATCGGCGATCGTACCTACATTTGGTTAGTAGATGACGATTGCAACGTTTCCAGCACGTTTTGGTGACTTTTGAATTTTGCCCCTACGGCCTTGTAAAAATTTCGATTTTTCAAATTTTGCCGGAGAAAGTTAAAAATCGGCGATCGTACCTACATTTGGTTAGTAGATGACGATTGCAACGTTTCCAGCACGTTTTGGTGACTTTTGAATTTTGCCCCTACGGCCTTGTAAAAATGTCGATTTTTCAAATTTTGCCGGAGAAAGTTAAAAATCGGCGATCGTACCTACATTTGGTTAGTAGATGACGATTGCAACGTTTCCAGCACGTTTTGGTGACTTTTGAATTTTGCCCCTACGGCCTTGTAAAAATGTCGATTTTTCAAATTTTGCCGGAGAAAGTTAAAAATCGGCGATCGTACCTACATTTGGTTAGTAGATGACGATTGCAACGTTTCCAGCACGTTTTGGTGACTTTTGAATTTTGCCCCTACGGCCTTGTAAAAATTTCGATTTTTGAAATTTTGCCGGAGAAAGTTAAAAATCGGCGATCGTACCTACATTTGGTTAGTAGATGACGATTGCAACGTTTCCAGCACGTTTTGGTGACTTTTGAATTTTGCCCCCGCGGCCTTGGAAAAATGTCGATTTTTCAAATTTTGCCGGAGAAAGTTAAAAATCGGCGATCGTACCTACATTTGGTTAGTAGATGACGATTGCAACGTTTCCAGCACGTTTTGGTGACTTTTGAATTTTGCCCCTACGGCCTTTTAAAAATGTCGATTTTTGAAATTTTGCCGGAGAAAGTTAAAAATCGGCGATCGTACCTACATTTGGTTAGTAGATGACGATTGCAACGTTTCCAGCACGTTTTGGTGACTTTTGAATTTTGCCCCTACGGCCTTGTAAAAATTTCGATTTTGCAAATTTTGCCGGAGAAAGTTAAAAATCGGCGATCGTACCTACATTTGGTTAGTAGATGACGATTGCAACGTTTCCAGCACGTTTTGGTGACTTTTGAATTTTGCCCCTACGGCCTTGTAAAAATGTCGATTTTTCAAATTTTGGCGGAGAAAGTTAAAAATCGGCGATCGTACCTACATTTGGTTAGTAGATGACGATTGCAACGTTTCCAGCACGTTTTGGTGACTTTTGAATTTTGCCCCTACGGCCTTGTAAAAATTTCGATTTTTCAAATTTTGCCGGAGAAAGTTAAAAATCGGCGATCGTACCTACATTTGGTTAGTAGATGACGATTGCAACGTTTCCAGCACGTTTTGGTGACTTTTGAATTTTGCCCCTACGGCCTTGTAAAAATTTCGATTTTTCAAATTTTGCCGGAGAAAGTTAAAAATCGGCGATCGTACCTACATTTTGTTAGTAGATGACGATTGCAACGTTTCCAGCACGTTTTGGTGACTTTTGAATTTTGCCCCTACGGCCTTGTAAAAATGTCGATTTTTCAATTTTTGCCGGAGAAAGTTAAAAATCGGCGATCGTACCTACATTTGGTTAGTAGATGACGATTGCAACGTTTCCAGCACGTTTTGGTGACTTTTGAATTTTGCCCCTACGGCCTTGTAAAAATTTCGATTTTGCAAATTTTGCCGGAGAAAGTTAAAAATCGGCGATCGTACCTACATTTGGTTAGTAGATGACGATTGCAACGTTTCCAGCACGTTTTGGTCACTTTTGAATTTTGCCCCTACGGCCTTGTAAAAATTTCGATTTTTCAAATTTTTGCCGGAGAAAGTTAAAAATCGGCGATCGTACCTACATTTGGTTAGTAGATCACGATTGCAACGTTTCCAGCACGTTTTGGTGACTTTTGAATTTTGCCTCTACGGCCATTTGAAAATATGGATTTTTCAAATTTTGCCGGAGAAAGTTAAAAATCGGCGATCGTACCTACATTTGGTTAGTAGATGACGATTGCAACGTTTCCAGCACGTTTTGGTGACTTTTAAATTTTGCCCATACGGCCTTGTAAAAATATGGATTTTTCAAATTTTGCCGGAGAAAGTTAAAGATCGGCGATTGTACCTACATTTGGTTAGTAGATGACGATTGCAACGTTTCCAGCACGTTTTGGTGACTTTTGAATTTTGCCCCTACGGCCTTGTCAAAATTTCGATTTTTGAAATTTTGCCGGAGAAAGTTAAAAATCGGCGATCGTACCTACATTTGGTTAGTAGATGACGATTGCAACGTTTCCAGCACGTTTTGGTGACTTTTGAATTTTGCCCCTACGGCCTTGTAAAAATGTCGATTTTTCAAATTTTGCCGGAGAAAGTTAAAAATCGGCGATCGTACCTACATTTGGTTAGTAGATGACGATTGCAACGTTTCCAGCACGTTTTGGTGACTTTTGAATTTTGCCCCTACGGCCTTGTAAAAATTTCGATTTTGCAAATTTTGCCGGAGAAAGTTAAAAATCGGCGATCGTACCTACATTTGGTTAGTAGATGACGATTGCAACGTTTCCAGCACGTTTTGGTCACTTTTGAATTTTGCCCCTACGGCCTTGTAAAAATTTCGATTTTGCAAATTTTGCCGGAGAAAGTTAAAAATCGGCGATCGTACCTACATTTGGTTAGTAGATGACGATTGCAACGTTTCCAGCACGTTTTGGTCACTTTTGAATTTTGCCCCTGCGGCCTTGTAAAAATTTCGATTTTTCAAATTTTGCCGGAGAAAGTTAAAAATCGGCGATCGTACCTACATTTGGTTAGTAGATGACGATTGCAACGTTTCCAGCACGTTTTGGTGACTTTTGAATTTTGCCCCTACGGCCTTGTAAAAGTGTCGATTTTTCAAATTTTGCCGGAGAAAGTTAAAAATCGGCGATCGTACCTACATTTGGTTAGTAGATGACGATTGCAACGTTTCCAGCACGTTTTGGTGACTTTTGAATATTGCGCCTACGGCCTTGTAAAAATTTGGATTTTTGAAATTTTGCCGGAGAAAGTTAAAAATCGGCGATCGTACCTACATTTGGTTAGTAGATGACGATTGCAACGTTTCCAGCACGTTTTGGTGACTTTTGAATTTTGCCCCTACGGCCTTGTAAAAATTTGGATTTTTGAAATTTTGCCGGAGAAAGTTAAAAATCGGCGATCGTACCTACATTTGGTTAGTAGATGACGATTGCAACGTTTCCAGCACGTTTTGGTGACTTTTGAATTTTGCCCCTACGGCCTTGTAAAAATTTCGATTTTTCAAATTTTGCCGGAGAAAGTTAAAAATCGGCGATCGTACCTACATTTGGTTAGTAGATGACGATTGCAACGTTTCCAGCACGTTTTGGTGACTTTTGAATTTTGCCCCTACGGCCTTGTAAAAATTTCGATTTTTCAAATTTTGCCGGAGAAAGTTAAAAATCGGCGATCGTACCTACATTTGGTTAGTAGATGACGATTGCAACGTTTCCAGCACGTTTTGGTGACTTTTGAATTTTGCCCCTACGGCCTTGTAAAAATTTCGATTTTTCAAATTTTGCCGGAGAAAGTTAAAAATCGGCGATCGTACCTACATTTGGTTAGTAGATGACGATTGCAACGTTTCCAGCACGTTTTGGTGACTTTTGAATTTTGCCCCTACGGCCTTGTAAAAATGTCGATTTTTCAAATTTTGCCGGAGAAAGTTAAAAATCGGCGATCGTACCTACATTTGGTTAGTAGATGACGATTGCAACGTTTCCAGCACGTTTTGGTGACTTTTGAATTTTGCCCCTACGGCCTTGTAAAAATTTCGATTTTTGAAATTTTGCCGGAGAAAGTTAAAAATCGGCGATCGTACCTACATTTGGTTAGTAGATGACGATTGCAACGTTTCCAGCACGTTTTGGTGACTTTTGAATTTTGCCCCCGCGGCCTTGGAAAAATGTCGATTTTTCAAATTTTGCCGGAGAAAGTTAAAAATCGGCGATCGTACCTACATTTGGTTAGTAGATGACGATTGCAACGTTTCCAGCACGTTTTGGTGACTTTTGAATTTTGCCCCTACGGCCTTGTAAAAATGTCGATTTTTGAAATTTTGCCGGAGAAAGTTAAAAATCGGCGATCGTACCTACATTTGGTTAGTAGATGACGATTGCAACGTTTCCAGCACGTTTTGGTGACTTTTGAATTTTGCCCCTACGGCCTTGTAAAAATTTCGATTTTGCAAATTTTGCCGGAGAAAGTTAAAAATCGGCGATCGTACCTACATTTGGTTAGTAGATGACGATTGCAACGTTTCCAGCACGTTTTGGTGACTTTTGAATTTTGCCCCTACGGCCTTGTAAAAATGTCGATTTTTCAAATTTTGGCGGAGAAAGTTAAAAATCGGCGATCGTACCTACATTTGGTTAGTAGATGACGATTGCAACGTTTCCAGCACGTTTTGGTGACTTTTGAATTTTGCCCCTACGGCCTTGTAAAAATTTCGATTTTTCAAATTTTGCCGGAGAAAGTTAAAAATCGGCGATCGTACCTACATTTGGTTAGTAGATGACGATTGCAACGTTTCCAGCACGTTTTGGTGACTTTTGAATTTTGCCCCTACGGCCTTGTAAAAATTTCGATTTTTCAAATTTTGCCGGAGAAAGTTAAAAATCGGCGATCGTACCTACATTTTGTTAGTAGATGACGATTGCAACGTTTCCAGCACGTTTTGGTGACTTTTGAATTTTGCCCCTACGGCCTTGTAAAAATGTCGATTTTTCAATTTTTGCCGGAGAAAGTTAAAAATCGGCGATCGTACCTACATTTGGTTAGTAGATGACGATTGCAACGTTTCCAGCACGTTTTGGTGACTTTTGAATTTTGCCCCTACGGCCTTGTAAAAATTTCGATTTTGCAAATTTTGCCGGAGAAAGTTAAAAATCGGCGATCGTACCTACATTTGGTTAGTAGATGACGATTGCAACGTTTCCAGCACGTTTTGGTCACTTTTGAATTTTGCCCCTACGGCCTTGTAAAAATTTCGATTTTTCAAATTTTTGCCGGAGAAAGTTAAAAATCGGCGATCGTACCTACATTTGGTTAGTAGATCACGATTGCAACGTTTCCAGCACGTTTTGGTGACTTTTGAATTTTGCCTCTACGGCCATTTGAAAATATGGATTTTTCAAATTTTGCCGGAGAAAGTTAAAAATCGGCGATCGTACCTACATTTGGTTAGTAGATGACGATTGCAACGTTTCCAGCACGTTTTGGTGACTTTTAAATTTTGCCCATACGGCCTTGTAAAAATATGGATTTTTCAAATTTTGCCGGAGAAAGTTAAAGATCGGCGATTGTACCTACATTTGGTTAGTAGATGACGATTGCAACGTTTCCAGCACGTTTTGGTGACTTTTGAATTTTGCCCCTACGGCCTTGTCAAAATTTCGATTTTTGAAATTTTGCCGGAGAAAGTTAAAAATCGGCGATCGTACCTACATTTGGTTAGTAGATGACGATTGCAACGTTTCCAGCACGTTTTGGTGACTTTTGAATTTTGCCCCTACGGCCTTGTAAAAATGTCGATTTTTCAAATTTTGCCGGAGAAAGTTAAAAATCGGCGATCGTACCTACATTTGGTTAGTAGATGACGATTGCAACGTTTCCAGCACGTTTTGGTGACTTTTGAATTTTGCCCCTACGGCCTTGTAAAAATTTCGATTTTGCAAATTTTGCCGGAGAAAGTTAAAAATCGGCGATCGTACCTACATTTGGTTAGTAGATGACGATTGCAACGTTTCCAGCACGTTTTGGTCACTTTTGAATTTTGCCCCTACGGCCTTGTAAAAATTTCGATTTTTCAAATTTTTGCCGGAGAAAGTTAAAAATCGGCGATCGTACCTACATTTGGTTAGTAGATCACGATTGCAACGTTTCCAGCACGTTTTGGTGACTTTTGAATTTTGCCTCTACGGCCATTTGAAAATATGGATTTTTCAAATTTTGCCGGAGAAAGTTAAAAATCGGCGATCGTACCTACATTTGGTTAGTAGATGACGATTGCAACGTTTCCAGCACGTTTTGGTGACTTTTAAATTTTGCCCATACGGCCTTGTAAAAATATGGATTTTTCAAATTTTGCCGGAGAAAGTTAAAGATCGGCGATTGTACCTACATTTGGTTAGTAGATGACGATTGCAACGTTTCCAGCACGTTTTGGTGACTTTTGAATTTTGCCCCTACGGCCTTGTCAAAATTTCGATTTTTGAAATTTTGCCGGAGAAAGTTAAAAATCGGCGATCGTACCTACATTTGGTTAGTAGATGACGATTGCAACGTTTCCAGCACGTTTTGGTGACTTTTGAATTTTGCCCCTACGGCCTTGTAAAAATTTCGATTTTTCAAATTTTGCCGGAGAAAGTTAAAAATCGGCGATCGTACCTACATTTGGTTAGTAGATGACGATTGCAACGTTTCCAGCACGTTTTGGTGACTTTTGAATTTTGCCCCTACGGCCTTGTAAAAATTTCGATTTTTCAAATTTTGCCGGAGAAAGTTAAAAATCGGCGATCGTACCTACATTTGGTTAGTAGATGACGATTGCAACGTTTCCAGCACGTTTTGGTGACTTTTGAATTTTGCACCTACGGCCTTGTAAAAATTTCGATTTTTCAAATTTTGCCGGAGAAAGTTAAAAATCGGCGATCGTACCTACATTTGGTTAGTAGATGACGATTGCAACGTTTCCAGCACGTTTTGGTGACTTTTGAATTTTGCACCTACGGCCTTGTAAAAATTTCGATTTTTCAAATTTTGCCGGAGAAAGTTAAAAATCGGCGATCGTACCTACATTTGGTTAGTAGATGACGATTGCAACGTTTCCAGCACGTTTTGGTGACTTTTGTATTTTGCCGGAGAAAGTTAAAAATCGGCGATCGTACCTACATTTGGTTAGTAGATGACGATTGCAACGTTTCCAGCACGTTTTGGTGCCTTTTGAATTTTGCCCCTACGCCCTTGTAAAAGTTTCGATTTTTCAAATTTTTCCGGAGAAAGTTAAAAATTGGCGATCGTACCTACATTTGGTTAGTAGATGACGATTGCAACGTTTCCAGCACGTTTTGGTGACTTTTGAATTTTGCCCCTACGGCCTTGTAAAAATTTCGATTTTTTAAATTTTGCCGGAGAAAGTTAAAAATCGGCAATCGTACCTACATTTGGTTAGTAGATGACGATTGCAACGTTTCCAGCACGTTTTGGTGACTTTTGAATTTTGCCCCTACGGCCTTGTAAAAATTTCGATTTTTCAAATTTTGCCGGAGAAAGTTAAAAATCGGCGATCGTACCTACATTTGGTTAGTAGATGACGATTGCAACGTTTCCAGCACGTTTTGGTGACTTTTGAATTTTGCCCCTACTGTCTTGTAAAAATTTCGATTTTTCAAATTTTGCCGGAGAAAGTTAAAAATCGGCGATCGTACCTACGTTTGGTTAGTAGATGACGATTGCAACGTTTCCAGCACGTTTTGGTGACTTTTGAATTTTGCCCCTACGGCCTTGTAAAAATTTCGATTTTTCAAATTTTGCCGGAGAAAGTTAAAAATCGGCGATCGTACCTACATTTGGTTAGTAGATGACGATTGCAACGTTTCCAGCACGTTTTGGTGACTTTTGAATTTTGCCGGAGAAAGTTAAAAATCGGCGATCGTACCTACATTTGGTTAGTATATGACGATTGCAACGTTTCCAGCACGTTTTGGTGACTTTTGAATTTTGCCCCTACGCCCTTGTAAAAGTTTCGATTTTTCAAATTTTGCCGCAGAAAGTTAAAAATTGGCGATCGTACCTACATTTGGTTAGTAGATGACGATTGCAACGTTTCCAGCACGTTTTGGTGACTTTTGAATTTTGCCCCTACGGCCTTGTAAAAATTTCGATTTTTCAAATTTTGCCGGAGAAAGTTAAAAATCGGCGATCGTACCTACATTTGGTTAGTAGATGACGATTGCAACGTTTCCAGCACGTTTTGGTCACTTTTGAATTTTGCCCCTGCGGCCTTGTAAAAATTTCGATTTTTCAAATTTTGCCGGAGAAAGTTAAAAATCGGCGATCGTACCTACATTTGGTTAGTAGATGACGATTGCAACGTTTCCAGCACGTTTTGGTGACTTTTGAATTTTGCCCCTACGGCCTTGTAAAAGTGTCGATTTTTCAAATTTTGCCGGAGAAAGTTAAAAATCGGCGATCGTACCTACATTTGGTTAGTAGATGACGATTGCAACGTTTCCAGCACGTTTTGGTGACTTTTGAATTTTGCCCCTACGGCCTTGTAAAAATTTGGATTTTTGAAATTTTGCCGGAGAAAGTTAAAAATCGGCGATCGTACCTACATTTGGTTAGTAGATGACGATTGCAACGTTTCCAGCACGTTTTGGTGACTTTTGAATTTTGCCCCTACGGCCTTGTAAAAATGTCGATTTTTCAAATTTTGCCGGAGAAAGTTAAAAATCGGCGATCGTACCTACATTTGGTTAGTAGATGACGATTGCAACGTTTCCAGCACGTTTTGGTGACTTTTGTATTTTGCCGGAGAAAGTTAAAAATCGGCGATCGTACCTACATTTGGTTAGTAGATGACGATTGCAACGTTTCCAGCACGTTTTGGTGACTTTTGAATTTTGCCCCTACGCCCTTGTAAAAGTTTCGATTTTTCAAATTTTTCCGGAGAAAGTTAAAAATTGGCGATCGTACCTACATTTGGTTAGTAGATGACGATTGCAACGTTTCCAGCACGTTTTGGTGACTTTTGAATTTTGCCCCTACGGCCTTGTAAAAATTTGGATTTTTGAAATTTTGCCGGAGAAAGTTAAAAATCGGCAATCGTACCTACATTTGGTTAGTAGATGACGATTGCAACGTTTCCAGCACGTTTTGGTGACTTTTGAATTTTGCCCCTACGGCCTTGTAAAAATTTCGATTTTTCAAATTTTGCCGGAGAAAGTTAAAAATCGGCGATCGTACCTACATTTGGTTAGTAGATGACGATTGCAACGTTTCCAGCACGTTTTGGTGACTTTTGAATTTTGCCCCTACTGTCTTGTAAAAATTTCGATTTTTGAAATTTTGCCGGAGAAAGTTAAAAATCGGCAATCGTACCTACATTTGGTTAGTAGATGACGATTGCAACGTTTCCAGCACGTTTTGGTGACTTTTGAATTTTGCCCCTACGGCCTTGTAAAAATTTCGATTTTTCAAATTTTGCCGGAGAAAGTTAAAAATCGGCGATCGTACCTACATTTGGTTAGTAGATGACGATTGCAACGTTTCCAGCACGTTTTGGTGACTTTTGAATTTTGCCCCTACTGTCTTGTAAAAATTTCGATTTTTCAAATTTTGCCGGAGAAAGTTAAAAATCGGCGATCGTACCTACGTTTGGTTAGTAGATGACGATTGCAACGTTTCCAGCACGTTTTGGTGACTTTTGAATTTTG
>OX419338.1:24204712-24252212 GCA_948470475.1 Galaxea fascicularis
AACGTTTCCAGCACGTTTTGGTCACTTTTGAATTTGCCCCTGATACGGCCTTGTAAAAATTTCGATTTTTGAAATTTTGCCGGAGAAAGTTAAAAATCGGCGATCGTACCTACATTTGGTTAGTAGGTATCACGATTGCACTAACGTTTGCTCAGCACGTTTTGGTCACTTTTGAATTTTGCCCCTACGGCCTTGTAAAAATTTCGATTTTTGAAATTTTGCCGGAGAAAGTTAAAAATCGGCGATCGTACCTACATTTGGTTAGTAGATCACGATTGCAACGTTTCCAGCACGTTTTGGTCACTTTTGAATTTTGCCCCTACGGCCTTGTAAAAATTTCGATTTTTGAAATTTTGCCGGAGAAAGTTAAAAATCGGCGATCGTACCTACATTTGGTTAGTAGATCACGATTGCAACGTTTCCAGCACGTTTTGGTCACTTTTGAATTTTGCCCCTACGGCCTTGTAAAAATTTCGATTTTTGAAATTTTGCCGGAGAAAGTTAAAAATCGGCGATCGTACCTACATTTGGTTAGTAGATCACGATTGCAACGTTTCCAGCACGTTTTGGTCACTTTTGAATTTTGCCCCTACGGCCTTGTAAAAATTTCGATTTTTGAAATTTTGCCGGAGAAAGTTAAAAATCGGCGATCGTACCTACATTTGGTTAGTAGATCACGATTGCAACGTTTCCAGCACGTTTTGGTCACTTTTGAATTTTGCCCCTACGGCCTTGTAAAAATTTCGATTTTTGAAATTTTGCCGGAGAAAGTTAAAAATCGGCGATCGTACCTACATTTGGTTAGTAGATCACGATTGCAACGTTTCCAGCACGTTTTGGTCACTTTTGAATTTTGCCCCTACGGCCTTGTAAAAATTTCGATTTTTGAAATTTTGCCGGAGAAAGTTAAAAATCGGCGATCGTACCTACATTTGGTTAGTAGATCACGATTGCAACGTTTCCAGCACGTTTGGTCACTTTTGAATTTTGCCCCTACGGCCTTGTAAAAATTTCGATTTTGAAATTTTGCCGGAGAAAGTTAAAAATCGGCGATCGTACCTACATTTGGTTAGTAGATCACGATTGCAACGTTTCCAGCACGTTTTGGTCACTTTTGAATTTTGCCCCTACGGCCTTGTAAAAATTTCGATTTTTGAAATTTTGCCGGAGAAAGTTAAAAATCGGCGATCGTACCTACATTTGGTTAGTAGATCACGATTGCAACGTTTCCAGCACGTTTTGGTCACTTTTGAATTTTGCCCCCTACGGCCTTGTAAAAATTTCGATTTTGAAATTTTGCCGGAGAAAGTTAAAAATCGGCGATCGTACCTACATTTGGTTAGTAGATCACGATTGCAACGTTTCCAGCACGTTTTGGTCACTTTTGAATTTTGCCCCTACGGCCTTGTAAAAATTTCGATTTTTGAAATTTTGCCGGAGAAAGTTAAAAATCGGCGATCGTACCTACATTTGGTTAGTAGATCACGATTGCAACGTTTCCAGCACGTTTTGGTGACTTTTGAATTTTGCCCCTACGGCCTTGTAAAAATTTCGATTTTTGAAATTTTGCCGGAGAAAGTTAAAAATCGGCGATCGTACCTACATTTGGTTAGTAGATCACGATTGCAACGTTTCCAGCACGTTTTGGTCACTTTTGAATTTTGCCCCTACGGCCTTGTAAAAATTTCGATTTTTGAAATTTTGCCGGAGAAAGTTAAAACTCGGCGATCGTACCTGCATTTGGTTAGTAGATCACGATTGCAACGTTTCCAGCACGTTTTGGTGACTTTTGAATTTTGCCCCTACGGCCTTGTAAAAATTTCGATTTTTGAAATTTTGCCGGAGAAAGTTAAAAATCGGCGATCGTACCTACATTTGGTTAGTAGATCACGATTGCAACGTTTCCAGCACGTTTTGGTCACTTTTGAATTTTGCCCCTACGGCCTTGTAAAAATTTCGATTTTTGAAATTTTGCCGGAGAAAGTTAAAACTCGGCGATCGTACCTACATTTGGTTAGTAGATCACGATTGCAACGTTTCCAGCACGTTTTGGTCACTTTTGAATTTTGCCCCTACGGCCTTGTAAAAATTTCGATTTTTGAAATTTTGCCGGAGAAAGTTAAAAATCGGCGATCGTACCTACATTTGGTTAGTAGATCACGATTGCAACGTTTCCAGCACGTTTTGGTCACTTTTGAATTTTGCCCCTACGGCCTTGTAAAAATTTCGATTTTTGAAATTTTGCCGGAGAAAGTTAAAAATCGGCGATCGTACCTACATTTGGTTAGTAGATCACGATTGCAACGTTTCCAGCACGTTTTGGTGACTTTTGAATTTTGCCCCTACGGCCTTGTAAAAATTTCGATTTTTGAAATTTTGCCGGAGAAAGTTAAAAATCGGCGATCGTACCTACATTTGGTTAGTAGATCACGATTGCAACGTTTCCAGCACGTTTTGGTCACTTTGAATTTTGCCCCTACGGCCTTGTAAAAATTTCGATTTTTGAAATTTTGCCGGAGAAAGTTAAAAATCGGCGATCGTACCTACATTTGGTTAGTAGATCACGATTGCAACGTTTCCAGCACGTTTTGGTCACTTTTGAATTTTGCTCCTACGGCCTTGTAAAAATTTCGATTTTTGAAATTTTGCCGGAGAAAGTTAAAACTCGGCGATCGTACCTACATTTGGTTAGTAGATCACGATTGCAACGTTTCCAGCACGTTTTGGTCACTTTTGAATTTTGCCCCTACGGCCTTGTAAAAATTTCGATTTTGAAATTTTGCCGGAGAAAGTTAAAAATCGGCGATCGTACCTACATTTGGTTAGTAGATCACGATTGCAACGTTTCCAGCACGTTTTGGTGACTTTTGAATTTTGCCCCTACGGCCTTGTAAAAATTTCGATTTTTGAAATTTTGCCGGAGAAAGTTAAAAATCGGCGATCGTACCTACATTTGGTTAGTAGATCACGATTGCAACGTTTCCAGCACGTTTTGGTCACTTTTGAATTTTGCCCCTACGGCCTTGTAAAAATTTCGATTTTTGAAATTTTGCCGGAGAAAGTTAAAACTCGGCGATCGTACCTGCATTTGGTTAGTAGATCACGATTGCAACGTTTCCAGCACGTTTTGGTGACTTTTGAATTTTGCCCCTACGGCCTTGTAAAAAATTTCGATTTTGAAATTTTGCCGGAGAAAGTTAAAAATCGGCGATCGTACCTACATTTGGTTAGTAGATCACGATTGCAACGTTTCCAGCACGTTTTGGTCACTTTTGAATTTTGCCCCTACGGCCTTGTAAAAATTTCGATTTTTGAAATTTTGCCGGAGAAAGTTAAAACTCGGCGATCGTACCTACATTTGGTTAGTAGATCACGATTGCAACGTTTCCAGCACGTTTTGGTCACTTTTGAATTTTGCCCCTACGGCCTTGTAAAAATTTCGATTTTGAAATTTTGCCGGAGAAAGTTAAAAATCGGCGATCGTACCTACATTTGGTTAGTAGATCACGATTGCAACGTTTCCAGCACGTTTTGGTCACTTTTGAATTTGCCCCTACGGCCTTGTAAAAATTTCGATTTTTGAAATTTTGCCGGAGAAAGTTAAAAATCGGCGATCGTACCTACATTTGGTTAGTAGATCACGATTGCAACGTTTCCAGCACGTTTTGGTCACTTTTGAATTTTGCCCCTACGGCCTTGTAAAAATTTCGATTTTTGAAATTTTGCCGGAGAAAGTTAAAACTCGGCGATCGTACCTACATTTGGTTAGTAGATCACGATTGCAACGTTTCCAGCACGTTTTGGTCACTTTTGAATTTTGCCCCTACGGCCTTGTAAAAATTTCGATTTTTGAAATTTTGCCGGAGAAAGTTAAAAATCGGCGATCGTACCTACATTTGGTTAGTAGATCACGATTGCAACGTTTCCAGCACGTTTTGGTCACTTTTGAATTTTGCCCCTACGGCCTTGTAAAAATTTCGATTTTTGAAATTTTGCCGGAGAAAGTTAAAAATCGGCGATCGTACCTACATTTGGTTAGTAGATCACGATTGCAACGTTTCCAGCACGTTTTGGTGACTTTTGAATTTTGCCCCTACGGCCTTGTAAAAATTTCGATTTTGAAATTTTGCCGGAGAAAGTTAAAAATCGGCGATCGTACCTACATTTGGTTAGTAGATCACGATTGCAACGTTTCCAGCACGTTTTGGTCACTTTTGAATTTTGCCCCTACGGCCTTGTAAAAATTTCGATTTTTGAAATTTTGCCGGAGAAAGTTAAAAATCGGCGATCGTACCTACATTTGGTTAGTAGATCACGATTGCAACGTTTCCAGCACGTTTTGGTCACTTTTGAATTTTGCCCCTACGGCCTTGTAAAAATTTCGATTTTTGAAATTTTGCCAGAGAAAGTTAAAAATCGGCGATCGTACCTACATTTGGTTAGTAGATCACGATTGCAAACGTTTCCAGCACGTTTTGGTGACTTTTGAATTTTGCCCCTACGGCCTTGTAAAAATTTCGATTTTTGAAATTTTGCCGGAGAAAGTTAAAAATCGGCGATCGTACCTACATTTGGTTAGTACATCACGATTGCAACGTTTCCAGCACGTTTTGGTCACTTTTGAATTTTGCCCCTACGGCCTTGTAAAAATTTCGATTTTTGAAATTTTGCCGGAGAAAGTTAAAAATCGGCGATCGTACCTACATTTGGTTAGTAGATCACGATTGCAACGTTTCCAGCACGTTTTGGTCACTTTTGAATTTTGCCCCTACGGCCTTGTAAAAATTTCGATTTTTGAAATTTTGCCGGAGAAAGTTAAAAATCGGCGATCGTACCTAGATTTGGTTAGTAGATCACGATTGCAACGTTTCCAGCACGTTTTGGTGACTTTTGAATTTTGCCCCTACGGCCTTGTAAAAATTTCGATTTTTGAAATTTTGCCGGAGAAAGTTAAAAATCGGCGATCGTACCTAGATTTGGTTAGTAGATCACGATTGCAACGTTTCCAGCACGTTTTGGTCACTTTTGAATTTTGCCCCTACGGCCTTGTAAAAATTTCGATTTTTGAAATTTTGCCGGAGAAAGTTAAAAATCGGCGATCGTACCTACATTTGGTTAGTAGATCACGATTGCAACGTTTCCAGCACGTTTTGGTCACTTTTGAATTTTGCCCCTACGGCCTTGTAAAAATTTCGATTTTTGAAATTTTGCCGGAGAAAGTTAAAAATCGGCGATCGTACCTACATTTGGTTAGTAGATCACGATTGCAAACGTTTCCAGCACGTTTTGGTCACTTTTGAATTTTGCCCCTACGGCCTTGTAAAAATTTCGATTTTTGAAATTTTGCCGGAGAAAGTTAAAACTCGGCGATCGTACCTACATTTGGTTAGTAGATGACGATTGCAACGTTTCCAGCACGTTTTGGTCACTTTTGAATTTTGCCCCTACGGCCTTGTAAAAATTTCGATTTTTCCAATTTTGCCGGAGAAAGTTAAAAATCGGCGATCGTACCTACATTTGGTTAGTAGATGACGATTGCAACGTTTCCAGCACGTTTTGGTGACTTTTGAATTTTGCCCCTACGGCCTTGTAAAAATTTCGATTTTTCAAATTTTGCCGGAGAAAGTTAAAAATCGGCGATCGTACCTACATTTGGTTAGTAGATGACGATTGCAACGTTTCCAGCACGTTTTGGTCACTTTTGAATTTTGCCCCTACGGCCTTGTAAAAATTTCGATTTTTCCAATTTTGCCGGAGAAAGTTAAAAATCGGCGATCGTACCTACATTTGGTTAGTAGATGACGATTGCAACGTTTCCAGCACGTTTTGGTCACTTTTGAATTTTGCCCCTACGGCCTTGTAAAAATTTCGATTTTTCAAATTTCGCCGGAGAAAGTTAAAAATCGGCGATTGTACCTACATTTGGTTAGTAGATGGCGATTGCAACGGTTCCACCACGTTTTGGTCACTTTTGAATTTTGCCCCTACGGCCTTGTAAAAATTTCGATTTTTCAAATTTTGCCGGAGAAAGTTAAAAATCGGCGATCGTACCTACATTTGGTTAGTAGATGACGATTGCAACGTTTCCAGCACGTTTTGGTCACTTTTGAATTTTGCCCCTACGGCCTTGTAAAAATTTCGATTTTTCCAATTTTGCCGGAGAAAGTTAAAAATCGGCGATCGTACCTACATTTGGTTAGTAGATGACGATTGCAACGTTTCCAGCACGTTTTGGTCACTTTTGAATTTTGCCCCTACGGCCTTGTAAAAATTTCGATTTTTCAAATTTCGCCGGAGAAAGTTAAAAATCGGCGATTGTACCTACATTTGGTTAGTAGATGGCGATTGCAACGGTTCCACCACGTTTTGGTCACTTTTGAATTTTGCCCCTACGGCCTTGTAAAAATTTCGATTTTTCAAATTTTGCCGGAGAAAGTTAAAAATCGGCGATCGTACCTACATTTGGTTAGTAGATGACGATTGCAACGTTTCCAGCACGTTTTGGTCACTTTTGAATTTTGCCCCTACGGCCTTGTAAAAATTTCGATTTTTCAAATTTTGGCGGAGAAAGTTAAAAATCGGCGATCGTACCTACATTTGGTTAGAAGAGGACGATTGCAACGTTTCCAGCACGTTTTGGTCACTTTTGAATTTTGCCCCTACGGCCTTGTAAAAATTTCGATTTTTCCAATTTTGCCGGAGAAAGTTAAAAATCGGCGATCGTACCTACATTTGGTTAGTAGATCACGATTGCAACGTTTCCAGCACGTTTTGGTCACTTTTGAATTTTGCCCCTACGGCCTTGTAAAAATTTCGATTTTCAAATTTTCCCGGAGAAAGTTAAAAATCGGCGATCATACCTACATTTGGTTACTAGAGGACGATTGCAACGTTTCCAGCACGTTTTGGTCACTTTTGAATTTTGCCCCTACGGCCTTGTAAAAATTTCGACTTTTCAAATTTTGCCGGAGAAAGTTAAAAATCGCCGATCGTACCTACATTTGTTTCGTAGAGGACGATTCCAACGTTTCCAGCACGTTTTGGTCACTTTTGAATTTTGCCCCTACGGCCTTGTAAAAATTTCGATTTTTCAAATTTTTCCGGAGAAAGTTAAAAATCGGCGATCGTACCTACATTTGGTTAGTAGAGGACGATTGCAACGTTTCCAGCACGTTTTGGTCACTTTTGAATTTTGCCCCTACGGCCTTGTAAAAATTTCGATTTTTCAAATTTTGCAAGAGAAAGTTAAAAATCGGCGATCGTACCTACATTTGGTTAGTAGATGACGATTGCAACGTTTCCAGCACGTTTTCGTCACTTTTCAATTTTGCCCCTACGGCCTTGTAAAAATTTCGATTTTTCAAATTTTGCCGGAGAAAGTTAAAAATCGGCGATCGTACCTACATTTGGTTAGTAGATGACGATTGCAACGTTTCCAGCACGTTTTGGTCACTTTTGAATTTTGCCCCTACGGCCTTGTAAAAAATTTCGATTTTTCCAATTTTGCCGGAGAAAGTAAAAATCGGCGATCGTACCTACATTTGGTTAGTAGAGGACGATTGCAACGTTTCCAGCACGTTTTGGTCACTTTTGAATTTTGCCCCTACGGCCTTTTAAAAATTTCGATTTTTCAAATTTTGCCGGAGAAAGTTAAAAATCGGCGATCGTACCTACATTTGGTTAGTAGAGGACGATTGCAACGTTTCCAGCACGTTTTGGTCACTTTTGAATTTTGCCCCTACGGCCTTGTAAAAATTTCGATTTTTCAAATTTTGCCGGAGAAAGTTAAAAATCGGCGATCGTACCTACATTTGGTTAGTAGAGGACGATTGCAACGTTTCCAGCACGTTTTGGTCACTTTTGAATTTTGCCCCTACGGCCTTGTAAAAATTTCGATTTTTCAAATTTTGAAGGAGAAAGTTAAAAATCGGCGATCGTACCTACATTTGGTTAGTAGATGACGATTGCAACGTTTCAAGCACGTTTTGGTCACTTTTGAATTTTGCACCTACGGTCTTGTAAAAATTTCGATTTTTCAAATTTTGCGGGAAAAATTTAAAAATTGGCCATCGTTCCTACATTTAGTTCCTAGATCACGATTGCAACGTTTCCAGCACGTTTTGGTCACTTTTGAATTTTGCCCCTACGGCCTTGTAAAAATTTCGATTTTTCAAATTTTGCCGGAGAAAGTTAAAAATCGGCGATCGTACCTACATTTGTTTAGTAGATGACGATTGCTACGTTTCCAGCACGTTTTGGTCACTTTTGAATTTTGCCTCTACGGCTTTGTAAAAATTTCGATTTTTCAAATTTGGCCGGAGAAAGTTAAAAATCGGCGATCGCACCTACATTTGGTTAGTAGATGACGATTGCAACGTTTCCAGCACGTTTTGGTCACTTTTGAATTTTGTTCCTACGGCCTTGTAAAAATTTCGATTTTTCAAATTTTGCCGGAGAAAGTTAAAAATCGGCGATCGTACCTACATTTGGTTAGTAGATGACGATTGCTACGTTTCCAGCACGTTTTGGTTACTTTTGAGTTTTGCCCCTACGGCCTTGTAAAAATTTCGATTTTTTAAATTTTGCCGGAGAAAGTTAAAAATCGGCGATCGTACCTACATTTGGTTAGTAGATGACGATTGCAACGTTTCCAGCACATTTTGGTCACTTTTGAATTTTGCCCCTACGGCCTTGTAAAAATTTTGATTTTTTAAATTTTGCCGGAGAAAGTTAAAAATCGGCGATCGTACCTACATTTGGTTAGTAGATCACGATTGCAACGTTTCCAGCACGTTTTGGTCATTTTTGAATTTTGCCCCTACGGCCTTGTAAAAATTTCGATTTTTCAAACTTTGCCGGAGAAAGTTAAAAATCGGCGATCGTACCTACATTTGGTTAGTAGATGACGATTGCTACGTTTCCAGCACGTTTTGGTCACTTTTGAATTTTGCCCCTACGGCCTTGTAAAAATTTCGATTTTTTAAATTTTGCCGGAGAAAGTTAAAAATCGGCGATCGTACCTACATTTGGTTAGTAGATGACGATTGCTACGTTTCCAGCACGTTTTCGTCACTTTTGAATTTTGCCCCTACGGCCTTGTAAAAATTTCGATTTTTTAAATTTTGCCGGAGAAAGTTAAAAATCGGCGATCGTACCTACATTTGGTTAGTAGATGACGATTGCAACGTTTCCAGCTCATTTTGGTCACTTTTGAATTTTTGCCCCTACGGCCTTGTAAAAATTTTGATTGTTTAAATTTTGCCGGAGAAAGTTAAAAATCGGCGATCATACCTACATTTGGTTAGTAGATCACGATTGCAACGTTTCCAGCACGTTTTGGTCACTTTTGAATTTTGCCCCTACGGCCTTGTAAAAATTTCGATTTTTCAAATTTTGCCGGAGAAAGTTAAAAATCGGCGATCGTACCTACATTTGGTTAGTAGATCACGATTGCAACGTTTCCAGCACGTTTTGGTCACTTTTGAATTTTCCCCCTACGGCCTTGTAAAAATTTCGATTTTTCAAATTTTCCCGGAGAAAGTTAAAAATCGGCGATCGTACCTACATTTGGTTAGTAGATGACGATTGCAACGTTTCAAGCACGTTTTGGTCACTTTTGAATTTTGCACCTACGGTCTTGTAAAAATTTCGATTCTTCAAATTTTGCCGGAAAAATTTAAAAATCGGCCATTGTTCCTACATTTAGTTCCTAGATCACGATTGCAACGTTTCCAGCACGTTTTGGTCACTTTTGAATTTTGCCCCTACGGCCTTGTAAAAATTTCGATTTTTAAAATTTTGCCGGAGAAAGTTAAAAATCGGCGATCGTACCTACATTTGGTTAGTAGATGACGATTGCAACGTTTCCAGCACGTTTTGGTCACTTTTGAATTTTGCCCCTACGGCCTTGTAAAAATCTCGATTTTTCAAATTTTGCCGGAGAAAGTTAAAAATCGGCGATCGTACCTACATTTGGTTAGTAGATGACGATTGCAACGTTTCCAGCACGTTTTGGTCACTTTTGAATTTTGCCCCTACGGCCTTGTAAAAGTTTCGATTTTTCAAATTTTGCCGGAGAAAGTTAAAAATCGGCGATTGTACCTACATTTGGTTAGTAGATCACGGTTGCAACGTTTCCTGCAGGTTTTGGTCACTTTTGAATTTTGCCCCTACGGCCTTGTAAAAATTTCGATTTTTCAAATTTTGCCGGAGAAAGTTTAAAATCGGCGATCGTACCTACATTTGGTTAGTAGATGACGATTGCAACGTTTCCAGCACGTTTTGGTCACTTTTTAATTTTGCCCCTACGGCCTTGTAAAAATTTCGATTTTTCAAATTTTGCCGGAGAAAGTTAAAAATCGGCGATCGTACCTACATTTGGTTAGTAGATGACGATTGCTACGTTTCCAGCACGTTTTGGTCACTTTTGAATTTTGCCCCTACGGCCTTGTAAAAATTTCGATTTTTTAAATTTTGCCGGAGAAAGTTAAAAATCGGCGATCGTACCTATATTTGGTTAGTAGATAACGATTGCTACGTTTCCAGCACGTTTTGGTCACTTTTGAATTTTGCCCCTACGGCCTTGTAAAAATTTCGATTTTTTAAATTTTGCCGGAGAAAGTTAAAAATCGGCGATCGTACCTACATTTGGTTAGTAGATGACGATTGCAACGTTTCCAGCTCATTTTGGTCACTTTTGAATTTTTGCCCCTAAGGCCTTGTAAAAATTTTGATTTTTTAAATTTTGCCGGAGAAAGTTAAAAATCGGCGATCATACCTACATTTGGTTAGTAGATCACGATTGCAACGTTTCCAGCACGTTTTGGTCACTTTTGAATTTTGCCCCTACGGACTTGTAAAAATTTGGATTTTTCAAATTTTGCCGGAGAAAGTTAAAAATCGGCGATCGTACCTACATTTGGTTAGTACATCACGATTGCAACGTTTCCAGCACGTTTTGGTCACTTTTGAATTTTGCCCCTACGGCCTTGTAAAAATTTCGATTTTTCAAATTTTGCCGGAGAAAGTTAAAAATCGGCGATCGTACCTACATTTGGTTAGTAGATGACGATTGCAACGTTTCAAGCACGTTTTGGTCACTTTTGAATTTTGCACCTACGGTCTTTTAAAAATTTCGATTTTTCAAATTTTGCCGGAAAAATTTAAAAATCGGCCATCGTTCCTACATTTAGTTCCTAGATCACGATTGCAACGTTTCCAGCACGTTTTGGTCACTTTTGAATTTTGCCCCTACGGCCTTGTAAAAATTTCGATTTTTCAAATTTTGCCGGAGAAAGTTAAAAATCGGCGATCGTACCTACATTTGGTTAGTAGATGACGATTGCAACGTTTCCAGCACGTTTTGGTCACTTTTGAATTTTGCCCCTACGGCCTTGTAAAAATCTCGATTTTTCAAATTTTGCCGGAGAAAGTTAAAAATCGGCGATCGTACCTACATTTGGTTAGTAGATGACGATTGCAACGTTTCCAGCACCTTTTGGTAACTTTTGAATTTTGCCCCTACGGCCTTGTAAAAATCTCGATTTTTCAAATTTTGCCGGAGAAAGTTAAAAATCGGCGATTGTACCTACATTTGGTTAGTAGATCACGGTTGCAACGTTTCCTGCAGGTTTTGGTCACTTTTGAATTTTGCCCCTACGGCCTTGTAAAAATTTCGATTTTTCAAATTTTGCCGGAGAAAGTTAAAAATCGGCGATCGTACCTACATTTGGTTAGTAGATGACGATTGCAACGTTTCCAGCACGTTTTGGTCACTTTTTAATTTTCCCCCTACGGCCTTGTAAAAATTTCGATTTTTCAAATTTTGCCGGAGAAAGTTAAAAATCGGCGATCGTACCTACATTTGGTTAGTAGATGACGATTGCAACGTTTCCAGCACGCTTTGGTTACTCTTAAATTTTGCCCCTACGGCCTTGTAAAAATTTCGATTTTTCAAATTTTGCCGGAGAAAGTTAAAAAACGGCGATCGTACCTACATTTGGTTAGTAGAGGACGATTGCAACGTTTCCAGCACGTTTTGGTCACTTTTGAATTTTGCCCCTACGGCCTTGTAAAAGTTTCGATTTTTCAAATTTTGCCGGAAAAATTTAAAAATCGGCCATCGTTCCTACATTTAGTTAGTAGATCACGATTGCAACGTTTCCAGCACGTTTTGGTCACTTTTGAATTTTGCCCCTACGGCCTTGTAAAAATTTTGATTTTTTAAATTTTGCCGGAGAAAGTTAAAAATCGGCGATCGTACCTACATTTGGTTAGTAGATCACGATTGCAACGTTTCCAGCACGTTTTGGTCATTTTTGAATTTTGCCCCTACGGCCTTGTAAAAATTTCGATTTTTCAAACTTTGCCGGAGAAAGTTAAAAATCGGCGATCGTACCTACATTTGGTTAGTAGATGACGATTGCTACGTTTCCAGCACGTTTTGGTCACTTTTGAATTTTGCCCCTACGGCCTTGTAAAAATTTCGATTTTTTAAATTTTGCCGGAGAAAGTTAAAAATCGGCGATCGTACCTACATTTGGTTAGTAGATGACGATTGCTACGTTTCCAGCACGTTTTCGTCACTTTTGAATTTTGCCCCTACGGCCTTGTAAAAATTTCGATTTTTTAAATTTTGCCGGAGAAAGTTAAAAATCGGCGATCGTACCTACATTTGGTTAGTAGATGACGATTGCAACGTTTCCAGCTCATTTTGGTCACTTTTGAATTTTTGCCCCTACGGCCTTGTAAAAATTTTGATTGTTTAAATTTTGCCGGATAAAGTTAAAAATCGGCGATCATACGATTGCAACGTTTCCAGCACGTTTTGGTCACTTTTGAATTTTGCCCCTACGGCCTTGTAAAAATTTCGATTTTTCAAATTTTGCCGGAGAAAGTTAAAAATCGGCGATCGTACCTACATTTGGTTAGTAGATCACGATTGCAACGTTTCCAGCACGTTTTGGTCACTTTTGAATTTTGCCCCTACGGCCTTGTAAAAATTTCGATTTTTCAAATTTTCCCGGAGAAAGTTAAAAATCGGCGATCGTACCTACATTTGGTTAGTAGATGACGATTGCAACGTTTCAAGCACGTTTTGGTCACTTTTGAATTTTGCACCTACGGTCTTGTAAAAATTTCGATTCTTCAAATTTTGCCGGAAAAATTTAAAAATCGGCCATTGTTCCTACATTTAGTTCCTAGATCACGATTGCAACGTTTCCAGCACGTTTTGGTCACTTTTGAATTTTGCCCCTACGGCCTTGTAAAAATTTCGATTTTTAAAATTTTGCCGGAGAAAGTTAAAAATCGGCGATCGTACCTACATTTGGTTAGTAGATGACGATTGCAACGTTTCCAGCACGTTTTGGTCACTTTTGAATTTTGCCCCTACGGCCTTGTAAAAATCTCGATTTTTCAAATTTTGCCGGAGAAAGTTAAAAATCGGCGATCGTACCTACATTTGGTTAGTAGATGACGATTGCAACGTTTCCAGCACGTTTTGGTCACTTTTGAATTTTGCCCCTACGGCCTTGTAAAAGTTTCGATTTTTCAAATTTTGCCGGAGAAAGTTAAAAATCGGCGATTGTACCTACATTTGGTTAGTAGATCACGGTTGCAACGTTTCCTGCAGGTTTTGGTCACTTTTGAATTTTGCCCCTACGGCCTTGTAAAAATTTCGATTGTTCAAATTTTGCCGGAGAAAGTTTAAAATCGGCGATCGTACCTACATTTGGTTAGTAGATGACGATTGCAACGTTTCCAGCACGTTTTGGTCACTTTTGAATTTTGCCCCTACGGCCTTGTAAAAATTTCGATTTTTCAAATTTTGCCGGAGAAAGTTAAAAATCGGCGATCGTACCTACATTTGGTTAGTAGATGACGATTGCTACGTTTCCAGCACGTTTTGGTCACTTTTGAATTTTGCCCCTACGGCCTTGTAAAAATTTCGATTTTTTAAATTTTGCCGGAGAAAGTTAAAAATCGGCGATCGTACCTATATTTGGTTAGTAGATAACGATTGCTACGTTTCCAGCACGTTTTGGTCACTTTTGAATTTTGCCCCTACGGCCTTGTAAAAATTTCGATTTTTTAAATTTTGCCGGAGAAAGTTAAAAATCGGCGATCGTACCTACATTTGGTTAGTAGATGACGATTGCAACGTTTCCAGCTCATTTTGGTCACTTTTGAATTTTTGCCCCTAAGGCCTTGTAAAAATTTTGATTTTTTAAATTTTGCCGGAGAAAGTTAAAAATCGGCGATCATACCTACATTTGGTTAGTAGATCACGATTGCAACGTTTCCAGCACGTTTTGGTCACTTTTGAATTTTGCCCCTACGGCCTTGTAAAAATTTGGATTTTTCAAATTTTGCCGGAGAAAGTTAAAAATCGGCGATCGTACCTACATTTGGTTAGTACATCACGATTGCAACGTTTCCAGCACGTTTTGGTCACTTTTGAATTTTGCCCCTACGGCCTTGTAAAAATTTCGATTTTTCAAATTTTGCCGGAGAAAGTTAAAAATCGGCGATCGTACCTACATTTGGTTAGTAGATGACGATTGCAACGTTTCAAGCACGTTTTGGTCACTTTTGAATTTTGCACCTACGGTCTTTTAAAAATTTCGATTTTTCAAATTTTGCCGGAAAAATTTAAAAATCGGCCATCGTTCCTACATTTAGTTCCTAGATCACGATTGCAACGTTTCCAGCACGTTTTGGTCACTTTTGAATTTTGCCCCTACGGCCTTGTAAAAATTTCGATTTTTCAAATTTTGCCGGAGAAAGTTAAAAATCGGCGATCGTACCTACATTTGGTTAGTAGATGACGATTGCAACGTTTCCAGCACGTTTTGGTCACTTTTGAATTTTGCCCCTACGGCCTTGTAAAAATCTCGATTTTTCAAATTTTGCCGGAGAAAGTTAAAAATCGGCGATCGTACCTACATTTGGTTAGTAGATGACGATTGCAACGTTTCCAGCACCTTTTGGTAACTTTTGAATTTTGCCCCTACGGCCTTGTAAAAATCTCGATTTTTCAAATTTTGCCGGAGAAAGTTAAAAATCGGCGATTGTACCTACATTTGGTTAGTAGATCACGGTTGCAACGTTTCCTGCAGGTTTTGGTCACTTTTGAATTTTGCCCCTACGGCCTTGTAAAAATTTCGATTTTTCAAATTTTGCCGGAGAAAGTTAAAAATCGGCGATCGTACCTACATTTGGTTAGTAGATGACGATTGCAACGTTTCCAGCACGTTTTGGTCACTTTTTAATTTTCCCCCTACGGCCTTGTAAAAATTTCGATTTTTCAAATTTTGCCGGAGAAAGTTAAAAATCGGCGATCGTACCTACATTTGGTTAGTAGATGACGATTGCAACGTTTCCAGCACGCTTTGGTTACTCTTAAATTTTGCCCCTACGGCCTTGTAAAAATTTCGATTTTTCAAATTTTGCCGGAGAAAGTTAAAAAACGGCGATCGTACCTACATTTGGTTAGTAGAGGACGATTGCAACGTTTCCAGCACGTTTTGGTCACTTTTGAATTTTGCCCCTACGGCCTTGTAAAAGTTTCGATTTTTCAAATTTTGCCGGAAAAATTTAAAAATCGGCCATCGTTCCTACATTTAGTTAGTAGATCACGATTGCAACGTTTCCAGCACGTTTTGGTCACTTTTGAATTTTGCCCCTACGGCCTTGTAAAAATTTCGATTTTTCAACTTTTCCCGGAGAAAGATAAAAATCGACGATCGTACCTACATTTGGTTAGTAGAGGACGATTGCAACGTTTCCAGCACGTTTTGGTCACTTTTGAATTTTGCCCCTACGGCCTTGTAAAAGTTTCGATTTTTTTAAATTTTGCCGGAGAAAGTTAAAAATCGGCGATCGTACCTACATTTGGTTAGTAGATCACGATTGCAACGTTTCCAGCACGTTTTGGTCACTTTTGAATTTTGCCCGTACGGCCTTGTAAAAATTTCGATTTTTCAAATTTTGCCGGAGAAAGTTAAAAATCGGCGATCGTACCTACATTTGGTTAGTAGATCACGATTGCAACGTTTCCAGCAGGTTTTGGTCACTTTTGAATTTTGCCCCTACGGCCTTGTAAAAATTTCGATTTTTCAAATTTTGCCGGAGAAAGTTAAAAATCGGCGATCGTACCTACATTTGGTTAGTAGATCACGATTGCAACGTTTCCCGCACGTTTTCCTCACTTTTGAATTTTGCCCCTACGGCCTTGTAAAAATTTCGATTTTTCAAATTTTCCCGGAGAAAGTTAGAAATCGGCGATTGCACCTACATTTGGTTAGTAGATGACGATTGCAACGTTTCCAGCACGTTTTGGTGACTTTTGAATTTTGCCCCTACGGCCTTGTAAAAATTTCGATTTTTCAAATTTTGCCGGAGAAAGTTAAAAATCGGCGATCGTACCTACATTTGGTTAGTAGATGACGATTGCAACGTTTCCAGCACGTTTTGGTCACTTTTGAATTTTGCCCCTACGGCCTTGTAAAAATTTCGATTTTTCAAATTTTGCCGGAGAAAGTTAAAAATAGGCGATCGTACCTACATTTGGTTAGTTGATGACGAATTCAACGTTTCCAGCACGTTTTGGTCACTTTTGAATTTTGCCCTTACGGCCTTGTAAAAACTTCCATTTTTCAAATTTTGCCGGAGAAAGTTAAAAATCGGCGATCGTACCCACATTTGGTTAGTAGATGACGATTGCAACGTTTCCAGCACGTTTTGGTCACTTTTGAATTTTGCCCCTTTGAATTTTGAATTTTGTGACGTGAGCCTTTCCCTTGCACGACAAGATTAAACAAAAGACTATACAAAACCCTTCCCGCAAACCCGCAACACACCAAAAGACTAAGTAATGCTGCAAATTTAATAAATTTAAAATACATAGAAGATTATTAAACGCAGAACTAACAACTCCTAACTTATAATTTAGATATAAAACTAAGCTAACTTAAAAGATAACACTAAATTAATTAATTACTTAACTCTTATATTTACAATCGGCCAGTTCAGTTCAGTTTCTTTTCGAAGTTCTCTAAATCCGCCCGTACCGAACTTAAACCAACTCCACAAAAAAAAACCAAAAAGGGACCAACTCCGCAATCGTACTTCTCTTTGGTTCAATACCACTCTAACGCACTTACTTCGTTTTATCTTCAAAGGCCTTCAGCACTTCTTTCAAACACGAGGCTCCTAATCTTTCAGCTCTTCACGACTCCTACGCCTCCACTGACAAATGGGTTTTGTCAACTTGTTATGGCCGGCGCCTGCCAATGACTTCTTGGCAGTGAATTGGTTTCCCTCTACTCTTCGTCTTGCCCTCCGGCTTAGTAAATCAAACCCTCTTTTCCTTGCTTTCTTGCTTCAAAATCTGCCACTTTCTTTACTTCCAACTGACAACTGACTGACTGACCACCTTCACCACGAAACTTACATTTTATACAGATGCATACTATTAGCAATTAACACTTAACATACATACGCGGTACCTTACAATCCTATGTTATTTTACACTCTTACGTCCTAAACACGATAACTTTACACTTCTATGATAACGCTTTACAAAATTTACAAGATACTAATTACAGACTAAGTTACAATACATCTCTAATTACAAACCACACTACAACGCTGAATTAACACTAGATAATTAACGCTAGGACGATATGAAATACTGAAACCGAAAAACTAACAAAAAGCTAAATAAAAACATGACAAAAAAGACAAACACAATGACGAAAAATGTAAATATTAGAAATTCCGTGACAGGCCTTGTAAAAATTTCGATTTTTCAAATTTTGCCGGAGAAAGTTAAAAATAGGCGATCGTACCTACATTTGGTTAGTAGATCACGATTGCAACGTTTCCAGCACGTTTTGGTCACTTTTGAATTTTGCCCCTACGGCCTTGTAAAAATTTGGATTTTTCAAATTTTGCCGGAGAAAGTTAAAAATCGGCGATCGTACCTACATTTGGTTAGTAGATGACGATTGCAACGTTTCCAGCACGTTTTGGTCACTTTTGAATTTTGCCCCTACGGCCTTGTAAAACTTTCGATTTTTCAAATTTTGCCGGAGAAAGTTAAAAATCGGCGATCGTACCTACATTTGGTTAGTAGATCACGATTGCAACGTTTCCAGCACGTTTTGGTCACTTTTGAATTTTGCCCCTACGGCCTTGTAACAATTTCGATTTTTCCAATTTTGCCGGAGAAAGGTAAAAATCGGCGATCGTACCTACATTTGGTTAGTACATCACGATTGCAACGTTTCCAGCACGTTTTGGTCACTTTTGAATTTTGCCCCTACGGCCTTGTAAAAGTTTCGATTTTTCAAATTTTCCCGGAGAAAGTTAAAAATCGGCGATCGTACCTACATTTGGTTAGTAGATGACGATTGCAACGTTTCCAGCACGTTTTGGTCACTTTTGAATTTTGCCCCTACGGCCTTGTAAAAATTTCGATTTTTCAAATTTAATCGGAGAAAGTTAAAAATCGCCGATCGTACCTACATTTGGTTAGTAGATGACGATTGCAACGTTTCCGGCACGTTTTGGTCACTTTTGAATTTTGCCCCTACGGCCTTGTAAAAATTTCGATTTTTCAAATTTTTACAAAGAAAGTTAAAAATCGGCGATCGTACCTACATTTGGTTAGTAGATGACGATTGCAACGTTTCCAGCACGTTTTGGTGACTTTTGAATTTTGCCCCTACGGCCTTGTAAAAATTTCGATTTTTCAAATTTTGCCGGAGAAAGTTAAAAATCGGCGATCGTACCTACATTTGGTTAGTAGATCACGATTGCAACGTTTCCAGCACGTTTTGGTCACTTTTGAATTTTGCCCCTACGGCCTTGTAGAAATTTCGATTTTTCAAATGTTGCCGGAGAAAGTTAAAAATCGGCGATTGTACCGACATTTGGTTAGTAGATGACGATTGCAACGTTTCCAGCACGTTTTGGTCACTTTTGAATTTTGCCCCTACGGCCTTGTAACAATTTCGATTTTTCCAATTTTGCCGGAGAAAGGTAAAAATCGGCGATCGTACCTACATTTGGTTAGTTGATGACGATAGCAACGTTTCCAGCAGGTTTTGGTCACTTTTGAATTTTGCCCCTACGGCCTTGTAAAAATTTGGATTTTTCAAATCTTGCCGGAGAAAGTTAAAAATCGGCGATCGTACCTACATTTGGTTAGTAGATCACGATTGCAACGTTTCCAGCACGTTTTGGTCACTCTTGAATTTTGCCACTACGGCCTTGTAAAAATTTCGATTTTTCAAATTTTGCCGGAGAAAGTTAAAAATCGGCGATCGTACCTACATTTGGTTAGTAGATCACGATTGCAACGTTTCCAGAAGGTTTTGGTCACTTTTGAATTTTGCCCCTACGGCCTTCTAAAAATTTCCATTTTTCAAAGTTTGCTGGAGAAAGTTAAAACTCGGCGATGGTACCTACATTTGGTTAGTAGATCACGATTGCAACGTTTCCAGCAGGTTTTCGTCACTTTTGAATTTTGCCGCTACGGCCTTGTAAAAATTTCTATTTTTTCAAATTTTGCCGGAGAAAGTTAAAAATCGGCGATCGTTCCTACAATTGGTTAGTAGATCACGATTGCAACGTTTCCAGCACGTTTTAGTCACTTTTGAATTTTGCCCCTACGGCCTTGTAAAAATTTCGATTTTTCAAATTTTCCCGGAGAAAGTTAAAAATCGGCGATCGTACCTACATTTGGTTAGTAGATGACGATTGCAACGTTTCCAGCAGGTTTTGGTCACTTTTGAATTTTGCCCCTACGGCCTTGTAAAAATTTCGATTTTTCAAATTTTGCCGGAGAAAGTTAAAAATAGGCGATCGTACCTACATTTGGTTAGTAGATCACGATTGCAACGTTTCCAGCACGTTTTGGTCACTTTTGAATTTTCCCCCACGGCCTTGTAAAAAGTTCTATTTTTTTAAATTTTGCCGGAGAAAGTTAAAAATCGGCGATCGTACCTACAATTGGTTAGTAGATCACGATTGCAACGTTTCCAGCACGTTTTAGTCACTTTTGAATTTTGCCCCTACGGCCTTGTAAAAATTTCGATTTTTCAAATTTTCCCGGAGAAAGTTAAAAATCGGCGATCGTACCTACATTTGGTTAGTAGATCACGATTGCAACGTTTCCAGCAGGTTTTGGTAACTTTTGAGTTTTGCCCCTACGGCCTTGTAAAAATTTCCACTTTTCAAATTTTGCTGGAGAAAGTTAAAACTCGGCGATCGTACCTACATTTGGTTAGTACATCACGATTGCAACGTTTCCACCAGGTTTTCGTCACTTTTGAATTTTGCCCCTACGGCCTTGTAAAAATTTTCATTTTTTAAATTTTGCGGGAGAAAGTTAAAACTCGGCGATGGTACCTACATTTGGTTAGTAGATGACGATTGCAACGTTTCCAGCACGTTTTGGTCACTTTTGAATTTTGCCCCTACGGCCTTGTAAACATTTCGATTTTTCAAATTTTGCCGGAGAAAGTTAAAAATCGGCGATCGTACCTACAATTGGTTAGTAGATCACGATTGCAACGTTTCCAGCACGTTTTAGTCACTTTTGAATTTTGCCCCTACGGCCTTGTAAAAATTTCGATTTTTCAAATTTTGCCGGAGAAAGTTAAAAATCGGCGATTGTACCTACATTTGGTTAGTAGATGACGATTAAAAGTTTCCAGCACGTTTTGGTCACTTTTGAATTTTGCCCCTACGGCCTTGTAAAAATTTCGATTTTTCTTATTTTGCCGGAGAAAGTTAAAAATCGGCGATCGTACCTACATTTGGTTAGTAGATGACGATTGCAACGTTTCCAGCACGTTTTGGTCACTTTTGAATTTTGCCCCTACGGCCTTGTAAAAATTTCCATTTTTCAAATTTTGCCGGAGAAAGTTTAAAATCGGCGATCGTACCTACATTTGGTTAGTAGATGACAATTGCAACGTTTCCAGCACGCTTTGGTCACTTTTGAATTTTAGCCCCTACGGCCTTGTAAAAATTTCGATTTTTTAAATGTTGCCGGAGAAAGTTAAAAATCGACGAACGTACCTACATTTGGTTAGTAGATCACGATTGCAACGTTTCCAGCAGGTTTTGGTCACTTTTGAATTTTGCCCCTACGGCCTTGTAAAAATTTCGATTTTTCAAATTTTGCCGGAGAAAGTTAAAAATCGGCGATCGTACCTACATTTGGTTAGTAGATCACGATTGCAACGTTTCCAGCACGTTTTGGTCACTTTTGAATTTTGCCCATACGGCCTTGTAAAAACTTCGACTTTTCAAATTTTGAAGGAGAAAGTTAAAAATCGGCGATCGTACCTACAATTGGTTAGTAGATCACGATTGCAACGTTTCCAGCACGTTTTAGTCACTTTTGAATTTTGCCCCTACGGCCTTGTAAAAATTTCGATTTTTCAAATTTTCCCGGAGAAAGTTAAAAATCGGCGATCGTACCTACATTTGGTTAGTAGATCACGATTGCAACGTTTCCAGCAGGTTTTGGTCACTTTTGAGTTTTGCCCCTACGGCCTTCTAAAAATTTCCATTTTTCAAATTTTGCTGGAGAAAGTTAAAACTCGGCGATCGTACCTACATTTGGTTAGTACATCACGATTGCAACGTTTCCAGCACGTTTTGGTGACTTTTGAATTTTGCCCCTACGGCCTTGTAAAAATTTCTATTTTTTAAATTTTGCGGGAGAAAGTTAAAACTCGCCGATGGTACCTACATTTGGTTAGTAGATGACGATTGCAACGTTTCCAGCACGTTTTGGTCACTTTTGAATTTTGCCCCTACGGCCTTGTAAACATTTCGATTTTTCAAATTTTGCCGGAGGAAGTTAAAAATCGGCGATCGTACCTACAATTGGTTAGTAGATCACGATTGCAACGTTTCCAGCACGTTTTAGTCACTTTTGAATTTTGCCCCTACGGCCTTGTAAAAATTTCGATTTTTCAAATTTTGCCGGAGAAAGTTAAAAATCGGCGATTGTACCTACATTTGGTTAGTAGATGACGATTGAAAAGTTTCCAGCACGTTTTGGTCACTTTTGAATTTTGCCCCTACGGCCTTGTAAAAATTTCAATTTTTTAAATTTTCCCGGAGAAAGTTAAAAATCGGCGATCGTACCTACATTTGGTTAGTAGATCACGATTGCAACGTTTTCAGCACGTTTTGGTCACTTTTGAATTTTGCCCATACCGCCATGTAAAAACTTTGACTTTTCAAATTTTGCCGGAGAGAGTTAAAAATCGGCGATCGTACCTACATTTGGTTAGTAGATCACGATTGCAACGTTTCCAGCACGTTTTGGTCATTTTTGAATTTTGCCCCTACGGCCTTGTCAAAATTTCGATTTTTCATTATTTTCGGAGAAAGTTAAAAATCGGCGATCGTACCTACATTTGGTTAGTAGATCACGATTGCAACGCTTCCAGCACGTTTTGGTCACTTTTGAATTTTGCCCCTACGGCCTTGTAAAAATTTGGATTTTTCAAATTTGGCCGGAGAAAGTTAAAAATAGGCGATCGTACCTACATTTGGTTAGTAGATCACGATTGCAACGTTTCCAGCACGTTTTGGTCACTTTTGAATTTTGCCCCCACGGCCTTGTAAAAATTTCTATTTTTTCAAATTTTGCCGGAGAAAGTTAAAAATCGGCGATCGTACCTACAATTGGTTAGTAGATCACGATTGCAACGTTTCCAGCACGTTTTAGTCACTTTTGAATTTTGCCTATACGGCCATGTAAAAATTTCGATTTTTCAAATTTTGCCGGAGAAAGTTAAAAATCGGCGATCGTACCTACATTTGGTTAGTAGATGACGATTGCAACGTTTCCAGCACGTTTTGGTCACTTTTGAATTTTGCCCCTACGGCCTTGTAAAAATTTCCATTTTTTAAATTTTGCGGGAGAAAGTTAAAACTCGGCGATGGTACCTACATTTGGTTAGTAGATGACGATTGCAACGTTTCCAGCACGTTTTGGTCACTTTTGAATTTTGCCCCAACGGCCTTGTAAACATTTCGATTTTTCAAATTTTGCCGGAGAAAGTTAAAAATCGGCGATCGTACCTACAATTGGTTAGTAGATCACGATTGCAACGTTTCCAGCACGTTTTAGTCACTTTTGAATTTTGCCCCTACGGCCTTGTAAAAATTTCAATTTTTTAAATTTTGCCGGAGAAAGTTAAAAATCGGCGATCGTACCTACATTTGGTTAGTAGATCACGATTGCAACGTTTCCAGCACGTTTTGGTCACTTTTGAATTTTGCCCATACGGCCTTGTAAAACATTCGACTTTTCAAATTTTGCCGGAGAAAGTTAAAAATCGGCGATCGTACCTACATTTGGTTAGTAGATCACGATTGCAACGCTTCCAGCACGTTTTGGTCACTTTTGAATTTTGCCCCTACGGCCTTGTAAAAATTTCGATTTTTCAAATTTTGCCGGAGAAAGTTAAAAATCGGCGATCGTACCTACATTTGGTTAGTAGATCACGATTGCAACGTTTCTAGCAGGTTTTGGTCACTTTTGAATTTTGCCCCTACGGCCTTCTAAAAATTTCCATTTTTCAAAGTTTGCTGGAGAAAGTTAAAACTCGGCGATGGTACCTACATTTGGTTAGTAGATCACGATTGCAACGTTTCCAGCAGGTTTTGGTCACTTTTGAATTTTGCCCCACGGCCTTGTAAAAATTTCTATTTTTTCAAATTTTGCCGGAGAAAGTTAAAAATCGGCGATCGTACCTACAATTCGTTAGTAGATCACGATTGCAACGTTTCCAGCACGTTTTAGTCACTTTTGCATTTTGCCCCTACGGCCTTGTAAAAATTTCGATTTTTCAAATTTTCCCGGAGAAAGTTAAAAATCGGCGATCGTACCTACATTTGGTTAGTAGATCACGATTGCAACGTTTCCAGCACGTTTTAGTCACCTTTGAATTTTGCCCCTACGGCCTTCTAAAAATTTCCATTTTTCAAAGTTTGCTGGAGAAAGTTAAAACTCGGCGATGGTACCTACATTTGGTTAGTAGATCACGATTGCAACGTTTCCAGCAGGTTTTGGTCACTTTTGAATTTTGCCCCTACGGCCTTGTAAAAATTTCCATTTTTTAAATTTTGCGGGAGAAAGTTAAAACTCGGCGATGGTACCTACATTTGGTTAGTGGATGACGATTGCAACGTTTCCAGCACGTTTTGGTCACTTTTGAATTTTGCCCCAACGGCCTTGTAAACATTTCGATTTTTCAAATTTTGCCGGAGAAAGTTAAAAATCGGCGATCGTACCTACAATTGGTTAGTAGATCACGATTGCAACGTTTCCAACACGTTTTAGTCACTTTTGAATTTTGCCCCTACGGCCTTGTAAAAATTTCGATTTTTTAAATTTTGCCGGAGAAAGTTAAAAATCGGCGATCGTACCTACATTTGGTTAGTAGATTACGATTGCAACGTTTCCAGCACGTTTTGGTCACTTTTGAATTTTGCCCATACGGCCTTGTAAAACATTCGACTTTTCAAATTTTGCCGGAGAAAGTTAAAAATCGGCGATCGTACCTACATTTGGTTAGTAGATCACGATTGCAACGCTTCCAGCACGTTTTGGTCACTTTTGAATTTTGCCCCTACGGCCTTGTAAAAATTTCGATTTTTCAAATTTTGCCGGAGAAAGTTAAAAATCGGCGATCGTACCTACATTTGGTTAGTAGATCACGATTGCAACGTTTCCAGCAGGTTTTGGTCACTTTTGAATTTTGCCCCTACGGCCTTCTAAAAATTTCCATTTTTCAAAGTTTGCTGGAGAAAGTTAAAACTCGGCGATGGTACCTACATTTGGTTAGTAGATCACGATTGCAACGTTTCCAGCAGGTTTTGGTCACTTTTTAATTTTGCCCCACGGCCTTGTAAAAATTTCTATTTTTTCAAATTTTGCCGGAGAAAGTTAAAAATCGGCGATCGTACCTACAATTCGTTAGTAGATCACGATTGCAACGTTTCCAGCACGTTTTAGTCACTTTTGCATTTTGCCCCTACGGCCTTCTAAAAATTTCGATTTTTCAAATTTTCCCGGAGAAAGTTAAAAATCGGCGATCGTACCTACATTTGGTTAGTAGATCACGATTGCAACGTTTCCAGCACGTTTTAGTCACCTTTGAATTTTGCCCCTACGGCCTTCTAAAAACTTCCATTTTTCAAAGTTTGCTGGAGAAAGTTAAAACTCGGCGATGGTACCTACATTTGGTTAGTAGATCACGATTGCAACGTTTCCAGCACGTTTTGGTCACTTTTGAATTTTGCCCCACGGCCTTGTAAAAATTTCTATTTTTTCAAATTTTGCCGGAAAAAGTTAAAAATCGGCGATCGTACCTACAATTCGTTAGTAGATCACGATTGCAACGTTTCCAGCACGTTTTAGTCACTTTTGCATTTTGCCCCTACGGCCTTGTAAAAATTTCGATTTTTCAAATTTTCCCGGAGAAAGTTAAAAATCGGCGATCGTACCTACATTTGGTTAGTAGATCACGATTGCAACGTTTCCAGCACGTTTTAGTCACTTTTGAATTTTGCCCCTACGGCCTTGTAAAAATTTCGATTTTTCAAATTTTCCCGGAGAAAGTTAAAAATCGGCGATCGTACCTACATTTGGTTAGTAGATCACGATTGCAACGTTTCCAGCAGGTTTTGGTCACTTTTGAATTTTGCCCCTACGGCCTTCTAAAAATTTCCATTTTTCAAAGTTTCCTGGAGAAAGTTAAAACTCGGCGATCGTACCTACATTTGGTTAGTAGATCACGATTGCAACGTTTCCAGCAGGTTTTGGTCACTTTTGAATTTTGCCCCTACGGCCTTGTAAAAATTTCCATTTTTCAAATTTTGCGGGAGAAAGTTAAAACTCGGCGATGGTACCTACATTTGGTTAGTAGATCACGATTGCAACGTTTCCAGCACGTTTTGGTGACTTTTGAATTTTGCCCCTACGGCCTTGTAAAAATTTCGATTTTTCAAATTTTCCAAGAGAGAGTTAAAAATCGGCGATCGTACCTACATTTGGTTAGTAGATCACGATTGTAACGTTTCCAGCACCTTTTTGGTCACTTTTGAATTTTGCCCTTACGGCCTTATAAAAATTTCAATTTTTTCAAATTTTGCTGGAGAAAGTTAAAACTCGGCGATGGTACCTACATTTGGTTAGTAGATGACGATTGCAACGTTTCCAGCACGTTTTGGTCACTTTTGAATTTTGCCCCTACGGCCTTGTAAAAATTTCCATTTTTCAAATTTTCCCGGAGAAAGTTAAAACTCGGCGAGGGTACCTACATTTGGTTAGTAGATGACGATTGCAACGTCTCCAGCACGTTTTGGTCACTTTTAAATTTTGCCCCTACTGCCTTGTAAAAATTTCGATTTTTTAAATTTTGCCGGAGAAAGTTAAAAATCGGCGATCGTACCTACATTTGGTTAGTAAATCACGATTCAACGTTTCCAGCACGTTTTGGTCACTTTTAAAGTTTGTCCCTACCGCCTTGTAAAAATTTCGATTTTTCAAATTTTGCCGGAGAAAGTTAAAAATCGGCTATCGTACCTACAATTGGTTAGTAGATCACGATTGCAACGTTTCCAGCACGTTTTGGTCACTTTTGAATTTTGCCCCTACGGCCTTGTAAAAATTTCGATTTTTGAAATTTGCCCGGAGAAAGTTAAAAATCGACGATCGTACCTACATTTGGTTAGTAGATGACGATTGCAACGTTTCCAGCACGTTTTGGTCACTTTTGAATTTTGCCCCTACGGCCTTGTAAACATTTCGATTTTTCAAATTTTGCCGGAGAAAGTTAAAAATCGGCGATCGTACCTACATTTGGTTAGTAGATCACGATTGCAACGTTTCCAGCAGGTTTTAGTCACTTTTGAATATTGCCCCAACGGCCTTGTAAAACTTTCGATTTTTCAAATTTTGCTGGAGAAAGTTAAAAATCGGCGATCGTACCTACATTTGGTTAGTAGATCACGATTGCAACGTTTCCAGCAGGTTTAAGTCACTTTTGAATATTGCCCCAACGGCCTTGTAAAAATTTCGATTTTTCAAATTTTCCCGGAGAAAGTTAAAAATCGGCGATCGTACCTACATTTGGTTAGTAGATCACGATTGCAACGTTTCCAGCACGTTTTAGTCACTTTTGAATTTTGCCCCTACGGCCTTGTAAAAATTTCGATTTTTCAAATTTTCCCGGAGAAAGTTAAAAATCGGCGATCGTACCTACATTTGGTTAGTAGATCACGATTGCAACGTTTCCAGCAGGTTTTGGTCACTTTTGAATTTTGCCCCTACGGCCTTCTAAAAATTTCCATTTTTCAAAGTTTCCTGGAGAAAGTTAAAACTCGGCAATCGTACCTACATTTGGTTAGTAGATCACGATTGCAACGTTTCCAGCAGGTTTTGGTCACTTTTGAATTTTGCCCCTACGGCCTTGTAAAAATTTCCATTTTTCAAATTTTGCGGGAGAAAGTTAAAACTCGGCGATGGTACCTACATTTGGTTAGTAGATCACGATTGCAACGTTTCCAGCACGTTTTGGTGACTTTTGAATTTTGCCCCTACGGCCTTGTAAAAATTTCGATTTTTCAAATTTTCCAAGAGAGAGTTAAAAATCGGCGATCGTACCTACATTTGGTTAGTAGATCACGATTGTAACGTTTCCAGCACCTTTTTGGTCACTTTTGAATTTTGCCCTTACGGCCTTATAAAAATTTCAATTTTTTCAAATTTTGCTGGAGAAAGTTAAAACTCGGCGATGGTACCTACATTTGGTTAGTAGATGACGATTGCAACGTTTCCAGCACGTTTTGGTCACTTTTGAATTTTGCCCCTACGGCCTTGTAAAAATTTCCATTTTTCAAATTTTCCCGGAGAAAGTTAAAACTCGGCGAGGGTACCTACATTTGGTTAGTAGATGACGATTGCAACGTCTCCAGCACGTTTTGGTCACTTTTAAATTTTGCCCCTACTGCCTTGTAAAAATTTCGATTTTTTAAATTTTGCCGGAGAAAGTTAAAAATCGGCGATCGTACCTACATTTGGTTAGTAAATCACGATTCAACGTTTCCAGCACGTTTTGGTCACTTTTAAAGTTTGTCCCTACCGCCTTGTAAAAATTTCGATTTTTCAAATTTTGCCGGAGAAAGTTAAAAATCGGCTATCGTACCTACAATTGGTTAGTAGATCACGATTGCAACGTTTCCAGCACGTTTTGGTCACTTTTGAATTTTGCCCCTACGGCCTTGTAAAAATTTCGATTTTTGAAATTTGCCCGGAGAAAGTTAAAAATCGACGATCGTACCTACATTTGGTTAGTAGATGACGATTGCAACGTTTCCAGCACGTTTTGGTCACTTTTGAATTTTGCCCCTACGGCCTTGTAAACATTTCGATTTTTCAAATTTTGCCGGAGAAAGTTAAAAATCGGCGATCGTACCTACATTTGGTTAGTAGATCACGATTGCAACGTTTCCAGCAGGTTTTAGTCACTTTTGAATATTGCCCCAACGGCCTTGTAAAACTTTCGATTTTTCAAATTTTGCTGGAGAAAGTTAAAAATCGGCGATCGTACCTACATTTGGTTAGTAGATCACGATTGCAACGTTTCCAGCAGGTTTAAGTCACTTTTGAATATTGCCCCAACGGCCTTGTAAAAATTTCGATTTTTCAAATTTTCCCGGAGAAAGTTAAAAATCGGCGATCGTACCTACATTTGGTTAGTAGATGACGATTGCAACGTTTCCAGCACGTTTTGGTCACTTTTAAATTTTGCCCCTACTGCCTTGTAAAAATTTCGATTTTTTAAATTTTGCCGGAGAAAGTTAAAAATCGGCGATCGTACCTACATTTGGTTAGTAAATCACGATTGCAACGTTTCCAGCACGTTTTGGTCACTTTTGAATTTTGCCCCTACGGCCTTGTAAAAATTTCGATTTTTCAAATTTTGCCGGAGAAAGTTAAAAATCGGCGATCGTACCTACATTTGGTTAGTAGATCACGATTGCAACGTTTCTAGCACGTTTTGGTCACTTTTGAATTTTGCCCATACGGCCTTGTAAAACATTCGACTTTTCAAATTTTGCCGGAGAAAGTTAAAAATCGGCGATCGTACCTAGATTTGGTTAGTAGATCACGATTGCAACGCTTCCAGCACGTTTTGGTCACTTTTGAATTTTGCCCCTACGGCCTTGTAAAAATTTCCATTTTTCAAATTTTGCCGGAGAAAGTTAAAAATCGGCGATCGTACCTACATTTGGTTAGTAGATCACGATTGCAACGTTTCCAGCAGGTTTTGGTCACTTTTGAATTTTGCCCCTACGGCCTTGTAAAAATTTCGATTTTTCAAATTTTGTCGGAGAAAGTTAAAAATCGGCGATGGTACCTATATTTGGTTAGTAGATACCGGTGTGCGTGAAGACGTAATCAGAAGAAGTAAGTTAAAAGTGGAAGGGATAACGGGAGTTTGGTTTGTGGTGTGTGTGAAATGTTGGTGGAACGTTGTTGGGGTCAAGGACAAGGATAAGGACTTTAGACGCAGGGTGAACTGAACTGAACTAAACTACTTAAACGCGTTTTTATTTTTTTTGTTTGTTAAGGTATATTCTTGTAAATAGTTATTTAGCTTACTGTATTATCATTAGTAATCTTATTTTAAGCATGATATTTTGAATTGTCGTATTTAATACTTGTAAACTTATGTATTGTTGTTGCGTGTTTTCTCGGGTTTGTTTATGCGTAGTTTTCTTGTTTAGTGTTAGAGAGTGCCCACCTTTGTGGCGCGGTTTCGTCACAACGTGCCTAGATATCTGTCATAGACATGGCTAAATTTTAAGCCCAATGTTCCTGGCCAAAAAAAAAGCAAAATAGAGATATTAGTGCAAGAATGAACAGAGCTACATCAGAAATTCATTACAAGGCTATGGTCGTGAATTGACCATGAAAACGTAGTTCCCTTTTCCTTATCAAGTCAAATTTATTTGAACTTGATATTGATTTGTATGTTGTGGTTATACTTTATCCTTGGTTCAAAATTCTATTTTCCTTTGTTTTTGTGAACAGTGATTAATTATTTTGTGATAACGATTACATATCAAAGGAAAATTATAAATTGAACCAAGCATCAACAACACAACATAAACTTATGGAATCATGCATTTCATCAGTGCAGAATAAGAATAACATTTCAGTTGATCACACACCAAACACCCTTACACAGAAAATATTTGTTATCAAACCTTTCAATTCATTTATGTTTTAGTCTTTTCTTGCCATGATTTACCATAATGAAAACGATGCTGATGGTATTCAACAAGTCTTGACAACACTACACCAGTATGTCTCCTACCATGGAGAGAAAGCTGACAGAGTTTAATCAACCCAGGGTCTAGTTGCGGATCAGTTTTCTGTTGGACGTGGTGTAAATGCCTTTTTTGAGCTTGCCAAGAGGTTCATTCCAGAAGAACGCCTCGAAGGTCTACATTTGGAAATTGGAGACTGGCATGCAGGGCACAAGTTTTTGAAGGTAAAAACTTTTGTTTGTATTGCTATACAAGTCATGCCAAGTTTGTGCGCTTTGTGTGGCTCGCCGTCATTAAATATGGTTTGTTCTATGAGGGTCCCTAAATAGAGGGTGTCGTCATACACAGGGTGTCCTAAGCAGGGTCAGGGTTCAATCCTCATATCCAAGCATAGTTTAATTACTCATTCCCCACCCCCTCACCCCCCTTTCCCAGAGTGAGAAGTTTGCTTTATCCAGGTAAAAATATTCAAGGCAAATCATGCCAGTATTTACTTCTGTTTGTTTTATTGACTCAACCAGGTTGCCTTCAAGAACTTCTATTCTAGTAGTTCATCTGGAGACAAGTGCACACTTTTTAGTGACTGGAACTTAATTAACAGACGAAATGTGAAAGACGATATGGATGCGGCAGTCAATTCTTGCAGAGAGGTCTTTGAGCTTGAAGTAAAAGCCAGGCTAATAGCTGCCGCAATACATTTAGTTGGCATGTAGAATGTGGAAGAAGAAGAAGAAGACACACAGATGAATTCCGTCCATCAGACCTCCCCAATGCTGGAAATACTGAGAAAAAGGCATACGTTAGAAAACTTGCTACTCAAGTTATTGAAAATTTTGTCATAAGACGAGAGAAGGTTGAAGCCATTCTTGACAACCTTTTGACTGCAGTGGAAGAGTAAACCAGTAACCTGAGGAAGCCGAACGACAGGGGCCGGTTCATATGCAAATTCCCTGGGTGTGGCAAGACCTTTGCACACAACGTTAAGAGATCAAGAGATCATGAAGCAACCCATAGTGCACCTGTCTCAATTGGTAAGTCAGAGGGACAGGAACTCACAGATGCAACATCAGGTGAACCCCCAGAGAAAGATATGTTTAACTACCAATGCTCTTTTCTTGAGTATGGAATGATCATATTAAATTTTTTTGATGCTATCAAGGAAGGCGATAGTAAACGCATCGTAAGATCTTGGAAATTTCAGTTGCCACACCCCAGGAAGGACCCAGGGAACACAATGTATGCCCTAGAAGCTTTAGGAATGTTGTTTCAGATTTATGCATTGCTGTAACCAAAGAAAGCCCTTGAACTCTTATTTGGAACAGATCTGCACTGGTATTAGGACACAGCATTCCCTTAGACTTGTTGCGAGAATTTTTGAATCGCCTGCTCAAAGAGATGAAACCAAACTTTGGCCCCAATGCAACAAGGCACAATGCCATTGATCGCTATTCCCATGCAATTGACATAACAAAGCCTGCCCTTGACAATGTTGATCTTGAATGTGGTGTCACTCGGCGATCAGGGCATCATTATGAAATTGAAGCCACGTCTGATTTACAAAAAGTGGTTACAGAGTTGATTACTCAAAAAGCATTTTGTCTGACTCCTGGACGTGGTTATGGTCATTTCACAGATATTGACTCCAGTCTCCTGGATGGCTTTGACCTTAATGACATGTTTCGATGGATAAACAATCACAAGAAGAACATTGTAAAAGCAAGGCAAACACGACAACTAATGACATGACTTTAATATCAATCAGGTCCCTTTGTTTGATGTATTAGAAATTACTGCATCCAAGCATCATACAATACAATTTATTAATTCTCCCCACCGGGCTTTTCAGAATCAATTTACATCCAGTAACAAAAGAAAGTAAAAATATGAGATAAAATATATCTAGTTAAATTAATAATTAACACATAGGAAAGTCATAAATACATTCAAAATAAATCTATAAATCATCAAAATCTGAAATCATTTTTTCTCCACTTTTTTTGCTACAATACTCCTTTGGTGCTCTTAATCTGTAAAACTGAGTGTAAGATCCTTATAGCAACAGGGAGACTATTCCAAGTTTGAAGTGCCATATTCACTGTTATTCACTAAATTGTGTCGTCCCATAAAAATATCCACACACCACCCATGGAGTGAATTTTTGGTGCTTGACACCCTTCCCCCCTCCAACCCTACCTATCCCTCACCTATAACTGTCCCTGTGAATTTTTAGTGACTGGGTGGGCTGGGTGGGAATCAATATGTTTCTTAGATATTTTCTGCAACTGCACCTTGTCACCTGAAAAGATTGTCAATCATACTGCTTATGTTTCTGTGTTGATTACCAGATGGATCAACTTCTTCCATATAAACATCAACATCCTCAAATTCACTTTCCGGCAATATGTAACATAACTCTGAGTCATCTCTGATATCCTCCCACTCCGCAATCATTATATCTGACACCTATTCAATACTTTCTGGAATTTGAAGTTCATTATTGTCAATGTCACCAAATATTTTGTTTATAGCAGCAAGGATTGCTCTGCCATGTCCTTTCTTCAGATTTCAGTAAATTCCTCCACTTAAAGTATTGTGTATTGCGCTGTAGCTGCATAAAATTTGGCTACTCAGTTTTTCGCTTTTCTCTACTCTTGTAGTGAAGCCATTTGTTCTAGGGTTGTAAACACGTCCCTAACGTTATGGCAATGACTCACAGCCGATCTACGCTGCTTTCCGTCAGATAATGGTGGAAAAATTCAACGCAGTTAATCAAACCTTTGCGGCTTTCTGAGTGGACCGCTTGCAAACTTGCTGGAATCTTAAAACCAACCAGAGGAACACGCGGTGGGATCTAACGTAGACTACAGGTGGATCAAAGAGTTAACCGTATTCCGTTCAGTTATCACAAGACGAATTCAGTTTGATATTGGCTGTTTAAGGGCTAGAGGAAAGCATGATTCCGTAAATCATGCGAACTTAGTCACACCTCTTCGACTCCATCAAGATCCGAAGTCAATAGCGTGTCCACAAGGTCCCTCGGGAGGCCTCACTTTGTTCCGTCGATCTTTTTGTCTAACACAATGTCCTTAGCGCCTAAAATTGATGAAATCGCTCACACTTTAAACACTGTGGATGCTTATATCGCCCTTTTTACTGAAGCTTGGCTGTGACAGTGTCCCTGATACCTCGATTAACATCAAAGGCTATCAGCTTTTTAGACGCGACAGTGTCGGTTAGCAACGTCAAGGTGTGTGCATGTTCGTTAAAAATTCGATCCAGTTCAAAGTTCTAACTGATTTTCATCATGAGGATCATGAAGTTCTCTGGGCCGTCCCTAGGCCCATCCGATTATCGCGTAGATTCTCCAACATCATTGAGGGCATGGTGTATTCACCCCCTGACGCCAACGACACCGCTACGAGGGACGATTTGGTGAGATCCTTAGTTTCTCTTGAGGCAAAATATCTTAGCTGCGCCATCATTTTGGCTGGTGACTTCAACAGGTCGCTCCCCCCCCCCTTATGGTTCAATCTACTGTTAAACCCTTTACCTCAAGCCTACCGTTACATTTCCGACTAGAGGTAATAGAACTCTGGATCAAATTTTCAACAACTTTCCTGAATTTTTTATTGGCTCCAAGGAGTCTATCTGACCACCTGTCTGTGTATATGGGGCCGGGAATCAGGGAGATGCCCTCTAAGTCTATATGCAAGATAATCCTCTCCAGAGACAAGAGACCCAGCAAAAGAGCCAGTATGGACAGATTTCTTCTTCATGTGCCCTGGTCTGACCTTCTCTCACCTGATTTATCATGTGAACGACTGTAAGAACCGCGCTAGTAGACTTTCGTAAAGCTTTTGACTTAGTGGACCATAATATTTTGATCGACAAACTTTGCACTCTTGTGGTCAAGCCAACTGCCATTAACTGGATTATTGATTTCTTAAGGGACAGAAAGCAAAGAGTTAAGCTTAATGGAGTTTACTCTGAGTGGCTTAATGTTCCTGCAAGAGTTCCCCAGGGGACTCGTCTTGGGCCTTGGTTGTTCTTGGTGTTGATAAACGACCTTAGGTTACCTGATGGGTCGTTTGCTATGTGGAAACTCGCAGATGAAACCACTGTTTCGGAAATAGTACCACCATCCAAACAAAGTGCAATTCAGCAAGCTGTCGACTTTATTAGCACCTGGTCTGAGGATAACCGCCTGCAGCTGAACCCATCCAAATGCAAAGAGCTGCAGTCGTGTTTTAAAAGATCTCCTCCAACTCATCCTCCAGTTGAACTCGATGGCTTTGTTTTCGAGAGAGTCAACTCGGCTAAAGTGCTTGGCGTTACCATAAGTGATGATTTCAAATGGAATGATCACATCGTTAATATAACCTCAAAGGCTGCCAGAAGATTGTACTTCCTGAGACAACTTAAACGAGTTGGTATCTGTGGGAGTGATCTTGTCTTATTTTATTATAGTATCATAAGATCGGTCTTAGAATACGCATGTCAAGTATTTCATTTCAGCCGTCCGTCCTATTTATCTGAGGAACTGGAACGTATTCAGAAGTGCGCCTTGCGCATTATTTTTCCTTAGGCAAACTACAACAGCGCGCTCAAAGAGGCGGGCATCCCCTCTCTTTACGACAGGCGAGCGTTTAATGACATTGTTCTTGACATTAATCACAAGCTCACTGGTCTGCTCCCACCAAAAGCTGATCACCATAGGCAGCTGCGCGGCAATAGGAAGTTCAATGTGCCTGTGTGCAAAACGGAGCGCTTTAGAAAATGTTTTATAGTTAGCCATAGTCTTAGAATGTGAATAAATATGTCGGTATGTATATTTTTATTTTTTGGAACACAAGGTTAAGTGATATGATTTTATTAGTTTTATTACTTGTATTATTATAGATCCTCATAACTATTTTAATTGCAAATCTGTTCTTGTACATTATAGACGTAATTCATTCCTCGGACTGCGAGGTGTTCGTTTAATAGACGATCTATTCTTTTCTATGACGTAATGTTTTGATCTTGTCACAATTGTCAAGTACTTGCTGTATATGGAATGGTGTAAATTCATTCATAAGGTGTAAGGATGCTATTGCAACTGAGGTGTTGCGAATAACCAAGTCTTTCATGTATGTAAAGAGTTCTGCTTGGAGATTTCGCTTGTCCTGTTGATTAACTGATCTGACACTATCAGGTAAACCAACACTGCAGTCACAGCTAACATTAACACCCTGCAAGGATTGTTGTGGAAGTGACGCATCTGCACAATTACAGGCACTGGCACATGTCACAACATTGACAACCTACCACTGAAGATTGAAAATTTCCTGGAAAATGCTTGTAAATGAAACGTCTTCAGTATTCAGTGCTGTTGACTGTTACGAGTGTCGTTGTTGAGCAGGGTTGTTCCCAGACAGAACTCAGGATCGCCGGTAACAGCAACAAAGTTTTATTTCCACAGGTTGACTTCCCAAAATTACAGCACTAAGCTTCTTCACATTTAAAATCTTCCTCTAAATAAAAGTCTCGCTCTTATATACCTTTAGTTTAGGGTTCTATACAGATCTCTAAATTTAGTAGTGACACAATTTCTAACCTGGTTGCATTACATAAAGAATAGAACGTTCCGGAAAGTTCTTACGCAACTTGGTCACGGCTAGATAATTTCCAGTTCTAGAATTCTTCTAGGATTTGGCTTGGACATTTTTCGTAACATTGACATACTCTTTCATGTCATCTGAACAATGAGCCCCCAAAAGTCCATTGTATGTAAAAGCAAGCATGTACTTTTTTCACCATCAAGTCCAGCCCTCCCACATTCCTGGACATAAAATTCGACGTTTCTTGGTGGGCCAAAATGAACACCTCGGTGTACTTCTTTACAGTTTACCCCCTTCCCGAATGCTAAAGTGCAGGCAATCACTCTGATGTGGCCACCAACTTCAGAAATGTTGCTCGAAATGTGCTTTTTCACTGACACAGGAGTTCCTGCGTGGAGTATTTCCATTAACCTATCCTTTGGATTAGGTTGTCCATTCAGAAAAAAAGCAGTTCCAAGTCCATCTTGAAATGCAGAGTACAAAGCACACTGCTTTCTGGTTTGACAGAAAATCATAGTCCTTTCGCAGGCAACTTTTATTGTTTTTAGTTCGTCTCTCAAAGATTAAAAAGTAGTAGAGACTGGCACATTCTTGTTAAATATTGAACATCAAAACTTACATTTGGCCTTTCCGGACTACGGCCAACAATGTGACAGGAAGATTGTTTTAACTTAAGGTCTTAAAAATGTCTCGCGTGGTAGCAATAGATACACTTGCTGTCAATACGATTGTAGGAACATCGCTTGTTAGTGACTTCAGTTCGCTTAGCTTCCCATACCATGTCCTGAAGGGCACTGCGGTCTGGTTGGATGATTTAGACAGGCCCCACTGACTAATGCAGTGTGCTTCGTCGATAGTTATTGCCACCAAATACCGGCGATATTCATCGCTCGACATTAATTTGCGCCATCTGTTGACACTCAGCATCTTCTCAGGCAAAGCAAACAAGTAAGTGAAATTTACCTTCTCTACTTTCTTAAGAATCTCTTCGGATTGTTCACCATGCAGTGCAATAGCAGACAAACCCAGGGATTTAGGGTAGGCGACTTGATCTTCCATCAGAGTTTTTAGTGGAGATATGATAACAATTTTGCTGCTTCCAAGTGATTTTTCGAAGACTTCATCGGCGACGATTGGAGCAGCATAAAAGATAATTGACATTCTATGTCCTGTAAGAAGGCTTGCAAATTCGTTTTTTCTTCCCAGAAGTTCCTTCAAACATTCTTCTTGCTCTAGAAAGAGTGAACGAATTTTGAAAGTCTCGCAAATACGGTTGACAGCTCGTTGGAAGTCACGTTGGAGGACACACTGGACGCCATTTTTAAAATCAAATCATGAGATCGCTATACTGGTCAGCGGAAAAGAAGAAACTTGTAATTTATGCAAAATTATTCCGGAACACGATTAGCGTCGGCGTTATAGAGACGTCTCTCTCTCCGACTTTTTTAAGGGGAGGAGGCGGGTGTATACAGGCTATAATGCGGAGGATTTCTTGGAATGTTGGCTTCTAACGAGGTGCCCCTTGCCGCTCGGGAAACGCATACAGGTTGGTGTTCCGCGAAGTCGCCGGTCATCCCTATATACCGTCCCCTCTTTACGGAAGCTGGGGGAGGGAGAAAAAAGGCCAGGGGTTGGTACTTCGACCGAACAGCCAATTCAACAACATTCTGATTTTGGGAGCCATCCTGCGAAACCAAAATTTCATGAAAAACCGTTGTCCAATTTAGATTTGTTGGATTGGTGCAAATACCTGAGAATTCCGATCAAATGTATCTTCTCACAAATGAGATCAAACCTTTTCACCATTCCCCCTGCATGCTCAACCCCGACGATCTCGGGAAATTGGGCACTCATTGGGTCTGTTGTTGGAAGGGGAAAGACAATGTATTTTCGCGCGCAAAGGAATGCACGTTGCTTCAGTACTTTGCATACGAATGTGTTGGTATTTGTCGCGTGAGTTATTTTGACAGTGTGGGGGATTATTTGTTATTAGGTATATAAGGTGTTCTTTGCAGATTCAAGGTCACTTGACGGCATCTCTCGCTACCGTTCTGTAAATTTTCTTGTATTTGTTATCTTTTTTGTTATTATATTTAATCTTTTAGAAAGGTTATTACCAGATTGTACATTATTGACATTATTGTTAGCTCATGTCTTCGTTAGCTGTAGTTTGTACTATGTTTATTCATGTATTTTGCCCGTGTTCTAGCTATCAATAGACGAGATGCCTATTCCTGATTCTTGTCTGCGTTTCATGTTTTCTAGAGTGAAAATGATTTGTTCTCGTTTCACTGCAGAGTGATTAGAGAACAATCGAATATTTCGACTCTTTCGGGCTGCCACCTCCCGACGAATGGGAGCAAGAGATGCGCAAAACGGGGAGAAAGACTTTCCTCCGCAACGACAACCAAATTCAATCGATTGAGAGCGTGCGTCGCGGCTATTATTGTCTGCTGTTTTCTCAACGAGCGAAACAAAGGAGTCAGTTTCCGGGAAATTCTCAAAAGATTTTCCGGCGACATTCAGGAAAACGAACAGGTTCAGTTATCAATAATTATTCTTAACCCCGTGACAAACCAGAATTTTCCCGTTCGATATACGCGAAGATGGAGGTCTATTGCGTGAAAGACCGGCGCAAATCTCCCAAGGTGCCGGGAACTGACCGCGTCGTTACAACAAAGAACAGGCGGAAGATGATGAAGGTAAAATGCGCTGTCTGCGGGATAACCAAAACCCATTTTTTTACGGGCGAAGGTGGTCCGAAAAGGAGAATCCCGCGAAGAAAAAGGAGCCGGAAAGGGGTTTGATTTACACAAACTGATTGGAAAACTATCTTCTCCCGCCAAAGGTTGGACGCTGCCCGGACACAAATACACCGGGCCATACAACCCCCTCGAAAAACAGCTCAAATACGACCCTGAAATTAAACGGGAAAAAACTTTGGAGATCTATCAACATCCAACAGACGCTTCTGACGCGGTTGCCATGCAACATGATGTCGACTATAGTAGCTGCAGTTTTCGCAACGAAAAGTACGGCGAAGACGAAAAAAATGTAAACACGCGAATGACCGCAAAATAGTCAAAGCGCTTGATGCGATCCCGTGGAAAAAGAGACAGTGGGGCCCGCACAATTGCGCGGAACGCGATAAACACGAAGGAAAGAATCGGGTTGGGCACCTGCAACAAATCTTGCTGAAACGTTAGGCACAATCAGCGACGATTTGGTTGATGGAGGTGTCTTGTGGCGGGGGATAGCAAGGGCCGTTTTTCACTTCTCCCCCTTGTTCTTTGACAATTTAAATGATTTCGTTCATCGAAATGTGAGCCATTTCTGCCCACACCCCGTTTTCCCTGCGACAAAGGTTTCCCCGAGCTGCTAATTTACGCAAAACAGCTGTTTTCAACTGTTTTGCTTTCTCTGTGTTTTCTCTTTCGATGGTTGCGACATATTTGAACTTGTGCAAGAAATAAGTTCCCGCCTCAGATCACTTGTGTGCCCGACTTTGAAGACTTGGTTGGCGCCAAAGTAGCCGTCAAAAGTGATGTGGTGGACGATGTAGAACCCCGGGATCTTCATGGAGATATACCAGGGTGCATATCTCAAATGTCCGCACGGAATTCAAGGTGGAAATCTTGCTTCTTCTTCCATATTTTAAATCCATTCCATCAAAGCCCAATCAGCTTCACCCGGAAGACATTCGCAAACATAGGACAAATAGTTGGTGCCAAACAACAGCTCTTTGTCTTGTTTGAGCTGTTTGAGCTGTTTAAGCTCGTGATGAATTGCTCCCCACCCGCGAATATTCCGATGGGTAAAAATTTTTCTTTTCTTCTATTTTTGCAGCAACTAAATCTGCAAGGATTTTTTCACACACTGCAAGAGGCATGAATTGGATCATATGATCCAGATCAATGGTCACCTGAGAGGCTGCTTCTTCCAACAAGTGGCCAATTTGTGCTGCCATATAAGGTGCCTCAAGTGCCCTCCCTCTAAATGGGGTGGTGGCTGTGCTGCCATGGCTGCTAGGGGAATCCATCAAATATCAACACAACCAAATGAAAACATTTTGTCACTAAAGAGTTGAAAATGCGGCATCTCTGCAGGGGAACTGGGCAGGGTTTCGTGGATGCCCCTTGCTCAAGGTTTTCTTTGATAAAATGTTTTCAGTTGGTTGTTTTTCAAGCTTCTTTTCTTTTTAATACATGGACAAGTAAAAATAAGCGATATAATTTCCTGACGTTTCGGCGACTTCATGACGCCATTATCAAGGGTAGAAATGAGACTAAAATTAACGATGTCTCATTTCTACCCTTGATAATGGCGCCATGAAGTCCCCGAAACGTCGGGAAATTATTTTTACTTGTCTATGTATTACTAAGTCTTTTCTTTTTGAGTAGTATATTCAGTAGTCGACAAATATAACGGAACTAGAGCGTTTTTTCAACAAATTAGATGACATCAAAAGCATCTTTTCATGGGTAGTGGGAAATGAAAAGATGTTGTTTATTCATTTAATTTGTTTAAAGAACGCTCTAGTGAGGTGGTATATGTCGACTGCTCAATATACTACTGAAGTGACAGCACGTTAGCTAAGTTCTAGAAGTAGAGCAAGCTACATTCACTCCATTAGTTTTTAGCACGACAGGAAGAATGGCGGTGGAATTTAAGCGATACCATAGTAAGCTTCCTGAGTTAGTTGTTACAAAGAAGGGTGAAAGCTATGCGACTACTATGTCATGGATCAGGGCAAGAGTGTCCTTTGCGTTGCTGAGATCAGCATTACTATGCTTGAAAGGTTCGTAAGCTACGAGGAAGGTCTATCTAGAATTGTCGGACATTAACTTTGACGTCGAGAAAGGACATGCAAATATTCTTTAAAGCTATTTGGGAACGATATTTTTTCTTATTATTTTGCTTTATTTTCTTGGTAGACTTCCATATTTGAAGTCAAAACGAAAGGGTTTTTTTTATCAAAATGATTTGAAATTTTTATTGCTTGTAAAATAGGAGTAACCAATATTTTTTATTTTAATTTCGCGTCTCGTTTTTTTTTTAATCAATTTCAATTTTTCTGACCAAAATCAAGTCCTCTTCTTTTTAATCGAAAGAATTTGTAAATTAACATTTCTTTACTTATCGTATAATAGGATTTCAATGTTTGTTTATGTTATCAATAAATCTCTTCCCTATCATATCTAACCATAACGAAGCCGTAATTAACAAACCCACGCGCACTTGTGATGTAATCAAACTGAGAGAAGCTGCAATTGCCGAACACCTAGCACGTGCCCCATGGATGGAAACTGCATGGTGGAAAAGGCTGAGGTCACCACACAAACCAAAAGAGAAACATACATCGGACGTTGTGACACTGCGTTCAAGTCTCTGCATGTTCATTCCGTAATGAACGTTACAAACATGCCACTGAGCTTAGTAAATACATATGGAGCGTCAAAGACAAGAACATTAGGCATGACATCAAATGGCATAAAATAAAACAAACTAGTTCTTATTCTAATGTTACTAAGAGGTGCAACTTATACTTATGGGAGAAGAATTTCATCATTTGTAGACCAGAAATGGCAAGTAAGTAAGTAAGTAAGTAAAACCTTTATTTAAGTGTCGATTTGTTTAGCCTCATAAGACTAATTGGGGACACTAATTGAGATACACCTATGGAGAATCAAATATTTACAGGGAAATGATTAAAATTACGGGAAAACTTATATACAAGATATAATTTAAAATGTAAAAACTAAAATTTTCTTATTGACTACACAGATTACAGCAATTGCTGTTGTTAATTACTATCTCGTCAAGGTTTAATTTTCTTATTTCGTTTATGAAGATGCGTAGACTTGGTGAATCCCTCTGATTTTCACATCGCCAGAAATCGCGGACATTTCGAGCCCGCTAACAACTACCAGCGGTATACTGTATAACGCAAAGGAATAAACACTGAAACGAGTGAGAAAGACGCTGTTTCATACGATATATTGCACAATCTAAGCTCTGTAGATATTTTATTTGGTGCAAAGTAATTCTCGACAATGTCCGACATTTTTTTGGTTTAAATATTAGTGTGATAGCCTTTATAAATTAAGCTGTGTTCGATTTTCGCGCGTATTTACTTCCATTCAAACCAAATCTAGGGTTACTGGGGGACTGTAACGCAGTTTATATCCCATGAAACACCAGTGTTGATCAACAAAGAAAATGGCGGCTCGTGCAGGGAAAGCTTCGAGTTTCTAGCTTTCTTTCATACATAAATATGGCGTCCGCTTGCTGTGCTACAGACGAAAAATGAGAAAGATAAGGACGTCCTTGGAAGTATTTTGCCGTGGGCAATTCATGCATTTTTCGGCAGAATTATATCGTTTAAACATCGTAGAAGTTATATCGAGTCGTGATGATTCACATTGTGAAAGGGTTTGCTTGCCAGTGGACGAGTTTGTGGCATGACTTCGCTACGATTTTAAAGCAATGTATGGAGAATGGAGCATCAATGTGTGATGGATTGGTCGAGGCGTCGGGAAGTAAGTAATCATCTATCTAAGTAGCCGTTGATAAGTCAAATGCGAAGCTTGTACACTACTGAACATGTATCGAGTCGTGATATGACGAACCGCAATTTAATTATTTATATATATGAAAATAATTTCATATCTCCATACATTTCTTTACATGAGTTTGCCGCCATTCTGGCCTTGGTGCGCAGGCGCCGCCGCCATCTTGTCCTAAATTTCTGGCAATGTTAAGTTTCGACCACAAAAACGGCCCAAGATATCTGACAGAGTGCTTGCCATAACGTATAGTGTCAAAACGTGGTAATACAAAGTCACTGTTCCGTAGCGAGTGTGCAGAACCTTTGCGGACAAATAGTTCAGAAACACAATCGGCTACAAGGCTATGTTTGACTTTGTACATAAGTACTGTGATATCCTGAAGCCGTCTATTATATAAAGAGGGAATATCAGCACGCTTTAGGAGTTCTTCATAAGTAGCAGAGTGGGGTTTGTATATTACCCTTAGGGCTCGTTCTTGTATTCGTTCTAACTTTCTATTGCCCGATGATTTGCAAAAATGCCAAGTTAGATGACAGTAAGTTAAATATGGCAGTATAAAAGATTTATACAGTAGTAGCTTGGCCTTGCAGGGTATTAGGTTCCGAAGACCCGAGAGTAAGTCTAAACAAAAGAAACGAGCTTATATCGTGATTAGGATGCCTCGTATGCATTGTTCTGTATTTCAAATATCTATGATTGTAATCGTTATTTCTGGCAGTTGCCTGATGATTGCCTCGTGGAAAGCATAAAACTCAGAGTTGCAGGATGTGTGTGTATGTGTGTGTGTGCAGCTTCAATTCGGCTCTTAACACTGTGTATTAATAAAAATGTTTAAACAATTACAGCATTTCTTAACCTAGCTAAAGTTTAACCAATGCAATCGTGAATTGCTTTGTCCAAAATATAAACGAAAATGACTTCGACGTCTCTTTGTTGGGCCTCCGTTTTAGTAAATTGAAGGGCAAGTAACTATTAACCACATTTCTGACCTACTTGGCAAAAATAGCACTTTGAAAATTGCTCACTGAATACACCTGATTTTATTCATTAACACCCTGGCTTCCATAAGAATTACTGGTTCATTTGTCTAACATTATCAAGACTATTTCGAGGTCCAGGAAGAAAACAATGCTTATTTTCTTCAATTGATATATCTTGTCTATCACAGACATAATATGCCAAGCTTCGAACAGAGGCGACTAAACTGTTTACAAATAAACCATTTAAAATCAGTTCTTGAAGCTTGCGACATTTTTGCAACAAAAAGACAAATGAACGCTCTATTTCGAAGTTATTAGTGGAATGAAAATAATTCACACAGACAACTTCTAGGTCAAAACAATTTCTACCCAGTGAACGGATAATTTTCTCTGTACCTAAAAGTTCATTCCCTGCAAAACTCAGAAGACGGAGTCGAGGCATTGAGGGTAGAAAACTTTCGAAATAAACAAACGCTAAAGGAATGGATGAGATGTCAAGGCAGGTTATTCTCGGGCAGTGGAACAGCAAGTCACTGACACATTGAACGGTGACTGGATATCGGCGATGCAAGAAGAAGACGTCTAACAACGGAAAACCATCAACTACCAGACGTAGAATTTCATCAGTCAGCGCACATTTCAAGTAACGCAGCCGTTTTAGCTTTGGTAACAATGCTGAGAGACCGTTAAATGACAGTCGATAACAACTCAGTACATTCAATTCAACAATGTTTGTATCTTCCCAATTGGACCTTTCCACGTACTCATCTTTTAATTGAGTTCCTTGCAGAATAAGCGTTCTCAACTTCGGGCACTTGTTTAACAGCCTTGGTAATGTTCTTCCTTGCACGTTGCGGCATTTTTCTAGTGACAGTGACTCCAGGAATGAACAGTTTTCAGCAATGATCTCGGTGCTATCATCAGTGATCCAGTCACACTGTGTGCAGTCTAAAATTCGCAGCTCAAACTTTCTGTCGAATATTTTCTTCAACAACCGAGGACTGATACAACAGTGAAGGCCTAAAGGACAAAGTTTAAATCAGAGATATGCAAAAATATTGAGTGGTCATACCTACAGGATATATTCATAGAACAGGATATATTCATAGAAATGATTGTAGCGGGCTCCTTTTTAAGCGGGGATCGAGTGGGCTTGATCTTTTCGTTACCCAGGGGCCAGCTTCGTTGGCGTTTGCCAATAAAACCGCATTGAAAGGAGTTATTTTCTAACAAAATTGTGGTACTGCGTGTGTAAAAACGAATTTGACTGTATAAACAGACTAGATAAAGGTAAATTGGCCACCGTGAAGAGATTTGAGTCAAAGCGAATTGGGGAATTGTGCTGGGTTGTGTGTGGTTTATGTAGTAGGTATGAAGCGACGCCTTTGTTGAAGGCATGGCAACGAAGTTGGTGATCACCGCAGTTATGAGCACTACTTGAGCAGTAGAGTGTGAGTATGTTTGCCAAAATGTAGTAACAGTCGATAAAATATATTTTCATTCTATATAAGCAATAGTCACCATTTGGCGGGAAATTGTCGGCGGACATTATCTGTTCCGAGAAGAGAACAGTTTTACGGAAAGCGTACTTAAGGAAAACTCAGTGACCTCCGAGGAACTGATAATGTCCAAGGACAAATATCCGAGCCAAATGGAAGCTATTGTCTTTATTATCCTTTAAATATATTTTGCAACGCGCATTTGCGGAATATCACCGGATACTCCTCAGTTTTAGCTGGGGCATATTCAGTCACGCGATGCGTTTAGACCAATCATCGCGTGGGAGCAAAAATATTTGATGGATTATAAAAACGTAGATTTGCAATTAATAAAAGTATTTTCTTTCGATAAACTAGCGATAAAAAACGACGTTTCGATCTCCATGGGATCATTTCCAAGTTGTAGAAAAAGCGATGAAATATAGGTAAAAATTAGGGCGTGAGATTGTCCAACAATAAAATATGTAAATACAAGCGCTCAAATGTAAGTGTTAAAATAATAAAAACTATACAAACTTTGCACGGATTGAGTCTGACTGTTTGTTGTTGGCTTAAGCTCCTTTATAAAGAGCATTTCGTAGCTAAGGCAGTTGAATTTACTTTAGCATTTTCTCAAGATTTTAAAATCACGATATATATCACTTGGGACTGTTCCATGTTGTTCTTTAATGTGATTCGCCATTGAAGACGATCCTTTGTGTTCCTCGATGCGCTGACAGAGGTGTCGGCACGTATACCCGTTTGCATGTAGTAGTACACAAAGCGTTGCTGGTTAATGATAGGCGGTTTCTTTTCTTTTGGTTTGATCTCGTGTCCGATCTTTCTGCTACATACAAGGGCCGAATATCCATTCTAATTTTCCGGCTTAGTTCCCCAAATTGCCTTTGTGTGGAATTGGCCGATCTCTGATCCTTGAATGGTAACAATATTCTGACAGGCGCTTCGTTTACGTCACATGCTCGTGTGGAAATTGGATTGCCAGAAACTTTCTTGGTGACAAGATTACTGATGGTCTATTGCAGCAGCTGGACTAGGTACTGAAGTCCAGAAAATGTCTGTGTTAGACGATCGCATTCCAAGTAGAACAGTTGCCAGGAAGATGATACTTTAAAGGCACGATCCAGCATTGTTTTTAGCAATGAGTTCCTGTATCTGAGGCTGCGTTCACACTTGGTGCCCGAGCACATTTCCCGAGTACGATTCTTGATGGGCACTAATGTGAACACACCTTTTTTTTCACATACCTACGCCAGAATTCTAGCATGGACACCGTGCCCGAGTACAAGGTCTCGACCTTGTACTCGGGCACTGAATGGGCACTGAATGGGCACTGAACTGGGCACTGATTCCTTGTGTGTACACGTTTTTCGCTAGTTTCTTGGCACTTTACCCACAAACCACTGCTTTGCGAACCCACAATTCCTTGCTATGCTCAAAGGTGGTCTAGATTTTAAAATGGCGTCCGAAGGAGTGAATGTGAACATATCAACATATCGGGTACCCAGTGTCTGAACACAGCACCATTTTGTGCTTGACATTCATTCAATAAAAATAAATTCATTCGACAAGAGTATATTTTCATTCGAATTATATAAAAGTACATCCATTCGATAATCGGTGAGCCAGCTTGTGGATGAGGATTATGACTTTGTATTTAGAGAAGCTTTATTTCTTAAAAAAAAAAGCTGATGAGCAAGAATCTTGATTTGTGGGAGCGCGCCTTTGTCAGGTACACCTCTTGGTAAAACTAGAACCGTTCACGCACAGATATTTGCCGTAAATTTACGCAGTTTTACACCATTTCACAGTGATATCCCTAAGGATCCTCAGGTCCCATATGGAAATCACTCACTATCTGCAAATTTTATACGGAACAAAATAATATTCAAATGTGGTCGTTTTTCTTACAGGTTGACAGCTCGTTTCAAGTTAGTTCTTTTAACGTGTTTGGTGACGATAAAATTTCCGACCATTCTGAAAGTGAGGTAAACATCAAAACTTCATGTTACAACAACAGTTGTAAAATGCTTTGTAAGGGGGGATATTTAATTTATCTATTAATGTTCGGTGCTATAATTACGTGGGATGCCTGTGGCAGACCACGTTATAAAATCGGTTCGAATCGGTTCGTTTTCTCTACAAATAGACAGGTTTTTTAATTTTTTAATTGTTTTTTAAATATTTGAAATGCTTTGTATCAGCCGCTAGTGACAGCCGGAAACAACCAAACAATGAAAGCGTTATGTCATAGCTTGAAAGTATTTATACTCTGCGATTTGATTGAGTACGACGAGCAATCGCGTTCAAGGTCACGTCGTAACATGATAAAGGTGAAATGACTGTGAAATTTCAGGGGCACCCAACGTCAATTTTCGGAAAATATTTGTTCGGAAGACGATTTGAGATCTAGAATTTTCGGAACATTTGTTGTAAAATTTCTTGCTTGCCTGCCTCTCCTAGGATTTTCGAAC
>OX419338.1:24254712-24282212 GCA_948470475.1 Galaxea fascicularis
AGCAACAACGAAAGGATTTCTAAGCTCGGACTTGTAATAGAGGAACTTAAGCGTCGCCTACAAGATACCCAGCGGCAAACTGATACCCGCCTTAAAAGGAGATTATTTACCGCGGAAAACTTTGAAACAAAAGATTCTAATGTTGTTTTTAATACTGGCCTACAAAGCTGGGATGCTTTTTAGCTATTTCCGAGTACCTTGATCCTGGTGAGAGAGGCGAGAACATTTCCTCCTGGCTCTCTACTACAGACAACGCCTCTGATGAAACATAAACAGACGAATTTCTCATGAAAGGGGAGAGCTAGATCTTTAAAGCCCTTGACGAATTTTTTATGGTGACGTGTAGACTGAGGCAAGGATTTCATGAAGATCATCTAGCTCATTTGTTCAATGTATCAACATCCACAGAGAATAGAATATTTATTACATGGATCAACTTAATATACTTTGAACGTTGGGCAATAAACATTTGGCCCAGCAGAGAAATAATCGTGCAATATTGCCATAAAGTTTTAAAAGTAAGTACAAGTCGACCAGAATCATAATTGACTGTACTGAAATAAGATGCTAAATGCCAAGTAGCTTACAACTGAATGGAGAACGTTTCAGTTCCTATAAGAATCATACAACAATGAAGGGCTTGTTTGGTATATCCCCTGGGAGAGCAGTCACATTCATTCGCCAACTTTATACAGGTTCCATCTCTGATCGAGAAATTGTTAGAAGAAGTGGATTTTTAGAGCTTCCATTTGACGACAAGGACTCAATTATGGCAGATAAAGGATTCACAATTCAGGATTTGTTGCTTTTAAGAGTTACTTTAGATTTGCCACCTTTTCTTGTAGCATTTGCACAGATGACTGCAGAAGATGTGGTAAAAACCGAGGAAATTGCACGTTTAAGGATACATGTTGAACGTGCCATCAACAAAACAAGAGGGCCTGGTTTTTACTTACTTGGTCAAGTCTTGGTTCGCAGTTAATGGCTGCATTGGCCTTGAAGTGTGATTCGGTCAGAGCAACTTGGTACGACAAAAACCAACCAACTTGACATTTGCCATATTTTGTTTGTATATGGCCAGAACCTGTCTGATCAGTCTGCTGACCAGCCATTTGAGACAGATCCACATTATGGATGGTTTTCATCCTGGCATCATACACAATAGGTTTGATGCTTGACCGTGATCTGGATTCATCATCCTTTGTTTTTGTGACTTCACAAAACAGACTTCTTTTCCACTAATTGTCTAAAGAACGGAATCAGTGATAAGGTTTCTCAGCGGTTTGCGATGGCTGTAGGACGTTTGCTCCTTCGCTCCATATTTTTTTCGATATTATTCATTCTTCCTGCATGCCTGGTTTTCCCAAACACGCCCACATATACTGCACAAAGTCAATGTCTTCATACGACCTATCTTCGGTTGTTCCTTCCTGGTATAGGCGTTACTAGGGATGAAACCTTACTTTATGCCAGCCGCCATCTTGGATTACTACCCCACAAGCATCAACGTGGTAAGAGATATCTTTCGTCGAGGTTGTGTTATTACTCAAATACGGATGCATGTTTTCAGTCAACAAGACTTATTGCCAGTGGGGATATTTGTCCTAATCCAGGGCCTGACCATGGAACTACCAGACGTTCGTTATGCTCTGTATGCCGAAAAACTGTCGCTCGTAACCATCGAACTGTAAACTGCGATCTTTGGTGTCACATTCGATTCGGAGGAGTTAAACCTCAAGAATACATAAAGCTGCAGTCGGCTAATCATTTTTCTTGGACTTGTCCTGCGTGTTCTTCGACTCTACAATCACTACCTTTTGCAAATATTAGTAATCTCGCCGCGGAGCTTGCTCTCGATACATGTAGCGATGACACGGACTCAAGCTCGGTTGATGATGTAAACTCACCGCCACCGTTTGTGGGCGATCTTATACAGAAATATTCCAAGAATTTCAAAATTTCTCATATCAACGCTAACTCTATTGCTGGCTTTAAGTTTCATGAAGTCAAGTTATGGCTCCTCAAAGGAACTTTTGACGTCCTCGTCATTACAGAGACCAAACTTGACCATACGTTTCGGGATGCTCAACTTACTATCGATGGGTATAAATTTACCCGTCTTGATAGATCAGTCCATGGTGGAGGAGTCATAATATATTGGCGTTCTGACCTTATCTTCAACTACAGCAAATCAGCTCCTAAACTGTCCAGCGTTGAGGCCCTTTTGATCAAACTTAAACTCGGTAATTCATGGCTTATGGTATGTGGTGCCTATAGACCTCCCAGCACTCGCAGATCAATCTGGATGGAAGATCTTTATATTTTTATAAGCACCTCGAACATGCCTTGTCCTCCTGTGATGACCTGCTCGAACTGGGCGACCTCAATTGTGACCTCTTTCAGCCTCAAAATAATGGCGGCGAGGGCAGTGATCTGCTGGATTTATGTGATATTTTCAACCTGGAATGCCTTGTTAATGAACCCACTCGTGTGACTCCTACCTCTAAGACATTAATTGATGTGATCCTTACCAATAACAAGGGTAGATTCCTGTCAACTGGTACCCTTGAACCGCACATCAGTGATCATAGATTGCTTTATACAGTGATGAGAATCTCTCTTGCTCGAAAACGATCTAAGAAAGTCACATGCAGAAGTTACAAAGCATATGATAAAGAACGATTTGTGTCTGACTTGACTACTGTGCCTCTTCATATTACATCAATCTTTGATGACATCGATGACCAGGCCTGGGCTTTCAGTAAACTCTTTTCGGACATTACTAACGAACGTGCCCCTATTAAGCAACTTCACATCTGTGGAGGACAGCTTCCCTATATAACACCCGAATGGAGGCATGCTATTAGACATAGAAACAGATTTTGGAACAAATACAGGAAATTAAAGACAGGAGCTAATTGGTTGGCCTACAAGCGACAACGAAACTTGTGTACATCTCTGAGAAGGAAAGCCATAACTGGTTATTTTCGTCATAAAACAAATAACCCATCATCTGATCCAAGGGAATTTTGGAAGCTTTTTGGCCCTCTCTTTAGCTCTAAACAAAGAGGAACTAATGATATCACTCTTTTGGAGGATGATGTATTTATTACTGAAAAACAACGTATAGCTCATATTTTCAATCAGTTCTTCACTCATGTTGCTGATAATATCCCTGAACCTGATCCATCTCTGTATGGCCCAGATTTTCTTCATCACCATAGTATTGTAACGCAGGCGCGTGAAAGTACAGCATCGGTTCTCGCTGTCTTTTTTCGTTTTTTTGGGATTACTGGAACGCTACAACTGGCGGCAGTGGTGGCGACCCTGCAGAACCGTGGAACCTAACGTATGAGAAGATTTTGTTTTGATTCATGACTCGTACTGGAGCTACAATTTGGTTAGTCTGTCTCGTAGTGTTGGAGCACGTGGTCGCTTATATGGATTCCTTCGACTCTGGTTTGTTTAGTTGTTCAACCCCTGGACCCTTGAACTCCGGTTTGGCGTGGAAAAACAAGCTGAACTCTTCCAAGCCAAACTCCATAACCACCGACAACAGAACGGTGAGTCCCTGAAAGCTCTTTCTGCTGATATAAGAAGTATGTCCAGCTTAGCGTATCAAGATTTGGCCCCATCCGCCCAAGAGCACTTTGCTGTACAACACTTTATTGATGCTGTATCTGACGTTGACGACCGTATGCGGCTTGAACGAGACAAACCGCGAACACTGGATGAAGCTTTACTCACTGCTTGTGAATTGGAAGCTTTTCGTACGATGGATACTGGACTGCCTTCATTAAAACCGCAGCTTAGGTCAGTGGAAAATATTAACAAGGAGACAAATCAGCTTGCACTGCAGGTGGAGAAACTGACTCAACAAATTCAAGCTCAGGAGCAGCGATACCATGCCCAACAAGACGCCTTATGCAGTCTTACAGATCAGGTGCAGAAATGTGCAAATGTTCGAAGACAGCCCCAGTACCCGCAGTACTCGAAGCCATATAAGTTCCTGCCACGTCAAAACGTAGAATGCTAGAGTTGTGAACAAAGAGGACTTTTTTAAAGAGATTGTCCATCCTTTTGGAACACCATGTCTGCCAAGAATCAGTTCTCGGGAAACGAGAGGAAGGCGTTCCCTGCGGCCCGGGGGAACGTCACAAGGGCAGATACCCAAGGGTAACACCCTTTCGCCTGGAACTTCTTGTGGGTTGTACATCAAAGGATTTGTCCAACAGCATAGTGTTAACTGCCTGATTGACACAGGAGCCGTGAAAACAATTTTGTCGTATAAAGTGTATGAAAGGCTCTCACCAAGTCAACGATTTCCCCTCAAGAACGAAAACACGGTTATTTTCCTAGCCGATGGTAGTGGGAGAGCAAGACGTATGGAACAGGGGAGACAATCTTAAGACTTAGTCGCCAAGACTTGATGGTTAGCGTTGTAGTGGCTCACATTGAAGATGACGTAATTATTGGAATGGCGTATTATCGCTCATTGGGGCATCCGTGGATATTGTTCAAGGAACAATTACTGTGAATGGAGAGGTAATTGCCTGTCATGATTCACGGAGTCAGTTATTCAGTTCCCGATGTATGGTTCGTCGATCCGTTACCATTGATGTTCATTCAGAAGTTGTCATTCCTGTGACAGTCACGCAAAGAAGAGAACAGCCCACCAACCTAGTTCCAGAGCCTGGTTTACGTGTCTTGGAGCCCTGCAATAGTTCTAGTTTACATGACAAGGGACTCTTTGTTGCAAGGTCATTGGTACAGGTAAAGGGCACTTCTAGTGTGCCAGCACGAATCCTTAATCTGTCGAATGAGCCACAGATTCTACAACCTAATACCGTGGTAGCAATAGCCAAGCCTGTACACAATGTTACTGCCGTAGAACTGCCGGAGGATGTGACTGTTCTGGACCCGGAATCCCAGCAAGCTCAGGGCCAATGCATATAAGTGGATCAAAAGGAACTGCCTGAACCGCTAAGAGAACTGGTTGAACGGAGTGCCGCAAATCTGAGTAAGGATGAAAAGCAGCAAGTTGTTAACCTACTGGCTAGGTACGGACACGCGTTTTCACTGAACGATTGTGACCTTGGAATGACCGATGAAGTCCGACATCACATCAATACTGGTAGTGCCACGCCAATTCGCCAGCGCACTCGTAGGACCACACCATGGAAGCAGGCAGAGATTGATTGACAGGTTGACAATCTACTCTTGGAGGGAAAGGTACAAGAATCTAATAGCCCATGGGCCTCCCCAGTGGTTTTGGTCACAAAGAAGGATGGCAGTCAAAGACTGTGTGTAGACTATCGTCTACTGAATTCAGTGACAGTTAAAGATGCATTCCCTCTCCCACGAATAGATGACTCCTTAGACTGCATATCTGGCGCTAAATGGTTCTCAACCCTCGACATGGCCTCTGGGTACTGGCAAGTCACCATGGACACTACCACTAAAGAGAAAGCTGCATTTGTTACCAACAGCGGATTATTTGAGTGGAATTGTATGCCTTTTGGCCTAACGAACTCGCCAGGAACTTTTGAACGATTGATCACACTGGTGTTAAAGGGGCTTCAATTCAAAATTTGTTTGTGTTACTTGGATGACGTGATAGTCTTCGCTGCAACCTTCCAGGAAAACCTCCAGCGGTTGGAAAGGGTGCTTATCCAATTCGTTTCAGCGGGCCTCAAACTCAAGCCTCGAAAATGCCATCTTTTTCAGCAGAAGATCTCATACTTGGGACACATTGTGACAGAGCAGGGAATTTCGACCGATCCGACCAAGATTGAGCGGGTGATAAACTGGCCAACTCCTGAAAGTTCAACCGAAATGAAGAGCTTCCTTGGTTTAGCCTCATACTACAGACGTTTTGTCCCAGGTTTTGCGGGTGTCGCTAGACCTTTGTACCAACTCACGGAACCAAACAGGGGATTTGAGTGGACAGATGACTGCCAACATGCTTTCGATCGGTTGAAAGACCTCCTCACCTCATCTCCTGTTCTGGCGTATCCAAAGCAAGGTGGATTGTTTATTCTAGACACCGACGCTAGCCGTCATGGCATCGGCGCTGTGTTCTCTCAGATACAAGGTGGTGTTGAAAAGCCACTAGCATACTCGAGCAGATCACTCTCAAAATCGGAGAGGAATTATTGTACCACGCGTCGGGAATTGCTAGCAATTGTTGAATTCACCAAGCAGCACCGACATTATCTCGAGGGATCCAAGTTCCTAATTCGGACAGACCACGCTCCGCTGCGGTCTATACTTTCCGTAAAAGATCCAGAGGGACAGCTGGCACGGTGGGTCTCCTTCTTGAGCACCCTTAACTTTTAAATTGACTGCCGAGAGGGCAAGCGACACTCAAATGCTGATGCTTTGTCACGCAGGCCCTGTGAGAAACGCTGCAAATGGTGCCAAGTGTGGAAAGCAAAGGAACCACTAATCAAGTGTGACGTGGGAACGCAGACCGAGGTGGGAGTGAAAACAGCAGAAGCACCTACCGTTACTAGCGGAGGAAATGATTCAGTGGCGAAATTCGCTATTCATTCCCTGGAAGAACAATGTTTCGTAGTGAAATTGGAACCTGTGTGGACAAGGGAATATCTGGAAGAGCAGCAGTTGTCTGATCCTTTATTGACTTCCCTCATCGGACTAAAGAGGTCTGCTAAGGAGCGCCCACAATGGTCGGAAGTGTCCGATAAAAGCCCTGCATTTAAGGCACTCTGGTCCCAGTGGGATCGCCTTTCCTTTCGAGATGGGGTGCTGTGTCGTAGATGGGAGAGTGAAGGTGGTGACAAGGTGACATATCAAATTGTACTTCCGGAGTGTTTACGAAAGACTGCCCTCCAATCTCACCACAACCACACGACAGCAAGCCATAGGGGAGTGAACAAAACCCTCAGTTCTCTAAGGCATCGCTATTATTGGCCTGGGTTGACTTCGCAGACCTACCGATGGGTAACAAGATGTCACGAGTGTGGTGCAAAGAAGATTCCAAGTCGGAAGCGGCGTGCCCCCTTGAAGCAGTACATTGTTGATGCCCCCTTGAAAGGATTGTAGTAGACATTCTTGGACCCCTACCTGTGACCCCCAGGGGCAACCGGTACGTGCTTGTTGTGAGCGATTATTTCACTAAATGGACGGAGGTTTATGCTATTCCAGACCAGAGTGCAGAAACGGTCGCAGAGAAGCTGGTGTCAGAATTTGTTTGCCGTTTTGACGTCCCAAGACAGCTCCACAGTGATCAGGGCACTAATTTCGAATCGAAGGTTATGTCAGAGGTTTGTAAACTACTAGACATTGAAAAGACTCGAACGACTCCCCTACATCCACAATCAGACGGGCAAGTTGAAAGATCCAATCGCACGTTGATCATGATGCTTAGAGGAAAATTGAAGGACAATCAAGAAGACTGGGATTTACAGTTACCCTCTTGTATGATGGCCTACAGATCCTCTGTCCATGAATCAACTGGTGCCACACCCTATGAACTGATGTTAGGAAGAGAAGTAGAAGTGCTATTGGATGCTGTAACGGAGTTACCCCCCCCCCCCCCGATTCCCCAGGTCTACCCACAGATTACGCACAAGCCTTGCACCAGAGGTTGGCTGCTTCTCACGGGTGTGCACGACAAACCTTAAAGAAATCTGCTCTGCGACAGAAGCGAAACTATGACAATAAAACGGCCGGGGAACCTTTCCAAGTAGGTGACAGCGTGTGGCTGCATCAAGTTCGTCGCAAGAAAGGGAGGAATCTTAAACTTGACTGCCCTTGGGAAAGGCCATATCTCGTAACTGCTGCCTTATCAGATGTGGTCTATCGTATCCAAAAGTCAAAGAGAGCCAGGCCCAAAGTAGTGCATTCAGATCGGATGAAGCCGTATCTGGGACCCCCTCTTAGGAATTGGGTATCAGTTCGTGCTCCTGCTCCTTCGAATGACCCCAACATTCCAACCGATGTTCCAGAACGGATGGTTGTTGATGATGGCATAACCCCATCTTCGATTTATGGCGAACCAGGAGATTCGAGTTTCTCAGGGGAGGAGGTAGCAAAAGGTGGGATTGGTAACCAGTCAGAGCAAGAAGATTGTTTATCGAACACGGGAGGTGTTGCGGATGGGGGAGCTAAGGAACCTAGTGGAGGAGGTGGTGCAGACGTGGGCAAGGGAGAGCTTCAAATTCCAGAGACAGTGACAGAAGAGGACAGAGCGGCCGAGGAAGAAGAAGAGTGAAGGCCCCAAAACGTTTTGGTGAATGGGTCACCGTTTTGAAAACTAATTGAGCGCCTTAAAAATCCACGGAGACACTCTGCGCTAATTGAGTAGGCTTAGGTCGAATGACAGTTGAACTGAATCTCTAGTATTGACTGAGGAAAGGCCGCCGAAAAACATTCCTTGAATTTCTGTGAAGTAGGTCACAATGAACAGTGTTCGTGAGCAGGGCTACAAGAACCGTGTACTAGTCAAGCAGATGGTGTAACAGTTGTGTTAGTTGTTGTTTCGGAGCGTCATAAGGCACTGAGGGCAGTGCCTATTACGGGGGGAATTGTGTAACGCAGGCGCGTGTAGGTATGTACGCATGCGTACTGGGTTGTTGTTGTGGAAGAAATATAAGCAAAAGTACAGTATCGGTTCTCGTTGTCTTTTTTCATTTTTTTGGGATTACTGGAACGCTACAGTATCAAAACCATCACTAGCCTTATGGATGGTAATCCTTCGGCTGACGTCTGTTTCAACAATACTACTCCTGCTGTTGTTATTTATATTATCAAGTCATTACCTGCTTCTAAAGCTATCGGTCATGATGATATTCCCACAAGGTTGGTAAACGATAGCACCAGCATCTTAGCAAGACCTCTGTGCACTCTCTTTAACTCTTCAATCGCCAGCAACTGCTTTCCGACTTGTTTGAAGTCTGGTCAGGTAACGCCAGTGTTTAAGAAAGACACCGAATACCTCAAGGAAAATTACCGACCCATAACTGTTCTTGTCACCTTTAGCAACATTATGGAGCGTATTCTATCACAACGGCTTGTTAACTTCTTTGAGGAGAAACTATCACCATACTTATCTGCTTACCGTGGACTAGTTCGCAAAGTCAGTAATCAACTCCAAGTTCGATTCTTAAACGACATAAATGTCTAATACCAACTGGTGCTAAGAAACGTCTATATGAAGCATTTATATTATCACTTCTTAATTACTGTTCCGTTATCTGGTTTCATTGCGGCAAGAAGAATGTTGATAAACTGGAGAAAATTAATGAGAGATGCCTCCGCTTTGTCTTCAATGACCTTCATAGCACTTATGACGAATTATTAGACTGCATTAACCAGCCTTCTTTACAAGACCGCAGGATGCATGATATGTTGACTCTCACTTATCGAGCACTTAATAGTAACACCCCTGTATATATTAAGAATTTACTCAACGTCAAAGAAACCACTTATAACCTACGAGGCCAACATCTTCTCAATGTCCCCAGGGTTAACACCACAACCTATGGCCTACACTCTTTCCGTTATTCTTAGAACCGCTCCTACGACCAATGCATTTAAACTAGCTGTTAATCAAATTGAATTTGATCGTCCTTTCTGTAATTTAGCTTAACTTTATATGTTATTTATTGTACATTATTACATGCGAATATGTATTTATTATGTACATTAGATTTAGTCTTTTTAGTTTATTTTATATATTATTTTATTTCTTCGAAGATATTAGCATAATTGGTTGCTATCTGTAATTCGAAGCCAAGTAAAGGTTCTTACTTACTTACTTACTTACTTACTTACTTACTTCACTTTTATCACTGGCTGTGGTGAAATGTTCTTTGCTACACCCTCCTTGTGCCACGGCTGCAGTTGTGATGTAAAGGCCAAGGAGGGTTGCTGGTCATGTTCCTCGATGAGATCCTTGGTAGACGTGCTGGAAAATATCGTAAACTTTCACATCTTAAACATAAGTGCCAATCCATGGTTACAAAATCGAACAAGAGGCACTCTCCACTTCTCCCGACAAGGTGCACAGAGTGATTTTCTGATTATGTGGGGGGTCATTTTTTTCTAAAACTATGACAACTGTTCCCTCTTCGGAAAAAAGTACTTTGAATCACTGGCACATTCAATATCTTCCAGAAATTCGTCATCTATGAACCGTATGGCCTTTACTAATCCCGTTGGGACAGTGTGATGATCAATATTGCCAATAGTTTTCCCGGACTTCAATACCTGGTGATTCATTTGCATTCGCGTGAACATCTTCTCCAACGACGCCCCCAATCTTGAGGTTGGAAACTCTGCTGCTGCTGTACTTAGCCAAGAGCCCATCACCGGGGGCGTACAACTGCCCTATATTCCTGTTACAGCGTTTTCACAGACTGATTTATTTTTAGATTTAATTTTCTGCAAATATGCGACTCCCTCAGGAGTCCCATTCTCTCGTGCAAAACTTTTCTTCGACCTTTCTTTTGTTCTAAAGTTTCTCTGTGAAGCTAAGAAACTTTAGAACAAAAGAAAGGTGATGATGATGCGGTATCACGTGTCTTTTTTCACGCCTTTTCTCCCGGGAAAAATCCTGCCTTTTTTCACGGCTATATATTTGCAATACGTGGGGTACGCCTATATATTTTACGTGGATCTGGAACCACGACCTCTTTGTCTTTGCCGCCTCGTATGCAATCATAGACTGACCAGCTCCGCTTTTGTCTTCGATTCTTTTCCCGTATCTCCACGACATTTCAGCCAGAATTGACGTTCTGAGTTTTTTAACTCCTCAGGTTTTCGTCCACGAAGAGAAGCCCAGGGAATATCATCTTCTGTAAGACGGATCGTATTTGAATCGCTTCAATCTTTTAATCGATGATATACAAGCCATTTTCAGTGCCTGTCTATCACGACGGCAAGAAAAGATTCTTGGTTTACACTTACTTATGGAAACTTCGTCACAGCCTTGTAAATAACTTGCAAACACAACAGAGCTGGCCTTTCTGGCCTCGTTTTTGTGTGGTTCGAACCAGGTTTTGTGCGGGGTCCGCCATTATGAAGTCGTGTATGCTTCCTTTCCTGTGAAGAAAGACTTCACTGACAACCATCTCCCGAAAGAGGGGAACATCATAGTCCTCTGACCACTCCATAACCCTACAACATAGAATATGATGCAAGCAAGTTAGTTTTACTTGAGAGCCGGTCTATTATTGAAGTCCCTCTCACACGGTTATGCCTCAAAACAAATTCTGTTGTTGCTGTTGTTGTTTACTAGCGACGAAGACAACTGGCGAATCGAAAGTATCAAGACCAACCAAGTTAGTCGGATATAAACACCACCACTTGCACAGCACACAGTAAGTGCATTTTACTAAATTAATTTTTTAACATATTTTTATTACGTACAGTGGATGACATTCATAATTTGATTCTGAACGGCTATATATTATTAAACAAAATTCTTTGAAAGACACATAACCTTGCGTGTTTGGTCAGGCATAAAATTAATGCTTGTGAACTAAAATGTTGTCCAGCATTCTGAACACACCTAAGATACACTAATTACACATTTTATCAAGTTCCTGTCAGTCTGAGGTAAATGCTATAAGCTTAAAGGTCCCTCCCAACCATAATACCTTGCGCGTGCGAAGTGTGAAATCCGCCCTTTTCTCTGCCATCGAAAGTCGGACATTTCGGTTTGTGAAAAGTAATCCTCGTCCATCCCTGTGCGTTCTCTTTACTGAGGTCTTAAACTGCCACAGACGCTTTTTAAAATTATCGGTCCTTTTATTTGAATAGCTATTTCCTCTTTATTATTCTGTTTGGACGGAAATTTATCGCTCCTCAGTACGGCAGACCGAAGGCAACCAAAGGAACGAAAATAATTCTCCTTCGAGAGTCAACGTTTCGCCTGTGGAACAAAAGAAAATAAAGTTTAAATATCAAGGGGCAGAGTAACAGAGATTTTGCTCCATCAGAATATGGAAGAACTCCGTGCGCGGTGCAGTTCATTTCAAGAAACTCGATCAGCTGAAGGTTCAAACGACAATGAAGAACCTATCTCAAGTAGGATTTCAATTTAATTCCTCTGTTTCGTCCCAAGGTCAGTCATCAGTTTTGTTTCTTTTCAAACCGTTTTATCTAAATCCAATAAACAGAGTATATTCCACTCCTTTATTTGGCTCGACTCATTCTAGCTAATAAATATGTTCTGTATAGGTAGACGTGAGCTCTTCCAATCTATTGTAAACGGTGATTAAAAAAAGATTTCTGTTATACATTCACGTGGAAAAGTAGGACAGAGCTTACCACTCGATTCACGTTCGTCAAAGTACAGTTTGAGATGTTGGATCGACTGGTTCCTCGTTCCTTCGGCCGCGTGGTGTAACAGGCGAACCGTATATATTTACGGATGTTGATGGTCTTTCTTCAACCTCTACATCCACACTTATCTCATGATACATTTCCTTCACTGTGATCTCTTGACCTTTCTTCACGTGTCACGCTGTTTCCCAGCCCCGCGTGTGTTCTCGTTGTTTCTTTCGCAAATAAAAGATTGTTTAAAAAAAATGTACAACTGCACCAAGAGGCCATGAAGCAGTAACAGTTTTATTTTGATTTAATGTATATATTTCATTTTGCTATTAATCCAACTATGATCTTTGATGTATTTACAAAAGAAAAAAAATTGTTTTTATGTTTTTTTTCTCATAAACACAAATATTTGAAATATTTCTTTGGTGTATATACAAGAGACAAATATCTTTGCAAACCTTTCGTACAAATGCATTATATAATATGTACAAGATAACATCTTTTATCATTTATCTTAAAGGGGAATTGCATTTTGAATGTCTGAACATCTGAACATTGGCATATTGCCAATTAATTAATCATTGAGTATTGATGATACTCAATGGGTAATTGTTGACTAATTGATGCTCCACACAATTTTTAGTCTCATGTTAGTTTAGTCGACATCATGTCCTCCTGCCGATGATAAAAATAGTGCTTTGGGTCGAGGGAAAACTGTTTGGCTTAGGAATCAATAGGGCAGTGACCTGTACTCCTTACCTGTGGAATGTCGTGTGCATAAATACCAATAGTCACAGTCAATTGCACACACTTTCCTGTTAGATCGAGGCTGATAACAAATTGTTCGAAAGCCGGTTGAGTTTGGTATCAAAATGCATCAAATTTCAGGAGAATGTTGGGGTTTGAAATAAATGTCCTGCCGTGACTAGAAATTGATCATAATCTCCGACAATAGTTGTTTCCTGAAACAAGATTCTAGTGGCTCTAAATGAAAACAAAATGTTGTAAATATTTCAGAGAAAGTAAATGACTAATCAATGCATAATCAATGAAAGTCAATGACATCAATGAATAATAAATGACAGCAATGAGTGATTAATGGTCAATGAGTAATTGATGCTCAATACATTTTTTGCGTTCACTGATTACTCATTGATGCATGAGTATTGCCAATACTCAATGAGTAGCCTGTTGATTTAACTCATTGATTAGTTATTCCTGAAATTCTATAAGGTTTTGTATGGGTATTCTAAATATCTTTGGCATTTTTCATAGGTATTTCTTACTTACAAAAAGTTATTCCTCTAGAGATGGCGGTTCTAATCCAAAGTGTGTCCCTGTATTATTGACATAAAGACATGTCAGAGCATTCCTTAGGAGAGCACTTACAATATAATGTTTGCCAACTGGACTTTGAGATTTTTTTTTAAATCTACAAATTTAAAGGACCTAAAGCATCTACTCAACGAAGGAACGGACAGATTTTATGGCACTGTGGAAGTCCTCCATAGCCTAAGTCAGTCGCAGCTGCTGGAACGGCCCCTGCAGGTGGAGGTAGTAGGGATAGGCAGGGTCTCCGTAGAGACACATGACCTCAACAGTATTACTAAATGCACGAGCTTCAAGCTCAGCCAAGAAATGAGAATTCTTTAGCATCCCTGCATCGTACTTTCCTCCCTCTGAAAAGAAAATTAAACAAACAGACAGTAATCTATGATCAATTTTTCTGATCAAAATGCTCTAGCTTATTCAACATTATTAACAATACCTTTTTCTCTGATGGGGTGGGGGGGGTATAAAATTAAGAATACAAACAAATTGTACAACATGAACCGTTTCAAAAGCCACGCAACCTTAGCTTACCTACAGGTCCAAAGAGATGCGCAATTAGCCCATTTGGCAGTGTGACTGACTGAAATTTTAGGGCATGAATCCTCTTGTGCCTATTCTAAACAACCTTCTGGTTTTCACCCGGTCTTGATATGGGCCTCACAGTCCCATCGATGAACCCGAAGCAGCTTCCCACGGACGAAACCTTCGCTGTCACTGCATCAGCATGCTCTTAACGTTTCACTGGACTTGGAAGATTGGCATTCCACTCTCTCAGTCTATGGTGGTGATTCTGGTAGATAAACTCTTCCACAGCATTGGTGATCATACATTTCTGGTGCAGCTTACCCAAATCGGTATATTACGTCGCTGTACCTACACGGTACGCCAAATGCTTTACCATCATGCAAAGTTCTTCTATATTGTCAGCTCTTATCCGTTGGTGCCAGATGAATGACTGTGGCAGCCCAAGTGCATCCGCCAAGCGTCCCATGTCCTGTTACCTAGCCTGCGTGGCCGGCGTAATCGGGAAAGGGGAAGGGGAGCGAGGGAGGCGAGAAAAAATGAGGGGGTTTTCTCGCCTCCCTCGCTCCCCTTCCCCTTTCCCGATTACGCCGGCCACGCAGGCTACCTGTTACCGCACTCTTGACTCCGCATAAATCTTGGCTTCCTCGAGGTTGTCTAGACAAAAGCGATCGTAATCTCCGTGCGGAAAAATTCTTGGTGTGATACATTTAATCAATGACTTTATTTTACTTCGAATTCAAAGATAGCAAACAATTGCTAATATCTCCGAAAACAAGTTGAGAAAGTAACATGTATGTATGTATGACAGACGAGAAGTTGAACTCGGGGCTACCGAGAACAACATCAGCTAGCAGTCAGAACGGGATTTGAACCCGCGACTTACGGATTTCAAATCCAGCGCTCTCACCACTCGGCCACGCTGCCTCCCTAAACTAAACTACAAATAAAATAATTTAGCTCAGTAAAATTATAACTATCTGACAGTGAATTCCATGACTTAATTGCATAATAACACAAGGAATGGAAGCCAAACGTGGTGGTATAAACATCAGGAATAATAAGTTTTCGTTTTCCCGCGTAGATTAACGCAAGAGTTGCGTTCAACTAAAAGATCGCAAATGTATGTAGGGGCAGATCTGATCAATGCAAGGTACACTAGTACGAGCATGTCATGAATTCTTTGAATTCTCAGGCTTGCCTTGTTTAAGTTCATTCAGCCTCTCAAGTTTATCGCCAGTCTTTTGCTTTCCACAGTGGATTTGACGATTGAGCAATACGCTAAGCGAGGAAGAAAGTAAGCCATATATATATTCTCTTCTTAGCATGAGTAGAGATCAGACGTTTATGTCGCTTTAGTGCCTGAAGTTTGCTACTAATTTTCCGTACAATCTCTTTAACATGTATACTGAAATGGAGGCCACTGTCAATATAGCCTCCAAGTAGTAGTAGTGTCAGCATTCTGGACTTCAGTCCTGTCTATTGAAACAGTGATATCTTCAAATTGTTTTCCAATTCACATAAAGAGGCACTTGTCAGGATATACTATCGGATTGAAACCATTCTGACACGAGAGCTAGATCATAATTTAGTGAAGTCTGAATAGGCCATATTCGTATTCTCGGTATTGAACTGGATCTAGCATGAAGTGGAGGCTCTTGCGGGGGAATACATTTACATCTGAAAAGATTCCCCCACAAGAGCCTCCACTTCATGCTAGATCCAGGTCAATACCGAGAATACGAATAAGGCCTATTGCAGTTGCATTAAGTCCAGAGAGAAGAAGCTGAGTGTCATTAGCATAAGAGAAGATATTTGAGTTAGTGGCGTTAAAAAGTAAATCACGTAAAGCAGAACGTAGTCTCTCGGTCGTCCAAAATGTTATTGATTTGCCTTTAGTTATCATGTCAGCTAATAGAACTTCCACTGGCTTTCTATTCTGAATTATGAGTTCTGTTCTCTCCCCATCCTCGGAGACCCAGGGGCAGATAGTCGGGATGGGACGAATATCGGGACTTGCGAAAGTTTGTTAGGCGAGTGGGAGAGCCCTTAGGTACATTTCTTCAATGCACTAGCTGCCATTTTGTGGCATTGTATTTTTTTTGCCCAATCGGCGATCAGTACAGAGCGCGCTCTTTTCGTAATTCCTTATACGGACAGGAAAATGTTGAAGTTGCTGTCGGTCATATTTTTAATCTCTCCCGTTTTTTACGGTATCCTGCGAGGAAAGGTTTTGGGGAAAGGGGTCCACAAAAAGTCAGAGGTACACAAATTTAACCTCTACTAAAGCAAAAAGTACTTGCAAGGAACTCGAAAAATGATCGCAGGTATCCTAAACTTGACGCTAGAATGTTTGCATGTACATGTATAATTAAAGTCGGCCGCATATCGTGGTTGTTTCATTTGAGCTGTTTTTCTTGGTTTACTTAACCCTACACTTATTTTTCTTGGTTTACTTATATGGGGCATTGTAATTATTCGGTGTGCAGATTTTTGCCTGATGTCTGTTGACCAAAATACTTTACTTCAGTTCCTAAGGTGTGCACAAAAACTGTAGATTGCCCTGCAGCTGTGATAATCGCCGATAGGTTTACGCATGGTGTTTTTTATCAGCTTTACATGTACTCTACTGCAGAAGTTAAGTCAAAAGATTAATTTTAAGTTCAATTTAATTTTAACATTTTTTAATGGGGTTTTGTTAGACCTTTCTGGAAACTTTTGGACTGTGCTACTTAAAGGTTGAAAAGTTTCAAATTAAACAGTTTTTAAGTTGAATTTTTTGTGCGAGCTGCTATCTTGAAAACCACTCAAGTGTAGCACGATAAAACAATTATTGATTGCAGTTTTCGTATAGTTGCTATGAGTGCTTAGAGTTGTGGAGCCCAATTCTACCACAAGACCGCGCCACTTCCAGATAATTAGGGAACCAGGTTTGTTATATATAGAAAGACCATGGATAACGTCCCTGTAGGATATCCCCCTTTTAATTGAAGTGAAAATTAAAAGAAAACGGTCGAATAAAATAAAACAAAAGGATTGTAATTTTCTGACGTTTTCTTGATAGTGAGGCATAATTTCCTTGGGTATTGTGGTGGTTATCATAAGTCTTACAGTCTCAGGGTTCTTTAAGTTTTTTGAGTAGCTACTTAGGATGTAGCAGTAGGTGACGTTATGAGCATTTGGAAACATGGAAACATTTCTTTTGTCCCAAAAAGCAGCTTTCAAGTTAAATGACATCAAACGCTCACCCTGGCCTCCCTGTTATGATTGCCATAAGTGGAGAGACCACCGCGACAAACGGATTCTCTGGGAATTTGTGCCCCAAGCTATGATGCCTTCTCAAGGTGTCGTTCGAAATTGAGTTGAAAACCAAACCAGTCTGGCTCGTGCAACAGAAACACCTTCGCTTTGAGAATTTGCAGTAGTGGCCCACTACCCTTATAAGTACGATATCTGGCTGACTTTGAAAAAAAAGAGCGCGATCTACACTCATCGCCGATTGGGCACAAAAAATACAATGCCACAAAGTGCCCAATCAGCAATCAATCAGAAAGACGGATTTGAATGGGTTCCGGAACTTGTCCGTTGAAGAAATGTACCCAGGGGCTCTCCCACTCGCCTAGGAAACTTTCGCAGGTTCCGATCTTCCTCCCATCCCGACTATCTGCCTCTGCATCTCCGAGGATGTTCTCTCCCATATAGCTGCCCCTTTTGCACGACAGCATTTCTGTTTGCTTTGTTCTCACGCATAAAAAAAATTCCCTCGTGCAAATAAACTCACCGATTCAAGCGTGTCATGGTTAGGCTTTCGAAAGGGTTTCGATAAAGTTGGCTGAAACAGAGTTTTAGAATGTTAAAGGAAGAGCGAATCGTGAAGAGACGCATAATCTGTCCAGATGCATTTATGCGTCTTCTAGTACAAAGGCCGTTGACATACTAGAGACGCATAACCCGTCTGGGACGAACTCGAGCAAACATTTGTAGTGCGTCCGTTTACTTTCTTTCGTATAAAGACGGGCACAAGACGGCTTATGCGTCTAGACGAACTATCGTCTTCCAGGACGTACTAAAGGGGATAGTTCGTCAAGACGCGCAATCCGTCTTGTCTTTATACGAGACGAAGAAAACGGACGCACTACAAATGTTTGGCCAAGTTCCAGAGGTTTCGTTCCAGAGACGTACGGATTATGCGTCTCTAGTATCTCCGAATTGACACGTTAAAACCTTCTGCACTTGAAAAGTGTTTAGACGGCGTAACTTGTAAATAATTCATTCCTTTTTCTTTTTCGTTTTGCCCGAAAATTATATATTACCATGTTAATTTTGTTATTTGGCACAGTATGTTTACCGGCTTATATCGTTGCTACTATGCCTGAGGATTTTGTTTTTTCCTCATATATCCGTGGACTTTTCATTGAGTCCACCCCATCCCTGATTTTTTGCGATATAATTTATTACTATCATTCCCGGTGCTCATCTGCTTGACATCTGCGAGTATAATGGCTTGAATCTTAACTTACACTTTCTTTCAGCAGCAGTGTCATTTAATCAGTTAGACGTGACGTTAGTGCTTCTTAAGCCGCTGTTATGCGTTGAAACTTGTTGCTAAAACTTATGTGCAACGGCGCTGCGAAACACAAGTTTCAGACGGCGTTGCAACGTGTAACATGGTCGGTTTCGGGAAACTTTTTCGAACTTCCGCTGCGAGACAAGTTTCACGAAAAGTCGAACTGCTTTCTGCTTCTGCAACGATGCGAACGATCACAGTGGTGATAAAAACAAGAGTTTCACCGTGTAACACCACTTCGTGAAACTGGTCTCGCTCGGTCTTGTTACGCTATGCTGCGTAAACCAATCAGAAACCGGGACAACAAGACTTAGAAACCAATTTCAACGTTCCCAACCAAGTTTGGACCATTCATGTTACACGATGCAACGCCTACCGAAACTTATTTCTCAGCGCCGTTGCACGCAAGTTTCAGCAAAACGTTTCAACGTGTAACGACGGCTTTAGAAGTGTTTCAGATGGAGTCGTGAACACTGCTGGTACATTCCAAGAACTTGGTTCCTGCTTTTCTGAAATACATTTGTTTTCACGGTGGAATAAGATGGCAGAAATCGGGAAGAGAACGACCTGGTTTCAGAGTAACTGTCCGCGAGGTGTCAAAAACAAGATATCTGAAGCCGCCATGCTGTGCAATAGATATGAATCGATCGGAGGCCTTTCGTCGGGAAACGAGTTGGGAAAGACCTTCTAAAAAATATTTAATTCGAGGTTCTTCGTTATCGCTTTCCTCTTCACTTGCGTTGGTGTCTTCATAATCACTCTCTTCCTCTTCATCCCAGTCGACCTTTCTCTTCATATTGACCAGCACTCGTACGTTAACGACGACAAGAACCATCTGATTATACTACATACTAGGTCGCGACTTTTATAACATTAGGGGCCCTCGCTAGTTAGAACTGGGATCAGAAAATCTTCTATAAATCCTCCAACTTCTTGAGCAAGGGTTTGCTTCTTTGTCTTGTAATGAACACTTGATTCATTCAACAAGATTAACCAGGGCATCCGTATGTTTATTTAAGTTGCGCTTCACTTCCCTAGAGACTGGTATGTTTCCATGACACACATTATGAAAATTTGCAATAATAAGCGTATCTGTTGTGGAGTGGCTGTATCTAGGAGAAACTGATGCTGATGCTCTGAACAACAAGTTAAGAGATGAAGGAAGGGTAGATTGTTGTTTATTACTCGAGAATATGAGTAATATGAGTTTAAGATGGCAGGTATCAGTAGTTTATAACCTACCAGTGAGCCCCACTTAAATTTATGCCAAAGTCGTCTTGGCTTTGCTCCAACACAACTGTTTTTCGTTTCTTGTCTGGAGGTAAACCACGAAACGGCACTTTTACTTTCGACCACTCCCAGCCTGTGGTACTAGGTTAGAAATAGCTTCTCTACTACGCTTTGCAAGCGCTGTACTGACATGATCTCCATCCAGAACATCTTGAGCCACTTAGACTCCAGTTTGTAATGCCATTTGCCTAGCAGTTTAGCACCTTGTTGTACATGAGGTATCGCCCAGTGAAACAGACCTTTAAATATGGAACCTAAGCTATACCCCTGCTAAAGTCGGGATAGCTTGGTTTAAATAGTATTCTGCGTACAACTTGTTGTAAAGATTCTTCATTTTTTAAAGGTGTGTGGTTCTGCTCTGACGAAAATGAAGTGTAAGCAACACTCTCCTAAACTCGAATGACATAGTTTCTCTTGTGTCGCGCTTTATATGGATTTAGATATGGTGACAGAACAATAGAGTTGAAGAGGAGGAGGAGGGGAGACAATAGAAATGTGGCGGCGGTGGTGATGGAGGTGGTGGTGGTGGTGGTAAAACAATAGAATTGTGATGTTTGAAGCCTATGAAAATGTGGAACATCATACACATTTTGTCAGTTCACGTTAGGCTTTGAATGAGTTGACATGAGTTGGTCCTGTCCTGTTTGTCACAAAGATTTTTCTAGAAAACATAGTAAGCAAACATCTATGAACAGTGAACACAGTAATTCCAATTTTGCTCCAATCATACCAATGTCTCAAGAACAAGTGTCCGCGGTTTCAACTGGTTCATCCATTTACTTGCATGGTTGCAGAGATGACCAGTTCAGGAAGAACTGTCTTGGTGCAATCACTGTTACAACAAACTCAAACCGTGACCGATCAGCCACCGGAGAGAATAATCTGCTGTTATTCACAGTAACAACCCCCCTACGCCCAACGATGATACCAACAATCGGATCGTGAACCTCTTTATAAAAGAATCAAATTTTGACTCTAGCCAAACAAATGTATCCAAGTGAAGCTGCTTGGTTTATAAAAGAATACGAGGAGGTGGTGCCAAGCCCATTTGGATATCTTTTTGTTGATCTCAAGCCAACCACTCCAGATAGATGCAGATTGCGAACAAATGTATTACCCGGCGGAGAAATGCTCGACAAAGGGTTCGAAGATAATAAAATTTCCCAGGAACTGCTCCAGTTTCTCAAAGAACAAAAACTGTGATGGTGCCCCCGACAATATCGGAGATGCAGCGCATTCAGAATAATATGGATAATCTTCTGTATCGTACAAACCTCGGACAGGAGGAAAAAGGGAAGCAGTACATGCAGTTGCAAAACAAGTTTTTTACCTATAAACACCAGCTCAAATCTTTAATTCCTAAGGCACCAATACCCACCCAACCCCAAGAGCCAAACCAAATTTCTACGAGTGTTCTGACAGACGACGTACCAACAATGAGTGCTAACCCCCGTTCAAGAACCACAGCAAATCATACCAACGACTCCAGTTCAAGCACCAACCCAAATGTCAGCCCCACATCCTTATCTACTATGGCAACCTCTTTCACTATCTCACCTCCCTTTCTCCCTCCTTCAGTTTTGATATCCCCTCCCACAGTCGAATCGCTGTCACCAGTTAGAAAGCGTAAACACCCTCAATCTGTCAAATTTGTAAATTATGTGGACTATGAACCGAAGACATCTCTAGTCAATCTCGACGTTTACACAGGGACTCGCCTTACAAGTACTCTCAATACAATGAAGACGATTGATTTGCTGATAAACATTTTGTAGCTTTTGGTTGTCAGTAAATTTATTTGAAATCGCTGTGTATTATCTTTTTGTATTTGTCAGTAAAAGCCAATAAAGTCTTTAAAGAAACGTGCTGTTCAAAAACATTCATTAGTCGCATGTTTAAATTATTTAATAAGTAATCCGAACTTCTATTTTTGTTATTTTAATGTAGAGCTGTCCCATGGGCTTTTCTGTTAGACGTTTGTATGCAAATATAGGTTTGAGAGTTGAGTTGAGATCAGTTTTGCATACCGCTTGCGTGACTAACGGAGCGGAAAACTCGACCAGTTAGCTTAGACTTTATTCTCTCTCTCGTCGCCAAAGCTGAGAGGTCAGATAAAAACATAATAGAATTTACAATACACCAATCCGTTTTCAGAATAGCGGGCAAATCTGGACAATCCGATTGATTTTATTGTAGTAGGGTGACGCTCATTAGTAAGCCTATCCACTTATTTATTTTAGTATCCAATTCAGGAAGGCAGGGAAGGCAGAAACCCGGATAATTTTGCTGAAGCGAGGAGCCTTATTACTCGCTAACCTGACAAAGGTGGGCTCCGATAAATCACAAAGGAAACGTACAGGATTCTTGCTCGTCAGTTTTTTTAAGGAATTAAAATTTTTCTAAATACAAAGTGTTGCAATGTTCCTCATCCACGAGCTGGCTCACATCATAGTTAGTATATACACCTTTCATTATCGAAAGAATATATTTTTATTGAATGAATGTATTTTAACAAATAAAAATGTACTTTTATGAAATGAAATAAACGTTTATCGAATGAAAATATAGTTTATCGAATACAAATATCCTCTCATCGTATGCAAATATATTTTTATTAAATGAATGTATTCGCTTGGGTTTAAAATGACAAAATATTTACAGGGCTGAAAAGTATTTTTAAAATGTAAAAAGTAAAAACCGAATGTTTTCGCCGGAAACATCCTGTTTTTACTTTTTCCATGTTGTACATGTATATGCCTACATTCAGTTTTTACATGTTTCCGCTAAAACGGAGATGACCTGGTGTCGGACACTCGGTCATCTTCCGCTAAAACGCATGTTTTATATAAATTTTAGGTAATTCCCAATGGGAAAAGTTTCGCAATGTAGCAATGGACTTCCAAGATTGGGCTGGCAGACTGCAGAGTATGTGTCAGCTCTCCTCGGAGACCCAGGGGCAGATGTCGAGATGGTACGAAGATCGGGACTTATGAAAGTTTGTAAGGCGAGCGGGAGAACCCCCTACCCATTAAAATCAATCTTTCTGATAGGGCACAAATTTTGTGGTATTGTGTTTTTTGTGCCCTATCGGCGATCAGTATATATCGCTCTCTTTTCGTGATGCCTGTATACAGACAGGAAAATGATAAATCTGCTTTGGACCATATTTTCAATCTCTCCCGTTTTACAGAGCAACCTTCGAGTCAAGTTTTGGGGGGAAGGGGCTCACAAAAGCACGAATCCCGAAAACTGTACTCAAGCAAAACGCACTGAAGACAGATCGTAGGTGCGCAGGTACCGTAAACTTGACGCGAGGACGTCTTGCATGTATAAAGTGTGCCACATATCGTGGTTGTTTGGTATGAGCTTTTCTTTCTGGAGTACTTATACGGGTAGTATGCCATTCCTGCAACTTTTAGAGGCGAAGGAAATTCTGTTGCATGGGCCAGACTGGTTTGCCAATCGGACCAGTATCTCGGGAAATCGAACCCCGCAACTGACTTTCGAGTTCAACATCATCAGGCGTTAGCTCAATTTCGAATGAGACCTAGAGAAAGCATTAAGTCTTTCTGTCCTTCCACATGTGGTAAATAATTTTGAAATCTTTGCATAGTGTAGGGTACAAATTCCCAAAGAATCCGTTTGTCGTGGTAGTCTCTCCACTTTTTGCATCATGGCCGGGAGACCAGGTGGGAATTTCAAACTGCCTGTGAACGTGAGGGCGTAACTTCATCTTACTGCGTGCATGCATCGGAAATTCATTTAGCAGAGTGTTTTCTTTACGCAATTGTAAAAATTGCGATCACAACTGCGACAATCATTCTACATTTGATTTCATATCCGCAGTTCACATATGATTTCTTTTATATGCATCATTCACTTGCATATCTTTCACGCGAACATATGAACCCAAAATTGACCAGCTCCCAACGTCAGTGGTTTCCTAGCTCAGTTGGTAGAGCATCGCATCGGAATCGCGAGGTCACGGGTTCAAGCCCCGTTGAAGTCCTGAATTTTTTCCGGCTTCTTTACGCAATTGTAAAAATTGCGATCACAACTGCACTTTCACACTTTCATGTGCATTATTAAAAACTTATTAAGGCTGCCAGACTTATGATAGATTGTCACCACAATACCCACAGAGATTATGCCTTACTATCAAGAAACTTCTGAACAAATTAAACAAAATAAATAAAACCACAATCAATTTTTGTTTTATTTTAGGCAATTGTTTTGTATTAATTAATCTTTTGACTACGGGTGCGTTTCTTTGGGATTATCCAGATCAGGATCAGTGATCCAAAATCACTCGGGGCATGACACATCAAAGGTACCGAAGAATCCGTGCTGAGAGTGGATTTCTCGGTTCCTTTGATGCACCATAATCTGAGTGATCTTGGATCACTGATCCTGATCTGGATCATCCCAAAGGAACGCACCCTAAACTGTAACAGCGTTTATGAAAAGCTGGTGCAAAACACCATGCGTAAATTAAAACTATCAGCGATTATCACAGCTGCAGGGTAATCCATAGCACACCTAAGGAGGTCAAGCATTTTTTGGTCAACAGATATCAGTAAAAGATCTGCACACCGAATAACTACAATGCCACATGTACCAAGGTGGAAATGTACATAAGATAAAATATCACGTGCTATCCTTTGTGAAAGATTCCTTAGACAATGCCACATTCATAATTCAACTCTAGTTTGGGTGTAGACATCGAAGAAGGTAGTAGCAAAAGTTACAGGGGTAGCCCACTGCCCGTATGTAATTACTCGAAAAACATTTCATTCCCAACAACCAGGATATGTGGCCGACTTTTATACATGCAAGACGTCTTCGCGTTTACGATGCCTGCGAGTTCCTTACAAGTGCTTTTTGGTTAAGTACAGGCTACATTTTCGGGATTCTTGCTTTTGTGGGCCCCTTTTCCCAAAAACTTTCCTGTAAAACGTGAGAAATTGAAAATATGGCCGACAGCAGATTTAACATTTTCCTGTCTGTATACAGGCGTCACGAAAAGAGCGCGATATATACTGATCGCCGATTGGGCACAAAAAACACAATGCCACAAAATTTGCGCCCAATCAGAAATATGGATTTTAATGGATTCTGGAACATATTTACCTAGGGGCTCTCCCGCTCGCCTTACAAACTTTCGCAAGTCCCGATCTTCTTCCCATCTCGACTATCTGCCCCTGGATCTCCCACGATTGTGCTACCTGCGTAGGTGACGGGTAGGTTCAGAGTGGTTGCATGTGCTGGAATGCTCGTCAATTTGCAACTGCACATTTCTCATTGGTCTCGCCGATGTAACTGTCACCGAAAGAACAGTCTCCTTTATAGTCCACATGTGATTTATAAGTGTTTTCTCTTTTTCGGTTGTCAGACTAGCCATAAACAAAATGTCACAAGGTGAGATTGCTGTGGACAGTGCTAACTGCGAACGGGACTTAACGCGATGCTCAACGAGTTTGCCAACTATCAGAAAGGTTTCTGATGAGTCGCCTGGCCGCAACGAAACATCGGTTGTCAGACTAGCCATAAGCAAGATGTCACAGGTTTTTCACAACTTTTTCACGCGTACTTGCTATTGTAACGTACTTCGTGAATATTTTGCGGTCGAGAATCCTTATGCGATGTAAGGCGAGATTGCTTTGGATATTGCTGATTACGAACGGGACTTTGAACGCGATGCTCAACGAGTTTGCCAAGTATCAGAAATGTCTCTGATGAGTCCGCTTGGCCGCGACGAAACATCAGTTGTCAGGCTAGAGTCAAAAACAAGATGACACAAGTTTTTCACAACTTTTTTCAAACGAACTTGCCATTGGAGCGTTTTATGACGATGAAAAGGCTTTTGATTTGTCGCGTTTGCCAAAGAACGATGACTGTAATTGAAGCCAGTGAAAGTGTTCAGTTTGGCCACGAAAGTTTTGCTAAGTTTTTTAAGTTAAGTTAATGTATTTTTATCGAATAAGAATATACTTTTCTTTAAACGTTTATCGAACTAAAACATACTTATTTGGAACGCAAGTATATTTTATCGAATTTTGCTATATTTCGGCGACCAATTCAAAGTGCGGGAGTCGAACCCATAACCTCTGTGATACCGGTGCAGTGCTTTACCAACTGAGCACTGAAGCAATAAATTGGGCAGTGAATTCGGTGGGGATTAAGAGAGACAATTCGGAAGATTTAGTTAAACGTTTTCGGCAGTGTTGTAAAGAATACCAAAGCCTGTTATATCTTCAAGAAAATTGTTTGGTAGACCTACAGTGTTGAACGACTGGTATGGATGTATCTTCATGATTTCTCACTTAGATGTGGTGGCCTAATTTTCTCCCAGTCTTACCACTGTGTATCTTTTTGCATAAAGTGCACTGAGGGATGTGCGTGTAAAGCGATTAGTGATTTTAAAAGCTCCTCTGGCTCCCAGTATTTTGTTGGATTGGGAATGAAAGAACAAGTTTAAATCGTATGAGCGCACATTTGAAACCACCGAGTTGATAGCCAGAATTGAGTACGCTTCCATTTAGGAGATCACTTATGTTTTTGTCGCAGTGAGATGAAATAACTTGGGGCGGTATAAAGATTCTACCAGTTTTGGAGTTGTGTGGATGGAAGCCAGGGATTGTGAATGGAATTCTCTCATTAGGGAGTTTTAGCAACGACAACGGCGACGGCAACGAAAACGTCATTTCAAAATATAACTTCTCGTTTCTGTGACGCTTTCGAAATTATTGAAATTTGTTTAACTTGCAAAATGCTGGCGAACTGTCCAGGAACTAAATTACTATGAACGGTGTTAAAGCATGGAAAAAGAAAGAAAACTTTGCCGTCATACGCTCACGTTCTCGAGAAAACACAAAACTTGATCATTTCACGTTGTTGTTGTGCAGAGGACGGCAAAGAAATGTACAAAACTGTAAAACGCACGTGCAGAGCGATTGTTTTTGGTCATTAAACCCATCTTTTTGTGGCGATCTCGTTGCCGTTGCCGTCCTAGTTGCTAAAACTCCCTATTATTTTCCTTCCGCGTCGTTTGTAGTGCTAACTGTTTAAACTGGTAACCAAATCAAATCTATTTCATTAAGACGGTTTAGTGCCTGCGTCAACAGCTTTGCACGTGATCACAGTTCTTTGGTTACCTTAGTCGCGCCCATGAAAGTCTTCTGCAATTATGTAAGAACCTCGAAAATGTGTAATGTACAATCAATTTGCTTACCTAAATATCTCAAATGATCTGCTTTTTGTAAGATATCCTCAACTCCTGAAGAATATCCACTGGCATTTCTCAAATCCAAGAATGTTAACTTTTCCATCTGATCGCATCGCAGTTCGTGCCAAGGCCCAGCTGAATGAAACCTGCAGTCATTGAGACTTACACTTTCAAGCCTACAACAACTTTCAAACAAGGTTTGCAAAATCTCTGTTGTTACGAGGTTATTGTTAAGGTTAAGATGCCTTCCTAGGGGCGCAA
>OX419338.1:24287212-24329712 GCA_948470475.1 Galaxea fascicularis
CAACTTTGCCTTTAAGTTTAAGTTATTAAACTAATTTTGCCGCAGTCGAAACAAATATGGAGCTAATCTTCAAAGTATTTTCACTTTCGATGTAACTATTTTTTGTCCGAGTGCAAACTGCAGGCAAAAAGTGCATGGGGTGGTCTTGTTTCGAGGTCTAATTCCGTTAGTAACAGTCATTTTGAGCCATCGGCGTTGCTGTAAATCTGTCTGTTTATTATTCGAACAATGTTGAGGTAATCGCGCTATCTTCTCTTCACTGTACTCTGTTTAAATGGTGGATGTTCGAAGTGAACCATAAAACGCTGACACCAAACTAGTTCGTTATCAAACAAGATCGCGCTATCATTGTTGAATCGGAGGGTTGTTGTACACGCTGAAAGTGGAGCACTGAAGTTCCGGAAATCCCATGACAGCGGAGCTCCGCGCGAGCCCAAGGCGCGAGGGCGCGGAGCACCATTGGTAAGAAAATATGGTAACCCATCCATCCGAGAAATTTTGGTTATGAAGTCGTCGTACGTACGACCGACCGACCGACCGACCGACCGACCGAACTACCGACCGTCCGTACGTCCCCGGCCGGCCTCATCATGTAACCCAGTCAAATGTGATACTCCAGTTAACCCTTTCGTGTGCAAGCTCGCATATAAGCGCGCTTCCATATGGACTGTTTTTGGAAAGATCATTTGCCCATACACGCAGTTCTCAACCCGCGTGTTTGTGGCCGGAAATTGCATGGCCAAATTTTGAAGACAGTTTTAAAACAAAGTCAGTTTACATTACCGAGTGTCAGGGAGTTTCAGCTTTTCCTCGTGTTTGCCTGTAGAAGCTTGCATGCAGAGAAAAGATCGTGTGGTCTAGCAAGGTTTCAGTAAATATGCGCTGTCTTCGGACTTTGCTGTGTATTTTAACTTGACGGTTTTTGCCGCTAAAATTCTTAATTGAAGAAGCTTCCTTGATAGGCATGAGAAGTAATAAGACTTACTTTTGTGTGAAATGACAGCTTCTGCTTAAGCTCTGCGTTCGGAGTGATTGTTCTTACTGACTTGAACTGTACGCAGGTTAGTACTCCTGTTTTGTCTTTTATATGGAAATTTATGCCACGAAAATTGAATAGCGATTTGTCTCGGTTTGTTATATACTTGTTTTATTTTTCCGATTTCTACGACAAATGTCAAAGAGACATTTGCATCAGTTTTTTTTTACGTTTTACGTGATGTCAAAAATAGTACCGCCCACGACTTGTAGTCAAGGTTTGTAGTTTGCAATATTTAACAATTATTGGACGAGGTTGAGCAAAATATCTCGCAGATCAATTATTTGCCTCAGCCTTCGGCTTCGGCAAATAATTTATCTGCTCACCACTGACAAATCACGATATTTTGCGATAACCGAGTTCAATAATTGTTTTATCATTCGATTACCAAGTTATTTTTAATACTTTTTTTTGGGAAGCGGTAAGCGTGCGCTGCTGGCAGAAATCAACTGGGTTCCTTCTCAGTTATATATTTTATTCTAGCGCAGTTACAATTGCGCATGAGCAGAATGTTAATTACAGCAAAAACGCATTTAGACGATATTATGCATGAGCAGATCATTATTTGTAGGCAGTTATTTGAAGGTCACGTGGTGGGCTCTCAGCCAATGAAAAGGGGGGAAATATCCATCGAATGATAATTGCAATTGATCGAAGTCAAGAATAAAACCATTCTCAACCATTTGCAGTTGATCACCTGAGTTAATTCATGGCTTATCGTGCCGCAGTCACATTTCACAACGAAAAGTTAAAGTCATTTTCGCTCAATGTTTTTCGGTGCCATTGTAAAAAGAAAACAGACGACAGTTTTCTATTGTCTTTACTCTTATAGATCACAAAAATGATGCCATAAAATAGTCGAAAGAAGGCGAACAAAGCACTGTTCTTCTTTCTTGGGTGATGTACCCACTTTGGGGTTTTACCATTTTGTTTTGTTGTGGAATATTTCGGTTTGTTGAGGTTAAAATGTCAACGATACATGTTAGAAAATTGTGACTCAGCCAAAGCACATAACCGGTTGTGATGTTCGGACTTAAAGTGAGACACTGGGACTGTTAATCTATAGTTTAGAGATTTACACCATTTGCACTGAAATGCAATCGGATGTAATTAAACTGTGATGAAACAAAATCGTTTATGCTCATAGTCATGTAGTCCCTTGATCCAACGTGGCAAGGGCCGATGATAAATCGAACATGTACGTCAGCACAAGTTTTAATGGTGGCTGTGGCTCTGCTCTGCCTCACTAGAGTCGTAACTAGAGTCCTGACATTGATTTTATTTTATCGGTAAATGCCATAAAATGAGGAAAAACTGTGGAGCTCCGCTTTTAGGCTTGCATAAATATATATATTAACCGGGTTCATGGACTACCACGATGGACTACGTAAATGGACTGGTAAATGGATTACCAAAATGGATCACCAAAATGGACTACCCTAAGTTACCTAAAAAAATATGACTAAAGCTTGGTTGTTTTGATCGATTGAGCGAGATCTCCGCCATCTTACTGCTGGTCAGCTGGTCAGCTGTTTAAGTTACTAGAGAATTTGAAGAGAATACAGTAGCCAACGCCCACTCGCTTGCTCATGCTCCCGAGTGGGCGTTGGCGGACACTGTCTCTCGAACAGGAGTTGGCTGGCGCTCCCGACCGCTGCCGCCGTTTTTTCTGGAGTTGGTATTTGGGTTGACTCTTTACATACTACTTGAGGTGCGGGGAGAACCCATGGCAGCCCGCCCAGAGGGGGGCATCCCCAAGAACCTATGGCAGCCCAGCAATTGAAGGGAGGCACCCGCGGAGAACCGATGGCAGCCCACCGATTAGAGGAAGGCAACCCTGGGGCACCAATGGCGGCGGAAAATCTGTGCGGGGATATGGCAGCCTGGCAATTGGAGAAAGGCAACTTCCCGCACCCATGGCAACGCAGCCATCCCGGCACAACATCCGAGACCAGGCGATAGGGCGCTGCGTTGCAACTGACCTCCAGAGAAGGCGAGCTGGAGCCCCGCGTCACGCATTCAGGGACCCAGCCACAGGGAGGTTTGGTCCCAATCCTCCAAGGAGGGAACGAAGACCGAGGCACACCTTGAGAGATCCTGCAACAGGTCGGTTCATCAGAAGAAATCCGGCGCCTCCCGCGCAGGAACCTCAGAATCCCCCGGAGGCGCCTCCCACGGAGGAACCTCAGATTTTTGAGGAAAATATAGCCATGGCGAGAAACGGGGCTCCTCCAGAGGAAGAGCGCCAGCTTGTCTACTAGATGCGGAAAAGAAGGGCGCGGGCCGAAGACGAAATGGGCGCAAGGCTCCAAGCCGTCGGAGAGTTCGACGAGGACGGCGATCCTCGCCTTGAGGGAACCGAAGTGGTGCGAGGCAGGCGGTTCATCCGTTGAAGACTGAGCAGGCTTATGGAAGAAAACGAAATGCAGGAACACACGGACGCGATGATGCAAAAGCTCCACGACAACGTGCAAACGTCGTTTTCCTTCTGGTACGTGTATGAAATCTTGCTGAGGAACAGAGAAAAGGGGGATGAAATCACGATGTGCGAGAACAAGGGGTCGCCTTAGTTCAACCGGATCGAAGATGCAAGGCCATGGTTGCGAACGCAGGAAGTGGCAAGGCTAGGGATGGAGGGAGGCGCCCAGCGCCCCTCCACGAAATGAGACTTCATCGGGTTTGTCACTTTGGACCTGAAAGTTGTGCTGGATTGGCAGCCCCTGCTCGGGATAGGGCCGCTACCAGTCTGGCTGCGCAACAAGGCGCACTAGGGCGCAATGGTGGCACTGGACACTTTCAACGACAACCTTTGTCTTTGGCGCTGCATCGTGGTCAGTAGAGGAGCAAGAATTGACCGCTGCACCTCGGCGGCGAGAGCGCTCGCAAGGGGTTTTGGCAAAGAAGCACACGACGGCACCTCGTTGAAGGAGCTGGTGCAAGTCGAAGAGTTTCTGAACGCGGGCAAGCCCGCAGGCGCAAAAATCGGGATCAAGGTTTACGAGCCGGAGCGGGAAGCAGACGGAACAATCGTTTGGGCGCTGGTTCTTGACATCCCCGACGGGAGGGTGTCGTTGATGATCGGGAAATACGAGGGGCACGCCTTCTTCATCTAAAAGATCGAGAAGTTGGCGAGGATTTACGCGTGCCCCCATTGCCAGGCGAACTTCACAAAATCGGTGAGTCTGAGCCGGCACGTCGACAAGTGCTGCAAGGGGGAGTCGCAGCTAGAGTCTCCCAACAAGCCGACTGGGCTGCCCCAGACCGCATTCGAAAAAGCGTTCTTTCCGACAAACAAATGCAAGTCGGGGAAACCAGCTGGATCGAAAGCAGATCAAGAAGGCGGGGAATTCAGATTTGCCACGCGGCGTGCGGGCATGGGGGACAGAGGAGGGTGGGGAACGGGCTGGCGGACGGATTCCACGCGCCTTCGAGAAGCGTCTTCCAGTTCCATGGCTGCAAATTCCAGTGTTACCCCGACAGGGAGGCAGTCATCTGGCAGGGAAAGACGACGGCGCGGCTGTTTCAGGAAACGCGGTGGCGGACGCAAAACATCCGGGCGGAAGGGTTCACAGTCGTGGAAAAGTGGGAGTGCGAGTTTCGGGGTAGGAGGCAGAAGCCGAAATTTTCACATAGCTCTTCCCCCATGTCATTCTCTATGATTTCAAAGCCTTCGGGGACAAGAATCGGAAGTTTGTGAGGAACTTTTCGTGATATTTCTAAGCTTGTCGAGAAAGCCTTTTTCGCCAAAAGGTTAACCAGTGAGAAAGAACTGGATCTCGTCCAGGATTTTCTTGTACTCGACCCAGACAAAGACAGAACGCTCCACTTTTTTGTCATATTTTTTGAAGCTGGCGACACCTTTGATAGCCAAATCGACCCCCGTCAAAACGGCCAGAACAACGGAGTTTAAAGTATTTCCTCCGGCGACCGCCGAAGTGGTGGTCAACTTACCCGCCGTGAGGTCGCAAACCAGATTCTTCCGCCTGAAGCTGCGAAAAAGTTCGGTGTAGCACCAATGTTTTTTGTAGTAAAATGTAAAAAACCCTCGCAACATCTCGCAGGTTTCTTTTGGAAGTTCGGGGTCGATGTAGTTGAAGTCGAAGATGTTGGAGGGAGGAGGGCGCTGTGCCTTCCAAGACAGCCGCATCTCATACGAAGGGGAGAATTTTCGGAAGTTTTTTATTCAAGCTTTTTACAACACAAAACCCTGAGATATTTCTGCGGGCATCAGTAGGACTGCTAATTTCAAAACGAAAGAAATATCGCTGCATGAAGACCAACGATAGCGTTTCGTCTCATTCGTCGAAAGAATTACCGTGTCGCTTTCATCCCCCATGAAATGTTCACAAATTATTTTGAAATTCACAGTTGGATAAGAGCTATTTGCCTTTTCGTAGGCAAGTTGCAATTCACTAAGCGTAAAACCAGCGTACGGAACAAAAAATCTATTAGTTCCGTTGGTGAACGTGACTAGTTTATCAGAATCTATTTTGTTTATGAAATTGATGAGAATGTGAATCACCCCGAAAATCTTCGTCTGAACTAAATTCGATCTTACACCTCAATAACACCGTTCATTTTATGACCCTTCAAATCGAGATCCCCTCCTAATTTGAGGCCGGTTTGCAATTCCATCCGCCCATTTTCCAGAACGTAGAGTGCGTCAAAAACCTGCGGGTCCATATTCGGAACATAACCTTGAACCCAGTAAACAACCATCCTTCCCACCGCGGCCACAGAAGCGTCTCCGTGCAAATCGAAATAAAGGTATTGCAGCCCGATGCTGCTCCATCTGTGAAACTGAATGAGGATGCGTACGTATCCCGCAGCTCTACCCGCCGGAACAACAATTTTGGATGTTTGGTTGTGGATCGACAAGGTGGTCGCGGAGGCGTTGACGCTTGCCCTCGCCAAACTGGGGGGGGGGGGGGGCGAGAATTCGGCCACTAAAGTGTAATAACCGAACGGGAGCCAGTGCATGATGAAACCGATTCGTGAGCGGTAGCTGTTGCTTCCCGCATCTTTGACGACGGTGAAATGGTAAGCGTTGCGGTTGATCTGGTGAGGGGAAGCGGTAAAACGGGCGATAGCGTTGATGATTATGAGGTTCTCTCTTGACGATTCGTCGACGCCTTCCATCAGGTACTTTAAAGGGCTTTTCTGATGCTGGGAAGGCGAACCCTCCGTGTATTTTTGTATTCTGCTGTGATTTGTGTGTGGAGGGCTGTGTTTGTGGCAGTAACATACTTTTTGTTCACAGCCGAAGAGTCGTCGGCAGCGCTGTCAGGAAGGTTGGCGACGTTGTTTCCGTCCACGTTGAGAGATGCCAGCATCTTGTTCGCGCCGAAGACGCTCAGACATTGTCCGTCCACATGCTGTTTGTTGGTTGCGCTTTCCAGCTCTGGCGGAGGAGTAACGTTCACAATTGAGTTGTTGCTTGGTTGAAGGCTACCTGAGGAACGGCGTCGAGTTTGGTTGCCAGCCCGGCATCCACATATTGTTTGTTTGCTGCATCTGTGCCGGCGGTCGGCACTCTGACATTCAAAAGTCTGTAACCGGCCATGTGCAGGTCAGTTTCCATTTTGCTTTTTACACCTCTGCTGCGATTCAGGTAGTCGTGCAGCGCGGAATCCAGGTAGTGCTTGTTCATCGCGTCCGCTTGGTTGGTTGGGTTGCCCAGGTTTGTGATATTTCCGGTGACATTTTGGGGGCGCCAGCCATTCGGTGGTACCGTCCAGTTTCAGATAATTGTTTCCCCCATGGGCGTCCACGTATTGTTTGGTGGTGAGGTGGGAGCTTTGAGTAGGCGCCTGGTTGCACACTTCGGCTGAGGCAAAGGTTTTTGCGTCATAGATGGTTTGCTCGGTGTGTATCAGCACGAAATCCGCGTCGGTGGTGGTAACGGGAATGGTAACCGTTTTCGGGGTTATTTGGCTGATGTGCCCTGTGGTCGGCAGAGCTCAAACAGCGCAGAGATAACATTGACGCCCGAAGAAGAGAGGGGACACCTTTACCCCAGCAGCAGCTTCAGGAAGGCAGCAATCGTTTGAAGAAAACCCCCGGGCCCGAGCGGGTCGAAAAAAGAAGAAATAGAACACGCGAAGAAGCAGCTTTTGACACCGCCTTCCAAGCAATGGTGGAAAAACGAAGAGGCGCAATAGTGGGCGACGAAGACAAAGACAAAGACGAAGAGCAGGATTGGGATTTTGAGAGCAGCGGCGTTTCCCGGCGGGCAGAGCCCCTAAGGGAAGCCATGGTTGAAAAATGGATCGACCGCCTGTACGTTAGCCTTGGCTAGATCAGAGCCGGCAACACTTTCAGAGGCGCAAAAATTTCAAGGATTACCATATAAGATGACGCCGAGCCTTTTGATCGATTCCCAACTCGCGAACTTGAGAAACCCGGCAAACGGCAAGTCGCACCACTTTCGTTTGGACTTCAACCCGCACATCCAGTTGGACTTGAGCAAAAATTACCGCGCGGCAATGAACAGACTTATCACCATGACCTATTCGTAGTACAACGTAGCCGCCGCTTTCAACAACAACAAACTGAAGTGGTGCAAAACCGGAGAAGTTTGGAAAACTTTGACTTTTCCCGACGGGATGTACGATTATCACAAGCTCAATGATTATCTGCAGGCTGAGACGGAGTTTGTTGATCTGGCTGCCACCGAGAAAAAAACCAGTCTCCACTCTGCCTTTCGATTTCACCATTTTTCGGGTTGTGAACACAGCTGCTGCAAATTACGAGCTGGACTTTTCTGGTGGTGATTTCGATGATTTGATCGGTCTCGAAAAGAAAATCTTCAGCTCCGCCTCGACTCCGGTGGGAACCAAAATTCCCGACATCACGCGAGGCATCGATTGAGTTTTCATCCATTGCGATCTGATTTCGCGGCGGGCGCATGATGTGGAGGGTGATGTTTTGTACAGCTTGTCAACTGTCGGGCGCAATGTCAGCTATCCCTTCCAGGAAGAGCCCCTTCGTTTGGAGTTCCACCCCGTCAACAATTCCCGCATCGATTTGGTGCGGATCCGGGTCATAGACGGGCGAAACAACCTTCTCCACCTCAACGGGCTCGATATGGCTTTGAGTTTGAAGAGGCGTTATCGGGGGGGGGGGTTGCCCCCCACACCCCCGTTCGGGAAATTTTTTAAAGGTATAAGGGGCGATATGGATCACGCGAGCGAGTGGATGAAGTTTTTCGACAAGCGCACAGGGCGCTATCGCTACGTGCACAAGGGTTCGGGCGTGGTCCGCGACATGCTCATGTCTATTGGCAAAAGTTTTGGTCAGGCCGTGACTCGGGTTTTGAAAAAGGCCGTCGATAAAAGGCTGCGGCACAGGCAACGGGTCAGAGCCCCAGCACCTCCAGCCTTGAAAAGGCTTTGAAAAGGTCGCGGCACAAGCGGCAGCAAAGGTTGTTGAAAAGGGGGGGATAAGATTCAACAGTTGCTGCGAGCAAGGAGCCAGGGGAGAGGTCCTCCGTCTGACGCGATGTTAAAGTTGAGCCGAATTCTGGGCAACCGGCTCTGAATGGGGGCTTCGCCAGGGGACTCTGCCTCCTATTCCCCCGCATGGAGTGTCGCACGCCCCCGCTGAAATAATTTTTTTTTTTCTGAATATACGGACATGTTTCGGTCACCGCGCTACCTCGAGAAGGTTGATTACGAGCGATTCGATCTCAACACACCGCTCAATGTTCCGGGAAACAATCAGCACCAAGTCAAAGCCGGGCTAAAGTTGGATGTGATATACCAGGACGTTATTTACGATTGGTACAACGCCTATTTCCGGGTCAAGTACCTGCTCCAGGCTCTCCCGAACGGCGCTCTCGTCGCTGCTGACACACAGTCGGCCCCCATCAACGGCTGTTTTTCTCTGCTCAAGGACATGATTATGAGTTCTGCGGGGAAGAAGCTTTATGAAGCCAGCGGCCTCAAAGAGATGCTGTTCATCAAAAGTTTGGTGGAATACTCTGACGACTTTGCGCGAACAGTGGCCCAAGACGAGTTTTGATATCTCAACACAGACAACACGACTGTGACGGCTGACGTCGCAACGAACAAGGGGATTCGGGCGCGAGTGTTTCTGTAGCAAGGAGACCCCATAAAGTACGTGAAAACCGGTTCCCCTTCGGCTTGGGATCAATATAAACGTGCCCGGAACCACACAAACAACGAAATTAAGAAAGCTAAGCGTAAATATTTTACTGATAATTTGGAGGCCAGCAAATCAAATCCTAAAAAAAACCTGGCAGTTAATTAATGATTTGTCTTCGCGACATCCAAATAAAGTAAGGAATATTGCGGAAATTAAGGTTAGGGACCAAACTATAACTGAATCTTCTGAGATAGCCGAATAGCTAAATCTGCATTTCTCAAGCGTTGGTGAGAAACTAGCCTCAGAAATACCGTCATCTAATGTTGAGCCAGAGTCATACTTTGAAGCAACTAAAGCAGCCTTTTCTCTGAAAGATCCACCGGTGAGCGTGGGCCAAACTAAATGAAAGGAAAGCTACAGGCTTAGATAACATTCCATCCAGACCTCTTAAAATGGCTAGCGACATAATCGCACCATCGCTCACTCAAATATTTATAAAGTCGATTAACACTGGTATTTTTCCAACTGATTGGAAACTCGCTAGAGTAACTCCTATTTTCAAAAAGGGCAAAAGGGACGACCCGAACAACTATCGACCAATATCCATTATTCCGACCGTTGCCAAAATTTTCAAAAAAATTATATACGACCAGCTTTGTGACTATCTTAATGATAACAACTTATTAACTCACTGTCAATCTGGATTCCGATCATTGCACAGTACACTCACTGTATTGATTGAAGCTACTAATAGTTGGTTGGTCAATATCGACAATGGCCTTGTAAGTGGTGTGATTTTCATCGATCTGAAAAAAGCTTTCGACACTATCGACCATACTATCCTTATACGAAAGCTTCGAAAATATGGCGTTGACTCGAGTAGTCTCAAAGTCTCAAATGGTTTGAATCATACCTTTGTGACCGAAACCAAAAATGCAGCACAAATGGCCATTTATCAAACACTGCCCCAGTTTCTTGTGGCGTCCCACAAGGTAGCAATCTTGGTCCACTCCTATTCTTAGTCTATATTAATGATCTTCCTAATTGCCCCGCTTCATCCTCTCCTAGAATTTTTGCCGACGATACTAATATAATCTTCGCTGCCAGAACAATGATTGATCTTGAGAATGCTGTAAACCTAGAACTAAGAAATCTTCAACCAACCAATAACCAACCAATAGGCTAAGCCTTAATATCGCTAAAACTGAATTTATGGTAATTGGGTCAAATCAACGAATACATGCTCTATCGAATAATCAGATCGATATTGAGATCGACGGGAAATCGATCAAAAAAGTCGAAGAAGCTAAATCGCTGGGCCTGTTTATTGACGAACACCATTCATGGACAAAACATATAGAAGAAATTAGTAAGAAGATATCTTCAGCGATAGGAGCACTTAAACGAATAAGGCCATTCGTCTCCGAAAGTACTGCTCTTCAAATTTACCAAGCGTTGATTTTGCCCCATTTTGATTATTGCAGCCCTGCTTGGGATGAAGTTAACGTTACCTTGAGCGACAAACTCCAGAAACTCCAAAATAGGGCTGCTAGGGTCATTACCAGGTCGAGTTACGACACTAGTGCCTGTATCCTTCTAAAAAGGCTCAACTGGGACAATCTCTCCACACGAAGGAAAAAGCTTAAAGCAACGTTAATGTTTAAAATAATTAAGGGGCTTTCCCCAGCGTACCTGCAGGATTTATTTAGTATCCGAAGTACACCGTACAACTTAAGAGATTCTGAGATTAAGCTAATCCTGCCCAAGCCACGCACAAACTATTGCAAGCGTGCCTTGGGCTACAGCGGGGTGCTACTATGGAATAGCCTGCCTGTAAACTTACGAAAATCAGATTCACTTGGGTATTTCAAAAGGGAACTTGACAAATTTTACAGCAATTGTCAGTCGGGCTCCCACACGGCAATCTTGTTTTTAATTAACTTTTTAACTGAAGATATTACCTTGTTTAAATAAATAAAGTATGTATGTATGTATGTATGTATGTATGTATGTATGTATGTATGTATGTATGTATGTATGTATGTATGTATGTATGTATGTATGTATGTATGTATGTATGTATGTATGTATGCATGTAACGAACAATTCCTCAAGCCGAGGAAATGGCGTTACTTGAAAGAAACGTTGGCGCTCAGCAGCAGTCGAAGAGATGCGGGAGGACAATGGCAAATCACCCCCGCCATGAAAGACGCCAAACACGTTTTCGTTTTCTTTTAACAAACGCGCAGACGAGTCATTCGGCAACACAACCCTTACAATCATTTTTCAACCGTGCTTTCCCTGGCGTGTCCTTTTCTTGCGCCTGCGGCCAAAGCTGCCGGAAAGGCTCTGGCAGCCGCAGGGCTGAGTTTCGGCGCCGGAAAGCTTCTGGGGCCCCGGGAGATACAGGAGATAACGGCTTTTCAATCGGCAACCCCCTTCAGAAGAAAGAAATTGAGCGCGTGCTTGTCGGTCAGGGGGCTGTCCACGGGGGCGGCGCTATACAATACGGGGGTTTCTGTGAATACTGGCCTCAATTGGGGTGCCCCTCGCAATTGATCTGTTTTCGAAAATGTTCGGGAAGGGTATGCATCCCGGCTTTTTCCCCCGAAAAAAATCGGGAAGGGGCATGCAAATAAACCCCCCTTTCTTTGGGCGGTGGGCAGATTATGGACGACGCTGAATGGGAGCCTCGCCCTCCAAACCCCCCCCCCCCCCCCCCCAAGGCGTCGTTTTCGCGACGTGCCGCTTTCCAACATAGAGCTAATCAACTGGTGCCAATATCTCCGCATCCCGATCAAAGCCATCTTCTCCCGAAACAAAATCAAACCTTTGCACCATTCCCCTTGCATCCTCAACCTCGACGATTACGGAAAATTGGGCACTCGTTGGGTCTGTTGCTGGAGGGGGAGAGACATTGAATATTTCGACTCTTTCCGGCTACCCACTCCCGACGAGTGGGAGCAATAAATGCACAAAACGGGTCGCAAGGCTTTCCTCCGCAACACCGCCCAAATTCAATCGATCGAATCCGTGCACTGCGGGTGGTATTGTCTGCTTTTTCTCGATGAGAGAAACAAAGGGGTCAGTTTCCAGGACATTCTAAAACGTTTTTCGGGTGATGTTCGCAAAAACGAGCGGGTTGTCAAAATTATTTCTTGCATATATGAACCCGGTCTGGAAAAAGGTGGAGTACCTCTACTGCGGAAGGTGTCTGTGGGATGCTTCGAACGCGCTCGTAACTGCGGAAATGTTCCCCGTGAAAAACGGGCGCACAACGGTAAAGGTAAAAAGCGCCTCTTGCGGGGCATACAAAACCTGTTTTCTGCCCCGGCGTCTTGAAGCATTTTCTGCGTTCAACGAATTCTTTGCTTCGATATACGTCGATGGAAGTTTACTGCGTGAAGGACAAGCGCAAGACCCCTAGTGTGTCGGGAACAGAACGCGTTATCACGACAAAGAACGGCAGAAAGATGCTCAAGACGAAATACGCCGTTTGCGGGGTAACCGAAACCCGTTTTTCTGTCGAGCAAGGGTGGAAGGAAAAAATCCCCGGGGGCGCCAAGGAAAACTCGAGCAAAAAAATAGACTTTGACGACGGCGCGTTGGCTAGGAGGCGTGGCCCTTCTTTGCAAGACAAAATTGCTTACGCCGCCAGCATGTTTGTCAACCCCACCGCGAGCTTTCAAACTGCTGGGGTCGCAGGCGCTGAAGGGGGTGACTGACAAAGTCAAACACTACCAAGGCGGGACTGTCGACATCCACGCCGCCATTGGCAAACTGCCGCGCCCAAAATGCGGGTTCACGCTGCCAGGCCACAACTACACCGGCCCCTACAACCCCTTCGACGAGCAACCGCGCTTCGACCCGGAAACTGCCCAGATTCACGAGATCTTCCAGCAGCTCACCGGTGCTACCGACGCCGTTGATATGCAGCACGATGTCGATTACGGCAGCTGCAGCTTCCGCAAAGAGAAGTACGGCGAGGACGAAAAAAGTACAAGGTCGCTGCTGACCGCAAGCTGGTCAAGGCTCTCGACGCGATCCCGTGGAAAAAGCGGCAATGGGGATACGCGCTTGCCCGGAACGCGATAAACACGAAGCAACAAATCGGGTTGGGCGCCAGAAAAAGTGTGTTGATACAATTGGGCGTCTAGAGTCTACGTTTTCAGCTGCTTTTGTCCATTTATGGACCGACGAGGGTTACTCGAAACAATCAGCAAAAATTTGGCTGACAGCGCTATCTTAGGGAGAGGGGTAGGAAGGCCCGATTTTCTCCAGCTCCTTCACAATTTCAATGAGTTTTGCCATTGAAATATGGGCCATTTCTGTCCAAACCCCGTTTTCCCTGTGCCATTTTCCCATTTTGAGTTGTAGGCCACCCACTGGGTTCGTAGTGAATACAACAGTTGGCACATATATGGACGTTTACAAGAGAGAGAAAATAAGCAAAAATTGTTGAATATATATATATGAAGCAATATTTACAGCGACAAGGTATTTTGAGGGCTTTATTGTGCGTGTTATCCAGCCAGCATGCTCAGCCTATTAAAAATCGCCTGTTGCGCAAATTGATAAGAGCTTTATCTCAGTCGGAGATTTTTCCAAGGATTATGCTCATTGCATTTCAAGGTAACTGTCACTGAGTATACTTTTAACTGTTCAACGTTTTTGTAAGCCCTATTTTTAGAGGATCTTTAGGTTACTGGCATTTTCGTCATCGCCCCCACACCCCTCCTACTTTCAGTTTTTAAAGCTCCTTTGCGTGTTCTTTGGAATGTAATACAACAATGGTGAAGAATCTTATGTAACGGTACTATCTTATTGTCTCAATGTGATAAAATCTATCTATCTTATTATCTTAATGTGGTAAAATATAAACCGATCAAAGGTTCTTCATACATCAAATCGCCCCAAGAACTATAAGAAACAGTGCAAAAGGTTTGATAAACATGAAAAACGAGGATAATGAATGCTTCAGATGGTGTCACATCAGACATTTAAACCATCAAACTAAACATCCAGAGAGAATCAAAAAAGTCGATAAGGCTTTCATTGAAAATCTTGATTATTCGGGAATTGAATTTCCAGTCACCATAAAGCAATATAACAGAATGGAAAAGCAAAATGAGATTAACATTAATGTTTTCGGTTATGAAGACAAACAACCATACCCCATTTATATTTCAAAAGAAAAGAATGAACATTGTTTGAATCTATAATTGATTACAGAAAATGAAAACAAACACTATGCATTGATAGAAGACTTCAATGAATTCATGTACAATCAAACAAACAAAAAAGAGAGGAAACATTTCTGTATGCATTGTTTGCAATGCTTCAGCTCGGAAAAAGTATTAGTCAATCATAAAGAGTAAGTGCGTCAAAGTAAATGGCACACAAGCGATAAGAATGCCAACTAAAGACGACAATATATTGAAATTCAATAATTTCCACAAACAACTACCAGTGCCATTTATAATATATGCAGATTTTGAAGCTATAACAGGAAAAATACATGGTTGTCAACCCTATGATAATAAATCATATACAGAAGCATATCAGAAGCATGTAGACTGTGGTTATGGATATAAAGTCATTTGTTGTTACGATGACAAATACACAAAATCAATACAAACATACAGAGGTGAAAAAGCCGTGTACAAAGTTATGGAAGCTATGTTAGATGAAGTCAAATACTGTAAAAAGGTTATGAAAAAAGAATTCAACAAACCACTAAAAATGACAAAAGATGATGAAGAGAAATTCAAAAAAGCTGATGAATGTCATATCTGTAATAAAAAATATAATAGAGAGTCAGATACCATTGTCATATTACAGGAAAATATAGAGGATCCGCTCATCAAGATTGCAATCTTAAGATTCTTGTAATATTTCATAATCTCCGAGGATATGATAGCCATTTCACAATGTAAGAAATCGGTGAAATAGTCAAGAAGCATACATACACAAACAAAAAAGGTGAAAAATGAACATCAATGCAATTCCAAATAACATGGAGAAATATATAGCTTTCATGCTTGGTAATCATCTGACCTTCATTCACAGTTTCCAATTCATGAGCTCAAGTCTGGAAAAACTAGTGAGTAATCTACCAAAAGATTCATTAAAATATACATCTCAAAAATTCAAAGATAAAAAGCTTGATTTAATGTCTCAAAAAGGAGTTTATCCATATGACTTCATGGATAGCTTTGATCGACTCAATGAAAAGCTACCACCAAAAGAAGAATTTTATATATCAGACAAAGACTATGAACATGCTCAAAATGTATGGAACACTTTTCATCTTAAAAATATGGGTGAATACCACGACTTGTATCTGAAATCAGATATCCTTCTTCTGGCTGATGTTTTTGAAAACTTCAGGAAAACTTGTCTGGAATACTATAAACTTGACCCATGTCATTACTTCACAAGTCCTGGTCTGAGCTGGGAAGCAATGTTAAAGATGATTAATATTAAACTTGAATTAATGACTGATGTTGACATGTTTCAATTTATTGAAAAAGGCTTGCATGGAGGTATTAGTTACATAGCTAACCGATATGGAGAGGCAAATAATAAATACATGAAAAAATATGATAAGAAGACGCCCTCAAAGTATATTATGTTTTAGATGCTAATAATCTATATGGCTGGGCTATGAGTCAGTATCTGACAACAGTTGGTTTCAAATGATTGACTGAAAAACAAATCAATAATCTAAACCTTTCCAAATACGAAGAAGACTGTAATAAAGGTTTGATACTTGAAGTCGATCTGGAATATCCTGAAGAGTTGCATGATCTCCATAATGACTACCCACTGGGACCGGAAATGATCAAAGTAACTGAAGATATGCTATCAGGCTATTGTAAAAAAATAGCAGAAAAATATAAAATATCAACTGGTCTGGTACACAAACTCAGTCCAGCATTGAGTAATAAGGAAAAATACGTGCTTCATTACAGGAACCTACAATTGTATATTGATCTCGGTTTAAAATTAACGAAAGTCCATCGAGTATTAGAGTTCAATCAGTCTGCGTGGTTAAAGCAATACATTGACTTTAATACTCAGAAAAGAACTAATGCTAAAAATGCTTTCGAAAAAGACTTCTTCAAACTTATGAACAACAGTGTATTCGGAAAAACGATGGAAAATATCAGAAAGTAAGTAGATGTCAGATTGGTAACTGATGAAAAGAAACTATTAAAAATGGCGGCTAAACCTACTTATGTGAGTAGCAAAATCTTCAACGAAAATCTGGTTGCTGTGCATAAGATTAAAGAAACACTTACCCTTAACAGGCTGGCATATGTGGGTATGTGTATTCTTGACCTCAGTAAAACACTGATGTATGACTTCCACTACAATTACATTGAACAAAAATACGGTAGCGAAGCGAAATTATTATTCACAGACACAGACAGCTTGACCTATGAGATCGGAACAAAAGATGTCTACTCAGACTTCTGGGGGGATAAAAATAGATTTGATAACAGTGATTACCCCGAGAACTCGCCGTATTTTGATAAGACAAATAAAAAAGTAATTGGTAAATTCAAAGATGAAGCGGCTGGTATTCCAATTTCTGAATTCGTTGGATTGAGATAAAAAATGTATACTTATATGAAAGACAACCAAAAAGGAGGAAAGACTGCTAAGGGAATTAAGAAAAATATTACTAAGAAGAACATTAAGCATGAAAACTATAATTATAAAGAGACTTTATTAGGAAATAAACAAATTTATCACACTATGAAAACCATAAGAAGTCAAAACCATGAATTAGGAAGTTATGAAATCAATAAAGTATCACTTAGCTGATTCGATGACAAGCGGTATATTCATGATAATGGTGTGACAAGTTATGCTTACGGACATTATAACATCAAACATTAGACTTCACAAATGAAATACATTTCACTGAAAAATTTCACAATTGTGAAGTGAAAATGTGAAGCTTTTGATTGGTTATTAAAAATCATATGACCGTCTCGTGACCTGAAACAATATCTATTTGTAATGACTCATTTTCCTGGGGAACGTCCCTATTTTTCCGAGAATGTCACGCTTGTTGATTTTTCCCAGAAAATCACGCATTTTAAAAAATATATAGATTGCAAAAAGTTGGTTATAAGTTGGGTTGGTATCGAGCACAAAAAAATTGTTAGCCATTAAATGGAAAAATGGCCTCGTACCCCCAACTATTATACTACTGATGCTCTTTTTCTATATTTCTCTCTTCTTTCTGCATCATTATGTATCAGATAATCTTCATATGATTTGTTACCAAAATGTATTATTTTATTATCAGGTAAAGTCACTTTATATTTTTTTCCTATTACTATATTCTAATTTTTCGGCACCATGTTTTTTAGCTTCTTCTACTATTTCTTTTCCTTGCACTAAATTTTCCACATATATTAATTAGATAGATTTAATAATTCTAATGTATGTTTTATTATTTCATTTATTTCTATTTTATAATGACCATAAGCATATGATTGAATTCCATCATCATGAAAATATCTTTTATCATTAAAACAACTAAGAGATACTTTTCATTTTGTGAAATATTTGTTAGTTTTAAATAATGTATCTTTATAATTTTCATGTTGTAAATATTTTTTATTGTTATTTTTTAATACACTTTGCTGTTTTTATTTCATTTTTCAAATCATCTTTCATATATGAATACATTTTTTATCTTAATCCTACAAATTCTGTAATTGGAATACCTGCTGCTTCATCTTTCATTTTACCAATTACTTTTTTTCTTATCAGAGAAATGGTATTTATTTTCTGTTGAATAATCACTGTTATCAAATTTTTCTTTATTTTTATAAAAATCCTTATAACAATGTTTTGCTGTTATTTCATGACATAAACTATCAGTATCTGTAAATTATAATCGAGCTTTATTTTTATAAAACCTTTTAATATAGTTGTAATGAAAATCATACATCAATGTTTTACTTAAAGCAAGAATACACATACCTACATAAGCTGGACGGTTTAGTAGTAATGATTCTTTATTTTTATGTAAAGCTACTACATTTTCATTGAATATTTTATTTGATACATATGTTGGTTTACTTGTTAATTTAATTAATTATTCTTGATTATCGTAGATGGTTTGAACCCAGGAGTCGTGTAATAATTAAGTGAAGTACGATCGTCCGGGTGAGTGTAGTCCTGAGAAGGACTGTTTGTGATGACGTTGACTGGCGTTTCGACAACCCGAGTGGAAGTCATCATCAGAGTCAAGTGATTTGTGCAACGTCAGTAGATGGTATAGATACTCTGGTCGTTAATGTGATTGGTCAACGAAGTCGTGATGTTATTAGTCGACTGTCAGTTAAGCCTAGTTGTCATTGACTGTGAAGACTGTACACAGTGATTGGTGCGTTTCGATCCGTCTTTTGTTAGTCTAATGTGTGGACGTGTATTGTTAGTAAAATTAGTCGGTCTGTTGTTTGTCTGTTGTAAACAGTGATTGGCGCGTTTCGATCCATCTTTTGTTAGACTAATGTCTGTACGTGTGTCGTTGTCGGTCAGTCTGTTGTTTGTCCGTTGTTTATGTCGTCGACAAGTCGTTTGTAAGGTGCGGGAAGTTGTAAGCAACGGTTTAGTGGTGTCTGTTCTAAGTTAGTAAACCAGCTTTCCACTACGATCCGTTGGTAGTAATTAGTACTGTATGTAACGCATTCAGCAGAGTCCCAGTCGATTCTGTGGTTTGTCTGTAAATGGTGTTCAGCAATGTTATTGTTGGGGTCACCATTTCTCGTCGCTCGTTTGTGTTCAGTCAGTCTTACGTTCAAGTTTCTGCCGGTCTCACCGATATTGGTGGCCTGGCAGTCGCAGCATTTGATCTTGTAAACTGCTCCTCGTCTGTCCTTTGGTTCGTCTTTGTCCTTAACGTTCGTCAGTACTTGCCGTAAAGTGGTAATGGGTTTGTGAGCAACACGGATGTTGTAGGGCTGTAGTATGCGTGCAATGGTTTCAGATGTGCCTTTGATGTAAGGTATCGTAGCTGTAGTGACAGGTGTCGCGTCTAACGAAGTTGCGGTTGTAGTTGTTTTTGCTGAAAACGTTGTCTAAGTACTCGCGTTCGTCTATTAAACTGTCGTGTGAGTCGCACACTAGTTGCGCTCGTCTCGTTAGGGTACGTATTGTCGTTGCTTTGTGTGAAGTAGGATTGTAAGAGCATTCGTCAAGTAGTCGGTCAGTATGTGTAGGTTTCCTGTAAACTGTAGTTCGTAGTTGTTTGTTGTCAAGGGTAACCAAGCAGTCTAGAAAAGGTATCTTACCATTCTCCTCGATCTCCTTGGTGAACTGGATGTGGTCGTTCTGTGTGTTGAGGTGTTCGTGAAACTCGTCGATTTCGTCTTTGTGTAGGGCTGTAAAAGTGTCGTCGACGCAGCGTAGCCAGCGTGGTATCGTTCGTTTGTAAGTTGCTAGGGCTTGTTCCTCGATGTTTTGCATAACGATTTCTGCAACCACAACGGAAACTGGTGACCCCATAGCTGTTCCATGCAACTGTTTGTAGTGTTTGCCGTTGTACTGGACGTAGACGTAAGGCAAAGGTTCAGTAAGTCCATAAGGTCGTTCGTAGGTAGTGGCAGTTGTAAAGTGGAGTTGTTGATGGCTGTCTCAATGCAGTCTAGGGCCCATTGAAGTGGAATATTGGTGAACTGTGATTTCACATCAAAAGACACTAGTTTGTGGTCGTTTTTGTATTCTTAATAGTTCTAGTGAGGCAAAGTGAAACACAGTGAAACACACGTGCGATATTTTTAGCAACTCTTTATTTCTATCCTCCTTGCATCACGTGACCCATACTATCCAGAATACCACATTTCCTCCTTCCTATACAGTTTCCTAAACATAAACGCAACTTACAAATAAAACTACTATAAATTCAATCTGTTGGGAGGCTTGACCACCCGTCCTGATCGAGTAACCACTTGGCCTGAATTGGCCTCAGAGTGACCGGGCAAGACGGTTTTGGTAATCACTGGATCAGGATTGTGAATAGAATTGTCGCCTCCTAAATCACCATCATTATTAACAACAGGTAAAGAGATAACACTAGACTTGCGAGAAGCCTCATTGTCTATTTCAGACTGAACTTGCGACCAAGTTATGACAGGTTCCCTCCGAAATTCTGATGGTGGATTATACTCTACCAGTTCAGGTGAGACCACCTCCTTATAGGCACTCATTCCTCGGGCATCATCAGGTATCAAGTGATTAGCATGCACAAAGCGACGATTGTTACCTGGAATACGAACTAAATAAGTTTCTGGTCCCTTCACAGCCACAATTGTACCCGGTATCCATCTCTCCCTCCCTCCCCTGGTGTTTTTAACCCTGACTGGCTGGTACAAATCAAAACGTCGCGCCTTTGGGTTAAGCCCATCCCTGTACAACTTTGCAAACTGGGTTTTATCAAGGAGAGGTGTGTTCTGGGTTCCCTCTTCAAAAACAACTGTGCAGGAGTCTTGTCTGTTGTGGTGTGGGGAGTGTTTCTATAGCAGAACAGGACATCAGCCACTTTGTGCTGAACTGTCCCCTTATCAGGACAAGACTGATACATGTGTTTGAAGGTCTGAACATGTCTCTCAGCCAAACCATTAGTGGAGGGATGATATGGAGGGCATAAAGTGTGCTTGATGCAATTCATCTCCAAAAATGTTTTAAATTCTCTAGCAACAAACTGTGGGCCATTATCACTGACTAGTTCATGTGGCAGCCCATATCTAGCAAACAGAGTTCTTAAGGCCTCTATGGTAGCATTTGCAGTAGTACTGTTCATAGGAAAGACTTCCATCCAGTTAGAATGGCTGTCAACCACAAGAAGAAATTGTTGACCCTTGACCTCAGCAAAATCAACATGAATTCTTTGCCAAGGTTCAGTTGACCAAGGCCACAATAATAAGGGAACTGCCTTAGGGGTTTGATGTGCCTTAGTACAAACATTACAAAGCCTTACTTTGTCCTCTATATCAAGGTCAATTCCAGGCCACCACACGAAGGACCTGGCGAGTGCTTTCATACGGCACATCCCTGGGTGGCATTCATGCAACTCTTCCAACAAGCGTTTTTGGAATTTGAATGGTATGATGACCCGTCTACCCCACAAAAGACATCCATTTTCCAAAGCCAACTCATCTCTGCGAACCCCAAAAGGTTTAAGCTCTGGACTGGGGAGCTACCTGGCCAACCAAAGGATGTATATTCATACACTTTTGCAAGTAGGCTATCCTTCTTTGTACCTTCACCTATCTCAACTGCAGTTACGGGCAAGTCATCTGTCACAGATGCACACACATAGTGTTCATCTGGGTCCAAATCATCATTCAGCCTGAGATTGTAGTGGAAATCGACTGAAGAAGTCTGCATTTGCATTGGTAGCGGAGTCTCTGAATACAATATCAAAATCATATCCAGACAAAAGAACTGCCCAACGCTGCAAACGAGCTGCAGCCAAGGGGGGAATACTAGCTTTAGGACCAAAAATCCGAGTTAGGGGTTGATGGTCAGTTACCAATGTAAATTTTCGCCCATAATGGTAAAGCTGAAATCTCTTAACACCAAATATTATGGCCAACCCCTCTTTTTCTATTTGGGCATAATTCTTTTCTGCACTACTGAGTGTTCTAGAAGCAAACTCTACTGGCCGCTCAGTGCCGTCTTCCATGCGATGACTCAACACAGCTCCAATCCCATATGGACTGGCATCTACACTCAGTAGAAGAGGTTTCTGGGGGTCATAATGGACCAAAACTTGTTCACTTGAAAGAACTTCTTTAGCCCATATAAAAGCCGCTTCACATTCCTTGGTCCAAAACCACTCAGCCTTGTTACTGAGAAGCTCATACAGTGGGTGTAATTTAGATGAAAAATCTTTGATGAATTTTGAGTAGTAATTTAACATTCCCAAAAATGATCTCAACTGGGACACATCTTTAGGTCTGTGTGCTAATCGAATAGCATCCAGCTTGCTCTTAACAGGACTGATCCCATGTTTACTCAAAATGTGTCCCATGTACTTCACTTGACCTTGGAAGAACTGACACTTTTGGCCATTTAAAGGGCATGTAAACCCAAAAATATGACTTTTTTTCCTTTGTCGCTAAATGTGACGGTGAAAAAGGTTTTACCATTTATTTTGGCCAATTCGAAATATTTAGGGTGAAAAACGAACTTTTCTCAGAATGATTCACTTCCGGTTAAAACAATAGCGGGTGTTCGTGACGTAAGCGGTGGAACACAAATATTGCGCAATTGTGAAATGCCACTGTAATCACTATGGTGCCTCGTGCTGATAGCACCAGTTCAGAGGAGAGCTTATCTGATGGAAACCAGCGAAAATGAATGCAATTTCTACGACGGCGATGTTGCTGAAACCTCAGAAGTTTCTATCGATGTTGGGCCTCGTCCTTATCGTTTTGAGCCACGCAGAGTCCGTCATAATGTGGAGCCCGGAAGTGTAAACGACGAATTGACAGAGAGTGAAACGAATCGCTTGGGGAACACAGACTGGTAATTTTTTGTTTTTTCGTCCACATCCTCTTTGATATTTATTATTAATTTATTTGTCTCTCCTGATGATCTAAAGGTTTTTTGCCATTTTCTTTATCCTAGGTGCGAATGTGGAATGTGCCAGCCGATGCCCACAGTTGATGAGAGCGTTTGTTGTGGAGAAATCAGGCAAAGATAAATGGCAGAAGGTAGAAGACCAGAGACCTGCGGCACAAATGGCCTGTATTACAGAGCACCCAGGATTTCAGTCGAACTGCCTTGATGCCTGGGTCCTTGAAACTGCGTGTTACGCGTACAGACAACAGCATGGCACAGACAATCATACAAGACACGAGTAACCTTATGTTTACTATTTATAGCGTCACATTACAAAGTCGATATCAGCCTGGCAAATTGTGTAGTAACAAAGAAAGTGATTATTTCTTCTCTCTTTTGTAGGAAATTTCGCTACATTGCCTACAGACAACTAGTGCGTTGGTGCTGGGGCTATCTTGGCAAGAATAACAACTCATCATAGAAGAACGAAAGTGATTCTTTTAGAAAAATAATTAAGTACAACCTCTTTATTAAAAAAGGTTTTCTTAAAACGTTTCGCTTACCCCATTAACCTCCAGTTTTTGAAGCGCTCTACTCTTTCGTGGCTTATTACCAGACGCCTGACCAGAAGTGCCAGCAATTAACCCTGTTGCGTCTCTTCCCTTTCCATAGTCCGTTTAAGCCGGCCGCACACGTGAGGAAAGAGCTGAGCAAAATTCCTCGCGAGGCAGTTAGCTCAGCCGTTTCCTCACGTGTGCGGCAAATTTTCGGTGAGAAATTCGCCTCGCGAGGCGATGAGGAAAATATCAAACATGTTTGATATTGTCCTCACGGCCACGCGAGGCGGGCGAGTGTGCGGCGGGCTTTACGCATTGTGGACTCCTCAGCACTGGGCTGGCGGTTGCAGCTGAATTATCGGTACAGCACTTGGGAGCAAACCCCTGTTCTTTTTAAAGTCCATTTCTTGCATGTATGGGCTCTCAAAGCAGTCGGGGGTAAAGTGGTCGCTACAAATTATCGAGTGTTTTGTCGGTTCGATAAAATCGGCTCGTTTCATTTGAACAAATTTAGTCCACTGTCGCCTTAAATTTACATCGTCGGGAAACTTATACATAGAATGCCCAGCTTTGTTTGAGTTGCCACAAAACTGAACAACACATCGCTTTACCATATTGGAATAAATGAATATATTTGCCTGAATTAGCGCGAACATGTGCTTATTTTGAAAGGTCGTGGAGAAAGAATTTTGACTTCCGGTCGGCAAAGATTCCACCGGTGACGTCACAGTAAAGATAACGCAATCAAAATGGCGGGCACTTCAAACTTCAAGCAGGAGTTTCGACGCGAAAACGCGCTCGCTTGAAAAAAAGAATAGCACTTTCGGTATTCTAGAAGTGTGTTCTTGTTAGCTATGTTAACAGAAAAAAACGCGTTTTGGGGTTTACATGCCCTTTAATCTAACATTGTGTTTGGCCAACCTACTCAAGACTTGATAACTCCCATATGAACAGTGACTCCACCTGATGTTGCCACCAGAATGTCATCTACTCTCACCAACACACCTTTAATACCTGACAAGATTGAATCCATGACTCTCTGAAACTGGGAAGTGGCAGTTTTCACACCAAAACACAATCGCTTCGATTTAAATAAACCTTTTCGAGTGTTGATGGTAAGCAATTCAGACGACTCTTCATCCAAAAACAACTGATTAAAAGCACTGGCTAAATCAATCACTGAAAATGTATCAGGATTAGCCCCATCTTGAGACAGCATAGCAAACATGTCTTGCACATTAGGTAGTTTGTACACATCATCCTCTATGCGCTCATTAATCCCCTTATAATCCCCACACACTCGTATGGAACCGTCAGATTTAGGGACGTGCACTACAGGGCTTGCCCAATTACTACAGGATACCGGATACAGAATATCAGACTGCACTAGTCGATCATACTCTTTTTCAACTTTTTCTACAAGGGAGTATGGGACCGGTCTATCCTTCGTGAACACTGGTTTGGCACCCTCTTTAAGTTTCAAAGAACCAATGAAACCCTTGATGCCAGATCCACGACTGCTGAATAATTCTTTATGTTTTTCTAACAGACTGTTGAATTCTGCTGAAAAGGTCTCAGATTTGGGAACAGAAAACTTATTCTCAGCGACTTCTTCCTTAACCCCGAACATGTTCTTCCAATCTAGTTTTATTCTACTTAACCAGTCTCGCCCAAACAACAATTAAATCAAGGATTTCTTCTTGGGTATCATACTTCACTGGAACAGAAATTTTTCCCACAACAGGAATCTTTTCACCTGAATAATTACGCAAAAGCACCCCCGGATGCTGAAGGGGATAATCAGATAATACAGAATCACACACACGTTTTGACACTGTAGAACGAGATGTACCTGTGTCTACTTCCATCTTACAATTAACTTGTGCCTTACCTAACTGAACATCTACTACACATGGTTTAACGCTGTTTACAAACTCTGTCGACAAGTGTTCAGTTTCAGTTTTGTATAAACCAAAGGCACTTACTTCATCTGCATTCACAGGCGTGTCACTCACATGATTATCGCTCCCCACACTTTCATCATCTGAGTTGCTAACGCAACTGTTCAGCTTAGCACTGTTTTGACCACTCGATCTTCCTTTCGGTTGCACTTGTGACCATCGGGCTTTACACACCGGACGAATATGACTTTTGCGTTGGCAGTGATGACAGGTGGCATTTCTGTATCTGCAAGATTCCGATCTATGCTGCACACTTCCACATGATTTGCACTTGTCGGTGTTTCCACCACTCTGCTCTTGATTATGTCCAGCAGTGAAGTTTTTTTTGTTTAATAAAGAGCCATCCTGAACCTTATGGACCTCGCTTCTAGCCTACTCTCCCATGTGCTCTAGGTTCGCCTTGCCCGCCATTTCATCTGCAATGCACTTGTCACGCGCAACAGCGTAAGTCAGATCTCTTATCGACAAGAGATGACGCTGAGTTCTCGACATTTTTGGATGTAATCCAGAGACTAGACTATCTCTTAGGGCTTGAAGTAGAAATTCACCGAAGCTGCATGTCGAAGCCAGTTTCTTCAATCTGGCAACAAATTCCGACACACTCTCGCTCTCTCCTTGTGTAGCCGTCCAGAACTTGTGTCTTTCAGCAATCACAATGGGAGCAAGTTCATAATGTCCCTGCAAAAGCTGCGACAATGCCGTAAAGGTCTTTGTATTCGGATTGTGGGGATCACACAGGTTCTTCAGCAACTTATAAGCGTCTGGACCAATAACAGCCAGAAAAACATTCACTTTCCTATCATCATCGATGTCATTCGCCGCGAGGTATGCTTCAAATCGATCGGCATAATCGCTAAACTTCTCAGACTTTTCGTCAAACGGACCCAAATTACCAATGACTGCAGCCATATGTACTCCTAGTTTACCTTCGGGATCCCATCCTCGTCGCCAATTTTGTATTCTAAATAGTTCTAGTGAGGCAAAGTGAAACACAGTGAAACACACGTGCGATATTTTTAGCAACTCTTTATTTCTATCCTCCGTGCATCACGTGACCCACACTAACCAGAATACCACAGTCGTCAGGTACTTGTACTGTCTTGATAGCGTCAATGAAGGTCTCCGTAGACTGTAGATTGAGTCGGGATTCGTCAGTCAAGGGGTTCAGTATCGTAGTCAGGTATTTAGACAGTTGGTAAGTCGGCGAACCACAGAACGAGACTATGGGGCGCATTGGTACGCCAGGTTTGTGGAGTTTCGGTAGTCCGTAAAGTTTAGGTGGCTGTGGTACCTGACACCTCAGTCTGTTGTAACGTCGGATGTCAATAGTGTCGGCTTTCTTAAGCTGAAGTAGTTTGCTGTTAAGTTTTCTTTGAAGTCCTGGCGTCGGGTCTTGTTTAAGTTCTTCGTAAGTCTGTTTGTCGTTAACAAGTGCGTCCATTCCGTCGTGATAGTCTTTCTTCTCCATAACAACAGTCACTCGTCCTTTGTCAGCGGGAAGTATCACAATGTCCTCATCGTTCTTAAGTCGTTTTAGGGCTTGTCGTTCGTCTTTAGTCAGGTTGTTTTCTGTAAGAGAGGCTGTTTGTATGGTAGAAGCAATTCTGCTCCTGATGTTATCCTTTTTCGGTTCTGATAATTCTCTTTGATGAGACAGAACCGCCTCAACACTCGATACAATGGCCTCGGTCGGTATGCGTTTGGGCGTCACGGAATCTTTCAGTCCGTAGGAGAGAACCTGTGTTTCAGTCTTGTCTTACAATCCCACTTCACACAAAGCAACGACAATACGTACCCTAACGAGACGAGCGCAACTAGTGTGCGACTCACACTACAGTTTAACAGACGAACGCGAGTACTTAGACAACGTTTTCAGCAAAAACAACTACAACCGCGACTTCGTTAGACGCAACACCTTCCATGCAAAACCTAACGTTACGAACACCAACGCGACACCTGTCACTACAGCTACGATACCTTACATCAAAGGCACATCTGAAACCATTGCACGCATACTACAGCCCTACAACATCCGTGTTGCTCACAAACCCATTACCACTTTACGGCAAGTACTGACGAACGTTAAGGACAAAGACGAACCAAAGGACAGACGAGGAGCAGTTTACAAGATCAAATGCTGCGACTGCCAGGCCACCAATATCGGTGAGACCGGCAGAAACTTGAACGTAAGACTGACTGAACACAAACGAGCGACGAGAAATGGTGACCCCAACAATAACATTGCTGAACACCATTTACAGACAAACCACAGAATCGACTGGGACTCTGCTGAATGCGTTACATACAGTACTAATTACTACCAACGGATCGTAGTGGAAAGCTGGTTTACTAACTTAGAACAGACACCACTAAACCGTTGCTTACAACTTCCCGCACCTTACAAACGACTTGTCGACGACATAAACAACGGACAAACAACAGACTGACCGACAACGACACACGTACAGACATTAGTCTAACAAAAGATGGATCGAAACGCGCCAATCACTGTTCACAACAGACAAACAACAGACCGACTAATTTTACTAACAATACACGTCCACACATTAGACTAACAAAAGACGGATCGAAACGCACCAATCACTGTGTACAGTCTTCAAAGCCAATGACAACTAGGCTTAACTGACAGTCGACCAATAACATCACGACTTCATTGACCAATCACATCAACGACCAGAGTATCTATACCATCTACTGACGTTACACAAATCACTTGACTCTGATGATGACTTCCACTCAGGTTATCGAAACGTCAGTCAATGTCATCACAAACAGTCCTTCTCAGGACTACACCCACCCGGACGATCGTACTTAACTTAATTATGTTCTTGATTAGTTACAAGTCTTACATCAACTCTTTTTCTTAAATTTTCCATTGTTTTACCAAATACAGCATTATTCATTAATTTAAAGAAATCTATTTCAAAACTATTTTTTGCATTTGTTCTTTTTTCTGTACAGGTGTATTGTAATCAATATATTGTTTTAACCAAGGACTTTGTTTCTGTATTTTTTGATAATAATCGGATAACATATCTTGTGTTACTTTTATCTCTTCAGCAGCACATGGATAATCATTATGTAGATTATGTAGTTCTTGTGGATATTCAAGATCAACTTTTAATATAATACCTTTTTCATCATTTGATTTGTAAGAATTTAAATTAACATTATTTATTCTTTTTTGAGTCATCCATTTGAAATTACCAGTTGGTAAATATTGACTCATAACCCAACCATATAAATTATTAGCATCCAAATACATTATATACTTTGATGGAGATGTTTTATCATAGTTTTCCAGATATTTATTATTTGCTGATCCATATTTATTGGCAATGTAAGATATACCATCACGAAGACCTTTTTCAATAAATTGATACATGTCTATATCACTCATTAGTTCTCATTTAACACCAGTCATTTTCAACATAGCATCCCAACTTAATCAAGGACTGGTAAAATAATGACATGGATGTAATTCATAACATTGCATACATGTTTTTCTGAAATTTTCAAATACATCAGCTAACAAAAGTACATCAGTTTTTAAATATAAATCATGGTAATCACTTATACCTATTGTTTTACAATTAAATATTTCCCAAACACTTTGAGCATGTTTATAATCTTTATTTGATATATTTTCATCATATAACAAACTATAGAATTGTTGTTGTCTTGGTAATTGTGTATCATTAAATCGGTCAAAATTATCTATATAATCATAAGGATAAACACCTTTTTGTTTCATTCAATTTAATTGTTTATTATTGTCAAACACTTCAGTTGTATATTTAAATTGATCATCTGGTAAATTACTGGAAGCTTCGTCTAATGATTGGCTCATAAATTGAAAACTATCAATAAATCTAAGATGTCGTCCCAAAATAAAAGCCATATATTTTCCATATTATTAGGAATACAACATATATTATTTTTTTTATTTTCAGCTATTTTACCAATTTCTTGCATTATTAAATGACTATCATATTCTCTTAGATTATGAAATATAACAGGAATTTTAATATTTTCAGTTTCAGGTATCATTTTAGTTTGTTTAATTATATTTTTACAAGTATTGACTTCGTTAATAATTTTTTCTAATAATTTATGAACAGCATTTCCTCCACGATATATTTGTACTGGTTTTGAGTATTTATCATCATAACAACATACTAATTTATAACCATAAGAACATGATGTATGTTTTTGATAAGCTTCAGTATAAGATGTATCATTATTTTTTGAACAACTTTGTATTTTTTCTGTTAAACTTTCAAAATCTGCATATATAACAAATGGAATTTTTTGTTGTTTGTGAAAATTATTGAATTGTGAATATGTGTTTTTTTCAGGCATTTTAATACCTTGTGTACCATTAATTATTAAACAATTTTCTGTGTGTTTATTTAAACTTTCTTCATTGTTGAACATTGTAGACAATACATACAAAAATATTTTTCCCTTCATGTTTTGTTTGATTAAACATAAATCTATTGAAATCTTAATTAATACATGTTTGTTTTCATTTTCGATGATTAATAATAGATTTATAACATTTTTAAACTTTTCTTTGCATATATATAAATTGGGAATGGTTGTTTATTTTCATATCCAAAAACATTAATGTTGATGTTATTTTGTGTTTCAATTTTATTGTATTGTTTAATAGTTACAGGAAATAAAATACCTTCATAATTCAATTGATCCACAAATATTTTATCATTTTTTTAATTCTCTGTGGTTCTTTTTCTTGTGGATTTAAATGTCTCATATGACACCAACGAAAACATTTATTTATTTATTTATTTATTTACTCAACTTTAATTATTCAGATCTCAACATACAATACTAACCAAAGACAAATCAACAATCAAAACAACTATAAAAACACAAGATATGAATAATTAGGTCAGTTTATACAGAACACGAAGATTCCTTATAAAAATAAACTGCCTCGGTGTATCACAAATAGTATACAATATATCATTAATTAATTAATCAATTATAAAAACCTATCCTTATTTACATTAAATTTATCAAGATAAACACACTATTCTTGAATGATGAAAAATGTTCAATTGTTCTGATGTCTAGTGGTAGGCAGTTCCACAGGTCTACAATACGATTAAAAAAGGAGAACTTAAAAATCTTGGTTTTAAAAAGGCCCTTTCACCAGCGTAGCTTCACTATATCTGATGTTATATTTGGGTGTCTTAAAATTCACATATGACAACACATCAAAATCTATATAACCTTTCAAGCACTTAAAGAAAAAACAAAGATCCAAAACCTCTCTCCTATATTCTAAAGTTAAACGTTTCAGTTTAACAAGTCTCTCAGGATAACATAAGTCAGTTTTCAGGATGAATTTAGTTGCGCGTCTTTGTACCCGCCCAAGTGCAGCAATCTTTTCTTTGGTGTGAGGAGACCAGACTTGTGGAGCGTACTCCAGCTGTGATCGAACAAGTGATTTGTATAAAACTATTAATGTTTTCTGATCACATTCGTTGGTACAAGTTCTTTTGATCATGCCCAACATTTTGTTGGCTTTACTGATGATGATGTCAATGTGATTATTCCAAGATAACTTAGAAGAAACATGTACACCAAGGTCTTTCTCAGATGTGACAGACATAATCTGTGAGCCATTAAGTGTATAGACAGAATCCACAATATTCCTTTTCCTTGAGATTGTAAGATATTTGCATTTCTTTGAATTAAACTTCATAAAGTGATCAACTGACCAATCGTTTTAGGTTGATAGGTCACTTTGTAGTTGTTGAACATCATTGGTGTTATCTATAATTCTGAAGCATTTCATATCATCAGCGTACAGTTGTACAGTGGTGCTTGAGTGCATAGCTTTAGGGGCTGTATTTATATAATTTATAAACAATAATGGTCCCAAAATGGATCCCTGAGACACTCCTGATGATATTGGTAACAAGGATGATTCACAACCATCAATGACTGTTCTGTGGTGTCTACATGTTAAATATGATCTAAACCAGGAAAGAACTTTACCGCTTACACCCACATCCAACAGCTCTTTCAATAAACAGTTAAATGAGACTGAGTCAAAGGCCCTACTATAATCCAAGAATATAGTGTCAACTTGCTTTCTTTCATCGAGTGCTTTGGCAAAAGCATGTGTAGATCGTAGGAGACTGGTAACACAAGAGCGTTTTTATTTTGAAGATTAATCAATCCTTTTTTATGATGTTGTAATTCAACTGGTGATTTAATATATGAGGTACCATTCATTGGTTTGTACATAGCGACATTAATATGATGATTATCAACTGATTGTACTCGCCAACCAGATCCTTCTGATAACCAAACAGCTATCCGATTTTAAATTTCTTCTTTTGTCTTTTCTAATGTATCTTGAAGTCCTTCAGTATTCATTATTATTTGAGGTTTGCTATTGAAATATGCTGTTTTTGTTACAAATTCATTTCCAGAAGGCTTTTCAAATGTTATTTTTAATGTTTCAACTATTTTCAACCCTTGTATTTCTTCTAATAATCTTCTGATATTGTAATCAATAGCTTTTCTTGTATTTTGAAGTTGAATGAATGGATCTTTTGCATCTTGTATAGTTATTTGATATGATCTTGTATAACCCTTAAGGGCTTTATCCATTATTTGAAATAAAGTAAATAAATTAGATGGTAGTGGTAATATTGCGGCCAATGACCACAATGGTATAGTAAATTCAAAGAGGACAGACCACGATCTCACTTGCGGCTCCTATAGATATCTATTTGCCGTAACCGTTCATCAGTAGGATGCCTAAAATGCGTGCAATTCCACAATTGGTTTCGGCTCCATCAAATCCTATACCAATTGTAGAACATTTTAGGTGGAGCCACCCACGATGTGAGCACAGTTACCGACAAGAAATGTTAATAAGGAAAACAACGTAATACAAATGTGATCTGTAAACCGTTAAATTACGCTAAACCGTTAAATTGCAAACTAAGGACACGTGCCAACTGAATGAGCGAAATGCACGCGCATCAGTCACACAAGAAAAAGAGCGCGAGCGCACGTCGAAATCCAGTGAGTGGATTCAGAAGCAGTGTGTATTTGGCAACTTGCATCACCAACTAAGAAGATAAAACATTAATTACAAGTAAGCAAAGGATACATCGATGAGCTACGATGCTTTTTAATCACGAAGTGCCGTTCTTAAGTCTCATGACGTTTGAAGAATTTATTAGTCGATTTGACGAGTAGCGTAGATTTGAAGCCTTGTTTTTGAAGACGGGAGGATAGGCTACGGAGTCTGCGCAAAAAGTCCAACTTGGATGTACAAATCCTAGCATATCTCACCAATTGAGATAGGTAAACACCATACGCCGGACGGGCAGGGATGTTACTGTCCATGAAAGGAAAATTAACAATCCGGAAGTCGAAGTCTTCTCTTTTGTCGTATACGCCGATGTGAAAAGGCGCGCTGCTGTCTCCATGACTGATTCTTGTGTCCAAATAACACACCTCTGTTGAATTGAGGGTAGTGTCCTTGAGTTCCAGCTCCGACGGATAAATTTCACGAATGGAATTTCCGAAGTTGTCGTTGTTGACGCATGTATCACATGCATTAATCAATAATTTTAAAGTCAATATGAATGGTAAAAAAGTATACGATTCTAATGATGCAAACCATGTAGTCAATATCAAGAATTTATAAGAATACAGTCCAATTTATGCTGAAACTACTGCTACTAATGATTTTTTTCAAATTGGACACAAGTAGGCACGCTGAAGAAGGGGCAGACCAAGCTAATTATAACAAAGGTTTCGCTGCGAGAAAAGCTCTTTTGGGTAAATTTTTTTTTTGGGGGGGGGGGGGGGGAATCACCGCCCCCAAAAATTCTTATCTTCTTTATCAACATGTTTTCGAATAGCATCCTTTGTATCTTTCAATTCAATATTTGTGCTATTTCTTTACCCTTAAACAAAACTTTATTATTTTTATCAATATATGTATTAAGAGTAATATTGAGGTCTTGGTTGATAAAATAGTTTTCAATTATTTTGTTTTGTTGATTCATTATATTCTATATTAATATTTTAATCTTTAAATATAAACGCATTTTATTTTTTATGTATTTTAGTTTTTAAATAAACACAAACATTGATACAGCATTCAATTTCTTCATGGTATCCAACTTGGGTACATATGGGACAAAATGGGTTTTTTTTCTTTGTTTTCAAATATAATGGTTATAATTTCAAAACGGAATATTTTAATTTTCATGAAAATTTCCTGATTGTTGAAAATTTGTTCAAAATACATACGAAAAGTATTCAGAAAATAGTAAATGCATTAGAAATAAACATAAATTATGATATCAGAAACAAAATTTATAACAGATTTAATTTATAGGTAAGTACCATGACCAACAACCCCTAGAAAAAGACTGATTAGTATAAATTTTTTACTCAATGAGATTTTGAAATTATTAAACGTACAATATGAATCACTGAAACTAACCAAATCCAAAAATACTTTGAAAAAATATAATTCATGGTGGAAAAAATGTCATAAAACAATTAAACCTAAGTGACCTTGTTAGTGATTTTTTTATTATATTTTTTCTCAAACTTATCAGAAATATTAGTTGTAGTTTCAATAAAAAATTATCAATTGTTTTCAACTTATTTATAAAGTTATTATGATGGTATTCATTACCTCTTAAATATGCTCTAATATCATTTAAAAATTTTTAATAAGTTGTTGATGCTTTATTGTATGATTCTATTATTTATATCTATATTCAACAAGTCTAGATAAAAAGATAATATTAGACCAGGAGCCGAAATAGCAGCCAATAAAATAGGATTCAATGTAATTCCAGTTGATACTCCACCTACTAATACAAGGATATATGAGGCAGTTTTTAAGTTTTTCTTTTTCTTAGTGAAATATTGTGCTGCTTTAGCGTATATCCATTCTTTTTTATGATAATATTCATACAAATCCATTAATTCTTCTTTTCTTTCTTCCTCCAATTCTTTGTCAATGTGATTAAAATTAAAGACAGAAGTTTTTCTAGTTCTTGTCATTACATTATTATGCTGGATAAAGTAAAATAATCTGAAAACGAAGCCCACTTCCTTGATAAGATTCTGATTGCAAATTTTGGTTATCATTATGTTGATATTTAACAGACACAACATCATCTTGTTCCAAATACATAGTATGGCTGTGATTGTATGCAATACCATCACCGTTTGTTAAACGAGTAAATCGAGCATGTTCATTATTATTCAAAAATACAGAAATTAAATTATTGCTGCCCCCAAAGCCAGAATCAGTAATTATTGTTATTTGTACAGACACTTGATATAATCCTTCCATAAGAACATTGTATTCCCCATTAGAAAAATCCATTGCTTGAATATTGTCTCGATTAATATCTATTGATGAATCTGATTTTACATAAGTCAATGTATTCCAATTATTTTTCCCAAAACTTTGTTGGGAATTGATTCTTTTAGCAATAACGAAACTAGGCACAGTAATTAATGTTCTTTGTACGTTTATTTCTCCATATTCATCAGTGGTTACACTATACAGAACACCTTTTTGGATATTCATAGTAAACCTCGGTAAATTGGGATTAAAAGCAAATTGTTCAATAGCTAAATTACCAAATAACTGAGATATTCTTTTGTCAGTTTGTTGAATGCAGCATGTAAATTTAGCTGATAAATTACCAATAGAAATAGGAATAAAATTTTAAAGATATACTTTGAACCCATTGTATTTCTCTTTTAATGTAAAAGCAGATGTTTTAGCTATAATTTTGGGTTCCAATTGTTTAACAATAACTACATCATTAGGTTCTTCACCAGCAGCCACATTTCTTATTTTGAAATCAGAAGCATGAAAATGGTTATTTTGAATACTTATTATTTTTTGCATTAGATTATTGAATATTCCCATTCTTTATATTATATGCTTGGATTGCTTAGTCTTATGGAAATAAAAATTCAAATAACATGTTGCTTGTTCACCAAATTGTTCAAACTTAATACTAAAATAATAAGCACCACTATTCAAATTTTTATTAGTATAGATTTTTGTAAGAGTATATCGTACTATTGTATTTCGATATTCATCACTAGTGGTATTTCTACGACCACGACCTGTTTGTTGTTTTGTTCGTATAATAATATAATTGTTTGTTTTATTACCTTCATAATAAACTAATTATTAATCGTGCATTGAATGGTAATAAAAGTTTATTTTGAATTGTTCCTAAATTTAATAAATAATATTCATTGAATGCAATACTTCCTGGATATACTGCATTTACCATGATTGGTAATCCAATAATATTATTATGATTGAAATCTAATTGTTGATAAAAATTTATTTTATCATTTGCAAAATCTATATATTTTTTACTATCTTGATACATAGCACTTGTCAAATTTACAATTGCATAACAATAAATTATATCTGATACTATTAATTTATTAGTTATATTTGTAGTTTGGTTTAATTTGATTTGGCCATTATCATAATTAATAAGATTTTTTTGTACGGCTAACTATTTTTGGATCTATTATACCAACATCATTGAAACAATTAATTTTATCAGTAACAGAAAATTTATTTTCTACAAGTAATCCTTGCCTGAATATAACATTTCCTTCCGCATCACCTAGCATTAGAACTTTGTTAGGATAAGAATCATATATATTATAATCATTGAAATCAATATTAGCATTCATTTTCATATATCCTTTATTATCTGTTTGAAATAATGGAAGATTATTATATAGAGTCAATTTTTTTGGTATAAAAAATCAACACCATAAAATACAAGATATAATGGAAGATTATTTGGGGGTTAGTCATAGTTTGTATACTAACACCGAGGAACAATTGATTAGGTGCATTACAAAATCAAAATCAAATCAAATCAATTTATTTAAGCTCGGTAACGTAAGGAGTGGTTGCCCAATCTCCCTCTCATGTATTGAACGTCCGAGCATTCCAGATCGAATTGGAATTTAGAAGTGCTGGTTTTTGAGGAGAGGGGAAAACCGGAGTACCCGGAGAAAAACCTCTCGGAGCAGAGAAGAGAACCAACAACAAACTCAACCCACATATGACGCCGAGACCGGGAATCGAACCCGGGCCACATTGGTGGGAGGCGAGTGCTCTCACCACTATGCCATCCCTGCTCCCCAAAAATAAACTAATAAATTACCATCTTTTTTGCATTGGATAATACTTTTAATATAGTCAAAAGATGTATTACCTATAACAAATTGAAATTTATTATCACGGAAAAACCGTAAATCTAAATTAGTTCCTCCGTATTCCAAATTAGCATTTCTCCAAGCTATTTCATTTGTAAAAAGTAATTCAATAGCTACGGTGTGATCTCTATTATTTGAAGGATACATATTAAAACCAAATTTGAAATCATAATCATTGTCTTGAGTTATATCAGCTGCTAAATATGATTATTAGTATGAAATGACCAAGATAAATTATCAATGTTTTTCAGCTGTCCAACCCAATTCAGTACTAATTTCATTGATATCTGCCATCATATATTTGAATGTGTTCTCTATTTTATGCGATGGTGCAACTCCAAAATTGTTATCCACATATTGTTTGTTTACTGCATCAGATATTACTGTATCAGAGATTGGATATGCAAGATTGGTTATTGCATTATCATCCATATTTAAACTGGCTAACATATTTTTTGAACCATCAAGTTTCAGAAAATTATCATCAACATATTGTTTATTAGCCGCATCTTCAGTATTTAAAATTAATAATTTTGTTATTATTGGCATTCAAACTTTTTTCTAAGATAGCAGAACTGCGAGTAAGATAATTATTTTTTATATATTTGATATTCAGCACAACAGTATTAGCTGTATCATCTTTATCAAAATTCTTCAAATTGATTATTTGTAATTATTCATATTCAAATTACTTGTAAATGGTTTGTTTCCATTTCTATCAACATGATCAAGTAATTGTGATTCTAAAAATCTTTTATTAACACTATGTTGTTCATCAGTTGGGTCCAATAAATAGATTATTTTTTGTCCATTCATATTCAAATGCCCAGTCATGTAATTACTACCATCTCTTTTCAAATAATCTCCATTCCCTTCACCACCTCCTCCTCCTCCTCTTGGCCTACAATTTGTGTATCAACTTAACTTTTATTGACTAATTGGTGATTGGTTGTTGGTATTTTACTACAAATCGGTAATTCTATAAATGTTTTAACATTATTTATTGTTTGGTTCAAAGTCGTTACAACAATATCACAATCACTTGTTATATTAGGTATCCCTAATGAGCTATTAGTACTTGTACCATGTGGGTAAATTCGTACAAACTTATTATTTTGTGTATATAAACTTATAAAAGTTGCATTTACATCGCCAGAATCTGCATAAATAACACATTTATTATTAGCTATATTTGTGCCTGTGAACCATATAATTTAGTATTTAAATCATATGCTGAGGCTTGAATACTTTGATTATCAATTTTGCAACCATTTCTTCTAAAATTCATTGTTCCAGTAATGTTATAATCAATACTGTTAATTACGAAATCTGATGTTCGTCTTCCAGCTCTACCATCATAATTTTTGATATTTGGAATATATAATGGTACATTTGAATGATCTTGATAATAATGATAAGGATTTATATAGCGCTTTTATCCGAAGGGCTCAAAGCACTTTACAACACTTTTTGGGGGACTTTGCCAGACTGCTTTTTAGGCGCAAATTGCAGCCACGCAGTTTACAATCTTATTTGATGAATGAATAGTAGGATCAACACAGGTGCCCCCAGAACAGAATAAGTTATAGACCATCACACATCCGATCAGTGCGTGGGTTCTTTAACGTCCCACACCAGTACTGTGAGACGGGAAGGTTTTATCGTCCTTATCCCAGAAGACTAGAAAGTCTAACCATTTGCAGATGTCATTACAAAGGTAGCATTCTCTCCTCAGTTATTTAAAGACCCTGAGTGTTGGGGCTTGCCTGAGCTTGAACGCCCGACCTCCCGCAAAGCAGTCCGGTGCTCTACCACTGAGCCAACCGGTCGGCGGTTGATCTCTGGGTCGAATATCAACAGTGTCATTATATGCATCGCCCATATATTATCCCATATATATACCTGACCTTATGAAAACTAGGTCGACGAAAATTCGAGGCTTTTTAGAACTTCCTTTGCTATTACCTCCGTCGTTCCACAAGGACACCTAACTTTTTGCTTATTACCAGATGACAGTGTCGACGAAAGGAAAAAAAAAACATGGCTATTTGCTATATCACTAGACATGAAATCGACGTAACCTCTGACCTGAACTATCGTGTGGGCAGTAGTGTCAGTTTTGCCCAAATCTTGCTTTGAAACGTCGACCTTGCCGAGAGCAAAGTTGCCGTCGGAAAGAGGCATCGATTTGCACGAAATCAAGCAACGTTTTAAACCGAATTCCCTGGTGGCTAACACAAATAACAGCAAGCTCTTGGTAAATTACATCTACGTAAACATGTGGCAAATGTTACGACTAGATTTGAGGCCGGAAATCACACATTATGACACTTCAAATTATCACATCACTTATCAGATCACTAGCATAGAATCGCTAAAGCCGCAAGGGCGGTAACAAGTCGGGAAACTGGAAAAACTTACGGTTTTCGCGCAGAAATACAGAGGCAAATCTTGTCCTCGCCTGATAGTTACTTGAAGTCCCGGATGTTGAAAAACGATTTCAAGCGAACTTCCGTCAAGCCCTTGTTTCTTGCTCAATTCAGTTTCACTAAGTCTTTAGCCGGGTCAAAAGTCAACTCCAATTTCACCATGTGCGCTTACAAATCAACCCTGACACCTACGTTTTGAGGCTAAAGACTCCTTACCTCCGAAAGCAAAGCTCTACAATAACCTTCACTGCGCCTAACAGTCGACTTCATAACCCCGACAAGATAAATACGCACGAAGGTTATTAGACGAGGCAGATACTGCATCTCGCTAGAATTTTTCCCTCACTGAGCTTCATGATGCTCTAAGGAAAACTTTGCTCTAGGAAGTGAACAGGAAAGCTAAATATACTGACTCCGTTTGAAACTAAGCCTACGCTAAGATTTCAAATTCATGCGAATTTTCTTACGAAAGAGAGAGAGTGGGACCAAATAAAGAGTATTAAAAGGGAGGAGGGGGAGGGTAGGGTGGGGAAGCTTATTTTAACTTTCAATGTTAACTTTCTCTTACTAATCAGCTAATTGCCATCGTCGCTTCCCCCAGCACAAGCAAAGACGAAGAAGAATAGAAGGGGGAAACACACCTCAGTACTGAAATAAACAAGGCTTAGTATAACTTTCCTGCGACCCTGTTTTCAAAAATCCAGGTACTGTTCAAGGCAATACACAGTACTTGGATATATTACCAAAAGTATTACAAAAATATAATAACACAAAGCATAGTTCAATTAAAATGACACCCATAGAGGCATCAAGAATCAAGGAGTTGTTTACTTTAATTTGTATGGTGGTATAGGGCCATTGTCATATAAACCAAAATTTAAGATTGGTGATAAGGTTCGAATATCAAAGTACAAAAGAAAAACTTTCGATAAAGGTTACACACCAAATTGGACAGAAGAAATATTCATAATAGATAAAATATTGTATACTAATCCAATCACTTATAAAATAAAAGATCTCAATAATGAGGAAATAAAAGGAGCATTTTATGAACCTAAATTATTGGAAGCAAAACAAGATGTATTTAGAATTGATAAAGTCATTCGTAGAGATTATAAGAAGAAACAAGCTTTGGTGAAATGGAAAGGATACAATGATGATTTTAATAGTTGGATACCAATAAAAGATTTACAAAAATTATCTAAGTGATATATAAAGGAGGGCATCAAGTGTAAAAAAAAATTAAGAACAAGTTTTTTTCAAAATTTGAGCAAAAAGATTTTGAAAAATTAAATAAAAAATCGCAAAAAAATCCATGGCGTCTTGAGCACAATTTTTAAAACTGAGTTTATACCGCCAATTACTACACTACTCTCCACTTTACAGGAATTGCGTTAATTAGAGCGTAGTACTGGGTGAACGGTACATTGAGATTAAATTTAGACCGAAACTCCTGCCAATTCAAAAAACCGGTTTGTCCGCTCAATAAATCGTCAATCTTAGAGATGCCGGCGTCAAACCAATGTTTGTAGAATACTGTTCTGTTGGCAATCAGAATGTTCTTATTATTCCAGAGGATTTCATCTTTGTGGCGGCCCTTTAAATTATAGCCTGTGGAATTTTTGAACTCAGATCAATAGCTTAAATCTTTTCATAAAATATTGGAAGGTTTTCATGGGCAAGCGTATGGGTAGCGAAGTTGCATTTTGTTAGGAAGGCAAGACTACCATGTTTATACATGATATGGTTGGGAATTATTTTCCAGGAAGCCTGAGAGTTGTCTTGAATTCTTTTGATCCACGCTAGTTTAAGTGCTTTTTCCATGATTTTAAAATCGCACATTTTCAAACCTCCTTTTTTTTTCTCCGATTATAGTGCCCTTTTTTATTTTAGGGGGCTTCCCTTCCCAAATAAAGTTGAAAGTTATTTTGTTGATTTCCTGGATGTAGATGTCAGGGACAGCCAACACAGACGCCGAGTAAATTAACTTTGATAGGCCAAGTGTTTTGACTATGTTGATCCTACCATAAAGCGTTAGATTTCTTCGTTTCCAGATTCTGAGCGTTTTTCCAGGATTCTTGTTTTTTCGCCAAAATTTAGCCAGTCAGTGCTTACTTGGTTGTGAGAAAAAAAAAACGCCAAGCAGCACTGATAGGTTCTTTTGGCCACTTAAAACCGAAGGGAGTGTCAGTTCTTTCTTTCCACTGACCCAACCACATTGCTTCTGTTTTAGTAGTATTGATTTCTAGACCAGAACAAGCGTGGAAATCACTTAAAAGATTTAGAAGGCTCGTCACAGAGTCAAGGTCGCGAACAAAGACCGTGGTATCATCAGCATATTGACAAATTTTTAGTTCATACTTATTGACTTGAATACCTTTGATTGTGGTATCCCTTTTAACAGCTCGAGAAAAGAGTTCTATACCGAGAACAAAAATGACACCGGAAAGCGGGCGGCCTTGTCTGACGCCTCGCTGGAGTGAGAAAAAAGTTATGCGTATCCATTGTTCAAGACACAACTTGTGACCTTGATCCAGTTTTGAATATCCGGGCCAAAATTGAAAAGCCGCAGCATCTCTGATAAGTAGTTCCATTCAATGGAATCAAATGCTTTTTTAAAGTCAAGAAATATCGCGATGCCTTTTTGATTTAGCCTGTCAGTGTAATTTATTACATCGTTTATAAGTCTCACATTTTCGCCTATGTACCGGGATTTCACATACCCAGTTTGGTCGGCGTTAATTAAAATTGGTAAAATTTTTCCAATTCTATTGGCAATGACTTTGGTAAGGATCTTATAGTCAACATTTAGAAGTGAAATGGGCCTCAAGTTTTCAAGGATTGTTTTATCTTTCCCTTTCTTTGGTATAAGCGAGATAATGCCACGCCTTTGGCTTATGGATGTAATATTTAGGCCTCAAAACAAAGATTTATTTCCAACGCAATTCAAGCTCCACACAAGATAGCGGGTGTCACAAAGCACATGGCCCCCAATATGCAACGGGGCTTTTCTAGAACTCCGGAAGTCTGACGTAATAATAATAATAAGTTTATTTTATATAGCGACAATATCCAATGTTCAACACCGCTTTACATGATTTGAATATCTACACACATAAATTACAAGAGTAAAAATATATTTATATTAATTACTAGATAGTTTGAATAAATAATTCATTAAAAACAATTATGATGATAATAATAAATAAATAATAAAAATGAGAAAAAAGAAAAAACAAGCTGATTATTCAGGATATGCTTGTTTGAAGAGCGAGGTTTTTAATAAGTTTTTGAACATGGAAACAGATGCACAGGATCGAATAATTTGAGGTAGACTATTCCACAGCTCAGGGGCTGCGCAGGAAAAAGCTCTCTTACCGTACGAGTTCAGATTCTAAGAGGGCTTAGACAAAGATTGAGGCCTGAGGATCTTAAAATCCTTGTTGGTTTATAGGCCTTGAGTAGATCAGATAGATAAGCGGGAGCACAGTTATTGAGAATTTTA